>VBSM01002153.1:7657008-7668041 GCA_008086735.1 Cheirogaleus medius | reverse complement strand
CTGGCGCCGCCGCCAACAACCACGGAGCCGGCAGCGGCGCGGGAGGCCCTTCGGGTAATGGGCTGGGACGCGGGGCAACCCCGGGGACGCGGGAGGAAGCCGGGCGGGGAAAGCTAGAGCAGCCGGCCTGGGGGCTGGAGCCCGCATGGGGGTGGGGGTGCGGCCAGGCGACGCGCGGCCCTGGGGCCCGGCCGGCACGTGGGGTGCTGACAGTAGCGCCAGGCGCCGGCCGGTCTGGGTGGGGCGGCCGGGAGCCAGCCTCCGTGGGGCGCCCGCGACGGCTGGCCTGGCAGGGAGGGGGCAGTGCGTCTGAAGACACCCTGGGCCTGAGTCCCGCCCCTCTCTTGCCCTGTGGGGGCTGCAGTTACCCCTGGAAATGGGAACCGTATGGGACGGAGCGGGGACCGCGGCAGGTCACTGCCACGAGGCCCAGAAGGGAGGACAGATGAAGGCAGGAGTCAGTCGGGTGGGCGTTGAGAGGTCTGAGTAGGTGGGGAGGACAAATGCTTGAGTTTTCCATTCACCTGAGGCCCAGCCCAGAGAGCGTCTCCTACTGCAATTTCTACTATTGAAACTGTAATTATGCCTTAAATATCTACGGCACGGAAGCGTCCTGAAGGAATCCCAAGATGCATTGCAGTCTTGTGATCGGGCAGAAACTGTTGGCTATCAACACGAAGATCTTTTTACCCTTAGAAAGTTCACAAAGTGTCACAAAGTTAGGATTCCTCACTTAATGTGTGGTATGAAACTGTATTGTGTGTCTTTTTTAAGTGAGACTTAGACTTTTCTCCTTTGTCAGTGACACGTTTAGAATCTTCATTGTTATAAAATCGTTGACCTTATTCCAAGTACTTGGTGTTCATGTGTCAGTAATCTAGTCTATTTCTTAAGACACTTGAGCATTTGTTATAACTTAATAGTTGTCACGTGCTTTTTGGACCGTATCTAAATCAGACTTTGTATGATTTCAAGTTAAGTTCCATCTATAAAAGTCTTCCTGTATTTAGGGGCTGCTTAAGTGGTAGGTAGCAGGCTTTCGGGTGCTGATTTTGTAGCAGTGTCCAATGAATGAACTTTATTCTCATATTAGAGTTTTAGGGACTGTCAGCATTACCTTGAAGAAAAAATGAAAAAGGAAGAAAAAGACTGAATGTCCTTTCATTATTTAGCCGGGATATTGGTGGGCCAGATCACAGACTTCTCCAGCTCATTTTAACTGAGAGCATATTGTTGATTTCTCTGTTTAAAGTTCTGTATTGTGGTATTTCTTAGATAAATGGACATTGTAAAAGTGCTCTTGGAGTTTGATTTCTTCAGAAACTTGCCACAGTTTGCTCTCTGGTGGTAAAGGATAGAGTTGAGAGAAACACTTTTGTAACCTAGGTATGTGAACAGAGTTTGGATTTGGTTGTTTTATTGACTGTGGTATTTTATTTGTGTGCATGGTTGATGTTTTCCTTTTGAACAAGGAAGGAAGTTTAGCTTTTAATTCTTTTTTTTTTTTAAACAGAGTCTCACTCTGTTGCCCAGGCTAGAGTGCTGTGGCATCAGCCTAGCTCACAGCAACCTCAAACTCCTGGGCTCAAGCAGTCCTTCTGCCTCAGCTTCCCAAGTAGCTGGGACTATAGGCATGCGCCACCATGCCCGGCTAATTTTTTCTCTATATATATTTTTAGCTGTCCAATTAACTTCTATTTTTGCTAGAGACAGGGGTCTTACTCTTGCTCAGGCTGGTCTGGAACTCCTGAGCTCAAACAATCCACCCACCTCCGCCTCCCAGAGTGTTAGGATTACAGGCGTGAGCCACCACGCCCGGCCAGCTTTTAATTCTTGACTTACATCAAGCCATTTTCACTACCTAAACTAGTTCACTTATCAGCTCCTCAAACTGCCTGATTCCCTATAAATGGAATTTGCAAGACATTTTCTTACCCTCACTCCTTACTCTGGAGCCACCAGCACCACTCTGGCTAGACTCAGGACTCCATTTACAGCCTCTCTGGCTAGCCATCAGCCAGTCATCAAGGGACAACCATCCATAGAGCAATGGTCTAATAAGATGGTCACTTTTGAGCGACTAGACATTACCTCTTACACAGTAAGTTTTTCTCTTCCTGGTATTTGCTAATTTGTAGTTCAACTTTTAGTCCTTTTCTCTTTGATACTGCTAGAAGTTGGAAATATAAAAATTTGTAGGGAAGTTGTCGGTAAAAAAAGTCCCTACATTATGGCAAACTTTTTTTTTTCTTTAATCGGAAACCTATTTTGGTGTTACTGACTTTACCAACTGCTTCTACCAAAATGCCAGTTAATGTTTAAAAAATTATCCTGTATATGATATCTACTCGGAAAAAAATGGATTTTCTAAATTGAGATCCAGAATTATGTAGGACTGTTAGATTGCATGTTCTATACCATTCTGGTCCATAAAAAGTTATTATCAGAGAATGACCCTTGGAAAAAGGGGGGGGAATTGGAAATAGCACCTCACCTGAAACTTATAAAGGGGGAACCAAGAAGTTTGTAAGTTTTTTTGATAGTGAGGAAATGGATAATCATAGGGCTAGCATGTTTTCTTCTGTTGTTAAGCCATAGCTGAGATTTGTGGTGGATGGTTTTTTTTTCTTTTCTTTTTTTCCCTTTTATTTCATCATATAATGGGGGTACAAATATTGTTAGGGTTACATACATTGCCCCTACCACCCCTCCCCCCAAAATATCACCGTATTGCCATGGTTCCACTAGGGCTCGAACCCAGGACCTTCTGCGTGTAAAGCAGACGTGAATGTGGTGGATGTTTTTAAACTAGATACCAGAAGAGCTGTTGAAGGAGCCTAGAGATCAGACCCCTAGAATAACTTTTAAAAATGTGCCTGACTAGGATGAGTATCTGTCATTTCTTCTGAAAATAGGTTGGTTTGTCTATTTTTTCTTTTTCTTTTTAAAATACCTACAGTGCTGCCTTGAGCAACCAGTAGAGGAAGGTGCTTTTGCACAAAGTGTCATTCACCTTCACTGGAAGGCTGCTGGTTATGTCTGTCTCCAGCCATCCCAAGTCAGAACTTGGGATTCAGTGTTGACCTTGGATCTCTGAAAATTTAAGAACACAGGTTTCATGGAACCCATTCTACTAAGTGAAGTATCCCAAGAATGGAAAAACAAGCACCACATGTACTCACCAGCAAATTGGTTTCACTGATCAACACATAAGTGGACATATAGGAATAACATTTATCGAGTGTTGGGCAGGTGGGAGTGGGGAGGAGGGGATGGGAATATACATACATAAAGAGTGCGATGCACACTGTCTGGGGGATGGACACGCTTGAAGCTCTGACTCGAGGGGGGAGGGGGGCAAGGGCAATATACATAACATTTGTACCCCCAAAATATGCTGAAATAAAAAAAGAACACAGGTTTCCAAAGAAAAGTAGAACCCCTTTAAGTGTAATTCATTTAAGTGCAATTCTCTACAGAGCTAAGTAAATTGGCCAAGTGATTCTCATTAAAATAGAGGGCTCGAAAGGAATGAAAATGTAGAAGAAAAAGCTTAATGTGTACTAGAACAAACATTTTCCCTGATAGAATGTACTTATTTTAAGTTCCAATTTTCACCTAGTTGTCTTTTTTTTTTTTCAGTTGAGACAGAGTCTCGCTTTGTTGCCCAAGCTGAAGTGCAGTGGCTTATTGTAGCTAACTACAGCCTCACACTCCTGGGCACAAGCTTTCCTTCTGCTTCAGCCTTACAAGTATCTAGGACTACAGACTCATGTCACCACACCTGGCTAATTTTTTAATTTTTTACAGGGTCTTGCTATGTTGCCCAGGCTGGTCTCCAACTCCTTGCCTCAAGCAGTCCTCCCACCTAGGCCTCCCAAAGTGCTGGGATTACAGAAGTGAGCCACCATGCTGGCCTAGTTGTCTTTTTTATTGTTAGATGAGAAACAGGTTTAGCAATCTTAGGGTTACTTCAACTTTAGAACAGCCAGGGCTTCCTGAAGTAATGTGATGTTGTTTGTACCATGCCACCCTCAATGCCACTCAAAACTGTGCCATTAAAAAATAAGTATGAAATAAAACCAGCAATCCACAGTACTTCCTCAAAGGAGGAATTGTCTCTAAAACATAGCAAATTGTATTGTGAAACTTGAATTTTAAAGAGAAATGTTCTTTTTCAGTGTTTGGTTTTGCCAAATGTCTTTTTGTGCAGGAAGGACTTTATTTTAATGATTGAGATATAATTTACGTAGTATAAAATTCACCCTTTTACAATGTACAGTTCAGTAGTTTTTAGTATAGTCACAAGGTTATGCAATCATCACCACTTGGTGGATGCTTTTTAGTCACTGAATATTCTTTTTTTTAATTTTTATATTTAATTTTGAGTGTCATTCTTGCACAGGGGTCATGCTAATCTTCTCTGTATCGTTCCAATTTTAGTATATGTGCTGCTGAAGCGAACACAATCACTGAATATTCTTAAAAGTGCCCTCTTCAAGGCCACCAGAGTAGAGCGGATCCTGAATCAAAGTAATAATTGTTTTGTCCAGAGGGGCTTTACACTTAATTATGTATTGTTAGATATTTATTAAATGATACCTATTGAAGACTGGGTTATAGATAAGCTTCTTGATGTGGAGTTTGTTTTTCTTTAAGTTCCTGTAATAACAGTTCTAATATAAAGATGATTTTAGGCTTTGATGGGACAGTAAATGAGATAAGAGTAGTAGGAGGAGATCAGTGGAAAGTATTGTTCCTGGAGCTACTTCCCCTGCCTTTACTTACTGATTATTAGATTTTGGCTTTTGTTTCATGATTTTACATGTATGAATGGCTTGAGTGTGAGGATTTAGGGGACAAGCGAGGGTATCAGCCAGTGCTGTGCTATGCCAGATGGAGCAGTTGTTTAAACTGTTAGACATTTTGACTGGCAGTAAACCCTCATTGGAGCAGGTTTTATTTTAGTGCTGTTAGTACATAGCTTATGGCATTCTTTTATTTTTTACCTTTTCTGAAATTGTACTGCATGAAAAGACTTCAATTAAAATTTATCAGGACAAGTTAAGGAAGTAGTATAGAGGACAAATTTTAAGCCTCGATTTGCTTGCTTTGGTTTGCTGGGGAGGAAATGTCTTAAAGTGTTTAAATAGTATTATCTTTCTGGTTGAAGAGAAAGGAATGAAAAAAAAATCTGATAACCTTTTGGGGTGAGTTAGCTGTATGAGAATGGAATTTTTTCCAGAGATGTGAATCTCTAGTTTTTCTAGATATGTGTACTAGCACCCGATTAACAAAGCTTTGCCTGTCCACTGGATGCTGTCCTAGGCACTTGAAGTGACACCAAGATGAATAAATTGTGGTCCTCAAGGAGTCTAGAAAAGGGGTCATGTGTCTAGTGGAAGACACAATGTGTTAACACCTTAAGGACCGCTCATGAGTTTTCTCCTGTTTCGTGTGTCATCAGTTAAGTACCACTCACGAGTTTTCTCGTTTTTCACTGCAGTTATGATGATTTAAATAACGTGGTTTGCCCAAAAACGTGCGGTCCCTGGCATATGTCTTAGAGATTTCTATGCAGTACGAAAGGTGTTAAGAGGGCCATCGAAAGGGTGTAGATGGCTTTCAGAGCTGAGAACAGGGATTCCTTATGTAAATAATTTCTTGTCACCCTAATCATAAAACTTAAGATTTATCTATTAATATTTGCTAAGTGTTCTTCATGAATACTTTGTGTTTGGTTGTTTAAGATCTAATTTACTTGGAAAATCCCCCCTCCTTGTATTTCCCTATTTAGATTTAAGTTTGCCAAGACTGGGGTAAAGTAGAGCACAGGTTATCTTTTTACACTACTTACTGTCTCTTTCATATCAGTGGTGAGTGGTGAGTGTAGTTACTACGATTCTGGCTAGTGTATCTATTGGGGCATGTTAATTTAGAATTTTATCATTCTATTCTCAGTTCTTAAAAATCTTTGGGAAGTAAGAATTTGGCCTCTAGTGGAGGCTCTTGATTATTCCGAGGTCCTCAGACGCTGTTTTTAGCTGTCAATTGTTAATTCATATCAAAGCTTAAAAGTTTTGCCCTTGTTTTCAATAGATTTTAACAAAGCATGGCTAGGCTACATACGTATTTGGTTTCTTCATTAATGACTTTGTTCTAGGAAAACTTAGTTGTGACAGTACTCCACGTTGAACCAGTTACCCATCATAATTCTACTTATGAGGAGAGAGAAACAATTACCAAGGATTTCCTTAACATCTTTCATTAGCCTAAGAATGGTGACACTCAGTTCCAAACCACATTCCAGAAAAGCTAAATAACTTAGGTCATGTCCATGAGTAAAAGGAAGAATGAGGATTAGAATTTGTCACTCCAAAGCTTACTGTAGTAGTAGTGACTCTGCTAGACCTTTCTTTGTGATTTGATATTAAGTACTTTTTCAGAGACTGGGCCCGTGAATTTGGACTATATGGCACTGAATTTATATTCTGTCTCAGTAGTAGCAGAATGGCATTTATCTTAAGTAGGCAATGCTTTAAAGTAATATTTTGAAATTGCTTCTTTCTACATTTTTTTAGAGTGTTAGGTAATTAAGGTAAAACCATCCACATTTTCATGTGTTCTGCAGACTTTTCTTTCTGATGTCTTCTTTTACTGTTTTCCAGTGTGGTCTACAGGAGAAAAATACCTCAGTGTGCAATTTTGGTGAGACTGTATGGTCACCTGAGTGAGTTGTAGAGAAGTTTTAGTTCCTTACTTAAGCTATACTTTAACATCTCTTGAATATAGTGTTTCTCTACCCTCTCTTTAGAAAGTTGGCACATTTAAGATTATTTTTACTCTATTGAACTCTATTAGAAATACAGCAAATACACAGAGGCTAGGGTTGGTAAGAAAAGTGAAGTGATAAGATTAGAAGGAATCAGTATGAAAATCAAAGAAAAATTGCTGAAGTAAATTCAGTAAAAATCGATTGTGTATTCTGTATAGTACACTGTGCCAACTGTGGAGGATATAAGAGTAGAGAAGAAAGTCTCCATATTTCAGAAGTTCATCCACCCAACAGGTCATTCTGGAAGTCTATAATCTCTTAGGGAGCAAGAACTAAGATAGAGGATACCTGTAATTGAAAGAGGTGTCATATCCTGGGGGAGAGATCATTGCCTTTCAGGGTGCTGGGGCGGACAGGGAACAGGGGAACCAGGACCGAAGTGGGAAATCAGGTAGGCAAGTGTGTACAATTATGGAGAATCCTTAAGAGGAGCTGGAACTGAGTCCAGTATGTAGCCATTAGTCAGATGTGGCTAATTTAAGTTTATAAAAATTAAATAAAATTTAAAATTCAGTTCCTCAGGCACAATAGCCACATTCCAAGTGCTTAATAGCCACTTGTGGCTAGTGACTATCATATCCCAGCACAGGTATGGAACATTTCCATGATTACAGAAACTTGGACAGAATTTTTTCACACATTTCTCACTTCCATTGCAATGTAAGACACTTGTGACTAACGTGACAGCACTGAAATTGTCTTTTTCTTTAATGAACACACCACTTAGCTAACAAGACTGAAAATTTTAGTTAGAATGGCTATGTTAAACATTTTGTATGGCTATATTTAGTGTGTAAAGAGGGTTAAAAATTAGTTTTGTATCTAAAGCAGTAAAAATTTAAATTGCTGATTTATTAAATATATGGATTAAGTACTTTTTAAGAATTAGCCAAAGATTTGTGTTTAAAACATGTAACTTGAATCAAGACATAGCTTTTATTACCTGACATATATATGACCTTGACTAACTTGTGCTGTATTGATGAGCTGGCTAAGTAGGATTCTCCATGTTTAAGTCCTTTGATCCATGTTTCAGATATTTAAAAAAAATGTATACCTTTTTTTAAAATTGAGGTTAAATCTGCATAAAATTAACCATTTAAAAATGAACAATTCAATGGCATTTGTACATAGTGTGTTGTACAACCAGCACTTATATTTATCCAAAATATTTTTATTACCCCAAAAGGAAACCCATATTCATTAAGCAGTTACTCCTCTTTTCTCCTTCCCTCCAGCTTCTGGCAGCCACCAGTCTGCTTTCTATCTCTATGGATTTACCTGTTCTGAATATTTCATGTAAATGGAATGATACAATATGTGACCTTTTGTGTTTGTGTTGTTTCACCGTGATCCAGTTTTGAGATCCAGATCTGTGTTAAATCATAGGCAGTACTGTTGGTTGGCTGTCTTGTAAAATCTTCGTTTTAAAATTTGTAGTAATGTACCTAATATTACAGGCAGTTCATTAGTCATCCTTTATCATATACTGTAGTATTAATTTTTCCTTTTAATTTGGGGTATGGCAGTTGCATTCACTGGTACACTCTGACAACTTTACCACTTAAAAGGGCTGTTCCATTTTTAAATACTTGATAAGGATGTGTTTCTGAACATGGAGATAACATCAAAAAATTTGAAACCATAATTTTCACTCCTCAGGAGAGTTTCTAACATCTTTCACTAGCAGATGTGAGCCATACAGGATATGAGAAATCAAGCCCTAATGGTCATCTGTTTGTTAACCATGAACAAATGACTTTGAACCTAGGAGAATTCTAAGCCCAGGCTCATTAGTAGCCAGTAAAATCTGGATCTCATATGCATTATGAATAATGCCAGAGTAGAATGAATAAGGGTTGTTTGTATATGTGTGAAGACTGGGCACAATTATATTGAGTTCAAATTTACAGACTATCTTGCTATATATAATGTGATTTTTCTGGTTCATTTCAAAAACATCAGTTCACGGATGTGACTGGCATTGCCATTAGCTTTATATGATGTGATCCATGGTCTGAATGTTTCATAGAAAGCTTTTTTCACCATGGGAAACCATGGTTAACTTATTTTTGGGTCCTTTAATATCATCAGTATGTGCATATTAAGCACTTCATTGTTTTTGGTCTTTATTTATTTTTATTATTATTATTATTATTTGAGACAGAGTCTCAGTCAGTTGTCTGGGCTAGAGTGCCGTGGCATCAGCCTAGCTCACAGCAACCTCAAACTCCTGGGCTCAGGTAATCCTCCTGCCTCAGCCTCCCAAGTAGCTGGGACTACAGGCATGCGCCACCATGCCCGGCTAATTTTTTGTATATATTTTTAGTTGTCCAGCTAATTTCTTTCTATTTATAGTAGAGATGGGGTCTTGCTCTTGCTCAGGCTGGTCTCGAACTCCTGAGCTCAAACGATCCGCCCACCTCAGCCTCCCAGAGTGCTAGGATTACAGGCATGAGCCAGTGCACCTGGCCTAAATTCACTATTCTTTATTACTTGCTGTGCGTGATTCATGGGACTTCAAACTCTTTGGTATCTTTCTATATCTTGGAGATACAAGAAACAAGGGCCCTTTCTTACTGGGGTATCATTTAGGTTTATCAGATATAAAAAACAGACTTGTATATTTGAGTGTTAGTATGTATTTCTCCTACATCTCTTCCAGTGATGTCATTAGTAGATTTGCAGTGTTATAGCTGTGGGAGGGGGATTGTAGCTTCATCTTAGAGTTCTAGTATAGGACAAAACCGGCATCATTGGAATCACCTTTTTTGCAGGTGTTTTAAGGGCCTTATATGTGTTTCAGGACTTTATACAAATGCCATTTATCTTAGTGGTATCAAATGTAATTTATTCTGATATCTTGATAACATATATGACTATGGAATTTTATAAAGAGCTAATCACAGCCTTTTTGGGCTAGAGAGTTACCAAGAGAGAATCTAGGAAAGTAGATGAGTATTGAGCAAAATCTCACTAGTTTGATCTGGGCTGGGCTGTAGATTACTTTTACAATATCTATGAAGAAAAGGTTTATACAGCAAATCAAGAGAATAAGCATGCTTTTATTAATACATTTTAATTACTGAAAATGTTTTAACATCGGCTGTAACTGGTAGAATTTTGAAAAGTAGGTTAAAAAGAGACTTCTAATTTGAAGACCTGAGTTAGCTGCCATCGATCTAAATTATTGAGGCTAGCGTTGTGTTAGTGAATTTCTGTTTTTTACTGTATACTAAAAGATAAGTGAAACAGCTATATGAATTTCAATTTTTAATAGAACTTATTTCTATTAA
Source organism: Cheirogaleus medius (assembly GCA_008086735.1). Classification (NCBI taxonomy): domain Eukaryota; kingdom Metazoa; phylum Chordata; class Mammalia; order Primates; family Cheirogaleidae; genus Cheirogaleus; species Cheirogaleus medius. Next base: position 7,657,910 of record VBSM01002153.1, on the reverse strand, counting down.
ACAGCACCTGTGGAATCCTCTCAAGAGGAACATTCGTTGTGTGAAGGTAATTTTTTATGATACACTCTTTGAAAGTCTAATTGTGAAAACATTAAGTTGTCTATGGTGTGTAGAGCTAGATATTGTTTTGTAAATATATATTATATCTCAATCTCTTGTCTAGGTTCAAATTCAGCAGTTAGCATGGAACTTTCAGAACCTGTTGGTAAGAAAATTTCTGACCATATTAATACAGTAATATGAAACTCTTTCACTCTCAAGATTTAAGGTGCAAATGTAAGTGTTGTGATTATTGTAATGCCTACATTTAAGACACATTGAGTCTTTGCTATTAGTATTTAGGAAGCAGAACTAATTGGGCATTGACACTGCCTTGGTAAACTCAGTGATTACAAATAAAATTGAGTGGAGGAATGCTAAAGTCAATTTAAATACTTGTTCCCATTTACTTTGTGAAACATTTCCTTCCTTTTTGTAACTTTATTCTTAAGGGTTTCATATTCACAAAATGATTATTAAAGTTGATACCAAAGTTTTATTACTTAAAGAGGAAAAGGAAAATATCTCCTAAATCCTTTTACATCTTTTCTGTGTTCTGATTTTAGACTTTACGTCCCCCCTCCCCCCAGTGTCAGGGAGTCCTGACACTGGAATAACTGAGCTGTTGGGAATGTTAGACCTCTTGTTTACATTTTGTTTGTCTTTATGAAAATGAAGCTTTGCTAAAATAGCAATCTCGTATAGTGTTTGAGTCAGAGCTTTCTGATCTGATACCAGCAATGGGGCCAGCCTGATGGCTATTACCCATTTCTGTTGTGAAAGAGATTTTCCTGCTTGTTTGTCACTGGACATTAGGAAATGGAACTATATATGCAAAGTTCCAATTGTTGTTTTAAAGCTTG
>VBSM01002153.1:7631890-7643318 GCA_008086735.1 Cheirogaleus medius | reverse complement strand
GTGTGCACATGTTACAAAGACAACTACCATGTTAATAAAATATTCAATTTGAAATCCTTTTCGGTATTTGAATTGCTTTTGAATAGTGTTTTTTATCTGGATGTAACATTGTTGCATTAGCTTTTTAACTTTACCAAGTAATTGAATACATTTTATTACTTGGACTTTTCTAAACTCTTTCCCTACCCACTCCTTTAAATGAGGCATTTACAATGTTCAAGTTTTTATTAAAGGAAAGGATTAGTTTGATCCCTTCTTTTGATGGTCAGTGCATACATACAATTAAATCCCTTTATCCAACTGTGACACTGCTTTATTAGGTTTATCAGTTATTTTCTGCCAATTTATATTTTAACATGATTTCTTAAATACAGTAAATTGTAAAATAAAAGAACAGCATACTGTAGTTTTTATAAGTAAAGCTTAATGAAATTGTACCCCTACAGAAAATTCTATTAACTCGTTAAATTAGTGGAATTTACAATAAAGAAAGCATGTTAAGACCTGGCAAAAATGCCTCTTTTAGTATTTATAAGAGTTGCATGCATCTCGTAGGAAAACTGTATCCGTTGCAAGCACCAGTTCTACAAGTACTCAGTTTATTCTTCCTATCAGTAACTTTAAAGGTTGGATGATTCTTGCTGGTTAAAGCTAAATCTATATCCAGCAACTAAATGAACACATATATAGAATCATCAGAATCTGCACAGACTAAAATTACCAGTGATAAATAGAATCAAGCACAGTATAAGTTTTATCTCAGTTATTTAAAATTGAGTTTTCTTAAGTATAAAGCTCAAATTTGCTGACCATGATTTGGATGAACCACAATGCAGCATTGTGGTGTTTTGTAGATTGAAGGGTGACTTTCTCCTGTAACTATTATGACTGAGATTTTTCATGAGAACTGGAAGAGAACAATTTCTGGGTTTATCAGAAGCCCCACTGATGTTGAGTGTTGGCCATTTATCAAAGACTTGGCCTCTTTTAGATTGTGTTTTATCTCTACATAAGATACTTTGTAGTTGTATATTTAATGACAAATCCCTTTCCTGTAATATTGCTCCTCAGAAAAGAAAAGCCTAGTCAGACTGTATTTTCAGTTACGAAACATAAAACTTAACCTAATAGTGTTTTCTTAACTATGGAATTCCCATTCGTTTCATGAATGAGGCTACATCTTATGGACAGAGCAAAGTTATTGTCCTGCAGCTTCTTTTAAATATACTTACGGCCATTAGATTGCATGAAATTTAAATACATTTTATTATGTCTGCAAATTTCTGGGCTTTTATTTTTCTGGGAAATACAGGAGCTTTAAGCAGAACCTCTTAGTTTCTTTTGTACTTCTATGTTAATAACAAATACTAGCAATTGCTTGGATTTCAATGAATATTTAAAAGTTCAACAATCACTAAATTTTTTCCAAAGGTATTTCCCCTTTTAAATTGAGCACATTTTTAAAAAACCAGTTATGTTTGCTATTAAAATATTTACCTGTTAAAATATTATGTGCATGTTGCCAAGACTCTTAAGTAAAACAACGTGGATATCAACTGTGAAGGGCTTACCTCTTAAAAAGCAACAGATAATAAATAAAAATACAGAAGTAATTATAAAAATTACATTGGATTCTTGCACATTTGCAAGATTAGATTATTCAGAAGAAATTCCAATGTTAAAGTTAACCAACACCATACATTTTATGGGCTTTAAAATTGAGAAGTGTTCCGGCTTAAAGGTGATACATTTAAACTCCTGGTTACACTGGCTAGTCATTTGGATAAGGAAATAAGTCTGAAATGAATTGGCAGCATGGGAGATGTTGGACCTTTAAAGAGCAATAGAAATTCCTATGCTGTCATTCTGATTTCTGCAAGTACAAATGTGTTTATATGCTCGACAATGCAAAAATAGGCTAGTTGACTGCATATTTAGGGTATTACAGACCTAAATATTTTTTTCTCTATCATAGATATGTTAGAATCATGATTTTCTTTGTATCTTTCACATTGATGTTCTTTATACAGCTTTCATGCTAGGTTATTTAATTAGTTTTTTAAATTAATAAAGTGAATTTAAGAAATATTGAAATAAACTAATGTAATTGCCATTTTAAACTCTTATTTCTTAACTGTGGGAGAAGGGAAAATATAGCATTTATCTGTTTTTAATTTACAAAATGAACTTATCCAGTGAAAAATCTATGTAAAGTCAAACCAAAAGAGTTGGACCGCATGTATATTATCATGAAATTAAGTGACAAATAGTAAAGTGTTCTTGAATAATTAAGCCCATGTATATTTTGTTTTGAATTACAGTTGGATTATGTGGTAATTGAATGTAAAAACTTTGTAAACTGTAATAGTACAGGTTGTTCACTGTAACGAGTTAACTCCTACTCGTCTGCTGGTTATATAAACTACAAGAACTGCTTTTATAATATGGGACTTTGAACTGTGATGTAGTTGAACAATTACTGGCATCCTCTCAGCTGAAGCGCTACAAATATTTTGGGTCATACTTGCAATCAGATGCAGTTTTGCAACCCAAGAAAAAGTTGAACCTATCATCAAAAAACTGCTCCCAAGATGAACTTTGGAAAAAAAATCAGCTAAACTCCCCCAGCAATCCTCAAGAACACTATCTATGACTGTAACAACTCCTGGATCTTTGATGACTATTATACATGAGAGCAGCCTAGCACCTTTCCTTACTGGCATGGACTTCTTCACGGACTGCTACTTCATGGATGCTAGCTAGCTTCATTGCTTTGGGTAGGGCTTTAAGGTATTCAAGGGACAGATATGCAGTTTTGATTACAGCTCTTAACATCAGGCAACTTTCTACCCTTAAACTCTTTGTGAAAATTCTGGATATAGCACCTAGCTCTGACTGTAGGATGATTAAATGTTATATTCAGTGTTGGCCTACCATATCAGAATAAACTGTGCCATTAATCCTCTCACAGACGTGTAAGGTAGATAGCAATCAACTGGACTTGGAGGACGATTATCTGTCTCCAAATAATATGGCTTTTATTTCTTCCAGCTAACTTTTTCAGTGATTCTAGCAGATCAAATACATTCTGATACCCATCTAATACATTCATGATCTTGTTTCTTTCTTTAGAGATCTTGCCATGGCAGCAACTTGTTAAATGAGTGTAATTTTGTATGCACAACTCAAAAGACTTACTAGGTTTAAATGTAGCAGTCAGTTGGTTATATTAGATTTCATAGTAAATGGAATAGGAAGTGATTTTATTTTCCAATAGTAGTTGAGTGGATTCCATTGAACCAATTACTGCCAGAATTCAGATAGGGTAGATTTGGTTCAACTTTTGCTGATTTTGGCTCTAGGATATTCTTATCAATATCCTAGAACTTACTGAGTCTTCCCTTCAATAAATACAGCTCTCACATACCTCTAATCCTATGCTTCCTTGAAACAGTAATATGCTAGCTGAGTTGTTTAATAAGGATTATAAGGGCCTAGAGGTGTGGGAGTGGAGATGAAAATCTTTTGTTCTCCAGTATAAGGGAAAAGCAGATTGGCACTATGATTAGGCAGAAACACCAGGATTTAAGAAACCCTTGAAATGGTAATTGTCTTTTCTGCCTTGTCAACATTTGCCTCTGTGCCCTTTAAAACAAAGTGGAAACCTCAGGTTTGTGGACGCACAGGTGGAGTGACATTTTGTGCTTTCCAAGGCTCCCCTCTGCCGGGCACATTAGCTTAGTGCTTCTGATGTCAGCCCAAGTCCTTGCTACCTCCTTTTCCTGCTGCCTGGGGAAGAGTGTGTGTGCTGGAGCCGAGCCCTCGCACCCCTCAGGTGATCGTCCTCACCTCCATTTCCTCCACACACATTAGGTGAAACAGGTCTGAGCCTGCAAGTTCTGCATCTTAAGGACTTACACATTGGGCCCTCAGAAACGTACACACCTCTTAGTTAACTGGTTTCTTCTGTTCTAAAGGAAATGTGGATATCTCTCAGGCCAGGATTTAGTGACTAGTTTTCACTAAACAGCAGGTTAATACCTAGATCTCATTTTTTAAAAACAGAGGATTAAAGGGAACTGATTAGGTTTGCTGAGTGTTTTAGCCTAATTCCAAAGCATGGAAGAGTGCTCTAGGTAAGACAAAAACCTTTCTTTTATGATTTGTAGCTACCTACTGTGCCTGACTTGGTGCCTGTGTGAGGATTAAGCCCTTAGTCTGCTCTTGCAATTATTCAAATGACTAAAGTTAAATTTGCTTTTGTAATAACAATAAAAGTTGTCATCTTCCCTTTTGAAGGACTTGTCTGTCTGTCTATAATCACCTGTGTTGTAACAAGCCATGCCTCTTCTGTAAAATCCTGTATTTTTTTTATCTGGTATTTTGCATCAGGTATCTGTCTACCAACAGATTTGTTAGGTTAGTCTAACAAGATCTGTCACATAAGAGATTTACAAACATGTCCGATAGCATAGGCTATGCAAGTCTTTTGTATGGTGTGTTTGACAACCTTACAAAACAAAAACATCAACCTCATAGGAAGTTAAGAGATGCTGAATGATAAGTCAAATAAGTATATTACAGTTATGTGGTGTTATGTGAACAGTAGAGTTGGGGAAACATCAGTTATTCTGTCAGAACTATCAACCTCTAATATTCAGGATTTTAAATGACGATCAAGAGACCAAATAATATCCTTTTCATTTAATGTGCAAGGGCAAGAAGAAATTAATGATAAACAGAATTGGTATACACAGTGGTTAATTGAATGTTGGCAATACATTGCTTTATACTCATCTATTTGCTTAGCTAGAATGATTCCTGCTTAAACTCCCTAGGTGAAAGGAATGACTTCAAAGTGCTGGCAGTCAGTCTCTAGTATAGGTATTAGCTTACACATAACTGAGCAAGCTTGCTATTAAAGCAGGGGTTCATGTTATAAAAGTTCTAAATAAATGGTTTTTGTGAGGCTTCCCAGGAATTAACCACACTTTTCTACTTTTACGACTAGGTCTCCGACACTGTCCATCAAACATGTACTTTATGTCTTTTGTTGAAAGAACAACTTTTTTAAAGGTCTTTGGGCACCATGTATAGGCACTGTACTGCAGTGGGTAAAAGACTGACAATAGAGGATTTTACACTTCCTGGCAAATGGAACCAGTTTCGGAGACTTTCTATCAATGCATCAGAAAACAAAAATTGCATCAATACCTTGGATGCTGTAGATTTGAAATGAAGGATTATGTATCTCAATCTAGAATAAAGACGAAGTAACAATTATACAGAATTTTAAAGCTTTCCAAATTTAAAAGGCTTTTAAACAAGTTTAGCCTCATTGGACACGTGAAAAAAAAGGTAAATAAAATGTGTTTTATTTACCCTCTTGTGTAATAGGATTATCCATTTTAAGCCTTTAAGGGCATTCTGCTGCTGTATGAAGAATTTAAAGTCATGTACCATTATGGCATCCCTTCTTTTGTTTCCTTATGTTTGTGCTCTGTAGAGCTAATTCAATTTTTGGTTTTAAAAGTAAAATTTGTGGGGCACGGTGGTAGTCCCAGCTACTTTGAAGGATAAGGCAGGAGGATCCTTTGAGCCTAGGAGTTCACGTATGCTATGATAGTGGCTGTGAATAGCCACAGCACTCCAGCCTGGGCAACATAGCAGATTTATCTTTAAAAAAGTGACACTTTTCTTGTTACTGTGAATATATCTCTAGCTCAATTTTTTTCTGAAGGCTTTGTGCACCCAAATTACTTGCATGAAATATTTTCCTATGTTTTCTGCTAAAAATGAGATTGCCTACAACAAGAAAAAAAAATCCTCTAGCTGACAATTTCAGTTATTTGAATAGGATCCTTCTGTTAAGAATTAGGCAAATATTTTTCCCTCTCAATGTTCATTGGGTTACCTTTAATGTTAGCTGCCCATATTTGATCTCTTAAAATGTCACTTCAATGGCAACAATGATGATCATGCCCAAATACAGAATAAGCAGTAAGCAGTTAAAATTTTATGATTTTGGTAAAAGGGATTTTAGGAGATGAAAACAAAAATAAACATTTTTATGATTTATATGAGCTTATTTTGCATGGCATTTTCACTAAAAGTTCTGTTCTTTGGCTTGAGTGAGTTAAGAGTTAGGCTACTGGTAACATAAGTCTACTGGTAAAGTAATGTACAGTACTCCCAAAGGATTGTGTTTGCCTATAAACTACACAAGTTTCACATCTCAAAATAGCTAGAATATTTCAAATGTTCCTAGCATAAAGATAAATATTTAAGGTGATAGATATCCCAGTTACCCTGATTTGATCTTTATACATCACATGAATGCATCAAATTATCACCTGAACCCTGAAAATATGTATATTATGTATCAATGAAAAAAAAACTATACGAGTTAAAGTAATCTACATCACTATCTTTGTTATTTCCCTGGCAAATACATTAAATTTTAGGATAAGAAAGAAATCTTGAATTAATTAGTCTTAGGAGTAATTGTAATTTATAAGTAAGTTCCAGCAGACAACTCGTAAAACAAAGGAATTTTTTATTAAGGTAAAATTTGAATACAGTGAAATTCACAGATCTTAAAGTTTACAATGAGTTTGTCAAGTTTATACAACTGTGTAAATACCCCCATCAACATAAAGAATATTTCCACCACCCCAGTTCTCTTCTGCCCCATTTCAATCAATCCCTTCCTGCTAAAGCAATCACTGTCTTCCCATATATTAGCTTTGCCTGTGTTTGAACTCCACATAAATGGAATCACGTGGCATGTTCACTGGGTTACATTTAATATTAGGTAGGGGCACATTTTCTTAACTCACTCTATTACCCATATTTGATTTCTTTTTTGGGGGGTGGTGGGGGAAACAGGGTCTTGCACTGTTACCTGGGCTAGAATGCAGTGGCATCATCATAGCAGCAACCTCTTAACATTATTTCAATTTTGTCTGTCTTCTTTGATGCAACATCACATTTTAGAGATTAATCCATGCTGTATCAGTTCCTTTTTTTTTCTTTTAGGAGTTCTTTTTTATTGCTGAGTAATATTCCAGTTTATGAATATCCCATAAATTTTAAAGTCTGTCCTTGAAAGGAGATTTAATTTTGTTTTCCAGTTAGGATTCTTTGTCATGTGAGTTGCAAAGTCAAACAACTTTCTTTTGAATTATCATTAGAAATGCAAGGAAATCAAACTACAGAGAAAAGTTTCACCTCTTCTCCCTTTACCTACTTCCATAAAACCTACCAAACAGAAGCAGATGATTTAGTGATCCTAAAGGAATTGAAACAAGATGAGCTCACTTTTTATCTCCCTTTCCAATCTTGAAGGCTTTCCTTCTCTATATTCCCTCTGATGTGCCATTTCTACATGATGTGCCAATTGTAAACCTGGATTGTGCCTATCACACTTTCATGTGGCTACGGTAAATTTGCAGAACCTGATTTTCACCTCTACTTATTAACTTTTTTAAACCTCACAGCTAAGTCCTTTTTCTCTTTTTTGGTAGATTTATTAAATTATGTGCATGCGTAACTTCCTTTTTAGAAGTCCTTTTTTGATCCCTTATCGATGACCTAGCATAATACTTTACTGTGGCTATTAAAAACTTTCTAATTTGAGTAAACATGCACTTTGACCTGTCATAAGATTCACCAGTTACATACTGGTACTGGGTAAAAGAACACAGTCCTGCAGGTTGTTAGCTGCTTATCTTCAAGGATAAAGAGATCAGTGGTATGCGTAACCTTTTTGAGGTGGAGTCTCACTCTGTCGCCCAGGGCTAGAGTGCCATGGTGTCAGCCTAGCTCACAGCAACCTCAAACTCCTGGGCTCATGCGATCCTTCTACCTCAGCCTCCCGAGTAGCTGGGACTACAGGCATGCGCCACCATGCCCGGCTAGGTTTTTTTTTTTTTTATATATATTTTTAGTTGTCCAGCTAATTTCTTTCTAGTTTTAGTAGAGATGGGTCTCGCTCTTGCTCAGGCTGGCCTAGAACTCCTGACCTTGAGTGATCCGCCCACCTCTGCTTCCCAGAGTGCTAGGATTATAGGTGTGAGCCACCACGCCTGGCCAAGTATGCAGTTTCTTAAACTTCATGTTTACCATACAGCAACATACTCAAACATTCTTTGCAGGTAGTTGATTATTTATCACATCCTTAATAAAATTATATACAACTTTGCATATGGTTAATGCCATTTTTTTAAGCAGGCATATTTTGCAATTACTGAAAAAAATTTCAAGAAATTTGAAGACACATCTCAGTACCCTCAGAGAGAAACAACTTCATAGTATTCATGGTATTTAGTGAGTCATAGGTACTCAAATTTTGAAATGAATTTAAAATCTGTTACTTAATGTAGGTTTACTATAAAAGAAATTATACCATAAAAGTTAACAATTGTTCCTTTAGAAATGTCCACTCTGATTACTTTCATTTCTTCCCAAGATGTTATTTTATGTATTAATTTTAAAAACTAACTCACATACTTGGCTTAGGATGAGCTAATACTTAAGCTTAATCTCCTTTATTATGACTACCTGTACATTATCCCTTTACAAGTACTATATTTATTTTGGTGGGCAATTATTATACTGATTTTTAAAGTTTGTTATTTTTAGTGGATAAAAGAGATAAGCATATATAATGTAATTTAGTAAGAAGAGTCTGGATAGAATTTACAAAGATATTTTCTACAGCCATACCACCCTGAATGCGCCCAATCTCATCTGATCTCAGAAGCTAAGCAGGGTCGGGCCTGGTCAGTATTTGGATGGGAGAATTTACACAGATACTAATCTTGTGTGTGTTCATAGTATCTTGAGTTTGAAAATTTTTAAAAAGGTAGAATTGACAGCAGTTTAAGAAAATGTTAACACGCCTGTAATCCTAGCACTCTGGGAGGCCGAGGTGGGCGGATCGTTTGAGCTCAGGAGTTCGAAACCAGCCTGAGCAAGAGCGAGACCCCATCTCTACTAAAAATAGAAAGAAATTAATTGGCCAACTAAAATATACAAAAAAATTAGCCGGGCATGGTGGCGCATGCCTGTAGTCCCAGCTACTTGGGAGGCTGAGGCAGGAGGATCGCCTGAGCCCAGGAGGTTGAGGTTGCTGTGAGTGAGACTGACGCCACAGCACTCTAGCCGGGGCAACAGAGTGAGACTCTGTCTCCAAAATAAATAAATAAATAAATAAATAAATAAAGAAAATGTTAAGTTATTCATGAATGAAACATTTCCTTCAGACTACTTGAGTAAAATTTAACAAAATAATATGGATTTGTTTCTCAGGTTAGTTTGTTCCAAAAGACCAATATGCAGTTCATGATTATACGGAAAAAGAATCTCTGCTCGTATCTATGGTTTTGGCAAAGAAAAAAAAAAAACGGGAATCTCATATCTTTCCCTCTGCTGCTCCTCCTTTCTTCCCAAGTCCTAGTAATACCACCCATTTGCCTAGTTTTTCAAGCTCTCAGAATTTGGGAGTAATCTGACTTCTCAGTTTTCGTTATGTCATATAGGTATTCTGTCCCCACTGCTATCACCCTACTATCACAAAGGAGAGTTAATTATGGTAGGAAAACTATAAATGTTTTAAGGTGGGAGGGTACGAGAACCTAAGCCACAATTTTCCAGAAGTAACCTGAAGCAGAAATCAGAAGGATGAGTTAATGTATGTGGGAGTGTGGATGGTGGTGCAGGAAGGCACAGTGTTCCAGGAAGAAGGACCAGCATGCTGTAAGGTACGAAGATGAGTAGAAACTGCAGGATTGAACCTAGGACCTAAAGACTGAAGGGGTAAGTAGCAGGTTACAAAGTTAGGAAGGCAATAAGGAAGGGACCAGATGAAGAGTGCACAGCCTATTGAGGGTAACCATATGATCTGTCTTTCAAACTGGGACACTTTATTCCAGGACAAATGCTAAACTAGACCAGACACCAAACAACAAATGCAAACTAGGATATATTTAAGACAGATTAAGAAATATATACCTCATCCTAATTACAATGATAATCCAATGAAGGCGGTTAAACATGATCAGTTTGACATGATCAGATTTGCATTTTACAAAGATCACTCCAACTGAAGGGCAGAGAATGGACTATAAGATGCAAACCTGAAGGTGGGAAGACAAGTTAGGAGACCGTTGCAGTAATCTAGGCAAGAAAAACAAACCCAAAACATGATAATGGGCTGTACTACAATGTGGTGGGAATAAAAAGAGTTGGATAGGCCAGGCACAGTGGTTTATGCCTGTAATCCTAGCACTCTGGGAGACCGAGATGGGAGGATCACTTGACATCAGGAGTTCAAGACCAGACTGAGTAAGAGCAACCCCATCTCTCCAAAAAAACAGAAAACTTAGCCAGGTGTGGTGGTGTGCACCTATAGTTCCAGTTACCCAGGAGGCTGACGCAGGAGGATTGCTTAAGCCCAGGAGTTTGAGGTTGCAGTGAGCTATAATGATGCTACTGCACTCTAGCCAGGGTAACAGAATGAGACTCTGTCTCAAAAAAAAAAAAAAAAAGACTTGAATAAATGCAAGACATATTTAAAAGGAATAAACAAGTCTTCGTTAATGACAATATTTCGGGATGAGAAGGAAAGAATTAAGGATAACACCCATATTTGACTTGGTGGTACCAATGATGTAGACAGGAAACACAGGAAGAGGAGCAGGTTTGAAGGAAAGATGGTGAGTTCATGGTGAGACTTGTTGTGTGTGAGGTCCTAATAGGACTTTTAAGTGAAGACAGGGGAATATATGACTGGGTTTGAAGACAGGAGATGTACAAATCTCTATTAGTTATCTACTGATTATAGATAACAAAATACCTCAATGTCGTGGCTTAAAATATTAATAACACACATTTATTACCTCATAGTTTTGGTACATCAGGAATCTGGGAGCAGCATAGCTGGATGGTTCTGGTTCAGGGTCTCTTACAGGCATCTCAAGGTTCCACTGGGGGAGGATCCACTTCCAAGCTCACTCATGTGGCTGCCTGAGGTGTCCTCACAACATGGAAGCTGGCTTCCCTCTCTCCAGGGCTGAGTCACAAGTGATAAGGAGAGAGGGAATCATGAGAGAGGGAAACTGGGAAATAAAAAACATTGAAGGTGGAAACCGTCATCTTTTTATAACTTAATTTCAGAAGTGACATCTTATCACTTTTACTGTATTTTATGTGATGGAAGCAAGTCACTTAAATCCAGTTCACACTCAAGGGGAGGGAATGAAGCTCCATCAATTAAGGAGAGAAGTATCAAAGGATTTGTAAACATAGGACACATCTTTAAAACCACAATACGACAACCAGGTTATTAACTTTCCTAGAGCATAATTCATTACTACCTTCTACTCTTCCCTACCACCAGTTCAAAAACCTTACATCTCAGGCCAGG
>VBSM01002153.1:7614077-7625315 GCA_008086735.1 Cheirogaleus medius | reverse complement strand
AAAAAAAAAAAAAAAAACACCTAAAATCCATTCCTTAGAAGTGTTCTGTTCTCCAGAACAGTGCTGTCCAGTAGAACTTTCTATTAATACTATGATGGAAATAGTCTATATCTGAGCCATCTCATTCATTAGGCATAGTTATCTTTGGCTGTTGAGCACTTATATGTGGCTACTGTATCTGAGGAACTGAATTTTTAATTTTATAATTTTAATTAGTTTAAATAGGCACATATGGATGGTACTTGATTACTGTATTAGGGCAGTTCCAGATATTAAGGAAAGCAAAGAGTAAGATTAATGCTTGGGGAACATTAGTAGTACTGGGTTTATAGATTATCCTTTAAGGGCACCATATCTTTAAAGTGAAGATCCACCTCAGTCTTGGTTTAATTCTTTTCTTTTTTTTGGTGGGGGGACACAGTCTTACTCTGTCGCACCAGGTAGAGTATGGTGGCATCATTGTAGTTCACAGCAACCTCAAACTCCTGGGCTCAGGTGATCCTCCTGCCTCAGCCTCCTGAGTAAAAGGAACTATAGGCATGCACTGTGATGCCTGGCTAATTTTTTTCTATTTTTAGTAGAGACTCTTGCTTAGGCTGGTCTTGTCGAACTCCTGAGTTCAAGCAGTCCTCCTGCCTCAGCCTCCCAGAGTGTGAGCCACCATGCCTAGCCAGTCTTGGTTTAATTCTTATTAAATGAATTCAGTGTTCATTAGCCTGACTAGTGCCTTTGTGTTGTTACATTGATTTAATCTCTAGTCTTAAATAACAGAAAAGACCTTTTAGGGTAGTGCTTCTTGAGCTATTTTATTAGGCCAAGAGGTAGGTTAAGTTTGAATGCTTGATAGTATACCAGCTTGGGGAGATAGGGCAAGTTTTAAACATATTTGAAATACATTTTATAAAATAATTCATCCACTGACTAGGGTGTCTGTGTGGGGACAGGTAGCTGCCATCAGGGCAGAGCTGTAGGGTACAGTCCTTCCACCCAGAGATACCTCATACCCCAGGAGCTCGTGTGTAAATGCCCAAGTGGTCACACACGGCAGAAAACAGGACCACAAGAGATTCCCCAACTCTGCTCACCAGGAAGGCCAGCTCTCAACAGAGCGTCTCCAGGTAGAGTAGGGCAGGGATGATTGTACAAGGCAGGTGGACTCTGCTGTTGCCTTCTGCCTGCAGGTGGGAAGCCGCCTAGTTGGATGTGATGAATAGCTGAGAAGAGGTGGTAGTTGTGCTTGGGCCCCTCTTTGGTTATGGGCTGATGTGAAAGCAGTGCCTCATGGAGTGGTTAGCTAGAAGCTCTAAGGCCTGGTTCATGGAGTCAGTGAGTAGCTGGGAGAAGGGGGCAGTACCATGAAGACAGTCTCCTGCCCACAGCTTAAAGAAAGTTGCAGACAACTGAGGAAAAAAACCTGAAATCATTCTTTCCTCTCTCACCTTTCCTTAACATAATAGGTTTTTTTCTCTTTTACCTCTTCTTCCTTCACTTCCCCTTCCCTGCTTCCCATCATTCTCTCTCTTCCCCCCCCACCTCCTTCACTTCTCCCTTCCACTTTCTTCTCACTATCTTTCCATCTGGGAAACCACAGGTGTGTTTGCAGGCAAGTTGTAACAAAGTGGGCAGATCCCAGTCTTTAGTTGCTTTTTGAAGGTGGGGGGTGGGCAGTGGAGGTAGCAGGTGACCCTCCTGGAGGTCATTGCCCAAAGAACAGCTTGAGGTCCAGGCACACTCAGCAATGTGGGGGTTTTCTAGGAAGGTCAAACCTCCTCTGGCCCTGCCCACCAACTCTCCTGGCTTTACATGGTTAGGTGCCAGCTATTCATGGTGTGGCATTTTATTTCGGGTAGAAGGAATTTCTAGAACATGAAAAATAATAATCTTCCTTTAAAATGCATTTAGAACCTGAAGATTTTAATGTTTCTCCCTTTAAAAAACTTTAGGATTATATATTTATATTTCTCAGATACCTGCCTGTGCTTTATTTTGAAAAGTTCATTTTAAAAAATCTTTTAATATAATACTGTGTTAAATTTCAGTGCTATACGCATCGGTCACACTGCAATGCAGATTGAGCACATCGTTGAAAACATTGTTGCTGTCACAAAAGGACTTTCAGAAAAATTGCCAGAGGTACAGTATTACAGGCAGGTCAATTGATTGTTCACTTAAAAGAAACAAAGTAGGCCGGGCACGGTGGCTCACGCCTGTAATCCTAGCACCCTGGGAGGCCAAGGTGGGAGAATCGTTTGACCTCGGGTTCAAGACCAGCCTGAGCAAGAACCAGACCCCGTCTCTATTAACAAAAACTAGAAAGAAATTAGCTGGACAACTAAAAATATACAGAAAAAATTAGCTGGTGGTACATGCCTGTAGTCCCAGCTACTCGGGAGGCTGAGGCAGGAGGATCACTTGAGCCCAGGATTTTGAGGTTGCTGTGAGCTAGGCTGACGCCATGGTACTCTAGCCCAGGCAACAGAGTGAGACTCTGTCTCAAAAAAAAAAGAAACAAAGTATATATAGATGACATTCTTTGTTTCAGAAGTGGAAGAGTGTGAAACTCTTGTATGTGAAATATGAGAAATCGGTTGCCCTCCCCATCTTTTCCTCGTTTGTCACCAGTTGGGATGAAAACGCCAAACAACATGTTCTTAGTAAGAAGAAAAACGTAAGTAGAATTTTCAATCCTGGATAAGATTAATAATCAAGGGTGTAAACTCAGCCCCCAGAAGAGAGAACTAGGCTGCCTGACTTATCAAGTATTTTTTACTAGTTTTCCTATGGTTGTGCTTTTTGTGTTTCCACTTTACATGTGACATAGTTAATAATTGTGTGAGATAGAAATATCTTGTATTTATTGATAGGTATTTTAGTTTCTAATCCGTTTTAAAGAGAAGGTTTCTCTTTGATCTCCTGATATATTAATTCCCTCTTCAGCCATGTTAAATCGTGTCCAATGAGTTTTTAATTTTGGTTTTTATTTACTTCTAGAAGTTATGTGATTTGTTCTTTTTCAGGTTAGCTTTGTCACTTTTTTTGTTTTCCTGTTGCTTTTAAATAATCTTCCAGTTTGTCCTAATTCTTTTCTTTTTTTAATCCTTTGTAGACCCAAGGGTGTCCTCATTCTTTAAACATGTTAAGTGTAGTTTTATAGATGCTTCATAATTCAAATAGTAAAAGTCCTCTTGCAGCCAGTTATTTCTGCCTGCTGGTTCCTTATCATTGTATTTGAAATTTTATTTACAGAAAGAATTTGAAGAATAGGATGAAGATACCTTTCTGCAAAAGATTTGCATTTACTTATGTCATGCACCTTAAAGTACATTCAAGGCGGGAGGTTCCCTAATGACGAAAACCAAACCATGGCTATAAATCTGCATGACTCTACTTCCTGTTCATCTTTACCCAGAGGGTGAAATTCACTGAGGGCCCAGGTTATTGTGAGGTTTCCTCTTAGAATCCCTACCTGGTGTAGATACGGATTTGATTTCTCTCCACTTCATCCCCCCATTATCATACAGATGTGAAAACAAAAGTTAGGATCAGCAAATTCTCTAAGGGAAAAAAGGCTTCCTACCCCTTAAGGTCCTCATTTTAAATTTCTTACAGTGTTATCAGCTCATCAGTGCTTTTATGGGGGAAATTTTTTATTTTTTTTTTAATATTTTACCCTCCTTTTTTACTTATTTTCATTAGGAAGGTGATCCAAAATAACACAGACTAGCCAGGCATGGTGGCTTGTGCCTGTAGTCCTAGCTACTCAGGAGGCTTAGGTGGGAGGATCACTGGAGCCCAGGAGTTTGAGACCAGCCTGGGCAACATATCAAGACCCCATCTCAAAAATAATGTATGTCAAAATAACATAGACTAGGCCGGGCACTGTGGCTCACGCCTGTAATCCTAGCACTCAGGAAGGCTGAGGCGGGAGGGTCGCTCAAGGTTAGGAGTTCGAAACCAGCCTGAGCAAGAGTGAGACCCTGTCTCTACTAAAAATAGAAAGAAATTAATTGGCCAACTAAAAATATATAGAAAAAATTAGCCAGGCCTAGTGGCACATGCCTGTAGTCCCAGCTACTCAGGAGGCTGAAGCAGAAGGATTGCTTGAGCCCAGGAGTTTGAGGTTGCTGTGAGCTAGGCTGATGCCACGGCACTCTAGCCCGGGCAACAGAGTGAGACTCTCTCAAAAATAAATAAATAAAATAACATAGACTAATATTATTGGAAGCAGGAAGTCTGAATATTTCATCATTTGTCAGCAGATTTGATTGAGGGCATTTTGAAGATATTGGAATTGTTGGTTGAAATTGAATTTGAGCACTTACAGATTTCATTTAATAGTACTCTATGATAACAAAAATAGATTTCTAGCTGTGTCAATTATCATACCAAACAGTACCATTCAGGATTTGATTTGTTTTTGTTTTTGTTTTTGAGACAGGGTCTCATTGTGTTGGCCCAGGCTGTTGTGCAGTGATACCATCATAGCTCACTGCAGCCTCAAACTCCTCAGCTCAAGTGATCTTTCTACCTCATCCTCTTGGGTAACTGAGACTACAGGTCCATGCTACTGCACCTGGCTAATTTTTTTTATGTTTTGTAGAGAAGAGATCTTCCTATGTTGCCCAGGCTGGTCTCAAACTCCTGGCCTCAAGCCTAGAAGCCCTCCCACCTTGGCCTCCCAAAGTGGTGGGCTTATAGGCATGCGCCATGGTGCCCACCCAGCCCAGGATTATTCTTTACTCACATCCAATGTTACTGATTTTCACAAAATTTCTAACTACATACTTCAGATAACCAGATTCTGAGATAATAATATATAACTAGCTGCATAAAATGTATGTTTGGCAATGAGTTGAAAACAGTGGGTTTGGGGTTCAGGTCCTGGTAAGGGAGTTCTCTGTACAGGTGAAGGCCCTTTCAGGGATCTTCTGAATAATCAGAATTACAGGTGCTGAATCTTTGCCATTTGTTTATCAGCAGAAGTATTTCCTGCTAAAATTATGTATGCTGTTTTTTGGTAGGCAACAAAGAAAAAACAAGGAAAAAGACTTCTTAAAAGACCAAAGGGGAAAAAGAGAAACAGAAAGGTAAAGAAACAGGCTGCATCAGTCCTAACAAAAGATGACGTGGCCCCTAAAATTAGTGGTGTGCCAGTGAAGACACCTGGATCCCAGAAGGAAAAGACCCTGGAGCATGGGAAGAAGAAGAAAAAACGTGGCGAAGTAAATGCCCAACTTGAAGTGACAAATGAATCTGAAGATGAAATTCCACAGCTAGTACCAATAGAAACAGCTCCAGCTAAAGAAAATGTAGAGGTATTTGTTACTAATATTTAATATTCGTAATGGATTGGTTACATGGCCACTGTGTACCAGGCAGGCACTGTACTGAGTGATGAGTGATGGAAGATAGTAGGGTGAACTATAAGAACTAAGAAGATAGTTAAAGTGGTTTACTTTCCCTTTTTAAATGCTGGAGTGATGTATAGTAAACATGACCTTTTGTGTAACTTGGGGTCGAGGGAGACTTGGCCATACTTGTAATTTTAAGAAACATTGCTTGTGGATTTAAAAAGCAGACCAGGGCCGGGCTTGGTGGCTCATGCCTATAATCCTGGCGTTCAGAGAGGACAAAGCAGGAGGATTGCTTGAGGTCAGGAGTTCATGATCAGCCTTAGCAACACAGTGAGACACCATCTCTACAAAAAAATAGAAAAATTAACCAGGTGCGGTGGCAAGCCCCTGTAGTCCCAGCTACTCAGGAGGATTGCTTGAGCTCAGGAGTTTGAGGTTGCAGTGAGCTATGATTACACCACTGCCCTCATGTCTGGGCAACAAAGTGAGACCCTGTCTCCAAAAAGAAAGAAAAGAAAAGTAAAGAAAAAACAGGGCAGAAGTTTGGGCACATGGTTCCATCTCTGAAGGTGGATCCTGGATGGGCACATAGTTAGGACAAACTCGGTACTGGGTCCTGCCTCTGAAACCTCTCTAGCACCCTCCTCTAGTGATCTTTACAAAAAACTGGCTTCGTTTTGGAGAAGATACTGTAAAGGAACTGAGTTTATCTCTTATTTTTTTGATGACGTTTGTACTCGTAGTATATGTCCAATTCTTGGAGGAAGCTCTCAAAAATAAAAGGGGTAATAAGTCCCTGTGAGACCAGAGAGTTGCTCTCACCATGTGTACAGAGAAAAACTCGCTCGCCCCTATGGGCAGACCTGTGCCTGGGTGTGGAGCATGGCCTTCAGTAGGTGGGAGGCCTGGTCCCAGGGCTGTTACTGCACTACGACTGCTTTATATTTTGTGGTTACAGTAACCCTTGAAATGTTCATCTAAAGTGCCCCCAAAGTGCTACTGAATTTTTTAATATACTTGAAATTAACATAAGGTATATACTTGTTTTTAGAAAAAGTAAGTTGTTATTGTTGGACTGGTGGATGATGTGTTGGAAATTAGAGTGGAAAAGCTTAGCTGAGCAGATGATATATAGCAAAAGCCTTAAGTGTTTGTGCCCCTTTGAACCCATCCAGGGCAATAATACACTAGAAAATACTGCTCAGTGAGAGTTTATAGTGCTTGGAAAACACTAATAATTGGGGAAAGGGCATAATACCCAGCTTTTAAATACTCATGGGGAAAGGTGATAAATCATAGTTAATATAGTGTGATAGGGTTATTAGGGAGTTATTTTTGGTGTTCAAGTTTTCCATGATGATAAAACCTGTAGTTTTATATTTACTCAAAAACAAAGTTTGGTTTTGTTGGTTGTGTTTTGTCTTTAAAACCTACTTCTGTATAAGGAGTACAGTGCTATGATGTTGTCCTTGGATTGGCAGCAGCAGACACCTGGGTTGCTTGGAAAACCAAAGATTTCTGGCATGTGAAACACTCCCCTCAAAGAGCCTCCAGTCTAACTTGGAGAAATCAGTTTTTCTAACAGGCTCCCCAGTTGGTTCTTACACGAAGTTTGGGAAACCCCTGCCCTAACCCACCTGCAAGGGATTTACAGCGGAGGGTGAAGAGGAGTCAGGATTTGGTGACAGGGTCCCAGCTGTGCCCCTGGCGGTTGCTTCCAGGAGGACCTGCCCTTCACCATAGGGAAAGATGGTTTTCTTCTGATTGGACCAGGGACACTTGGGGTCCCTTTCACAATCCTTAATAATGAAATACAGCTACCTTTCAGAACATCTACAAGGCAAAAAAAAAAAAAAAAAAAAAAAAAAGAAAGCCCATTTCTTCGTCATGCTGAGGCATACCTTTGAGGGGTGGTTCATTAATAAAAACAGTAATTCTTGGAATTATATTGTCAAGTTTTGTGATTTTTTCCCCCCATACTTAATTTTCTTCTTTTTCTTAGACTCAAAAACATGCCACAGGAAAGAAGTCTCCAAAAAAGAGTCCTGGTCCCGACACACCTCGTGGGAAGAAGAGAAAGGCCTTGCCAGCTTCAGAAACCCTGAGTGCTGCAGAGCCTGAGACCCCAGGTAAAGGGCCGGGAAAGAAGCCAAAAATCATAGAAGAGGTGGAGAAAGAAAGACACCCTTTGAAGGCGAAAAAAGACCCAAGACAGACACCAAAAAAGGCGGAGGCCAAGGTTTTTGCTACTTCTACTAAATCTGCAAGAAAGGCTCCCCACACCCCCAAAGGATTGCCCAAAAAACCCAAAGTCCCTCAGTCTACCTAAAGTCAGCGATACAACCAGAAGGTAGCATCAAAGCTACCTAAAAAGCTTTTTAGAAACACTCTCGTCCTGAGCCCCATCACAGCCTTCTCCAAGCGTGAGACCTGGACTCAAATATTTTTTACAACTTCCATAGATAATTTTGATTTATGTTCCTGGGTGTAAGAACCAGTGGTTTGAAGTAAAATCTATTTTTTAATTGTTGTTCTCTGTATTTGCTAATATAATAGAGGGATAATAGAGTGCCTCTCTGTGGTTGCGTTTATTATTAAAGTATAACTTTGCTTCTGCATTCCGAATCTTGGTTTAACTTGAAGGCCTGTGATGTAACTTTTTCTCTTCTGCACTTACCCATTTATTCACATGGGCTCCATTGCACTAGTTTGTGCATACATTCCCAAGGTGGGCCAGTGAGGGGCTCACTGCATGAGAATACGCTGTGGAACTTATGAATAACATGAGTTTCCTGGCCCTCATGCTGAGATGGTTTGTCTTGGTGGGTCTTGGTGGTGCTCAGCCAAGCTTATGAATCTCTGAATTAGCATGCATATGGTAAGGGAAATTAACATGATGCCATTTATACAGGCACTGAATTGGATCCTGCCAGCTAGAGGCAAGAACATATATCTTCCATAGCCTTCCCATCTTCCACATTGTTCCTCACCCTATAGAGATTTACTTATATATGCCAACTCTAAGATGGGAAGCTTGGGAGAGTGGACTGTTTAAAGTTTGCACAATTGTCTAATGTATTCTGAGTCAGTAAATGACTTCCTCGATATTTGTCCTTTCACAGGATTTGAATTGGGGTATGCATCCCTAGTAGTAAGTGATGTGTTCATTCTAGTACAGGAACAAGCTTGCATGCAAAAGGTTCGAATGAGCTGTGCTTTCAAGTGGTTCAGAAACAAGTAATAAAAGAATAAAAGGTTTATTTAATAAAAGTTCCCTCAAGTTGGAGGAGTCCAGACTGCTTCTGCTGTTTAGTAGCACAAATTAAATTGTAATGTTAACTTTTTAAATTAGAAAAGCCTCCAAAATACAAAACTATGTTATTCTGTACTTTCAGACTTCTAAAAATGAATATGCATTTAATGTGTTATAGGGGTTTAGCTTAATTGACTTGTTTTCCATAGAAACTAGGGTCTGTGGGAAGACAGACTTGTTTCATTGATTCAAAGGTCCACTGCTTTGTGCAGGACAACCCCAAATACATAATGGTGATCTGTTCTCTGCATGACAGTTTTCCAGAGATAGCTGTATGGTTTCTTTAATCCTATCCTCTAGCCAATTAAAGATTTTACAACACCAAGCGATTCTTGCTTGTTTTTAGTCTTGCTGAATACAACACTAGTGTTAATCTTCCTGTTCCTGCATCTACTTTTACTCTAATAACATTCTCAGCATTCTCTGTGTTGAAAAAAGCAGGCTTCAGTTTCTTGAGCAGGATGCCAGTATTACCTAACAAAGCCTATTTTATAGTAACTGTTGAGAAATACAATTTTTTGAATACTGTGCTAAACGTGAAGAAACAGAATGGTTGGACACTCAGAGTGTGGATTGTACTCAAAGTGTGCTGCGTTTGCGCCATGATAAGGTCAAAAAATCCTAAGTCAAATCATCATCTGTACTGGGTTTCCAAGGCTGAAGACGTGTAGGGGACACACTCCTAGCCGGCTGGTAGGGCTCTGAGCTGATGGTCTACCCAGGGCCAAGAGGATGACTGGAAACCTATGCTGCAATAAATCACGTTATCCTGTGAGTTGAGTATTAGGCTGCTGTTTCTTTGGAAGTCACGGCTGGGTTTCTGGAATTCATCCCCCATGCCAGGGAGATCTAATGGACAAAACCAGATCTGGTGGGTGAAAAGTGAGTGCAACATTTTTGTTTTAAGAAAGTATTTGATTTTTAGTGAATTTGTTGTTTAGGGAGTATAATAAGCATCGAATTCAATATTAAACGCCTTGAATATGTTTAAGTCAATCCGAGTGTTTATTAAAGATGATATATTCCATTGTCCTTGAGAAATATTAAAATGAAGGTACAGAGAAGTTGTTACGTGTCATACTATCTTATCACCTGAAAACCCTTTCTCTGCTTTCAGTACATGGGTGTTTAAGGGCAAAGAAGTCTTGCCATGTAATTGAATATTTAAAGGTGCTGCACTCCTTACTCCCCCACCTTAAATTGCTGCTGTTTCCCCTGCTTACAGTTAGGGTTAATATTCGGACATCAGAATTACCAGTTAGAACTTTAACTCATGAGAACACCTCATCAATCCTTAGATCCTAATTTGATAAAAGACTAAACGTTTTGGGAGATCATTTCAGTATAATGGTCCTGTAGAGGGAAAATGGCATAATTAGGTGATTGCATTTAACCCCAGATTAAAACCTCAGTTCAACAGTATTCAAGTGATTAATATCTCCTGTTTATATTATATAACTCACTTGGGGCATTGTCAATACTTGAAGTTACAGGAAACATCAGGACATAATTTTTTTTTTTTGAGACAAGAGTTTCACTCTGTTGCCCTGGCTAGAGTGCCGTGGCGTCAGCCTAGCTCACAGCAACCTCAAACTCCTGGGCTCAAGCGATCCTTCTGCCTCAGCCTCCTGAGTAGCTGGGACTACAGGCATGTGCCACCATACCTGGCTAATTTTTTCTATATATTTTTAGTTGGCCAATTAATTTGTTTCTATTTTTAGTAGGGACAGGGTCTCGCTCTTGCTCAGGCTGGTTTAGAACTAATGACCTTGAGCGATCCACCCACCTCGGCCTCCCTGAGTGCTAGGATTACAGGCATGAGCCACTGTGCCTGGCCAGGACATAATTTTAATACCTGAAAAAAATGTTAACTTTCCAAAAGACATTAGTTGATCCTGTGAATGAGACACTCAATTTTAATTATAGATTTCCCTCAATCTATTTGTCCAGTGTATTCTACCTTGCAGTGACACTCTTAACACCTTTTGTACCGCACAGAAATCTCTAAGACATACACCAAGGACCACATGTTTTTGGGCAAACTGCAGGTTATTTAAATCATCTTAACTACAGTGAAAAACGAGAAAACTCGTGAGCGGTCCTTAACATGACTCGAGAAATAGGAGAAAACTCATGAGCGGTCCTTAAGGTGTTAAAAACTTCCTTGAGCTCAGCCATTCAACCACCACGTTACATCAGTTTTCCTTTTCATTCACTCAGCCGGATTCCCTATATTACAAACTGCCAGGTACAGTACTAGACTCTGGAAACTAATGCATAAAACAGGGCTTTTTAACTTTTTTTTGGAGACATGGTCTCACTCACCCAGGCTTGAGTGCAGTGGTACAATCATAGCTCACTGCAGCCTCGAACTCCTGAGCTCTTCCTGCTTCACCCTCCTGAGTAGCTGGGGTTACAGGCGCAGCATGCTTGGCCAATTTTTTAATTTTTGTAGAGATGGGGTCTCACTGTGTTGCCCAGGCTAGTCTTGACCTCCTGGCCTCACGCAATCCGCCCCCACCTCCCAGCCCGGCCCCCCAAACTGCTGGGATTATAAGGCATGGATCACCA
>VBSM01002153.1:7583878-7599193 GCA_008086735.1 Cheirogaleus medius | reverse complement strand
AAAAAAAAAAAAAAGTTAAGGATCTTGAGACAAGGAAACCATCTTGGATTGTCCAAGTGGGCCCAATGCAATTGCAAGGGCTCTTAAGAGAGAAAGCGGGAGGCAGAGGAGTCAAAGGAGGAGATGTGGCGACAGAAGTATCCTCATAGAGACGTGTTGGGAGAAAGACTCAGCCAGCCATGGCTAGCATTAAGTATGGAGGAAGGGGCCACAATCCAAGGAACGCAGGCAGTCTCTAGAAGCTGAAAAAGACAAGATAACAGATTCTTTCCTAGAACCTCCAGAAGGAACTAGCCCTGATAACACCTTAACTTCAGCCCTCTAGAATTGTAACAAATTTGTGTTGCTTTAAGCCACTACATTTGTGGTAACCTGTTACAGTAACAATGGGGAACTAATAATCCCGTCAAATTTTTCCTCAGTGGCAGAATAACACCCAACCTCACGTGGCCTCACAATGCCCTGCAGAGCCTGACCTGAGACCCACCCAGCTCTTTGTGGTCCAGCCCTCCTGGCCTTCCAGCACCTTCTGACTGAGGTTTTCCCCTCTCTCCATGCACCCCTGCACCTGGGTACCTCCTGCTCACCCTCCAGATCCTAGCTTCAAGGTTTCTTGAGACGTCCACTCAAGAAGCATTTAGAGAGTGCTGGGTATTACCTAGGGGCTCTCCTGTCCTGCGGGGGCGGAAGAGGACCACAAACAAGTGCCCAAATGACTAACAGTGTCACTTCAGATAGTGACAGCTGCTGCTGCGCAGTCAGAGAGGGTGCTGTGCTGAGGAGCTGTAGATGGGCTGTCAGGGAAGGGCTCACCAGAAGCCATGTGAGCTGACACCAGAGTCATGAGCAGCCTCTGGCCACCAGAAGAACCCGTTCCTCACAGGAGCCTCCCTAAAGTCAGAACCCCTATCAGCTCTCCTTGAATTTTCCGTCACAGCACTTAGCTGGTGTTATACAGACTGAAATGTGTCCCCCCAAAAATATGTTGAAGTCCTAACCCTTAATGTGACTATACTTAGCGTTAGGTCCTTTGGGGATGGTAATTTTGGTTAAATGAGGTCACAAGGTTGGGACTTTGATCCAACAGGACTGGTGTCCCTATGAGAAAAGGAAGTCATAGCAGGGATTCATGCACACAGAGAAAAGGCCACGTGAGGACACAGGCAGAAGGCGGCTGTCTGTAAGCCAAGGGGAGAGGCCTCACCAAAAACCAACTCTACCGGCACCCTGATCTTACACTTCCTATTTCCAGACCTTGAGAAGATAAATTCTTGTTGTTTAAGCCTCCTGATCTGTGGTGTTTTGCCACAGCAGCCCGAGCTGACAAATACCCCTGGTTTGTAAATCTACATCACCCAGACTCTCTGGAAGAATGCGCCACCCAGCTGGTCACCCCACTTGCCCTCCTGTGCCTCCTACAGCCCATTATCTGTACAGGAGCCCAAGAGAAGTTTCTAAAATGTAAATCAGACCTTGGAACGCCAGATTCAGCCTCCTCAATGCCTGACCCCCATCCCACACAGAACGAGCTCCAAATTCCACGTGGTGGCCTTACTCTGCCTCTCAGCCCTTTCCTCTTCCTGCACACACCAGGCCGGATGCCTTCCCTGCAGCCCGGACGCCGAGCTCCAGCGTCAGGGCCTTTGCACTTGCTCTTCCCTCTGCCTGGGACACGCTTCCCCCACGTCGCCTCCCCGGAGGCCTTCCCCCACCGCCACACGCCCCTGCTTGAGTCTCCTGGGTCTCCACTGCCCCAAACGGTCGTCTTCGTGCGCGCGTCGGCCCGCACCCCTCTCCCTGTGCCGCGGGCATGGACTCGGCCCCGCCCTGGGGACGGCGCCCGGACGCGGAAAACCCAGGCGGACGGGGCGACACCAGGGCTGGGCCGGGAGGACCGGGGCCCTGCAAGAGCGGCGGAAGGAAGCGGAGCGAGGCCGTCTGCGGGACGCGGCGGCGCCAGGGCGCACCGGCCGGCGACGCCCGCCCTCCCGCGCTCCTGCGCACCCGGCGGCCCGCGCGCGCCCGGCCCCGCCCCGGCCTCGCCATTGGCTGCGTCGGCGGCCGCGCGCCCGCTCCGAGGCCGCGAGTCAGACGGCGCCGGGTCGCCGCCCCCGGCCCGACGTGGCGCCGCCGCCCCCGGCCCGACGCTGCGGCGCAGCCAATGGCGGCGTCTCCCGAGCGCCGCGCGCGGCCTCCCGCCGCCAGAGGGCGCCGCCCAGCCCGCTGCCGCCGGCCGAGCGAGAGCTGCGAGCGAGCGCCCGGGCCTCGCCGCCGCCGCCGCCGCCTCCTCCACGTCCGCGTCCCGCCGCCGGCCGGCGCGCCGTCCGCAGGTAGGGTGGTGGGCGCCGCCGGTGTCCGCGCGCCCGCGCCGCCCCTCCGCCCCGCGCGCGCCGCCGCCGCCGCCTCGTGCTCGCGCGCGGCCGTTACCGGACGGCGGGCGGGCGGGGAAGGGGGAGGGGCGGAGGCCGCGCCGGGCGGACGGGGCGCCGGGCCCGGGAGCGGGGGGCGCGGGGGGCGCGCGGGGCCGGGCCTGGGAACTGGGGCGCCTCCCCTGCCCGCGCCCAGCGTAGCGCGACCCACTTCTACGTGCGAGTCCTTTGGCAAAATGTCTCCTTTCTGGCTGTTTGGCTTAAAAACAATTTCCCCCCATTATTGGTGTCCGCCCGGGGGTCGCGGGGAGCCCGGCGAGGCGTCTCGGCTTTGCGGGCCGGGAGGATGCCGCGGAGGGCTCGGCTGGTCAGTTTTGGGTCGATCCCTCTTTTGTGGATTATCCACGATTTCCCCCTTTGGTTTTGCGCGCGGCGGCGCTCCGGGGCGGCGGCGACAGGTTTCCGGTGCTCGCGGGCGCGGGCGGGCCCGGCGCGGCTCTCCCGCCGCCCTCGGAGAGGGGACCTGTCAGCTCGCGTTCGCGCGGTTTCCGGCCGGGGACGGTCACCGCAGGGGTGTGGCCGCGGGCGGGCCGGAGGGCTCGGCCGGGACTCGGGTGTTTCCCGTCCCGAGGTCGAGGTGAAGCAAGGCCCCAGGGCTCTGCCGCGCTGGACCCGCGCCGCCCGCTGAGGTGCCGCTGGGACCCGGGCCGGGGACACTCGCAGTGTGGCTGGAGCGACTGGAGGTGTGCTCCGGTTGTGAAATACACACCTGGTTTTAGAGACTTAGGATGAGGAAAAAGACCCTGAGGGGTCTGCTTCGTAGTCTTTTACACTCACAGACACGTCGAGGTGGTAATATTTTGGACCTGTTGGGTCAACAGAGATACGTTGTTAACATTCATCTCACCGGTTTCTTTTTACTTTTTTTTTTTTTTTTGAGTGTGGCTACTTGGGAATTTTAAATGACATGTATGGCTCGAGTTATGTTTCTATTGGACAGCGCTCAACTGGAGCATCTGAATGGGAGGGGGCGCTGGGAGCCGGTGCCATCTGCTTATCTCCTCCTGCTTCTCTGATGGCCTGAAGGCTGGCAGGGACCCACTGCCTCTTCCTTCTCACGCTCCGCCCAGCTGTTGAACTGAATCGCACAAGGGGGGGGGGTCTTGTCTTAGTTTCCAGAACGATTCAAGTTAATGGACAGAACTTCTCCCTCTCTATCTGCTGTTATGCTGGAGGCTAGAAATGGTTGTGTGAGGGTCAGCTCAGAATCAGAGCATGAGTTATTGAGGCTGAATCGTATCCCTATCAGTGTGTTCTGCAAAGAGCCCTTTGATTTTCTGTCATCCCAAGGAACTGGAGAGCTCTTGCCTTCCTTCACCTTACTGTGACTTTTCGTTGAGGGTTGTACTCCGATCTACACACGCTTTCCTTCCCATTCCTCAGGTGCTGTCAATTTTTGCCAATAAGAATGGTGGTTTGTCCTCCACATGGCTGCACAATTCTTAATTTCGACTGGTTTTTAAAGCCTGCTAATTTGAGTGAGTCAAATCGGCATATAAGTGGAAGAGAGTCAGTTGTGATAGAGTCTCTCAATTCTAGGAAGGGTGAGAATGACTGTTGTAAAGTTTTGAGCTTTTCAGTAAAGGAAGAAATAGAAACAAAAGATGTCTGGATCCTGTTGCCATGGATACTCTAGAATGGGCTTTCTAGAGACAGTACAATGTGAGCAAACTTTTGTCGTCTAGATAATATCTTGAAGTGTTTTGTTTTGCTTTGGTTTTTTGTTAGTGAAAATACTTTTTCTCCAGTATCTTAGAATTGGAAGCGGAATTTGTTTTCTTTAAAGTGTGAGTTGTTTACAAATCAAGAAAAATTTTTAGATAATATTTTTAAGGAGAGGAGAAGTATTAACATATTAATCCAGAAGTTTTAAATTTAATGTGTGATAATCTGTTTTAATTCACACACATACACAAGGCTTATTAAATGAGGTGGTTTTCATTGATGTAAAGAAACAAGGTTACTTATCCTTACCAGATTTTGTTCCAGCAAGAAATTTGCTTTTTATTTTGTTATGAGTTTAGCATTGTGTTGTTTAGTTAATTAATTAATTTCACGTGTCTTGTGAAGCCTCAGGAACCATATAATGGAAACAGTAAGAAAGAGGCAGAAATTTTCTATTTCACAAGTAGAAGGGTGAAAGCTTTGTATTTTATGAAAAGACCTGAATTTGGAGCAGGACGTTAATCTGGCACATTTGGTGAGAAGGTGAGAGTGTGTTGAGGTCAAGTGTCAGCTCTTACTGGGTCAGGAAAACTTCATCAGTGGTCTTGGGCACATCCTAGTGGTATGGGTGTCCCCCAACAGATGATCTATCGTGAAGATTTCATGTGAAATCTTTTCTGTTGAGTCCTCCAGTACAGAGTTTGTGGATGAGACAAGATGTTCCCCATGAACCACCTAGCAGGGCTGGGCGCTGTAGGAAGCTCTGAGCAGACCTATTTTACAGAATCTGAAATCTGACAGCAGTTTCAAAGTGAAGGCTTCCCATGCAAGGAAAAACCACGGCCAAAATGTGAAATTACCTTCCTGATGTTGTTTGGCATAGCCTCTATCATGAAATTTTCAAACTGTTTCATAAAGTATCCAATAGGAGCTTCAGTGTTACAAGGTATTGGAACATCTTTAATAACGCTTTTATTACCTGGGTTTGCAGCCTTCTGAGCGTTGCATTGTGTGCCCCACGGCACTGGTTAAGTGTTTCAAGAGTCAGCTAGTATGCTGTGGCAAGACAAGGTTGACAGTGATGGTACTTGAACTACTTTTTAGTTGTTTTAAAGCCATTACACAGGGAGGCTTGAGTCTGAAGATAGAATCAGATATAGACTGGTAATTATAATTTTGCATTTGAAACTTAGGGATACCTTTTTAGGTAAAAGTACAAATGCTGTGCCGGGTGCCCTCTGTACTGTATGCACTGGGACACTTTCTCTGGTCTTCTGTTAGTACATCTTGTAAGAATTTCCCTGGAATGGTATCCTTTCTTTTTTTTTCTTTTTGAAGGGGTGGGGCAATTGTGAGGAGGGCTGTTCAGTAGCCTTATTTGTTTTTGTTGAGACAGAGTCTTCCTCTGTTGCCCTGGATAGAGTGCAATGGCATCATTTTGTAGCTTACTGCAACCTCCAACTCCTGGGCTCTAGTGATCCTTCTGCCTCAGCCTCTAAGGTAGCCGGGACTAAAGGCGCATGCTACAAAGCCTGGCTCGTTTTTTTTTCTTTCTTTTTGGTAGAGATGAGGTCTCACTCTTGCTCAGGCTAGACTCCTGAGCTCAAGCAGTCCTCCTGCTTCGGCCTTCCAGAGTGCTGGGATTACAGATGTGAGCCACCACGAATGGTATCCTGGAATGGTATCCTGGAATGGTATCCTGACTTTCTCTGTGTTCACTGCATTCCTGTGCAAGCCGTCGGCTTTGTCTAGTTGCTTTAAATGACATCCCTTGAGCTTGGCTTTGTATGTACATGTGTGCACGCATGCATGCATGTTTATTCTGTTCCTCCTGAGTGGCTTTAAAGTGCCCACTGTTTTATCAGAGCTGTACTGATCTTTTGGAGCCTGGCCCAGGGCCACCCTAGACAGGTGCTCGCTTTGCTCCAGGCGTCACTGGCACTTAACGTGCAGTGTAGCTAGGTGGATGGGAGCTCAGGCTTGGAGCCAGGCTGTCTGGCCTTGAAATCTAGCTCTGCCACTTCCTAGCTGTGTGATCCCGGGCTGGTTACGTCACTTACCTGTTTCAGTGTCTTCATGGTACCTATCTCTTAAGGTTAACCAGAGGGGTAAATGACAATACACGTAAGGCACTTAGAACAGTGCCTGGCGTTCAGTAAGAGCTCTACATGTTAGCTCCTGTTATACTTCTGTCTCAGTATGCTGCAGTCACATTTGCCTTGGTGTCTTCTGTTAATGGGAGCTAGTTTCACCGTAGGGAAGAGAGGTTTTATTCCAAGTGTCTTGGGCAGCCACTGCAGGATTTTGAGCAGAAGTACAGTGACTGGTTTGTGTTTTTAGAAGAGCCTTCCTTTTAGTTTAGTGTGGGAAGTGGCTGGGGAGGGGACAGTGGAGAGAGGCCAGCAAAGGAGGCTGTTGAGTCCTGGTAAGAGAGGGTGTGGCTGCGGCTGGGGGGAGCAGAGGAGGTGGTGAGACAGATGCCCTGCACATGTTCTGATGGTGTCACCAGTGGGCTTTGTCAGTGGGTTGCTTAGATGTGGAGGGTGAGAAAAAGAAGAGGGTAACACCAGTTTTCTGGCTTGAGCAACTGGGTAGAAGGTGGGGTTTTGTTTTGTTTTGAGACAGGGTCTCCCCCTGTCACCCAGGCTGGAGTGCAGTGGCATGATCATAGCTCACTCTAACCTTGAATTCCTGGGCTTACGCAATCCTCCTGCCTCAACCTCCTGAGTATCTGGGACTATAGGCACGCACCACGACGCCTGGCTAATTTTTCTATTTTTTATAGAGATGGGATCTTGCTCTTGCTCAGGCTGGTCTTGAACTCCTTACCTCAAGCAGTCTTCCTGCCTTGGCTTCCCAGAGTGTTAGGATTACAGGTGTGAGCCACCGTGCCTGGCCAAAAATAAAACTTTTGTTGTCAAAAATAACCAAAGATGGCCGGATGAGGTGGTTCATGCCTGTAATCCTAGCACTCTGGGAGGCCGAGGCAGGAGGATCCCTTGAGGTCAGGAGTTTGAGACCAGCCTGAGCAACGGTAAGACCCTGTCTCTACTAAAAATGGAAAAAATTAGCTGCGCCTGGTGGCTTGCACTTGTAGTCCCAGCTACTCGGGAGGCTGAGGTAAGAGGATTTCTTGAGCCCAGGAGTTTGAGGTTGCTGTTAGTAGGCTGACAGAGCACTCTAGCCCAGGCAACAGAGCGAGACTCTGTCTCAAAAAACAAACAAAAAAAACAAAGTCAAAAGATTGATACCAAGTTGGGAAAAGTACTAATAACATCACAAAGGACTTCTTTCCTCAACATATAAAGAGCTTCCATAAATAAGGAAAGCTCAACCTGGAAGGAAAATGAGCAAAGGTTATGAGCAACCCACAGATAAGGAAGTACAAATGACCTTTAAATCTGTAAAGATGCTCAGCCTTAGTTAGAAAGACTAAAACAAACAAAACCTCACCACATTGTCACACTGTTTCTCATCTTCCGGGTTAACAGAGATTAACACATTGATAATCCCTTGGTGAAGTGGTCAAACGGGAACCCTCCTGCATTATTGGTGAGTAGTATCATTTGGTAAACTGTGGCAATAGCTGGTAAGATAAACAAGTGCATATGTCCTTTATGGTACAGAAATTCTTTAAAGAGATACTCACACCCCATGTACATGGTGAGCTTTACAGATTGGAAATGAGAATGTTCGTCACCAGGGGCCTACCTAGCTCAGTTGCGATACAACCATATCATGGAACACTGTGTAGTGATGTGGAATGACCTCCAAGATTGGGTACTACATGACAACAGCGAGGTACAGAACATGCTGGTAGCCCTGGTTTGTACAAAAAAGTGCATATGCACAGAATACTTTTAAATTTTTTATTTTGAAATAATTATAGACTCACAGGAAGTTGCAAAAGTAGTATGTAGAGTCCCATGAAAGCTTCACTCCCCCTTGCCCCAACAAAGACATATATAACTGTAGCACACTGTCGCAGCCAGGAAGTTAACTCTGGTATAATACTGTTAACCAAAGTATAGGCCCTGCTGGTTTCAGCCAGCACACATTTGTGTCTGTGTGTGTGTGTAGTTGCATGCAATTTTATCCTGTGCATAGACTCACGTAATCACCACCAAGATCAAGATACAGAATAGTTCTACAGAATGTCTTCGTCAGGACACTGAAGAGACTGGTAACTATGGTCGGTTGCTCTCAGGGAGGGCAAGTGGGTGGCCGAGTGACAGGGTTGGGAAGGAGACATTCCTTTTCACTGACATGTTGAAATACTTTTTGAACAGTTTGGAATGTCTGTGAGACATCCAAGTGGAACTGTCAAACGGGCAGAAGGTATGTCTCCCCCAGAGCTCTGCTGGGGATGGACGTGGGCGCTGTCAGGGGGCCGGAGATGTGGGTATTTAACATCTGGCCGTTGCAGGAGGACGTCCAGGGGAGAGTGTGGCTGGGGGAGGACGTCCAGGGGAGAGTGTGGCTGGGGGAGACCTCAAAGGGGGTCCAGCTGAAGCTGCAGGGCTCTCATGTTGAGAGGTCAGGAGGGGAGGGAGCCGTGGCCTGTGAGGTGAGGACTAACCCAGCCAGGGCTGTGAGGTGGAAGGTGAAGGGAGAGGACTCCCAGGAGGGAGGGGATGCAGCAGGTGCTGCTGAGTTTGAGTAAGAGAAGTGGCCATTGGGTTAACTTTGTAAAATTCTTCCTCATTGAGAATTGAGGCCAGATTTTAACCAGATCAAAAAATAAGATAGTGTGTTTTTAAAAAGTTTATTTTGGGATCACTC
Organism: Cheirogaleus medius; assembly: GCA_008086735.1. Classification (NCBI taxonomy): domain Eukaryota; kingdom Metazoa; phylum Chordata; class Mammalia; order Primates; family Cheirogaleidae; genus Cheirogaleus; species Cheirogaleus medius. Next base: position 7,590,317 of record VBSM01002153.1, on the reverse strand, counting down.
AGGTCAGGAGTTGGAAACCAGCCTGAGCAAGAGCAAGACCCCATCTCTACTAAAAAATAGAAAGAAATTAATTGGCCAACTAAAAATATATAGAAAAAATTAGCTGGGCATGGTGGCACGTGCCTGTAGTCCCAGGTACTCAGGAGGCTGAGGCAGGAGGATGGCTTGAGCCCAGGAGTTTGAGGTTGCTGTGAGCTAGGCTGATGCCACGGCACTCTAGCCTGAGCAACAGAGTGAGACTCTGTCTCAAAAAAAAAAAAAAAACAACTTTATTTCGTTCAAAAAAGAAGGAGGGATTATTTCACAGGTAAAACCAATCTATGGTGGAAAAAAAATCAAAACAAGGCTGCCTGAGGTGGGTGGGGCAGGAATTGTCTGGGGAAGGGGCATGAGGAGACTTCCTGGAATGACAGTTAACGGCCTGTATCTTGATAGGGCTCAGGTTATACACATTGTCAAAACTCGCATTAAGATTTGTGCATCTTAACTAAAAATCAAAAACAAAAATAAAAAACTCTATACAAATATTCATTGCTAGGTAGTCATGTGTATGCTTAAGTGTTTAGTAGTGGATTATAATTGGTCTGTGATTTACTTTGGAATTTACCAAAATAATAAGGTGGATTGATGGATGGACTGAAGGATGGGCAGGTGGATGAGGATGGGCAGATGTGATAAATATCATAAAATATTCATTATATATGGGCAATTAAAGTTTTTTAACTTTACTGTGTGTTTGAAAATTTTCAAAATAAAATTTGGGGGAGAAAACTTTAAAAAAACTACTGAACGTGGCTGGGTGTGGTGGCTCACACCTGTCATCCCAGCATTTTGGGAGGCTGAGGCAGGAGGATTGCTTGAGGCCAGGAGCTTAAGACCACCCCTGAGACGGGGTAGTGAGACCCCGTCTCTACAAAAAACAATAATGTCAACAGCAACAACAACAGAAACCAGAAAAGTTAGCTGGGCATGGTGGCGTACGCACCTGTAATCCCAGCTACTGGGGAGGCTGAGGTGGGAGGATTGCTTGAATCCAGGAGTTGGAGGTTGCAGTGAGCTACAATGATGCCACTGCACTCTAGCCAGGGTTATAGAGCGAGACTCTTGCTTAAAAAAAAAAAAATCTGCATTTTATTTCCTCCTAATCACTTACTTGAGTTGTCAGCTTTTTGCCACATGCCCTTTGTCAGTAAGAGGTTGAGGTTCAAGGTTTTCTGGCACTTTCTCAGAAAATAGCTCTAAGGCTATTAACTTGGCAGATTATCTTTACCCAGGAGTCCATTCTTAGCCAGCAGATTTACGTTTTGAGTCAGCCTCAAGCTAATTCCCCACCTCAGCTAAGCAAGGCTGGGAGAAGGCACATTCACTGACGAGTGTGGCGGCGGTCCGGCTGCAGGCCTCCTTCTCTTCTGTGCCCCTCTTCTGGCCGGAGTGCCACAGCACCCCAAATGCTGCTCTGGGTTCCTTTGGGGTCCAAAGTTCTGACTCTCAATAAATTGCCCTGCTTTAAATAAAATAGAAAAAAGCCTGATGGCCCCTTAAATCTTGCCATGGAACGTTTCAGAGGATACATAGAATTTTATAAAATACTTTAAATTTTGTCCAGAGGTAATTCATTTACATGACTCAAAAACAAAGGGTATATGGCGAGAAGACGTCACTCTACCCCTGTCCCAGTCCCCAGCTTTCTGACGATGCTATGTTTCCCACGGTTCATCTGGAGCTATTTCAGGTATACAACAAGCACATATGAATACATACATCTAACCCCCTCACTTTTTAAAAAACAGAACAGGGTCATAATATGGATACTTTTATACCTTTCCTTTTTTTTATTCCCAGCACAATATATTCAGCCATTAACTTTTTGATAGGCATTGAGTTATTTTTTTTTAAATTTTTTTGTCTTACAAATAGTGCCTCCCTTAAATAACTTTGTACATACAACCATGAATTTTTAAAACTTATTAGGGCAGTGGTCCAACATGTACAGGTAGATAGAAGAAGAGAATGAACCCCATATGCCCCTTGTCCAGCTGGGACTGTTGGCCGTGTTTTTGACACTCTTGTTGCATTTCTACCCACCGCCACCCCTTTTGGCTAAACTATTTTAAAAGCAAATTGCAGAAATAGTGCCATTTTATTTTAGAGTTGTGGACTTCTTAAACTTTTGGAAAGTTTCAAGTGCAGGCAAAGTGGAGAGAATAGCATAAAGGATCCCCTGTAGTTCCCACCCACTTTGTTGGGTGGGAATGTTGACGGTTATCAACATTCTGCCATTTCATCCCTACCTCCCACCCCCATCCGCTTTTTTATTAGCTGGAGTATTTTAAAGCAAATCCCAGATATGTCCTTTCCCATGTAAACACTTCAGTGAAGCACCAACTTCTAAGTATGAGATAAAAACATTTAGGACTGGCAGTATTTAAAGGATGAAAGGGATTAGCGCCAGTCGGTGACCTTTGGGGCATTCCAACCCCCATCTCACCACTAGACTTTGACAAAGGTAGATTTAGAAATAAAACTACAAATGATAAGCAATAATGAAACTGGAAAATTTCAGCTATATACTTGAAACATGGCTGGAATTTCCCTTGCTGTCACCTAGTACAAATACATGGCTTATGTGAAAAGATGTCATCTTCGTTTTATGTCTCAGTTATTCTCAACTGGGGGGTGATTGTGCTTGTACTCACCACCACCACCACCCCGCCCCCCAGGACATCTGACAATGTCTGGAGACATTTTTTGGTTGTCCCAGCTGGGGGTTGGGGCAGGGTGAGCTGCTACGGGCATAGTTGGCGGCATAGTTGGCGAGGCCAGAGATACTGCTACTGTCCTACAGCGCACAGGACAGCCCGCACCACGGGATTATCCGGCCCGAAATGCTGAGGCTGGGAAGTCCTAGTTTAGGAGGTGATGTTTTGTCCCAGGTTTCTCTCTGTGGTTCTCCTTGAACTTGGGGGAACTGCTCAGTGAACATTGACCAGTAGGGGTGGGTACCAGCAGGCAGTCATGTGTTGACATTTGCAAGTGTTATGTTGAAGGTAAAACCTTAATATAGAGAAAGTTCCAATTGAAATATAATAACTTTATTGAGGTCAGTATTCTATCAGTTGTATCAACAAGGATTATTTCAGAAGTGTGTATAACAAAATGTATATAAGGTTTAAACTCAGCTTATAAGGAAGTCAGCTTCCCTTGGAGGCAAGCGGATGTGAAACCCGTTTATTTCTGGAGAGATTCCAGAAGCAAAACAAGGCTGAGACTGTTCCAGTCGTGGCTTATGCATGTATATAGACTGGGAAGAAACAAAACCTGTAGCTGAAGGAGGGAAGAGAAGAGACAGGAAGAGAGAAATTACTTTTTCATGGAGACTGTTCAGGAAGGACATAAAAAATCTGCATAACTGTTCAGCCTTAGGGTATGAAAACTGTATGCTTAGGGTGCTCTGGACGGCAGGGGACCACAGAGATAACTCACATGGGGTCCTTTGTGTCCAGGACCCTAGAGTCAAGTTGGGGATGGACGTGTCCACAACTAATTGTGTGACTAGGCCTTGATTTGTGGGTGTTTTCACTGGAGCCCAGGAGCTCTGGTGCCCTATGTAATTTTGTGCCTTGTTTCTTTCCAGATTGCTCATTTAGAAAGTGGATGTGTGGGGTAACATGTCCAGTGTGTCCGAGGAGAGAAGAAAAAGGCAGCAGAACATTAAGGAAGGACTGCAGTTTATCCAGTAAGAGCTTAAGAATTCTTACCTTGTGTTCTTGCCACGTCATAATTCTTTTTAAATGTGGCTGTATGTTTTGAAGAGATTAAGAACTCTCTAGTCATGTTTAGTAGGTCCTGTTAATTTGGGTTAGAAACTACATGTTTCTATTCCAACAATATTTGTTTTCTTGTCCTTTTGAGCATTCTTGTGTTCTGAAATGGATCTTACTGTTGCTGACTTTCAGGGCGAAAATTTTTAGTATCCCTCAAAATGTTGTACCAAGGAATTTGAATTTGTTCTTATAAGAACAGTTCTGATGAATGAAAAGTGGCTGAAAGTGAACATCTGTTGGCACAGAGGGCTTTTGCAATCAGACATTTCTGTTAAGAAGCTCAGTGTCTCACTGGACTTCTTGAAGCATGTCAGTGACAAGACAGCAGTGGTTTGGGTGGACATGTCTGGGCAGAAGGGCCCCTTTGTTTCTTCCTGAGAAGGAGACATTCTCTTCTATGCTGCAGTAAATTGGATCAAATAGTGTTAGTGGTTCTGTACTATTTTTAACCGTCTTTGGCATTTGAAGAATTAGGCCTTCTTTTAATAGAAGTAGATTTGAAAGGAAAGAGTTGTACTTAAGGAAATACAAGGAATAGTTTAGTTTTTTTTCATGACTGCAGTCATCTGTAAATAATGGTAGTAAAGGATTGTCCAGCTGGGAAGTGAGGGGAAAAAAAGAAAAAAAAAATGATAGTAAAGGAAAAGAAAGTCTTTAACATGTGCTTTGAACCAGGGGCAAGCTAATGGAACCACAGATTTAAGATGACTTCTGGCTGAGCAAGTCCTGATACGAGCTTGATAATTACAGTTCATTTCTCTCTTCTCAGGTCACCGCTGTCATATCCAGGAACACAGGAACAATATGCGGTAATGACTCTGGGAAGGTCTGCTGGGCAGGTCTGCTTGAAAGCTCTGCAAGTGGCCTGGGAACTATAATCTGTAGCAGGGGTTGGTAAACTGTGGCTTTGTGGGCCAGATCTGTCCTGCTGCCCCCCCCTTTTTAACAAATAAAGCTTTATTGGAACACAGCCACACTCATTTGTTTATGTATTATCTGTGGCTGCTTTTGCAACATATGGTAGTTTTGACAGAGACCATATGGCCCGCAAAGCCTAAAATATTTACTGTCTGGGCATTTGTGGGAAAAGTTTGCCAGCCCCTTATATATAAGACAATTTTTTTTTTGTATACTTGCATAGTTGTCCTGTATTTTCTTCCCTCTAGTAGTGTGGTTTTGAATTAATTTATCTTTTGACCCCCTTGAAAATCACTTTTAGCCTACCTCTCATGTCATCGAAAATAAGTGGGACAGAATTTATTGAGAAGGAAAGTGTGGAGTTATCTTCTGTTTTTATTTAGAAGAGAAGTTCTGACAGCAGCAAAGCGGGGACTGAGTAACAAGCAGGAAGAGCTAGTGATACATCTGCCGTAGGAACAGGAGAAGCTAGGCCTGGTTCACTGGGTCTTGTACTACAGACTCTCATCGCTGCAGACTGACTGTTGGTTCACCTGTGGCTTTTTTTTTTTTTTTTTTGGGAGACAGAGTCTTGCTCTGTTCTCTGTTGCCCAGGCTAGACGCTACTCCGTGGCATTAGCCTCTGGAGTAGCTGGGGCTACAGGATGTGTACCACCACGGCCGCATAATTTTTTCTGTTTTTAGTAGAGACGGGGTCTTGCTCTTGCTCAGGCCGGTCTGGAACTCCTGACCTTGAACGATCCTCCCGCCTCAGCCTCCCAGAGCGCTAGGATTATAGGCGTGAGCCACCTGGCCCAGCCTCTCTGAGGGTTTTGATGCTCCTAAATGTCACTTTCTCTCTGCCTCTCTCCCTCCTCCCCTTTCTTTCAATCTCTCTGTTGTTCCCTCCCTTCCTCTCTCCAAACAGTTGTAGAATCATAAAGTATTAGAGCTAGAAATCAACTGAAACAATTGTTTCATTTTGCGCTTGTGGATTTGGGGTCCAGAAATATTAAGTGGCATGTCACAAGTCACGTCAGTTGGTAATAATTGATCTATCCAGTTTTCTTTAATAATTTGGTCAGCTTAGAGTTAAATTCATAAAATGAGACAAAACGAGTTGAATATTTATCTGATCTTGTGATGGAAAAAGGCTTTTAAAATACTAAAGCATGCTAGAAATCATGAAGGAAAATTAAACACTTGTGTATGTGCTAAAGAATTTATATACTCTCTTGATAAGAAAAAGGTTTTGCACCTTCTCCCTCCAAATCAGTAAATGACCTAAGCAAACAGTGTACAAAAGAAGAAATACAAATGGCCTGTAAAAATGAGGAAAAGTTCAACTTCACTGGTGAAGATGTGCAAATATAAAAGGATACAGCTTTTCACCTAGACATTGGTAGAGATTTTACGTACAGGCATGTGTGCACGCGCACACACACTCCCTGGCGTTCGAGGGTTCTGTGACACAAACCACCAGAAGTATTTATCGTTACTGCCTTTTCAGAAGGCAATTTGGAAATACTAATTAAAAGCCTTAAACTGTTCATTCTCTTTGATTTCGGGCTTCCACTGGCTTTTATTTTAGGCACAGAATTGAAGGTGTGAACAAATACTAGGTACTTTGCTGCATTTTTCTTAATAATGAGAAATTGAGGCCAGGCGAGGTGGCTCACGCCTGTAATCCTAGCTCTCTGGGAGGCTGAGGTGGGCGG
>VBSM01002153.1:7556576-7572311 GCA_008086735.1 Cheirogaleus medius | reverse complement strand
AAAAAAAAAAAAAAAACTTGGCTTTAGTAAGACCTGACAGTATGGTCTCACTTCCAACAAGACAGCTAGAGGGAGTCCCGCACAACTCGCTGACTTTCTACGTATGTGGCTGAAACATGGCAGGTGACACCCTTAAATCTGGTTGGTTCCTGTAATCCAGGAATTGCAGAGATCAGTTTACTTAAGATTAAAAAACAATGATCCTTGTAGTAAGACATTTTACGGTCAAAGTGAAAGGTTGTCTGAGGCTCCTCTCAAAGACTCCTACAATAAACTTGAAATTTGACCAAGATAAACATTCTCTCCCTGAGCCTCTGAATTGGGGCCTATTCTATTAGTAAGGGCTCCTGAAGAAACCCCCAATTCTAACCTAGTTAATTCAGAGGGCAACTATTTACAATGGGAGCAGATGGCCTGACTTAAACAATTATGAAAGAGCTGAAGTTTCCCAGACCATTTTTCAGGAACACACTTATTGCATTTAAGGATGCAGACCTATATATTCATATCCAAACCTGACCCAACCAAACACAGATCAGATGTCAGATTCTGCTCCACTGAGGTTGTAGTCACATTTTCCAGTCATCGTTACCAACAGAAATACTGATGAACCAGGGTACAACTGTTTAGAATGCAACCTGCTTTCTGTGTTCATAGGGAGCTGACATATTTAGAGAGAGGATGGGAACTTTCAAGCAAACAGGCTTTCACAGATGTCCAGGACACAGCTAAAAGATCAACTTACTCCCATTCTCCTTCATGTAAGTCCACACTTCTCGCTCCTCAGGACTATGAGCAAAGGAACAGTTTCCAACATATTGACATTTTTTCCCAGAAGCAATATGGTTGCACAGCTGTATAAAAAAATGAACATAATTTAAGACAGAGTACACAGAGTAAAACTGCCTAATTTTTTACACTGATGCAAAATAAGCATTATTATTATCCATGCTAATGCTTAGTAATAAAATTCTAAAATAAGATTACTGTGATTCTATTCAAATTGACTATATACCCAAAACACATGAGATGATATTGGTAGTAAGCTTTCTAGCTCAAAATTTTTCAAAAGAAAATTTCCAAAAGAAAGGCAAGTGTGGAACATCTTCTTACATAAAATCTCTGCAAACCTCCTTATTCAGAATGTTTCATCTCCACAATGCCATCTCTAGCCCTCAGTGTGACAGCTCCTAGTCTCCCCTGCATAACACTCATGATGGCTCCATGTCAGCACTTGAGAAGCAGTACAGAAACTGCAGGCTACTCCAAAGGTCACTGAACAGTGCCTTTAATTTAATTTACTTACACTGGAAGCTGACCCGGCCCTAATTCACTAGATATGCATTATCTGAAGACAATTATCACACTAACCAGGCCAAGGATTTACATAGCTTTCAAATAATACCTCTTCTGGATATTTGTATTTTTATTTAATAAACTGAATACAGTGATACCAGTAGAAGAATAAAGTGATAGTGATCCGCAGATACAGAATTCCCTAAGAATCATGACCAGCAAGAAACAAGGAAACCTCCATCACTGAGAGAGCTCATTCTTAAATACTACCAATCTACTGGTCTTTATAGAGCATAAATCCTACTATAACTAATTATTAGCTTATCTTTGTGTTTCAACAGGAGCTGGCCCTATATTATCTAGCTTATGTAAGATTAAATGCTTAGCATCTGTTTTTGCTAGAATTCTAAAAGCGGTCAGCACTTAACACTGTATATTTCCTCCTAGGTGGCAGTGACCCCACCCCTAAAATCTTCTGCATAAAGTCAGTAGCCAATAAACAGTCTTGTGACTGACTTATCGTATTCTCTCTCCAGTCAAACACCAATAAGTACTTAGTCGTATCACTAGGCAAACATTTACCATAGTCTTTCAAAGCTCAATGATAAGAAGCAGGGAGAAGAGAAGAGAAAGGAGGAGGCTGGGCCTTGTGCTGGGATTTTACATAACACCATCGCACGTAAATATTCCCAATTACAGATGAGCAAACTGAGGCTGAATAACTTGACCAGGGCCCTTCTGGCAGACTTTGAAGCCCATTGTCTTTGCACCTCACACCACACTGTCTACACACATACACACACAGAGTATAATTTCTTCTTTTAGAAAAAGAGTCCCCTAGCAATACCTAGTACAGTAGGGAAAAAAGGAGGAAATAAACTACGGTCACATTGCACAGTAGTACACCATGTCTGAGATTAAAAAATAATCAATAGTCCTAGGCAGCTGCCTCGTGACTCAGTTGTCCTCATTTTAACGAAGTATTTGGAATAACACATAATCTGCGTGATCTTTTAAACCACAAGATATCATGGTTCCAATAAACCTCTTTCCCCCCCTCCTACGCAACCCATCAATTATCTCTGTCTAAAACCACTTTGGATAAAACACAAACACACCACAACCTTGCAAAGACTGACCTTATTGCTTGCTTAAGTTTTATAAAACTGCAAGGTATTCTAGGTGATAAAAATTCATCTATCTCTTCTTCAACTCTTTCTGGCAATTCAGAGAGGGAGGCTTCATTTAGGAGGGGACTCTGCACTCCATCTGCCCTGCTTCTCTGGGAAAAAAAGTTCTCTCCATATTTCCTTCATCAGAGGCAGAGAGAAAGTTTACTCCCTGTCTGTACTCCAAGTGTCCCTGTCTATGAATTCACATAATGGAATACTTCTAGACTCTCTCTAGACCCTCTCTCTTGTGAAGAGGAAAGTCCAGAGACAACTCAAGTGGTTTGCTCAGAAAATCATCTCCAAGATCACATGAGGCACGGCAGTGTTCCAAGATGGAACGTGCTACCACGTGAATGAAATACTGCCCTGACTTTAAGTTGGTCTGGTGTTTTTTGGAGGAACACATTCCTCTAACATTGAACATTTTCCTTTGGGTTACTTTTAGAAAGTTCTGTGAAGTTGGGTATCTTTTGGCTAATACCCCTTGCTTCGGTGAAAGAAACAAGGCATGGTAAGAACAAACTCAGCAACAGCATTAATTATAACACAGAAGCCATGAGCTCGACATCAAACCTGAGGAATCAAAATTAAATGAAGTTCTCTCTCCCTCCCTCCCTCCCTCCCAAAAGTAATTCCTCTAAAAAGTAAGTTAAATTATGCCCATAACTTTTTCTCAATTATTATCTATTTACTTTTTCCAAATAACTCATAAAATTCCAATCAATATGAAAACTGCTATAGAATCACTCACACACACTAAAGAGGAAGGAAAACAACCACAGGACCATTTAAATTGCATTATTACTGATGAGCATTATTTAAAGAGCTTGCGTTTCAATCTGAATTACTACTATTTTCTAATGATTTGAAATGCCTAATAAAAAAAAAAGTGGCTTAAAAATTACGTATGTACATCAAACTGTAAAGGCATTTGTTTCTTTGTGGGGAGAGGACGGATGTTCATCCACTTCTTACGTTCAATAGACATCACTCTCATCGCACGACGATCTTTGGTCCACCTAAGAAAAATGGAGTTCAGAAAAAACAAAGACACACTGGCAAAAGACATAATATAAAGGGAGAGGTACAAAGTCTGTACCTGAAGGACCAGAGAACTTTTTTTCTCAACCCATCTAAAAGAAATGCCTTATGATTCTATAATTTCACCTTCTTTTGACATTTACAAACCCTAAACAAAGAATTGATAAAATACAAGAAAAACACTACTTTTGAATTCTTAGCTTCTAAATCCTAAAAATCTCTTCCCTTTTATCTTATAATTACTCCTAAATTATCTATTTCTTTCTGCTCTCTTCAAGGCCTTAATCTTTTTTCTTATATGAATGACTTTATACTTATGAAACAGAAAACTACAAAATAGGCCTTGTCTCCACACACACAATACTTACGAATGCCTTGCTTTTGCACTACAGTATTTTCTGTTTTTGTCTGGTTCAATGACTTGGCCATTTCTCAGACACTGGGCACACACAAATTTTATCTTCATATTAAGAGATCCAGGCATTATTTGACTGCCAAGTACCTAAACGATTAAAAGATCAGTTTCAATTTTAACAGAAAATCAGTTTTCTGACAAAATACTGAATCACCATGCATTTTTTTTTACAACAGTATACAATTTTCTGTTTTATGTCTGGTGAGATCATTATATATATGCTCTGATAACTAAATCTCCAATTCTCCCCCCAAATGCAAAAAAAAAAAATGATAAGAGCAGATTACAGATGCCAAATTTCAATTTATGAAAGTCAGCTTTGGAATTGATGACTGGGATTGTTTGATTTTCAAGGGAGCATTGCCGGGAGAGTAGTGAATAAACACAATATGCCAGATGGGAAGCAAAACTACAAACATAATCTACCTCCCTTACTCTGAGAATCCCCAAAGCCCAAATAAATAAGCCAAAGCTAACTGAGAAAACAGTGTTCTACACTCTTGGCAGGTATTGTGGGATCCCTAATTTTTTTTTTTTTTTATGATGATCAACTAAAATGCTGTTTTATCAGAATTACTCAACTGAATGAACATTAAGAGAATAACAGATTGTGAATGTTAACTACATCTGCCAACAACTAGTATCTATCATGCAATGTCAGAAAGGGTACCAAGTACAGAAAGTACACAAGGAAAAATACCTGTGCTCCAGGTACATTTGCTTCCAAATTTTGCCAATATCGTTTAGATTCTTGAGCAATAGCATCATGTGAGATACCTGGGAAATGTACAAACCCTGCTTTAAATTCTATATATAACAACAGTCCACCAATCTGGTCAGAATCAACTAGGAGACCCCTCAACTCCCCAATTATTCTCAGGTAACCTAATCCATCACCAAGGATGAGTATCACATTACTCTTTTTCAAAGAGCACCTCACAAAGGAACATCAATTCTCCAAGACACTCCTGGAGAAATACGAACATAGTTCACTTTCCATTGCCACCAAAAAACCCTCTTGAATGAAGGCCCCAGTGTCCAGACACTGATCTCCTCTTGGCAATAAACCAATAAACAAATGTGCAGGGGCGTGAATGTCTACAAATATAGCTCTTTGTGCCTTCTGAGGAATATTTCTTCTCCATAAATCCACACTACACGGATGAACTTGTGTCAACAATTAATTACATGAGACCACACTCAAAATAAGTGCCTCTAAAATCAAAAGTGGCTACACAGTTTAAAGCTCAGGACAAAAATCAACAGTGTTAGGCCGGGCGTGGTGGCTCATGGCTGTAATCCTAGCACTCTAGGAGGCCGAGGCGGGAGGATCACTCAAGGTCAGGAGTTCGAAACCAGCCTGAGCAAGAGTGAGACCCCATCTCTACTAAAAAATAGAAAGAAATTAATTGGCCAACTAAAAAGTATATGGAAAAAATTAGCCGGGCATGGTGGCGCATGCCTGTAGTCCCAGCTACTTGGGAGGCTGAGGCAGAAGGATTGCTTGAGCCCAGGAGTTTGAGGTTGCTATGAGCTAGGCTGATGCCACGGCACTCTAGCCCGGGCAACAGAGTGAGACTTTGTCTCAAAAAAATAAATAAATTAAATAAATAAATAAATAATTCAACAGTGTTACCACATTACTGTTTCATCAAACCCTGACTGCTCTTGAGGAGACATGCTTCTTAATCACACACAATCCTACCTGTTTCATTTTGCATTATCCAGACTTTCAATTCCACAAGACTATGGGCATAGAAGCACTCATCTTCCCTTAAACAGCCATATCGAACCTCATGTCGACATAAATCAAGCTGACACTGGCCATGAAAAGAACGTATTTTGGAGTATTTTACTGTTGTCTCTCGCAAAATATGGACAAGGCACCTAAGATGAAAATAGAGTAACATTTTAATATTGTTGTGCCATAGATTTTTAAAAATATATATATATACACACACACACATTAATGTCAAGTACTAGATCAAGAATATATTTTAAATTTTTCAGAAAAAAAGAAACTGCTGTATGCAATTATTGAATTAATTGGTGTGGAGGGATATGATGATATTCCAGGGGTCCTCAAACTACGGCCCGCAGGCCACATGCGGCCCGCCGAGGACATTTATCCGGCCTGCCGGGTGTTTTTGCCTGTTTTGTTTTTTTACTTCAAAATAAGATATGTGCAGTATGCACAGGAATTTGTTCATAGTTTTTTTTTTAAACTATAGTCCGGCCCTCCAACGGTCTGAGGAACAGTGAACTGGCCCCCTGCTTAAAAAGTTTGAGGACCCCTATAAATTTAAGCCATAAAATACCTAAATCCACGTCATGAGAAACTATAAATCAGTAATGCTTTTCTGTTTTAAATAATCAATTTAATAATTCATTATTTAATTCCCAGTAAAATCCACTAAAGTACATTTTAAAATAGTCATTGTTCTTCAAAACAACAACAAAAAGGGAAGAGGGGGAGGGCCTGGGCAGATACTACTACTGGTTTTATTTGGATCTAAGAAAATAATCTATTTTGCCACTATAAAAATTAGAAACTACCAACATACTTATTGTCTTCAAACTCATGCTTTGTAACCGGGTGAGAACAAGCAGTAGAATTATCTTTATTTCTTTTACTTATCATTCTAGGCTTATGATCAAAACATTTCTGGAATAGAGAGAAAAGGATTATCAAAAAAATATAACACAAAATTTAAACTTTGTACCCAAAATATTGCCCTAGTTTCAATATCTTTATAAACTTACACATTATATACTTATACCAATTAATATTCAATACAAAGTCTTGGGGAGGGGATGAGGGGGTTGTTTTGTTTTGAGACAGGGCCTTACTCTGCCCACCCAGGCTGGAGTGCAGTGGTGCAATCACAGCTCACTGCAACCTCCAACTCCCTGGCTCAAGTGATCCTCCTGCCTCAGCATCCTGAGTACAGGAGCATGCTATGACGCCCGGCTAATTTTTTTTATAGAGATGGGGTCTTACTATTTTGCCCAGGCTGGTCTTAAACTTCTGGCCTCTGGTGATCCTTCCACCTCGGCCTCCCAAAGTGCTGGGATTACAGGCGTGAGCCACTGCACCCAGCCTCAGTATGAAGTCTTAGTATTACCCTTTTTGATAACAGTGGTAGCTTCCATCCACCGAGTGAATGCTTTATCACAAGGAAGACCTGCACTAATACTCCCATGCTCCTGGGTTTGCAAGCCAGAAACTATCACCAATTTTATAGTGGAATATAAGTCTTGGAGAAAGCACCTCACAAAGAAATATAAATTCTCCAAGATGCTCCTGGAGAAGTTTGAACACAGTAAGGTTGATCTTCCCATTGCCACCAAAAAAAGCCTCACGACTGAAGGCCCCTTTCCGCTCCAGTGTCCAGACGTCGATCTCCTCTTGGCAGTAAGCAAATGTGCAGTGGCCTGAATATCTGCATTCCTCCTCAGCAGCAACATCTAGAAAGACAGGGAATGAAAAGACGTTTACAACATGGCAATTGCTTTTTTCAAGCGAATGAATATTAATCACGTTGAGGACATCATTTGAATTTTTATGTAACGGTTTATGAACAGCTTTAAACAATGACACACACATTACTATCCAGAGATGGTATCAACTCTTTACAAAAAAACAGCACCAGAAGCCTAAAATATTTTTTTTACAGACTGGGAAAAAAGCCTTGATAATCTCATGTACTCCACCTAAGTTTAAAATGTCATTTTGGGACATTTAAAGCTCATTCAGATGAAGTGGGGTTTGACAAACATGAAAATATCAAGTTCTCTCAAAAGCATTATAAATGTGGCAACATTTTCAAAGCCTCAGTTCAGTGTTCTGATTCTGTTTAGAGAGAACTTAGTTTGACAGAGTTTTCTAAAACTGAGCCAGTTTTTTAAAACCTGATCAAAGCCTGACCAAAGTTGTTTCCAGAAACAACTATAAAATATACACAAGAAGTTAAAAATAGTAAACATAATATAAAAAATATTAATATCTCAATCCAAGGAACTTGCTATTAGCGCTGTCTAAACATTTTTTGTAACAGTCAATACTGGAGCCATTATAATAAATGTAGCAAACACAGTCATGCACCACATGATGACATTTCGGTCAACTATGAATCACATATACAATCTTATGGTCCCATAAGATTATAATACCATTTACTATAACTTTTCCACATTTAGATATGCTAAGTACACAAATACTGACCAATGTGTTACAGTTGCCCACTGTATTCAGTACAGTAACATGCTGTACAGGTTTGTAGCCCAGGAGCAATAGGCTGTCTCACAGATAGCCTAGGTGTGTAGCACGCTAGGCCATCCAGGTCTGTGTAAGTACTCTATGATGTTTGCACAATGAAATCCCCTAATGACACATTTCTCAGAATGCTATCCCTGTTAAGTGATGCATGACTGTAGTTGATTACTTACATAATATATAGCAATTAATTGCAGTATATACCTTTACATATATAATATGGTCCTTCATAATTTGTTTTTGTTGGTCTTGGACGTATTTTTTTCCATGATTTATCTTCAACATTCTTTATCCTACCAATTAAAATATCTTTCTTACACTTATGATCTATATTAGCATGGTAAGTGAAGTCCATTAACTTAGGGCCTGAAAAAGATGTAAAGAGGATGCTCAAATGCACAAAAATATCCTTTCATTTACAGGTACACTTACAAGCAGATGTGAGCAGATGAACAATGATTGTTAAATTCCCACCAAAATCCCATTTTTACAACCTCAAAAGGTAAACAGGCTACTGAAGTAGATTTTTGCCTTTTCTGCTGTTTGTCACACAAAGTTGTGTAAGTCAATGCCACTCCTGCCAGTCATACCCTTATTTAACTACCAGGAAAATAAGTTGGACAAATTCAGATGGCTTATAAAAGTAAGGAACACTGTTAAACATAAAACTAAGAAAAGAAAATGAAGTTGAGTCAAGATCAGAATAAATTATGTTTATATCACTTGATTTAGAAGTAAAGATATGGAAAAAAACAATAGAAAGTACTTTAATTTTCATATGCATTATATCATATACTGGTCTTATAATGCTTTTTTCTAGTCCTTGCTCTATTTGAAAATTATCAAATTCTTAAGCATATACTTAGAACATAAGGAGTTTCATAAAAATTTCAAAAAGCTGCCAAAAGGCAGGTAAATATTCTATTCCACATGATTCTAAAAATAAAATTGTATCAAATAAGAGCAGAGACATAGCCTATTAGATTCCAAAGGCCCCAAATCAATAACTGCCACTTGTTTAGGAAGAATTCAAAATAGAGATTGAAAAGTGACAGTAGCTTGTATTGTTCACATGTATTTACAAATTCCTAAGAACTTTCAGGTTATGAACTAGTTTAATACTCTTTGCCTGTGAGTTTGGTCCTGACCTGATTTTATAAAACAGATCTGGCAAGCTTGTCTCAATTCATGAGTTCCTTCAAGAGGATGTCTTGGAGTCACTGATGAAGACGGTTTGGTAACTGCACTTCCAAAAAAGTTTCCAAAGTCATTTCTAGGCTGACTTGAAATTCCCAGGAAACTCTCAGAAGCAAACAAACTACCTGGTCCATTCATCTGCAAGAAGAATAAGAAATTTTAAAAAACAGCCAACAAATATTACATTATCACTAAAGAAAGAAACTGAATTCATCTGAAAAATAAGACAATCTTCATAGAATGGGGCTGGTACTATTCCGTCCTTAATGCTCTTCTACATTAAAATTTGTCTCTTTCTACATTTTCCTTTCTTTGGGTCTCTAGGCCCCCCTCCACTTTTTTTGATCCTCCATGAGTTGTGATAAGTAATAAGTTCTGCTTCAACAGTACACACATTTTACATGCCTTGATCTTATACTTCCTTGATTTGTTTATGCTATGCTAAATAAGCTTCTTACAGTCTCTGCAACAGTGATTAATTTGCTATGACAGATCCAGTCTTAAACACAGAGCACTTATTACTGGATGTTCTAGAAAAGTCTTACTTTAACACGATTTCCCACAGCACATACAAAATTTAAGGGAGACTGTCATGTTCATTCAAATAACTCAGTTACTTAAGTAAAAGATCTATTTTCAATTTAAGCGATGTATTTACAAAAGAGGAAGTGGCACTTACAAGTAAAAGGGAAGAATTACTGTTGTTAAGCGCTGTTCCCTCTCTAGAAGTTGAGGTGGACAGATCTAAAATAATAAAAAAACTTCAACAGACCTTTTCATTCTAATCATGTAATAAGAACATTAGGGCTTAGTAGCATCCTGGCTCTGGCTTCCCCACACTATTCTCCCGTCCCAGTTCCTAGAAGCCTTCTTGCTCATTACTGACACTCAAAGAGGGTTCCAGAGTTTTTCCTTTCCTTTAAACAAGGGCATAAATAACCCTAATCAAACAAATTTAAATAAACAGCTATTTTCAGAGAAATAGGCTAAGGCAGGGCCCACCAAGTGGGACTGCTAGAAAGACACAGAATTTGAGGTCGCAGTGAGCTGTGATGACGCCACTGCACTCTAGCTTGGCAATAACAGAGTGAGACCCTGTCTCAAAAAAAAAAGAAACTAAGAAAATTATTTATACTCAAAATAGGAAAAGAGTCTTTCCTTTTGAAAATATGAAGCAGGAACTAACCATAACATTAAAAAATCAGTAAGTTCAATTGTTTTCTTTTTCTTAGTCTACCACTCAATTATTTCCTCTCTGGCCTTCTGTCTCCCACATATTTTAATTTCTTCAGTTGCAAATCTTTAAATCAATTATTTAAGACTTTTGCCCTTTTAACCATGTAGTGATGCCATCAAAAATACAAAGATTTTTCTCATTATTGTTTAAAGTATATATTAAACCTAGGATCACAGGAGTCAAACCAAAAACTCAGCAGTCCCCTTGCAGGGATTTAAGGCATCAGCCGTAGTTTGCTCAGCTCAAAAGATGAAAACTAAAATAGACAGATCTAAATGTTACCATTTGGAACACAGATCTTAAATCAGTGTTTGCTTAGTTCAGAATTTAAAAGCCTAGCCTGTCTTTAAGATGGGATACAGCTTTATTGGAGAATACATTAAAAAGTAATTTCACCCCCGAAACAATAAACACCCAGCTTAACATACTATCCGATATAACAAACAGTGCCACATACATCCTATTCTCATGCCTTTGTTCCTTGATCTCCAGAAGGGCACAGTTAAGGTGAATTCAAAACTGAAGGCTCAGCCCAGTCTTTCTATTTTTAGCTACAATGAAAACAATTCAAGTACCTACTACCTAGTCAGTTAAAAACTGTTAAACACCAACTTTATGTTTTAGAAAATTAACAGCAATTGTTTATAATTTAGGCTGGATTCTTACCTCGTTTGGATTCACTGATTGAAAACGAATTTAAAGAAGAACAAAAATCTTCTAAGGATGAAGTCAGAGGTGGATAAAATTCTGAAAAGGAGGGTGGAGGAGCATACCTCGCACCAATGGGTAAGGTTCCTAACAGAGATGCCGAAAAGGGTATGCTAGGAGAGACACTGGCTGTCTGAAGGGGTCCTCTGACTAAAGCTGACGGCTGGGAAGAGAAAAGATGTGATTAAAATTCACGAGTCTCTGTCACAAGTTTGGCTGAACTACTTTCAACATCAGCACACAAAAACAAATTATTATACTGGGTGATCGTGTTACATAAAAACATTTAAATCAAAATCAAGGTTCATTAGAAGAATTTTAGCTACAAAGCTTATTACTTTTCAAGCCCAATATTTAGAAAGGATGGAGGTGGGATGTCTAACACTGTTTTAATCCAATTGTTACATCCGTGCCTCATCTGCAAAGCCACTTTATGACGCCCTAACCTTACTGGACCACGAAGCTCCTAAGGATTCACCTCATTAACGAGGAACTGCGGGGCTGTGCAGGGCGAGGCAGAAGGAGGTGTGATCCACAGAAGGGAGCTGGAGAAGCCCTTGGGGACTGGGACCCTCTCTCTGGAGGAGTGAACTTATAATCGCACAAAGACAAACAGAACTCTAACTTCCCCAGCCCCCATCAAAGCTACGACTGACTGAGAGCTTCCATGTGTCATACACTGTAAGTGTCATATACTATCTATTGGATTCTTACAACAGGTCTCTCAGATACATCCTACTGTGAGACTGCCATCGTACTTCCCTGTACTAGGAAGTGAAGTCACTTGCCCAAGACCACAGAGCTGGTAAGAATCAAACGCAGCTCTGTCACCCTTTTGCACATACTTCTTGCCTCGTTCCACTCCACATTGATATCATCTATTTCCCTGGCCCTGGAAACCGGTTCTGAACTTCTCCCTCTCATCATCATACTATTGTTGCTACTGCTCTTTTATTATACTTTATGGCAGAGGTCAGAAAACATTTTCTATAAAGGGCCAGATATTAAGTATTTTAGGCTTTGCAGGCAACACAGTCCCTGCTGCAACTGCTCAACCTTGCTGCTGCAGTGCAAAAGCAGCCGCAGACAACGCATAAAATGAACGGTTGTCCGCTCGTTGAGACTTTATTTATGAATCCTAAAATTTGAATTTCATATAATTTTCATGTCATAAAATATTCTCTTTTTTGTTCTTTTTCTAACCCCTTAAAAATGTAATAAACATCCTTGGTTTGCAGGCCATACAAAAACAGGTGGAGGGCCAGGTTTGCCCTGCAGGCCATAGTTTACTGACCCCTGCGCTTAATGGTATATGGTCACTGCAGAATTATCCCTAAGGAATGAGAAACCCTTAACCCCAAAAGCTCACTTTTCCTTAAATATCAAATACCTATTCTTTTTTATTTAATATTTACTTAATTTTCAAATTTTTTATCTTTTTTCTTTTTTTTAACCATTGGATGCCAAGTTCTAGAAAAAGATACCTTTTCTTTATCAGAATATTTACCCTTTCCACAATATGTGATCCCAATATAAAAAGGAAAATATCAGCTAATTACTAAATAGCATGTTTCTTCCCTTTTTTTAATATCAAAAATGATCAAATCAACCAGTTACCACCAAAGGACAAAAGTAATTTTCAAGGTGAGAAACCCAAAATTCAGCCTACAAGCAATACTGAAAGAATCTACCAGGTTATGTTACAATTAAAACAAAAAAAAATTAACCCTGCCTTCAGAAGAAGGAATAACACTGAAACTCACCATAACAGTTTCATTAGTTTCGGGGGCAGAATCAAGAAGGTCGTCTATTTCATCTCCAAGGACCATATCACCATCATCTAAAAAAGCTTCCGGCATAGTGAAGGGTATCTTCCCTCCATTCGCCAACACCGCAGACGGCAGAGCACTCTCTTCCGCTTGCAGCGGCAAAATAGAAGTTAAGGGCATGATAGAAACTGAGGCCAGCTCACTTCCAATCTCATGGGAAAAACTGGGTGCAGGTAAAGAGACAACAGAAACTGCTTCTTGCCTCGGAGTTAGTAAATCTGTAACATGGATGAAAATGTACTCACTCATTTTTACCGTACTTACGTAACACTAACGTTAATAGTCAATAATAGAGAAATCGAAAATCTAGGTGTAAATATGAATGCAATTATAAAAATAAATAGATATCATAGTAAAACAACTACAAATAAAAGAGTAAAAGCAATTCTAAAAATAATTCATTCTACCCAGAAATAGATACATTTGCTTTTGAAAACTTACCCTTCTTTCACAAAATGCCTGCACCCCTTTTGGGCACAGCTATCAGGCCATGGTGGGTTGTCAATGATTGCTTACTGACATCTAACATTACCAATCACTCACTGGCACATCCAAAAGCACAAAAATGGCTTTCAAAATCATTCTCACTTTAATATTAATATTACCACGCAACGATCTTATTTGACAACACTATATCACATATAAAGTCTAAAGCTGGCAGCTCTCGGATTGTTAAGATGATATGGGAAAACATACCTGGCTCAATATCTTCCACAGAATAGTTCAAAGCCTAGAAATTAAACCAAACAATGGGTCATAATATTTTCAGGATTCTAAACCATAAAGCAATCTGTAAAACTTACCCTAAGAGAGCAATGAAGTTTTCAGAAAAATTTGACCCCCTTCCAATTAAGATTCAAGAAATGAATGGAATATGCAAACCTTTATAATACAAGGTGTTGGATGAGGTGCTGGTCCAGCAATGCTACCACTTATCTCTTGCAGACCAGCATTTCTTTTTTTTTTTGAGACAGAGTCTCACTCTGTTGCCCAGGCTAGAGTGCCGTGGCGTCAGCCTAGCTCACAGCAACCTCAAACTCCTGGGCTCAGGCAATCCTCCTGCCTCAGCCTCCCGAGTAGCTGGGACTACAGACATGCGCCACCATGCCTGGCTAATTTTTTCTATATACTTTTAGTTGGCCAATTAATTTCTTTCTATTTTTAGTAGAGACGGGGTCTCACTCTTGCTCAGGCTGGTTTTGAACTCCTGACCTCGAGCGATCCGCCCACCTTGGCCTCCCAGAGTGCTAGGATTACAGGCGTGAGCCACCGCGTGCCCAGCCGCAGACCAGCATTTCTCAAAGGACATTCAGCAGAACACGGGGGACTAACCCAGCCACCACTCGCCACCCAACTCACAATGGCCATTAGTATCCTAATTGCTCCAAGAATACTTACCTTAAAAATTTTTTTGTTAATTTTGTTTATCCCAATTGACTCTCCTAACTAATATTTGGCTCTAAACCACACTTTTTCAATGAAACCTAACACCTATTAATATCCTACAAAATGCTCCACCAGACTTTAGGAAAAGCTAGTTAAGACTAAAATATATCACTTGAGTAGTTGGTTTTCTTTTTTAAAGTGACAGGAAGCTATGGCCAATTATATATTTTAGGAATAAAAAAGTTTCAAAAATAGACATACGCCAAAAATATTAAAGACAGAATCGCTAACACTTCCATCCTTTCTTTTCATTATGATGTTTACAGGCCAGGCACAGTGGCTCACGCCTGTAATCACAGCACTCTGGGAGGAAGAGGCAGGAGGACTGCTTGAGCTCAGGAGTTCGAGATCAGCCTGAGCAAGAGTGAGACCTCCATCTCTACAAAAAATTAGAAAAAATTAGCCAACTGTGGTGGCACATGCCTGTAGTCCCAGCTACTTGGGAGGCTGAGGCAAGAGGATCGCTTGAACTCAGGAGTTTGAGGTTGCTGTGAGCTAGGCTGATGCCATGGCACTCTAGCCCAGGTAACAGAGTGAGACCTGTCCCCAAAAAAATAAAAAATTATGATGTTTACAGAAAAAATAACTTTACCTTGGTAGCTCCATTCCCAGGAACTGATTTTAATGAGAGCTGAAACAAAATAAAGACATTAATTTAAAAATAGAACTGATTTCCACCCCACCCCCACTGTGGAGGTAGGCAAGCCAGCCAACTCTCTGTTTAAGTAAAAAATATTTATAAAAAAATAAATATTAGGTTATTAATTATGAAATGTCCAATTTCCTTAAGTACTGTTTGACAGTTGCTATCTCTGACACTTCACTTTGACACTTTTTGCTTTATTTTTATTGTGAAGGTGCATCCTCAGTCTTACAAACGCACGTTTTGGCTTATAATTATCTATCAAATTTTTTTTTTAGAGCAATTTTTGTGAAACCATGGATAAGTCAAAAATTCGTGTTACTTTCGAATATGAGTTCCATTGTGGAACCTATGCAGCACAGACAGCTCAAAATATCAATGAAGTGTTTGGGAAGGATGTGGCTAATGAACATGCAGTACGTTGATGGTTTCAGAAGTTCCATTCTGGTGATTTTAATCTTGAAAATGAGCCACA
>VBSM01002153.1:7538221-7556476 GCA_008086735.1 Cheirogaleus medius | reverse complement strand
TCCGCCCACCTCAGCCTCCCAGAGTGCTAGGATTACAGGCATGAGCCACCACGCTTGGCCCATATGATGTTTTTTTAAACATTTACAAAAGTATTATTCATATAACATAAACTTCACCATCTTTAAGTGTACAGTTCAGTTGTTTTTAGTATATTTGCAATGTTGTGCTACAATCACCACAATCAATTTTAGAATATTTTCATTACCTAAAAAACCCCACACACCTTAGCCATCCCTCTCCAAATCTATCCACTCCCCCTGCCTCTCAAGCTGTAGGCAGTCACTAATCTGCTTTCTGTCTCTATGGATCCTTCTGGTCCAGATATTTCATATAAACGGAATCATGCAACATGTGGCCATTTATGCCTACCTAGTTTCTTTCATTTAGCATAATTTTCCAGGAGTCATCTGTTTTGTGGCCCGAACCAGTATTTCATTTATTTTTATGGCTGAATAATACTGTGTTGAATGGATAGAGCACATTTTGTTTATCCGTTCATCAGTTGATGGACATTTGGGTTGTTTCCATGTTTTGGTGATTGTGAACATGAACATTGCTGTGCAAATTTTTGTATTCTCAGAGTTTTGTTGGCCGTAGGGAGTTGCCGCATCTGCCTTGATGAGGTGTGTGGAGGTGGCAGGTGCATCCTTACTACCCTCAGGGACTCCTGTCTGCACAGTGCTGCCCCTGTGACTGAGGTGCACTGGGCAGGCAGGCTGCTGCCCGGAGGTGCCCGGCCCTCCCCATCACCCTCACCCCCCAGGGCTGCCTGCCCTGTGAGGACTGCTTGCATAGAGTCCTCAAGGTTTGTCTGACTTAGTTCCAGGGACCTGCATCAGTTGGGAAGCTGAAGGAAACCACATTTCCTGAGCAGTTAGGGCAAGTTTCAAACACTTTTTAGCTGGCCCGGGGAGATTAGAATACAGGCTTCTTGTGGGTATTTGTTGCAGGGGATGAATGCCAATTTCTAGAAAGCCCATTCTGAAGATACGATACAAAGTCTCCAAGAAACACAGACACATTGATTGCCCAGAGTCCCCAGGCCAAGGGCCTGGCCTGCCTTCCTGCATTTCCTTCTCTCTTGTGCCATGTTAGGCATGCCCTGCTTTGTAAGGAAAGGCTTGGAAGCTTTAAAAATTAATGAGCATTATTTCTCTCTGGTTCCAAGAAAGGATTAACATCTGGGGGAGAGATACAGTCATGCATTGCTTAATGATGGGGATACATTCTGAGAAACGTATCATTGGGGGATTTTGTCCATGTGCAAAATCCATGGAGTGTACATACACAAACCTAGATGGTATATCCTATTGCTCCTAGGCTACCGACCTGCACAGCATGGTACTGCACTGAATACTGTAGGCAACTGTAACATAATGGTATTTGTGTATCTAAACAAAGAAAGGTACAGTAAAAATAGAGTATTATAATCTTATAGGGCCACCATCATATATGCAGTCCATTGTTGACCAATATGTTGCTGTGTAGTACATGACTGTATAGATAGACACATATAATCCTCCTCCCCACCCCTCTTCTCAAATCCCACCAATTTGATCATGGTATAAAAAGTGGCCATGAAAAGCTCAGATACTGGTTGATGTGGACAAATTAGGGCTAACCTAACTTTTGCAGAGCACTACTGCCTGGCCCCAATAGCCTGGTGCATTCTGAAACTAATTCATATTGTTTTGGAAGAACGTTCTGGTGCCAGAGTAGCAGCCCAGTTGCCCAGAAAGAAGAAATGAGGCATCGTTTTATTAATCCTCAGTGGCTTCCTGGCCAGCAAGATGTTGCCTGCATTCGCTTACAAGGAATTGTGGGTCTCATGAGATGAACCACAAGCAGCAAAAGTACTTTGAACCTGATAAAGGCCTGTGCAAACACCAGGTGTCTGATGGAACTGTAGGGCAGAGATTATCCCAACAACCTACAGTGAATAAGGACTGGTGGCTTTTGACCATATCTGTTTCGTTAGTGATATACCAGGTAACTCAAATCTACACAAAGAAATCAAAAAAACTAAAAATGGTAAATTAGAAAGTTAACTTCAAAAAAACCTCTACATTTTTCTGTTCTTAGCTTTTTAATATGAGCTTATGTAAGAATAACACTGTATGGTCGGGTTTGTAACATATAGAAAAAAAGAGTAATGACAGAAAAGAGGGGTGAGGGACAAGCTATTTTGCAGCAGTGTCTGCATCTTATTGGGATTTAGTTAGTATAAATCTGAAGTAGATTCTGAAAAAATGTATATTGTAATCCCGGCTAAGGATAAGACTTTTAAAAAAGTTAAAAATCATTAAAGGAATTAATGGTATACTAGAGAATATCCACTTACTACAAAAGAAGGCAGTGGAGAAAGAGCAAAAAAGATGTAAGATCTAGAAAAGAATAGCAAAACGGCAGGCGTACACGGGCTTCCAACACGTTGGGCTCTGACGCCGGGCCAGGTGGTTGACATATTGAGTGGCCCACCTGGTAACGTGGCCATTGACAAACCCATGTGACATCTGTGGAAACAGAACCAGACAAGGAGTGATGGGGTTTGTACTGGGGCCACCCAGCTGACCTGTGGCAGAGGTGGGGTCTCACCTTAACTTCTGGCTCTCAGCTGGGCTCTTTGTTTTTTTGCATAACATAATATTATCTTAGCTCCGCCAAAGTTTTATTCGACTAGTATGTAGTTAGTGACATTGCAGGCCGCATCTTGATCCGAGGCCACTGCAGCTGTGTAACTATGCACATTCGCTTACTTCTGCGTATACTTCTTCCTCTCCCTCTCCCTCATGGGAACAATTTCTTCCTGTCACTCTCGAATCACACATTCCATCCCTCACAGATCTCACTTTTTTTTTTCTTTTTTAAATCACAAAATTTACATAGAAAATTCCTAACATACGTTTAGAGTCAGAGATGAACACTCATTACTGAACACCTCTCTCGGGTGAGGAGTTTCAGGAGCGCCCACACATGTCTAGTGGGACCAGCCCTCAAACAACTGTGTCTAGAGAGAACAACCAACCTGCCATTGTCCCCCCATAGTCCCCCAGGAGCCCGAGATTCTCAAGCCTGGCCTGCCTCCTTTATTTCCGAAACAGCAGGAACTATAACCTTGTCTTGTGCCCATAAAGAGCCACCGAGACATTGGGGGTGCACAAAGCAGTGGGTTGCTGGAGGGGCTTCTTAGCCAGGGGAGCCTGCCTTTGAGTCTGAATTTCTGGCTAGTTTTGTGAACTGGTCAGGTGACTTCCCCAAAGCTCAGGTTCTCCATCTACAAAGTGAGTACGTGCAACACAGACGCTCTGCGTAGGGCCGTGGTGTATGCAGGGAGATAGTGCCTGGCCACACAGCACTCAAGCGATGCTCAAGTCGTTGCGAGTGGGACTCGCAGTAACCAAGATTTGTGGAGCACTTACTATGGGTCTGGCACTTGCCATCAATCGCTTCGTTTAATCTTCAAAAACAAGCCTGTGAGAAAGGGGCTGCTTTCACTCCCACTTCACAGATGTGTAAGCCGAGGCCCAGAAAGCTCGCGCGACCTCTCCTGCCTCACTCCTGGGTCCTGGGTCATTTCTCGCCTCTGCACGTATTTTTTTCCTTCCGTTATGCGGAGATTTAAAAAAACGCACCTGCGTCCTCCAGGGACTGTAGTGAGAGTAGTGGACGCGACTGCTGTTATTGTCACTGCTCCTGAAACCCAGCGGCGTCAGCGGGGACTGCCCGGGTCCACGTGCCATGGCTCTATTCGCCCCAGCGAGCAGGTCCTGCGCAGACTCGGTGGACGGGGGCGGGGCCTGCGGGAAGGAGGCGGAGCTGTGGGCGGTGACAGCGTACGCGCAGACTCCGTGGGTGCGGGGCGTGGCCTGGAGGGGCGGGCCCGCGGACGGTGTCGCCGTTCGCGCAGACTCCGTGGGCAGGGGCGGGGCCGCGTGCTCGGGGGCGGGCTCCGCGGCGGCGGCGCGGCTGACGTGGAGGGTGCGGGTTAGCGGGCGCGGCGAGCTGCGGGATTGGGGAGCGCCGGGCCGGGCCGGGCCCTTGGGCCCGAGGCGGCGGCGGCGGCGGCAGCAGTATAAAGCCGGCGACGGGGAGCATGTAATGTCGGAATGCGGAGGCCGCGGCGGCGGCAGCAGCAGCAGCAACGACGACGCCGAGGACGAGGGTGGGGGCGGCGGCGGCCCCGCGGGCTCCGACTCCCTCAGCCCGGCCCCGGCCGGAGCGTCCTCGGCGGGCCGGCTCCGTCGCGGGCTGCGCGGCGCCTCCCTCATGGCGCGCCAGCGGCCGGAGCTGCTCTGCGGGGCCGTGGCGCTCGGCTGCGCGCTGCTCCTCGCCCTCAAGTTCACCTGCAGGTGAGGCGGCCCGAACTCCGGGTCTCCGGCCGGCGCTTCCTCCGCCCGGCCCGCGGCGCCTGGCCCGCTCGGGGTCTTCAGGGTCGGGGGTCGTGGCGGCCTTCGCAGGCGGGCCAGGCCTGCCCTTGCCGGGAACGGCTGACCCTCCCGAGCTGGGGCCATGGCTCCCTCTGGCCGGCCAGCTCGCCGACCGTATGGCGCGGTTTCCGGGTGCTGCCTGGCGCCCCTTTATCCGGTTTTTGCACCGAGGGAGGTGGGCCGGGGTTCTGAGCTGCTCCTCGCCAGTTGGGGTCTCTAGGGGTGTACCTGTCACTTCTGCCCAGGCTGTAGGACCCTCGTTTCTCACCTGTTTCATTTCCCTTAATCTTCCGGTATAGTGCCCCACAACCGTTTGAGACTCCCAGACCTTTTTGAGAATTATTTATCGGCACCTACTGTGTGCTGAGCAGTCGTCCAGGTGAATGATGAAGACAAAAGTCTCTGCTCCCTTGAGTGGATATTCCAAGTGGCTGGGACAGACAGAAAGCGCTGAAGTAAGGGCTATGCAGGGAAAGAAGCGATGAGGGTGGGACAGAAAGACCTTCCTAAGGAAGTGACATTTGAAACTCACACTAGAAGAAGCGACCAGCACTGGGAAGGTCTGGGGGAAATGTGCCCAAGGTAGAGGGAACAGCAAGTGCAAAAATTCGGAGGCTGGACAAGCTTAGTGTTTTCTTGGAAAAAATTGGAAAAAAGACTGGACTAGGCTGGAGCATAGTGAGCAGGAACAATAAAAACTAACGTGCCTCTTTTCAGGAATGTACATAGATACAAAATTTGTTTTATATTTCAGGTGTGTTTCTGGCCTCTCAAATCCACAGTGTACCTTTTGTACACTCCAATTTATAAAATATGTGTTGCCACCGTGGTATCTATGACATCCTCTTGGCATACTAGCCAATGGGAAGATTTCAACTCAAAACATTTTGAGTTTATTGAGCACAATATGTGGCCCCTATTATCAGAGAGTTGTCAAAGAATTGATTGGGGATTTTAATAGAAAAAGAACAAATTATCATAATTCTTATTGAGCTTTTGCCATGTGCCAGGTACTGTACTACCAGCAAGTTTTCTTTATTTTGGCAAGGTTGATATTTTGGGCCAGATAATTCTTTTTTGTGGGGTACATCCTGTGTATTGTAGGATGTTTAGCAGCATCTCTGGCCTCTACTCAGTAGATGCCAGTAGCATATACCCCCAGATATAACAACCAAAAATATCTTCAGGCATTGCCAGACTCTGGGGGCAAAATTGCCTGCTTGGGAATTACTGTTTACATGAATGCACTTATTCACTTAACACATACTTGAGAGCCTGGCATGAATTTCATTTAAATCTCACAATCCCCAGTAAAGTCTGGATACAGTTTTCTTTCCCAGTTTACAGATGAAGGAGTTGAGCCTTGGTCATGTTACAAAACCTGCCCCAAATCACACCCACCTATTTAGTGGCTAAGCTGGAATTTGAATCCTTTATTGTCAGGAACTAGACTCTTTGCTCTTTATTATTGTCTCCCTCAAGGAAAATATACAGAGTATTTTACAAGGTAGAATGTTGCAAGGTGGCATTTGGGTTCACATTAGGAAGAGAGGTTCCCCTCTCCAAGGGTGTGGCATTTATTTACATCGTTTTGTCCATCTATAGAAATAAGGCTTAGTATTTATTCCAAAGCAACATGACTATTTAATAGATATGAAGGTACTTTGAGATTTCAGGAAGTAAATCCACTTACTAAAGCTAGCAGACCAAGATCCTTACCTGCTTCAGGCAAAGACAGTGAACCGGTGAATGGCTGCTTGTTCATCTCCTTTTTGTGTCACCGGTAAAGTTGACAGTCTTTAATAGACTCGGATTAATTTCTTTGGAGTCATTTTTGATTGAATGGTGTCATGATACTATTTTATCGTTATACAACTGACTCTAACCTTTTGTCCCCCTTTTCCTATTTTACTTTAAGATCTTTGCTTTAATGAGAATATAGGCTTAAGGGAGAATAGGATTTTTTTAAAATTTAGTTTTTATTAATAGCTTCAGGTCTGAAGAAGTGACTGTCTTCTTCAGTGTCTGATGCTTAGCTGAGTTCAATACAGTATAGAAAGGATTGATTTGGGATTGAGCCACAGTTAATAATTGTGCATTTATGGGCATTTAATCTCTACCTACCTGCATGTTTGTGCATTATAGCTCTATGACTTCATCCTACTCACTTTCCTTTTACCCTGATTTGGAGGAAAAAAATTGTGTGTATATAAATACATATGAATGTGTACATATATCCATTTTCCTTTATTACATTTTGTAATTTCAAAGCTGCTTCAGATCCTTTTTGGAAAGAAGTGGTGTAGAGTATGAATTTCATATAAAAGTTGAGGTTTTTGACAGGCCTTTTTAGAGACAGGGTCTTGCCCTGTCCCGCAGGCTGGAGTGCAGTGGTGCGATCATAGCTCACTGTAACTTTGAACTCCTGGGCTCAAGTGATCCTCCTGTCTCAGCCTCCTGGGAGCTAGAGGTATGGTGTGCACTATCATGCCTGGCTAATTTAAAAAAAAAATTTTTTTTTTTTAGAGATGTGGTTACTATGTTGCCCAGGCTAGTCTTGAACTCCTGGGCTCAAGCAATCCTCCCACCTCAGCCTCCCAAAGTGCTGACATTATGAGTGTAAGCCACTGTGCTTAGCCTGGCCTTTTACAATTTTTATTTATTTATTTATTTATTTTTAAAGAGATGGGGTCTGACTATTCACAGGCACAATCATAGCACACTATAGCCTTGAACTCCTGGGCTCAAGCCATTCACCTGCTCCAGCTTCCCAAACAGCTGGGACTATAGATGTGTGCCACTGCGCCCAGCAACTACAGCTCTTTCTTGTACCCAACTCTTGAGTTTTTTGTATGCTAGACTTAGACTTCAGAGCTGCAGGAAATCTTTGATCTAGGTATAGTTTGTCATAACCGTGAAGCAAATCGAAGAGTTAAATGAAAACTCATGAATGTTTCTGATGAAGCAGAGGCAAGTGTTTTTCTTCCCTGGCTAATGTTTGATTTTTGATTGGCCTTGTATTTTATCTGGCTCATTTATTTTAGGAACTCCTCTGAACATGCAGAGCAAAAATACTAAGTTGATGATTATCTTTTCTTTGGCTGTTAGAGACCTACATTTTTCTTCAGATTGTATTATTTGATGCTTAACAAACAATTTGAATGGTAGAAAAATAATTCCTCTAAAGAGTAGAATTTTGGATCTTTTGAAAATGTGTCACATTTTTGCCACACGGCCTTCCCCACCTGTTCACATGGCTTTCTTCTTGTAATTCAGGTCTCAGCTTAAATGATACCACCCCAACCACCCCATCAGAGGAGCCGCCGTGTCCCTCTGTCAAATCACCTTGTTAAATTTTCCACATAGCAATGATCATTTTGTATATTTTTATTGTTTACATGTTGGGTTGTTTTCCTGTCTTCCTCTCCTAGAAAGTAAGCTCCTAGACAGATACAGGGCTAGCTGCTATAACCTCAGTACTGATGCCTGAAGCACAGTAATAGTTGCTCAGTAAAGATTTTTGAATAATTGTATAAGTGATTGAGTTTTTTAGGTTATGAAGGTATTCTATGTAGACTGAAAGCTCTGTGATAGCCGAGGTTAAAATGTTAATTTGAGTGAATAAATAAGTGATTTGCTCCTTTTAACACTTTTGCCTATTTTGGAATTTTATATAGATGCAGTCATGTTGTGTGTACTCTTTAGTGCCTGGCTTTTTACACTCAGCACAATTACTTTGAGACTCATCCAAGTTATAGGATACATGAGCAGGTTTTTATTAAATTATGGAGTAGCATTTAAGTAAACTGGGGTATGTTCTTACCTTTTACCTAATAAGTCATGTGAGCTTTTTTATGCTTACTGTTTACATGGTTTATCTTTTCCTATCTTTATGCTTTTATCTTATGTCTTTATGTTTAAAGTGTGTCTCTTTCAGATAGCATGTAATTGGGTCTTGCTTTATCCTATCTGGTAGTCTCTTCCTCTTAATTGGGTTGTTTAGTCTTTTTATATTTAATGTAATTATTGATGTGGCTGGATTTAAATCTACCTTCTTGCTACTTGTTTTCCATTTGTATCTTCTGGGTTTTGTTCCTTGCTTGGTCGTTTCCTGCCTTTTGGGTTAATCTAGTATTATTTTAGGTTTCCATTTTTATATTCTCTTTTTGTTTCTTAGCAAAACTGCAATAAAGGTTTTATGCCATGTTAGTGCAGATATGTGGATAGCTCAAGATATTCACTTGGTCCCTTTAACTTGTTGGGATACAGCCTCAGCCACGTCTCTTTTGTCTTGATGGGGAAAATAGTGGCAGCTTTGTGTCTTCTAACCACTTGTTAGATGTTCTTTTTTCCCCTCCTCCTGACCTCTCTCTTCTGGGAAACTTAAGTATTTGGAAAGCCTGTTTGTTAGTTAAGTAGGCTGTTTCTTTGTTATTTCTCTTTATTATCTTTAGGATTGTGATATATATCTGGAGAAATGTATATTATTGTTTGTTACTTTTGCCAGAATGCCCTTGGTAAGTACAGGTCAACACCAGCTAATACACTTAATGTTTTCTCAAAGTTGAATAGATTATAAGTATCTCCCATAGAAATCTTCCTACTGGTAGCATGTGTGTGCCCTCCCCATAATTCTGAGTTCATGTGCTGGTGGCTTTAAAGCCCTGGAGATCAGTGGCTCCTATGGAAGGTGTAGAAAGGCTGTAGAAAGATGAGGGTGAAGTCTTGGGGTATGGAAGGCAAGAATATGGATTATTCAAGGACATCGTCCTCTGCCCTTTACTGCCCTCCCAGCCCACACCTGGGAGAACAGAATCTTAGAGAATCCTTTTCAGCATATTATTCATGTCTTGTGTTTGCTCAGCCAAATGTTGCCTTAGCACAGAATATTTTTACTCCCGTATAGTGATTTGGGAACTCGTTTTCTTATTCAAAAGAGGACTTTTCTTTTAAGCTTCATTTTTCTTCCACACAATGCTGTTGTTAGAAGAAGATAAACTAAGCAATCTTGTTTGTGTTTGCTTTTATTTTAGTCGAGCAAAAGATGTGATAATACCAGCAAAGCCACCTGTCAGCTTTTTCTCCTCGAGGTCTCCAGTCCTTGACCTCTTCCAGGGCCAGCTGGACTATGCAGAGAACATTCGCCATGATTCAGAGGTGATACTGCTGTTCTTCTATGCCCCATGGTGTGGACAGTCCATCGCTGCCAGGGCAGAAATTGAACAAGCAGCAAGTCGGCTTTCAGACCAGGTAATGCTGACATTCAGGCCGAGAATCAAGTGACTGCCAGTCCTATGTGGAGGATAGGATGTCCTCGTAGAGATACCTTGCTCAACTGGTAGATTTTGCCAAGGTAAACTCCAGGAGTACTTTGTAAATTACAAAACCTTCTATAAAGAAACAGAGGATTTCCAGTTGTGATGGTCATAGTCAGAGGCAGGGATGGGAGCAGATTTTGTGTCTTGTGACACAGGCCAGTGCTTGTACCTGGGTGCCATGCTGTTTGGTTTCAATGTTGAAAGAGGTGGAGGGACTGAAAATCCAGTTCCTGTGTATCCATTTGATATTTGCTGGTCAGGTATTTTATGTAGGAGAAATTTATGTATGATATGACTACAGTGTGACAAGGCTGACCTTTTTAATACATGAACCAGAACTATATTAAACAGATATTTAATGAATGCCACCTTTGGGCTAGGTATGAGGGATATGTAGGCAAATAAGTCATCTCTTATGGCAATGGTCTTTAGCCCAGTGGATCCCAGTTGCCCTTTAGAAAATAAGTATTGTTCGATGTCCCTTTTTCTGTCCTGAATGAAATAGAATTCGTAGATGGTAAAACTTTGCTGTACATATAATTTCAAAATAATCTAATTCATTAATTGTAACATAGAGGTGGGGGAGAAAGGAATTTATAACTAAAAGATATGTATTTTAATATGTAAATGCATGTGCAAAACAGGTCCTTGTACCTTTATGTAGAACTACTGTGAATGGGATATTACACATGCAGACCGATAAAGGTGTGATGTGTTGGTGACTCAGGTACCAAAGAGACATTGCTCTCAGTGATTGATTTTCCTAAATGGTGAACAACTCTTGGTAAAATCCTGAACCACACGAAGTACTTTTTGCTCTCGCTTTACATGGAAGTTAAGTTCCTGAGAAATTCGATGAACATAAAAGCCACTAGATTTTCACATAAAATGGACTTAGGTTCTGGGCTTGGATAATAATGGTTTTTCCCTAACATCAGTGTTTGGCATGCATTTCGAAATACTCTGGGATGATATGAATGACCCTTTCCTGTGCAGAGCCATTTTGAGTACTGCATAGCATCTGCCAGGACCCCTGCCCTTTGCGTGCCCTGTAGCTTCCTTCAGTCATTTCGACAAGCAAAGAGCATCCCACAGATTTCTAAGAGCCTCCTCAGAACCACTGATCTGAGGTAACTTGTGCAGGCAACTGAGTTTCTTAAGAGTATTTGGAAGTCTCAGATGGTGTTTCTTAGAAACAATGTTATAAATGGTAGCTAGGCTTCCTGCCCAGCCAAGCGTTTTTAACTATTATATCCCTGAAAGTGGTACCAAGTACTGTTTAAATATAAACTTTCTATTCCTTATAACTGCAGTCCCCAAGCCCAGGCTGATCTGTGGCCTGTTAGGAACCAGGCTGCACAGCAGGTGGTGAGTGGCGGGTGAGCAAGCGAAGCTTCACCTGTAAATGAAGCTTCACCTCTTTTTACAGTGGCTTCCCACTGCTCACATCACCACCTGAGCTCTGCCTCCTGTCAGATCAGTGGTGGCATTAGTTGCAGGAAGATAAGC
This sequence comes from Cheirogaleus medius, assembly GCA_008086735.1. NCBI lineage: Eukaryota > Metazoa > Chordata > Mammalia > Primates > Cheirogaleidae > Cheirogaleus > Cheirogaleus medius. The sequence continues at coordinate 7,545,221 of VBSM01002153.1, read as the reverse complement.
TCAGGGCTCCCACTGCTTCTGCATTATGGTGAGTTGTATAATTATTATATATTACAATGTAATAATAATAGAAATAAAGTGCACATTAAATGTAATGTGCTTGAATCATCCCCAGACCACCCCTCCATTCCCCACGCCCCATCTGTGGAAAAATTGTCTTCCATGAAACTGGTCCCTGGTGCCAAAAAGTTTGGGGACCACTGCCTTATAACATTGATTCAGTGAGGGGACTTGGGGGTAAGTGCATTTTGTGTTCCAGCTATGGACCCATGGGATTTATCTATTCCCTGTCTTCCCTTTATACCTCCCTTTACACCCTCAAAGTCACTAATAGTAACCAAGCTACGCTGGCAGATACTTCCAGGGAGGAAACAGGAACTGACTGCACTGGGAGGCAAGCAGTTTGGGAGCATAAAAGAAATCACCAGTTTGTCAGTCATTCTTTGAGTTTTCTGAATTTAGAGAACAAAGATCATATTTCTTATGTGGGGAACAAGAGAGGAATCAGTTGTATTTTATGTTAAGTGTAAATGAGTTACCTTACTGTCAACCCAAGTAGTATGTTCTTCTGAGTGATGACACTGGAATAATAACAACATTCTGGTGTGCCAGGCCCTGTGCTCATTCTCACAAGTCTGCAAGCTGATGCTGTTGGCCCTGTTTTTTTGAAGCAAGACCTCAGGCTTAAAGGGACGAAGGGTTTGTTAAAGATAACACAGCCACAAGCACTGGGGGTTATACTACAGTCCACTATTTTTCTAAAATTGCTAAAAATTTTTCCATCTGTTTTCAAATTGAGAGCTTATTGTTCCAATGTACTCAGTAGAGAAAAGGAGCGTGTTTATTTTTGGGAACAGGGAAAAATATTTTGAACCATATTGTTTAGTAAAATCAGTGAACATGGTAGATTGTACCCCATTTTTTAGTAAGAAATAAGATATCAACCTTAAGTAAAGATGTTGTTGCTTTTTTCCCCCTCATTGACTCTAAAAAGAGCTTTACAGAATTGCCACTAAGTTTTGAGCAGTATTGCTATTGTTTCAGTAGGTATAAAGCATCTAAAGGTGAATTTTCATTTGTAGTCTGTCTTCATATTTTTTCTTTTCTTTTTTTTTTTTTTGAGACAGTCTCACTTGTTTCCCAAGCTAGAGTGCCGTGTCGTCAGCCTCACTCACAGCAACCTCAAACTCCTGGGCTTAAGCGATCCTACTGCCTTGGCCTCCTGAGTAGCTGGGACTTAGAGGCATGCGCCACCATGCCCAGCTAATTTTTTGTCTATATTTTTAGTTGTCTAGCTAATTTCTTTCTATTTTTTTTTTAGTAGAGACGGGGTCTCACTCTTGGTCAGGCTGGTCTCGAACTCCCAAGCTCAAACAATCCGCCTGCCTTGGCCTTCCAGAGTGCTAGGATTACATGCGTGAGCCACCGTGCCTGGCCTCGTGATATTTTTTCAACAATTTATTATAAAAATTTTCAAATGTATAGCAAAGATGAAAGAATTTTACATATGCCCACCACCTAAATTCTATTAATATTTTATTGTGCTTAATTTATTAGTTCATCTGTGTAATCATCTCTCTAATCCAGGGCTTCTCAACTGGAGGCAGTTTTCCCTCCCCTTCTCCCCCAGGACATTTGACCATGTCTAGAGACATTTTTGGTTGTCCCTACTTGAGAAGAGGAGGGTGCTACTGGTATCTAGTCAGAAGAGGCAAAGAAAGCTGTTAAACACCCAACTCCATCCTACATCCTGTTTGTAGGATAGCCCCTCATAACAAAAACAGACAGAACCAACCCCCCCCCCATAATCATTTAGCTCAAAATGGCAATAGTGCCAAAGTTGAGAAACTCTGCTCCAATCCATGTATTTATCCATCTTATTTTTGGTACATTACAAAGTAAATTGTAGACATAGGGACACTTCCCCTTAAATACTTTAGCATCTATCTATAAGTATTCAATGCCACCTTGGAGAGCATAGCTTTAATTATCAATTATCTTTATTAATAGTTTTTAAAATAGTTGTTCAAAATGGTCCTTTGACATTTATGATGCTTTATTAGTATTTGCAGTAACATTTTTTTCATTTTCAGATGCTCAGTTTGACTATCAAAAGACACATCCTTCTAAATTTTACTGTAATCATGCTTTGAAAAAGCTCATTGGCACTTACTTTAAATATAGAGCAAATAATTTTCCTTTGGGCCAGACTTCAAGTTTTAGCTGGACACTATAGATGAGAGTATGTCTTTCTTTTTTGTTTTAGTGGTAAATGATGACCTTCTTTGAAAGCTCAAAACAGTTTTTTCATACTTTCTGTTTCAGTGAGAGGGGAATAGTTCCATTTTTATAGCTTCATCTTTTAAATCTTGATAATTTTCAGTTGTTATTTATAGTCATCTGAAAACCTGTTTTGACTCTGCAGGTGTTGTTTGTGGCAATTAACTGTTGGTGGAACCAGGGGAAATGCAGAAAACAGAAACACTTCTTTTATTTTCCTGTAATTTATCTGTATCATCGGAGGTAAGAACTTTCAAGTAGTGTTTCTAATTCCAGTGGGGTTTTCCACTTATAAATGAATTTTGTGTTTTTTTCTGTATAAAAGTATTAGATATTAACTATAGAAAATAGAGAAAATACAGATAAGCAAAAATACATTTTTAAAAAAAGAATCATGATAGTTTTACCAGCCATATATAATCACTCTGTTTTGATTTATATTCTCTGGTGAATGTACATGTCTACCCCTTTTTTTTAAGCTAAAAATGGGATCGAGCAGTGGTAGTATTTCCTAAACTGCTTTTTCCCACCTTTGTGAGCATCTTTTCATGTCATTGCATATTCTACAGCATTGTTTTTAAAAGTACCAGTTACTCTATTGTACGGCTGTACATTTCAGATATTCTAAAAGTGTTTTACAGTGTAAAAACACACAGGAGTTCTTACCCTGTTACCTGGCAGCATAGTTTAGTCAAGAGGATATCTTACCATATTTTCCACTGGGAAGAAAATGACTACAGGCCCACAATCCGATATGCATAATTCCAGAGTCACAGAGAGGACTGAAACACTGAACAGAGTTTCATACATTTTGTTACCAGATATATTCATTTGGCCTAAAGTAACAAGAGGCTACCTGTGGTCTTTATTCCACTTAAGATTCCTCTTTCTTCATTATGCTGCAGAAATATTGGCGTTTGATTTTGCAGTGCTGCCCAGACCCTGCTGTGAATAATAAGTAATGTCTAAAAATCTGACTTGAAGGATTTTGGATACAGGAGATGGGATTTTGGACTTGTTCAGTGTGACTGGCTTGAGTTTGTTTGAAGGTGAAATGAATAAAGGAGATATGATTAGTTAAGAACTTTACTTTTTAGGCTTTACCACACTCCCCCCCCCCCCCCCCCCCCCCCCCCCCCCGCCAAACTTTCTGAGCCTTAGTCATTGGGTTTATAGCAAACATCAACAAACTATCATTTGTGGGTTCTCTGTCACATTCCATCACACTTCTGTGTCTCTGACATAAACTATGTGTGGTACATAGTATTACTTCCCAGGAACTATTAGGTAGTATTTGTACAAAAACTCACTTTCCTACCCCATCTCCACCCACATATTTTTCTCTGGATATTAGATGTTTATAATTTTAATATCTGCACCACCAAGTTTACCCCTCAATTTTTGGCCAGTAATTTGGAGATTCTGCCTCTACTTTAAAGGTGAAAGTGCAGGTTTTTTAGAATATAAGAATACTTTCTCAGAGTTACTTTTTTCTTTTTAAAGGTAAGTACAAGGTGTTGTACTTGAAGGTTCTAAAACTCCGTGCTTTGTAACGGGATGATGAACTTGCCCTACTGAGGTCCCTGGGTTTCTTTTTGGCTTTGGAAAAGGGCACAGATGTCTAGTGGGGGGTTTGCAAACTGTTCAGAGAGGGACGAAGCTTGATGTGACATTAAAATGAAGAAGAGTTCCCTTGAATTGAGTATAAATGTTATTTTGGGATATGTAAGTATACAACATTGTCATATACTATTTGTTTTCTTAGCTTTTGTAGAAAGATTGAAAGGACATTAAAGGAAGTTTAGAAATATGTCCAACCCTCTCATTTTACAGATGAGGAATTTGAGATTGGTACTCATCTTGAAATGCCTGCCCCTCATCTTTGCCTTGTTAGCATTTACAAATTGCTAGGACCCTTATAATTTCATACCAGGAAAACTCAGCAAAGCCTATTTGCTTGAGTAGATGAGGTTTCCAGATTGGTTGGCTTCTCTTTACTGAACAAAATAAGTTAGTGCTTCGATTTCTTCATTTAAATTAAAAATTGTTGGTGGTTGATGGGGTTGATAGTGGTAATGATAATTTTTAAATTGAACTAATTTATATTAATAGTAAGTCTTGAATTTATAAAATTCTTAACTCTATTTCCCAGCTGTGCATGTAGAAAATGTTTTTACTTTTTTCATGCAAAATTCCTTTGACATCATTCTGCAGTGCACACTGAAGAATTGTGTTTCTCGTTGCGTGTGTGTATTTGTGTGTGTATTTCTGTAACTCTGTATTTAGAATGTGATCATAGCATTTATTTAGTTCTTTATTGTGCTCTACTGTCACTATTAACAGTTACCTTAATGTCAGTTTCTATTTGGAGAGAAGAATGGTCATGCAGTTGTTGAATTTCACCATACACCCTCTCCCTGCCACCTACCATCCAATTATATTTGGGCAATGACTGTATTGTGTGAGATTGAAGAGAGCCATGTGAGAATTCTGATTAGCTTAGAAAGAACTGAATGGTGGTGGTATTACTTAGCAATATTGAATCAAATTAATTCCTCTGTATCCCCAAATACAACTGGAAGAGAAAGGAAGGAAGATGATTTATATGGGTCACTGACTTCATACCTTCACTAATTTTTTGTTGTTGTTGAAATAAAACTTTAAATAGGTTTAAGGTTCATTTAGTGATCCTTTGTGTAAGTGCCCGTGGAGATAGTTAATAACTACTTTTTAGTATCTAAAGGGCTAACTACTTGTTCCTTATTTCAGAGTGACGTTTAGAAAGAAAATGTGCCCACCTACATTGAATTGTGTAGTTAAAATCCTAGAATCCTTCACATGGTCAGTCCAGGGCTACCTTTATTGTTTTTCTTTTCTTTTCTTTTTTTAAAAGAAGTATCGTGGGAATTAATTTTTTTTCTCCCAAAGACTAGAATGACTGTTCTTTGTTCGGAAGTTCAGTTTGCAGTTGAATTAAGCTGTTAGAAGGTTAAGAGCCACTTGTACCTCCTCTCACCTAAAATGCTTTTATGCCTTTCAGTCACCTCCTGAGCAAAGCAGGTTATTTACCTATGACCCAGTCAGATCCTAAAGTAAGAGTTTCATTTTGTGGTGTTGATGATTTTAGTTATACATTACAGGTTTAATGCATGGTATATTATTTTTATTTTTTAATTTTTATTTTTTTGGTACTAGTTTTGGACCAATCGAATACAAAGGCCCCATGAGTGCTGTTTACATTGAGAAGTTTGTCCGCCGGGTGATGAAACCACTTCTCTACATCCCATCTCAATCAGAATTACTAGATTTTCTCTCAAACTACGAGGTACCTGTCTTTCATATCTCCTCCATACCCAAGGCCTTTCACTGGTTGTATTGAATTGTTTGTATTAAAAATTTTTTTTAATATCTCCTGAATTGCAGCAATTAAAAGGTCACATTATAGATAAGCCCCAGTTAAATGCTTTTTGAGCTACTGATAAGGATGGTTTGGCCAAGTGAATTTTGAGAGAATAGGATACTTGCAAAATCTTGTCTGTTCTTTGGGAATTTTCAGTAAACTTTCAGCTTGCCTCACAGTTAACTTAGAGTGCATGAGAATTAACTTGCAATTTATGTACAGCTGCAAATTTCTGTGGATGTTATTTCAAACATTATAGCATTGTACTATGAGATGCCTGGCTTTTCTTCTCAGTTGTAGTTTAGCTTTTTTTTTTTTTTTAAAACTGGAAATATTTTCCTTTCCATTTTATTAAGGGCATAACTATTACAGGGTCTTATTTACAGAAAGTTTCCTAACTTTCCCAACGTGACTTCTCTTTTGCTTTTCCATTGCCATCTTTAATCCTTGACAAATTATTTTTATAGGATCTTTAATGCATGTTCAGGACAGTTTATTATTGAGAGGCCAGTATTGGGATAATTAAAATATGTAGTCTCAAAAAGTTATAAAAATAGTTCCACAAAAAATTCATTAGTGCAAGTGTAAAATCACACTTGGGTACAACAAGTAAATACTTGATACTTAGGTACAACAAAAATCAAGACCATAAATAGCTGATAGAGATTAAAAAACATATGAACCTCAACCTCACTGACAATTTGGAATTGTGACTGGTTGAATTTTACCTTTTGCAGTATGTATTTTAAATAGCTTGGATATGAGTTTTTTCACCACTTGTAGCTTTTTAAAAATCATGTTATAGACAGCCCACAGAATGGGAGAAAATTTTCGCAAGCTACACATCCGATAAAGGGCTGATAACTAGAATCTATTTAGAACTCAGGAAAATCAGCAAGGAAAAATCAAACAACCCTATCAAAAAGTGGGCAAAGGACATGAACAGAAATTTTTCAAAAGAAGACAGAATAATGACCAGCAAACATATGAAAAAATGCTCAACATCTCTAATCATTAGGGAAATGCAAATCAAAACTGCAATGAGATATCACTTATCTCCAGTAAGAATGGCCTTTATCAAAAAGTCCCCAAACAATAAATGTTGGCGTGGATGCGGAGAGATAGGAACACTCCTACACTGGTGGGACTGCAAACTAGTTCAGCCTCTGTGGAAAGCAATATGGAGATACCTTAAAGCGATAAAAGTAGATCTACCATTTGATCCAGCAATCCCATTACTAGGCCTCTACCCAAAAGATCAAATGGCAGTCTATGAAAAAGACACCTGCACTCGAATGTTTATAGCAGCACAGTTCACAA
>VBSM01002153.1:7523681-7534364 GCA_008086735.1 Cheirogaleus medius | reverse complement strand
AGCGATCCTCCCCCCTCGGCCTCCCAGAGTGCTAGGATTACAGATGTGAGCCACTGCACCCGGCCTCTAATTGTATCTTGGTTGAATTTTTATAAGTCCTACAGTTGAATTCTTTCAAAAGCCTATTTCAGGTGATTTTATATTGAATTACCTAGAAGAGTAGAAGTTTTTAACCAGTGGAAAATATTTTATTTGACTTAGATATCTCAAACCTACTCAAATCAGATTGCCAATCATTAACCATAGTTTTATGCTTACAAAATATGACTTCGAGCCCAGAAACAATTTCTAGAAGAACAATTTTACCTTTAACTTACTTAAACATCATCAGAAGACATTAAAGGGTAAAAATTATGAGTACTTTGAAAATTCTGAAATACCGTAGTCATTATTAGCAAGGAAATGAGTGAACTATGCATCCATAAGTACCCTTCTGGTTTCATGTACTTTTACTTCTGATGTTCCCAACAGCCATGTGAGGGATTTGGAAATTGTGTAATAGCTCCTTCAAACAGATTAAGAAACTAGGGTATAGAGAGGCTGTGATTTACCTAAATGGTGCCTGGACTATAGCCCATGTCTTCTGGCTCCCAAAATCCTTTCTTGTCTACCATGATCCTTCCTCAAAGAAATGCTTAAGCTCCCTAAGTTGAAATATATCTATCTAGAGGTTAAAACTTTGAATGATTAACTATTTTATGTCATTTCTGAACCTTTTTCTTTTATGATAGAAATATTTGGAAGGTATTGGCTTCTTAGTTTGGCTGTAACTTTTTTTCTCTATATTTATGAATGGTTGTGAGAATAAATACTGATAAAGGATGGAGCCATGGCTGTTGACTTACTGTTAAGGCAGCAGATTTTTGCCATTCCTTTTTTTTTTTTTTTTAAATCCACACATACTCAAGTCCCATTACCATTTCTTATTATTAATTGGGTCATTAGCATTTATTCTGCAGAAGTGGGAGTGGCATGGTAATCACAATATTGAGGCAGGATAGGGTCTAGAATTTTCTTCCTAGATAAGCACTAAAATGTTTAAACAATGAATGTAGCTAAAAACTGAAGTGAAGCTGCCAGGGATCCTACAAAGGGTGATCAAGAGCTCTAAGTAATTTCATTGCAAACCATATTAAGAAATTCTACTTCCTATTGTGACTCCAGTTGTAGAATTCCACTTCCTTGAGGGCTCTTCCTGCTTATTTAAGGTACAGATAGAGAAATGTAGTTTATTACTGTGGGCAGTGTAGTCAAATAGAACCCAGTGTTCACTTTTATTTTGGTGAACATTAACTTGACTAGAAAGGTGATAGGACAGAATAATGGTAATGTAATTTTCAGTCACTAGTTTTATGGCTCTTCCAATTTCAGTATTTAGGCATCATTTATCTTAGATATTGGTAACTTCTACATCAATAATGCTTTCTTTTTTATTTTTTGAATTTGTTGCCTTGACAGAATCATTTGACTTGTACCTTACAATTTATCCATCAAATGCCAACGGTATTATTATTTAGAACTGTTATCTTGTGTCTGTAGCCAAATTATTTCCTAAATCTTTTTGTGAATTTCTATAATTGATCCATTTAAGAGCATTTATGTAGCATACATTCATTCATTCATTCATTCTTAGCAGTTCAGTAAACCAAATTGTTTTAAATGTAAGGGGGATAGGAGAAGGCTTAGGAATCTTTTTTGAGTGGAAGAGGGTGGTTAGATAAATTGCCAGGTGACAAAAACCTGAGCATTTTGGAGAAAAACCTATTAATAGAATGCCTAGCACCTGGTATTCTCACACTGTAGTAAAATTCTACTCTGCATGTTGAGCAGGTAGGTACTGTTTCTGCCAATTCATAGTTTTATAGCACTGTGAATAAAATAGTTCTATATTTCAAGGTGTGAATTAACATTAGTGCAGAAATATTTCAAATGCCATTGAGCAAAAAATGTACCAACGTAACTATTCTCAAGGCCACTAGAGGGTGTGTGCATCATCTGCTGAAATTTATATTATACTGTTATACAGATGGTGCCCACTTAGGAAAGAAATATTTTATACCGATGAGGATTTCCTGGCCTCCTATAAATAGCCTGTTTCAACTCCTCATAAGAGGTACTAAATATACTGCACATGAAGGGATGGAGTTAAAAATACACAAAATGGATCTAGGTAAAATCTGGCACTGATTGTGTCCTATTTTTTGCTTAATTGTAAACTTGATTGAGAAGCTTTGTCTTATTCATCTTTTTATCCCCATTTCATTCTTTAACAAATGTTCATTGTGTACCTGCTCTGTGCCAGGCACTCTCTGAGCTGGAGAAATGTAGTGATGAACAAGAGAGAATCTCTTGTTTCATGGAGTTAGACAACAAACAGGAAAACAAATGAGGTATACTGGGTTGAATAGTATCCTCCAATGTGTGTGGAACTTCAGGATGTGACCTTATTTGGAAATAGGGTCTTTGTAGATGTAATTAGTTAAGGGTCTTGAGATGAAATCATCCTGGATTTAGGGTGGGTCCTAAATCCAGTGACTGGTGACTTGATCAGAAGAGGAGAGGACAGAAACAAGGAAGAAGGCCATGTGGAGACAGAGGCAGAGATTGGAGGGATGCAGCCTCAAACCAAGGAATGCCTAGAGGCACCAGAGAGTAGGAAGAGACAAGGAAAGGTTTTTCCCTACAGCCTTCAGGAAGAGCATGGCTCTGTTGACATCTTGATTTTGGATTTCTAGCCACCAGAACTGTGAGGGAACAAATTTCTGTTGTTTTAAGCCATTCAATTTGTAGTAGTTTGTTAAGGCAACCCTGGGAAACTAATACACAAGATATAATAATTTCAGGTAATAAGTGCTACAAAGAAGAATAATGAAGGGTGATATGATAGAGTTGGGAGCAGGGGGGAATGGCACAGCTGTTTTAGAAGACAGGGTCAACTTCTCTGAGGAAATGAGATTTGAGCAAAAACCTAAATAAAGTGAAGGCTATGTGACCAATCCCTGAGGAGATTAGAGAAAGTGCTCCAGGAGGTGGGAACAGTAAGTGCAAATACCTTGAGGGAGGAGCAGGATTGGTGGGGGCCAGGGGAGGGGAGAGTGGTTGGAGATAAGGTGTTAGAGGTTTCTTGCCACCCTGTGTTCTGGTGGAACCTTTGGTTGGTCAAGTGAAGGAAAGAGGAACAGTGGCAGTTGTTCCTATGACTGTTCACCTGGTAGCTGTTTAAGCATCTGGAAGTCAAATAATAGAAACACCGCAGCTGTAACCTGGGGTCGGATGATCTTTACACATTGGCAATCATCAGAGTCAAGAGGGACAACCCTAGGTACTAGCAGGGCTTGAAACCTAACTTCAGGTACCCGGTGTCAGGCTGGCTCGTGTGCTTGGCCAGCTCACCTGAAAGCAGGCTGCCCAAGGCATTAAGTACAGTTAGACAGCCTTAGAGCTGTGTGCTTTGAACCAGTCAGTGGTTTATTTGCATCTGAGCAAACAGGGGCTATGCATATATGCATATATGTGTGTGTATTGTTTCCCAAACTCTTCTTTCAGATTTAAGCAAGAACTATGAAGGAGACTGAAATCTGTGAGGCTAATTTGTGATAATTTCATAAATGATATAACTTCTGTTGGGAAGACATTGAAATTTGGGGGAAATGGTTGCAAAATTTGTTTTACTTAAAGCATAACCAGAGCTGGTTTAGTAACACTTAAGTGATAATTTGCAATAGAAATAAGCATATAACTATCACTTTACTTTATTTCCTTTTTATTATGTTGAAGCATTAATATTAGGTTATGTTTTCAAAAATGCCAATTTTTCAAATTCGATACAGACTGTCACAGTACTATATTTTTAAACAGTACGTAAAATATAGCTAATATTTAACAATATATACAACCTTTAGTCATCTCATATAGTTGTTGAATCTTATCTTTTTTTGGCAGTGAAAAGTAGAAGCAGTTTTGCTTGTGGGGTTATTTTGTATTGCATTATTTGCTGAATTTTTTTGGTCAAATTACTTGAAAACTTCAATACCAGTTTTTCTGAAGATAGAGAGGCTCCTTCGTCCAAGCTATATAGAAACTGCAGTGGCGATGTCAGTGGCCAGAACAAACATTTATACTGTAGAAATTGTCCACAAAGGACATCTGCAAATGGTCCAACTTTTATTCATTTTTAAAGGTTTAATTTGAATTTCCCTTAGAGACTCAATTCATATTTATTTTATTTCCATTAATGTGTGTACATGTGTGTGTATGTGTATGTATATACATACATAATTACATACATGCATGTAGATGTATACGTATTTATGGGCCGAAAATCCACTTCCATGAAACAACCTAAGATAATGTGATGTGGGAAGAGGGCTAAAATTCTCCTTATTTAATCTCTAACCATGGAACATTTATTAATAAAATGAATTTAATCCATTTGGTTTGGGAGATTGGTTAGAATTTAAAGATACTTAAATGAGTTTATTTTCTTTTATTTAGTTTCCATTTTTGTTATCTTGTGTCCAATATTAATTAAGTGACTAGAATTTCTGAATATTTTGTCTTTCTTTGTTCTTAGTATGAAAGAAAGCTTATTACACCATCATAGCCATAGGTATGGTTTGAAGCTTTAAGAACCCAAATACAATATAGTTCTACTTTAAGCCAATTGTAGGTTGGCTTGATAAAAATGTTTTGAAGGAGTAGGGCAAGAGAAAATCCTGTTTTCAGTAACTTTCTGATTTCCTCAGTTGTTTGAGAAATTGGCTGTTTGCTGTTTTTTTTAATATTAGGATTAAATATTCTGTCTCAGTTTCTATCAGCATGAAAACCAATTGATTTATTTAAAGGTGAATCTTAAAATAAGTGAGTGGTCTAGATTGGAAAAATAGTATGTTCCACTACAAATCAGAAGTTTCCTCTTTTGTGCAACATACTGATTTTAAACTTTACCAAGAGATGAAATGTCCACCTTAACTTTGGATCCGATTTTGTCCCAGTGATCAGATCAACTTCCAGTTACTTATTAAGAGCATGGTGCCAAGTGCTTTAGGGCTGGTAAGAAGAATTCTTTCCATTTGCCTAGTGCTTTGCAGTTCATCAGGCTCCTTCTTCACAGTAACCCCATGAAGAATTGTCCCTGTTTGCCACATCAGGAAACTGAGGCTGCATATTGAAGGTTTCAGCCAATGTTATTCATTCAGCAACTAGAGCCTAGACTTGAGCTTAGGTCTTCTGACCCCAAGCCCAGCCCCCTTTCCTCAGGGATCTTACAGTTTGGCTTTTAAGACTGGTATGATTATTACCGAACAAAACCAGACAGAATAAGTGCCATAGGGCCTTCAAAGAAGGAAGGAATGATTGTGAGCAGGAAGGCAGAATGTATCCAGTAGGGCTGTAGTCCCCAGCACCCCTGCTCCAGGCCACAGGCTGGTACTGGTCCCTGGACTGTTAGGGACCGGGCTGTAAGCTCCACTCCCCCCTCCCCCCATCTGTGGAAAAATTGTCTTCCGATACAGTAGGGGACCTTTAACTGGTTTGGCAGAATGAAGAGACATTCTATGCTAAGCTTAGAGAAAGGAAATGAGCAGGTGGAAATGAGTTTGGGTGGGTGGAGGAGCCAGAGGGCAGGAGGTGGGTCCTCTGCAGACTGACCAGACCGTGGGTTCTGGGTTGCAGGGTGGGGAGGGAGCCCCTGGAAGGGGCTTGATCACAGGTGAAGCCAGTCAGATTTAAACTGATTTTTAGCAAGATGTGTATGTTTGGAGTAAGTGAGAGGAAGCTATTGAAGGAGACATCTGAAAAAGATTACAAAGAAATTATTGACATAGCTTGCCTGGAGTTAAACAAAAGTGAATGAGTGCCTGAACTTGATGGTGAGGTTTTGAGCCAGGGGCCTGGGAGAGTTGTACTGTCAAGAGAGGGTGGAAAGACCTACTTAGGGGGAGAGAGGAAATTTTAGCATTGAATGCCCCTGAATAACCACTGTGCAATCCCATCAGAGCTGCTACAACTCCATCCCTTACCCTGTTGGTTGTCCAAATGGAGGGGAAGTTCAACCCCAACTTGGCACCTTTCTCATGTGGTTAGGCTTTTTTAAAAAAATGAAATGCAACGAAATGCAATAATTGTCACATCTTATTTTAAAATAAGTATCATGTCTTATTTTAAAATACCCTCCACTACACTGTGCCTCAGTTACCTATTTCTGCTCTTTTTCCTACAGCCTGGAGTACTTGGGTACTTTGATTTCAGTGGCTCACCCCAGCCTCCTGGTTATTTGACCTTCTTCACTTCAGCATTGCATTCATTAAAGGAAGGTAACAGTGATTCATATTACAATATTGGTACTGCAATAGAAATGTATTTCTATTGATATCTTTTGTATATATTTTCTAATTTGCTTGATTCCTTTTCTCAATGTATTTTTATTAAATATTTACATTGTTTAACATTCTATCATCATCAAACAAAAAGTACTATACTATTTCAAATATTTTCTCTTAAACATTAGCTTTTTAAGAATATAGGTTGGGCTAGGCATGGTGGCTCACACCTATAATGCTAGCACTTTGGGAGGCCAAGGCAAGAGGATCATTTGAGGTCAGGAGTTTGAGACCAGCTTGAGCAAGAGCAAGACTCTATCTCTACCAAAAATAGAAAAAATTAGGTGGGTGTGGTAGCATGCTTATAGTCCCAGCTACTCAGGAGAATTGCTTGAGCCCAGGAGTTTGAGGTTGCAATGAGCTGTGACGAAGCCACTGCACTCTAGCCAGGTGACATAGTGAGACTCTGTCTCAAAAAAACCCAAAAAATTGACATATATAGCTTGTCCAAGATCAAGGTGCCAGCGGGGAAAAAAAAGAGAAAAAGATAGCTTGGTCATATTGTATCTGCAATTGTATATTTTACACTTTAAAATTTATTATATCCTTTTTTTTTTTTTTGAGACAGAGTCTCGCTCTGTTGCCCGGGCTAGAGTGAGTGCCGTGGCGTCAGCCTTGCTCACAGCAACCTCAAACTCCTGGGCTCGAGCAATCCTCCTGCCTCAGCCTCCCGAGTAGCTGGGACTACAGGCATGTGCCACCATGCCTGGCTAATTTTTTCTATATATTTTTAGTTGGCCAATTAATTGCTTTCTATTTATAGTAGAGACGGGGTCTCGCTCTTGCTCAGGCTGGTTTCGAACTCCTGAATTCGAGCGATCCGCCCGCCTCGGCCTCCCAGAGAGCTAGGATTACAGGCGTGAGCCACCGCGCCCGGCCTATTATATCCTTTTTGGTGTATAGTTACAAGTTTTTGTCTGTGTTTTCAGTGGTTTTCTGTCAGTTGAATATACTGTAATTTAGCAATACATTTCCTTTGGGAAGTATTTTTACAAGTATAAAAGTTATGTCATATTACAGTATAAGCCTATTGCCAGACTCACTTTTCTCATATCCATATTTTTTTTACTTAGTTGAATCATTTATTATTTGAAGTCCTAAATTAAACATTGTATTCTGTTCATTTTTCCATGTTGTTCTGTACTCTCTGTCCAGTCATGACCTCAAGGCCTGCCAGTTCTGTCAGGTACATTTTCATCTGCTCACTTGTCCCCATCTCCTTCATTATCACTCTGGTCCAGGCCCTCTCACCCACACCTAGACTAGACCAGTGGACACTTACCTGGTGTCCACTCTCACCCCGTCTTCCTCACACTGTGGCCTGGACCACAGTGTAGTCCAGGAATGTGTCCCCACCTGTAGGGCCCAGCTTTCCATCTGTCAAACCCCCATTCATTCTTCAGGATCCGGCTCAAATATCACTTCTACAGGCCAGGGAGGTGGCTCACGCCTGTGATCCCAGCACTCTGGGAGGTAAAGGTGGAAGGATTGCTTGAGGCCAGGAGTTCAAGAACAGCCTAAGCAAGAGTGAGACCCCATCTCTACAAAAAATAGAAAAAATTAGCCTGGGGTGGTGGCACACACCTGTAGTCCCAGCTACTCGGGAGGCTGAGGCAGGAGAATCACTTGAGCCCAGGAGTTTAAGGTTGCAGTGAGTTATGGTGATACCACTGCACTCTAGCTGGGCAACAGAGGAGACTCTTGTCTCAAAAAAAAAAAAAAAATTACTTTCGTTATACAATTGAATAACTGATCCTTCCTAATCGAAATTGGATACCCTGTTGTTTCTTTCATAGCACTTGACACAGTTTGCATGTGGTTACAAGATGATTTGTTTAATGTCTGTCTTCCTCCCTAGACTATGAGGTTTCTGAGGCTAGGGACCATGTATCTTCAGTTTAGTGTTCTTTCTCCAGTGTCTGGCACAGAGCATGGGCTCAATCAGTATTTGCCAAGTGAGTGATCAGATTAATGGCCCTATCATCTTCCCCCAGTAGATCAACCAAAAATATGTAACCATCCTTTTATTATTTTGGGGGAGGTATTATAATAGTATACTATTAATATATCAAACAATTATTCAACTGATCATTTTAATAAATACTATGAAGGTTTTATGCATAGAGAATCTGTGTTCACATTTTTTGTCTTAAAGACGTTGGAGGAGGAAATCAAGCTGTCATGTCTGTTGTCCACTTGAAACACTTTGGGTTTCATGGCTTCAAGTGACTGAGAAGACTTGGTGAATCAAAGTTTGAACTTTGAAAACAAAATACTGCCAACTTAAATAAGCTTAAGAAGCAGACATTCAAAGCTCTTCATGGAAAATTAAATAAAGTCCTTCAAAGAAGAAGATAAGACCTGAACTAAAGATTATATATAAAAGGATAACCTAGAGCCATTCACTAAGATGATGGTAGCCTGAGCTGAAGAGGATATTTCAAGATCATGGAAGGATGTTTTATTTGGTTAGCTTATATTGTGGGCTGCTGTGCCATGTTAGTGAGAAATAAATCACTCATCTTAAATTATGTTTCCATTCAGAGGTTTCTAAAATGGTGTTCCTTTTTGGAAAAACCCTTCCAAATACAAGACAGTAGCCCTTTTCCTCCTCTCTTTTCTTTAAGCATAGGAAGAGGTAAATAAAATAGAGATAAGGCCATGTGAGGTGGCTCATGCCTGTGATCCTAGCACTCTGGGATGCTAAGGCAGGAGGATTGCTTGAGGCCAGGAGTTCAAGACCAGCCTGAGTAAGAGTGAGACCCTGTCTTTATTAAAAATAGAAAAATTAGCCAGATGTAGTGGTGAATGCCTGTAGTCTCAGCTACTCGGGAGGCTGAGGCAGAAGTATAGTGTGAGCCCAGTAGTTTGAGGTTGCAGTGAGCTAGGCTGATGCCACCGCACTCTAGCCAGGGCGACAGAGACCCTGTCTCAGAAATACAAAAAATAGGGATAAAATAAAGTTAAAAGGGATAAATGGTTAAAACTTACTCAAAGTACAAAATGAACCTCCTTTGTCAAATCATTAATTTTGACAAATGATTATATGAAAGTTTTTCTCATAATAAATGCAGTCTGATTTACCTTTCCTACATTTCATCCTTATCCTGTGATTCTAGTTGGCTCTTATAAAATTCTGTTGCATATGCAAGTTTGTAGGAACTGAGATTAATTCTCATTAATCCTTTTTTACCCCATATTTTTTGTGGCTAAGTTCCCACTTAAGCTTAATGAACCATTTTTAGAAGAAAAAGACACATTTGGAAATGATTTTCCATAATACATACACTATGAAGGATTATCTAAAATAAATCTTGCCTTGGGCATCTGGGGTTTTTCCTCCCATTTCTTTCTCTTACTCTGAAGTCAAATGGTATTTTCTTTATTATTAAAAACAGATGTGCACTAAGAGAAACATGTGCACACTTTTTTTTTTCAGTTTCAAAAAGTAAATTCTAGGTCAATGTCGTGTTTAGATTGTGTACACAAATCAAGGCCTGAGAAACAATTGACACACTTAACATTTGGTTATAGAGAGCCAAACTGAAGAAGTGTTTAGACTATTATGGTAGAAAGCAGATACCCTGGTTCAAGAAGCCACAAGCATTTACAAAATGCACATGTCTTTAATGATTTTTTTAAAAAATGTGTTAGAAATAGCCAGGATACTCTATGCATTCCATATTTGTTTCTTGAAGCCAGCCAGCTGTCAGTCTGCAAATAATTTGCGAGTGTAGCATGTATGAAACATCGTGACTAGGTGCCGTGGGGTGTGCTAAGAGGGGAGCTCGTTCCTGCCCTCCAGGAAGAGGGGGTTGAGTTGTAAGTTCTGGTTTTTTGGTGCCTTAAGCCTACTTATCTAACATTTAATGTTTTTACACATTACAATAAAGAAATTAAGGGAAATTCACTTACGACCTCAGCACTGTACCATTAACTGGTTTTTTCACTCTCTCCTTTCATCTCAGTTATCTGTGTCCTTTACCTCTTGATCTCTCAGCCTGAATGCTGATGTGTCATTTTATGCAGGCTCACCTCTTAGGTGGTATGGGCAGGCACCTTTTGTTATATTTCTGTCCACTATTTTGCTAGCCTTTTTACTTTTATTATTTTTTATGTTGTTACATATATGTTTTATATTTTCATGTAGTTAAATCTCCGGTTCTTTTTCTTGATGTATTTTTTTCTTAATATCTGATGACTCATTATTTTCTTCTTTTTTAAATTTTAAAATTATTTAGCATGTAACGCTACTTGGCTTTACCTTGGCTTAAAATACAGAGTACAGTTGATTTTCCCCCTT
>VBSM01002153.1:7500579-7514532 GCA_008086735.1 Cheirogaleus medius | reverse complement strand
TGCCGACCCATGAGCATGGTATATTCTTCCACCTGTTTACATCCTCTGGTATTTTCTTCTTCAGTGTTTCATAGTTCTCCCTGTAGAGGTCTTTTACCTCTCAGTGTTTCTTATCAAAGTGTTCATATGATGTCACTGTGTCTTCTATTAGTGATGTTGTTAACCTTGATCACTTGATTACGGTTAGTGTTTGCTGGGTCTGTCTGCTGAGAAGTTACAATCTTTTCCTTTGTAATTAATAAATACCTTGGGGGAAGATACTTTGAGACTATGAAACTATTTCTTTAAACTTTTTCTCACTAATTTTAGTAACCATCAGTGGATCTTGGCTGCAACAATTACTCTGGTGTTCAAATATTAGTAGTTTTCTATTTCTCTCATTCTTTCTTCATTAATAATGGAATTCTCTAAGGAAGAACTGAGTATTCTCACTTATTAATATCACTATGGAGTCATAGGTATTTATTTTATTCTATACTATCATTATTTTGTTGCTCAAATTGTTCAGATTTAAAGTTCTTTTTTTTTTAGCCAGTCAAATTTAGCAGTGGGGGGTTGAATACCAGATTTAAAGTTCTTAATTAAAATATTGAAACTTCATTACTTCTAGGATAAAATAATTCATTTTATAAATGACGAAGACTCATTGTAGAAAGCCCTGGAGCCCTGCTTAACAGAGAATGCTCTGGATAGGGAGATGACTTTGTCTATTTAGCTATTAGGAGCACCTTGGGTTGGCTCCTATGTCCTTTGGACAAGCTCCCATCCTTTTATGAGCACTTCGTTACTTCTGACGCACCAAGATATTTCAGGCCTATCTTGTACTTTCCTGTCCCCATGTCTGGATTCATCCTTTTTTCTGAGAGCCCTTGTTTCTTTTGCTGGAGAATAGCATTTAGAAACCAAGATCTGGGTGCTGAGTATACTCTTTGGTATCAAGGTCTTATTACTACTAGGTTTTTTCAGCAGATAAAACTAGGAAATGTATTTATACCCAAGCATGTGCATATGTCTATATTTCTGTATCATCTGTGTGTGTTTGTGTGTGTGTATTAAAAGCCCTAAGTTTGTACTAATTCTCTCTGATTCCGATCTACACCACAGGGATTATTTTAGCCTTCCCTTCTTAATATAAAACTTCTCACTCCAACAGTGAGAATCCTGGCTCATATTAGTAGTTTCAGAATTGCCACCCTGTACCCCTTTGAGGAACACATTTACTTACTAGATGTATAACATTTATGTGCAATTCTCTTTTCCTTTAGTTTTACAGCATCCAGTCAAGATACTATTTTTTGGTTACTTAGGTTAGTTCTTTCTTCCCACTCCTTTCACTATGGTGTTATTCATTTACAGTAGTTAGGGTTTTTTTGTTTTGTTTTTGAGACAGGCTCTTGCTCTGTCACCGAGGCTGGGGTGCATTGGCATCATCATAGCTCACTGCAACCTCAGACTCCCACCTTAGCCTCCTGAGTAGCTAGGACTACAGGTGCACACCACCACTTTTTTTTTTTTTTTGTGGAGACAGGGTCTCGCTGTGTTGCCCAGGGTGGTCTTGAATGCACAGCCTTGAGGGATCCTCCCACCTTGACCTCTCAAAGTGCTGGGATTATAGGTGTGAGCCGCCGCATCCAGACAAGATTCATTTGTTAGTGTTTGTATTCCACGATGGGTTCCCCATGTCTTGGTTGGTTTTATTATAGTTATTTGTTTAGTTTTGGAGTATGCGAAGAGTGTGTGCAACATTACTGTGGCTGTAAGAGATACAAAAAAGTCTATCAGAGAGTGCCAGGCCTCTTCGGCCTGCTCTCCTGCTCCCTTCTCCTCTTTCCCCCCTACCCCGTTAGGTAACCAATCTCTTTAATTTCTCTCTTATTCACCCTGTATTTTTTGTTTTGTGCCTTTTTAAACTCATTAGGTTTGTAGGAAAGATTGTTGACCATGGTGGTATATAACTTGGTGTGACAGTTAAAGTTTAACTGATACTTTATTTAGTGTCTGCTAATAAAGCAGAAAGGGGAGGAAAGAATGTGCCTTTTCCTACACTATCGTATCTACTCCCCTTTAACACTAAATACTTTATAATCACAGAAATATTACAGTATCATATACTTCATGAAAAAAATAAAAGCTTCACACGTAAGGATAAAGTCCCCTTTGATCTCTGTCCCTCAACACCAAACTACTTTTATTATCCTTTAAGATTCTTGATGTATTTCTAAACCTATATGCTTATAGAAAAAATAATTTTTATGAGTTTTTTTTATTAATATAAAAGATGTACTTATCTTCTTCAGCTTCTGTTCATGCTGTGTAGATAGCCCTGCCTCACTGTTGTTAACATCTGCAGAGGGTTTCTTGGTGAATGTCTTTGCATGTGACTCTACTGCACGTACGTGGAACCTCAGGCATGCAGTTGCTGTGTCCGTTCTTCATTGCAATAAGCACGGCACACTGCTCTCCAAGTAGCTTGCCACGTTACCCCTTCTCCCAGCATCATACCACAGTACTCATTCCTCCGCCAGTCATCAGTACTTGACATTTCCTGTGTCTTAAATTCTGAGCAGTTTGAAGGTCAGAAGTGGTATTTGGTTTTAATTTGCTTTTCTCTGAAAGAGTGAAGTTGAGTGTATTTCCTTGTGAATATTAGCTATGTACATTTCCTTTTCTGTGGTTTGCCCATTTTTAACCTTTTTTTCCTTGTTTATTTGTATGAGTTCTTTGTATGTGCTAGATTTGTTCATTTAACAAATACTTATTGATCACTTACTATACACCTAGGCACTGCTGTAGGTGCCAGGGTACCAGCAATAAACAAGGCCTCTAATAACCACATAAATTACATTCTGGAGAGGAACTTGGACCAAAGAAAATCTAAATAAATGAATAATATTATGTAGGTGTTAATAAGTATTATTAAGAATAGGGTAATGGTGGAGAGAGTACCTGAGTGGGAAGGGAGCCCCAACTTCCCCTTGCAGACTCTGTCCCCTGCGTATTTGCTGTGAGGTGGGTGGTCAGGGAAGGTTCTCAGAGAAGGTGGGAGCTGAGATGAAATATGAGAAGGAGCCAGCTGTGGGATGTGTCTGGACAGGGAGGACAGCATGTCGCTTGGTTCTAAGGTAGGCCTGTGAGCAAGGGGGACAGGTCAGATCATCACAGAGAGACACAGTGCACTCCTCAGAGCAAGTGATCATTGGAGACGTTACTTGTGGGAGTAGACTTGGATTTGGAGGGCTGAGGTCTGTTTCAGGAGGAGGGTTTCTTCAGCTCCTCTTCCTTCCCCAGCTAGCCTAGGTTACCAAAAGGGGCTTTGCTCCAGGGGATTTGTGCATCAAGACTCAATCATTGGGTTTTGTGATTGTGTTAAGGCATAGGCCTTTTCTTTAATTAAGGAAAATTTTCTGTTTCAGATTACCTAGGAACAATACGATTTGGGGTTATCACAAATAAACATCTTGCGAAACTGGTATCCTTAGTACACTCTGGAAGTGTGTATTTACATAGACATTTCAACACATCACTTGTAAGTATTTTAAAATCACGTTTATATTAGTGCAGTGGTTCTTAACCTTGTTTAGGTCATAGTCTCCTTTGAGAATTCGATAAGATCTACAGACACCCTCTCTAGGACAGTGAACTTGATTTTATATGCAAATTGAGAGTTCCTACAACCCCACTCTAGAACCCATGTCCCAGGTTATGAACCCATGCATTAGAGGGCTTTTTAGTTTAGCATCTAGAAATTCTTTGTTTATATTCTTAGGTTTTGGTACAGCCTTGTTAGTTTTCCTTCTTGAGTGAAATTGCAGAGTTACTCTGTTGTAGAATTGTTCCTCGGGGGCCATGTTCTCAGAGGTTAAGCTTCCACTGGGCGATGTTCTCTGTTCATTTGTTCCTTTTAGGAAGAAGAATAATGTGACATGCTTTTCTCCTTAGCTGATGTGTAATGGATTTTTGAAGTTCTTGTCAAGTCACAGTGAGAAGTTGATGGCTTCTCAACCCAGAGAGCCGTACTTTTTCATTGTCACTTTTGTTCCCTGATTTCATTTGCTTTTTGGTGGAATAACCTCAACTCAGTGATTTCTGAGCTTTGACCTGTGTCCTGCGCAGTCCTGTGCTTCTGCTCTATTCATTGCTATTCTTCAGTCACATCACTGAGAGTTTATTTTTCTTAAGTATTCTCTCTCTCTCCAACATCATTGACAATGTCAGTGACTTACAGGTCATATGCAGATCAGTTTTCCTGTACCCAGCATTTTAAACCTGTGCTCCCCTTGCTACTAGGCATAAGTTCTGTGCCGTCAGAGGTGCTGTCAGGCCCACTCCAGGGCTGCCCCCTCACTGCCAGTCACCTTGGCTTCTGCATATCTCCAGTAGCCCAGATGTTGTGCTTTACTTCTTGCAACTTATATTCCAAAAGTCAAATATATTTTTGTGTTTTCCAAATAACAATGTTTATTATGATGTTTGAGTATGTTTTTCAAACTCCCATCGTCCCACTTTGAGAATCACCACTGTGATTGTTTCACCGCTGCCCACCATGCTCCTTGTGCCTCTCAGCTGCCTTTGACATCATCTGCTATCTGTCGTTTTCCTACATCCATTTTTAGCATGTTATACAGCCTACATATATATCACATTTATTTATAGTAAAGGGTACTGAGGAAGAAATTAAAATTAGATGGAGGAAAAAAAGGTAAGACTGTGAGAAGACACTAAAAAATATATCAGATTTACCACTCTGATTTGAGAGGTTTTAAGGTTGGTTGGTTTGTTTAGCAGTAGAATTCCTTTTATAAAATCAAATATTATTGGGTTACTGATATCTAAAAAAATACAAGCAGTGAACATCTTCATTATGAGGCAATTTAAATCCATTTTGGAGGATATAAAATATCTCATTTTGTGAAACCTTCTGAAGTACCTTTTTGGAAGTTCTGTTTGAAACCAGTGATTTATGTCATTGGAATCTCAAAAATAATTTTATGTGTATATACATTAGTTGTTATAGGAAAACAAAGCAAAAAAAAATCTCTTTCCTTCATCCATATACATGAAATATGATCTATGGCTTTGGACAAGTTTAGGTCATTTGTTTTTATTTATTTATTTTTGTTTGTTTGTTTGGAGACAGAGTCTCACTTTGTTGCCTGGGCGAGAGTGCCGTGGCGTCAGCCTAGCTCACAGCAGCCTCAAACTCCTGGGCTCAAGTGATCCTCCTGCCTCAGCCTCCCGAGTAGCTGGGACTACAGGCATGTGCCACCACGCCCGGCTAATTTTTTCTATATATTTTTAGCTGGCCAATTAATTTCTTTCTATTTTTTTTTTTTAGTAGAGACGGGGTCTCGCTCTTGCTCAGGCTGGTTTCGAACTCCTGACCTTTAGCGATCCACCCGCCTTGGCCTCCCAGAGTGCTAGGATTACAGGCGTGAGCCACCGCGCCTGGCCTAGGTCATTTGTTGATTCATTCAAATATGTGTTGAATCCCTGCTGTGCCAGGTGTTCATCCCGTCACTGGGGACATAGTGGACAAAGCAGACATCGCCTCACAGAGGCTCTGTTCCCACCCTGGTGGGGCAACATTCAAGGGACCAAGGTAGAAATCTAAATGATCCTTGACTCCATAATTTCTGTTCCCTTAGTTATGCCTTGGTCCTTTTTAAAATACCCAATAACGTTTAATAGCTCTCCTTGGATAGGGTGATAGAGGTGGTTATTGCCACCAGCAGGCAGGCAGAATTATCTGTTGATAGATGAGTCTGTCCAAAGGCAAAAAAAAGATGAATCACATGATGTGAAAGTCACCTGCAGCCACTCTTGGTTCTTCAGCCACTTGTGAGGAAGTGCTCTGTCTGGAGACATGAGTGCCCAGGTGTTGGCTGCACAGCTGGGGCAGGTCCGGCCCTCAGCCTCATTGTTCTCCCCTGTGCAGGGGTGGGGCTGACCGGGCCTCTGGAGGGCAGTGCTGATGCTGATGCGCCTTGAACCTGCCCTGCCTCGCCCAGCTTTCTTCATCCTCTATGCATTTGTCCTTCACAGGTCTTTCCCAGGGAGATCATGAACTACACAGCTGAGAACATCTATAAGTGGGCCTTAGAAAACCGGGAGATGCTCTTTCGATGGCTGCGGCCACATGGAGGCAAGAGTCTCCTGATGAATAATGAACTGAAGAAAGGACCGGCACTTTTTTTGTTCATACCTTTTAATCCCTTAGCCGAAAGTCATCCTTTAATAGATGAGGTAAGAGTTGTCATGTTGGAGGTGCTGCATAAGGAGTGGGAAAGCCTCCTTAACCTTGACCTCTCTTACCCCACAGTCATGCTCATCTGCTCTAGCTGCTGAGTGGCTGCCAGGAGTGGCAGCTGTGGTTCTGTGGCATCGTCCTCTCTAAATGTGCAGGAGAGAGAGCCCACGCCAAGGACAGGGACTGCCGCAGCCTCTCTGGCCACATGCATTGACAGCTGCTCGGGTCTGAGCTGAGCAGGAGACAGAGAAACCAAACCATGCCTCTCCAGAGAAAGACCCAATATCCCGCTTTCTGAGGTGATTGGTGTTGAGCTTTCTATTTGGGAAGTGAGACCCAGGGAGTGGACAGGAACACAGGCAGGTTAGTGTGGCCTAGGAGATGCCACTGTCTTGGGTGTTTGGCCAGACTGCTGGCCCTGGCCACCCTCGGGACAGAGGAAAGAGGGGCAGCAGCGGCGATGTTGGGACACTTTGTTTTTGTAAACCTTTCCTGTCATGCAGAAGCCAGAATGGTTTTCAGCGACAACACTGTCAGCACCTGCCCCTCCCTCTTGCTTCTCCTTCCTCTGTTGCACTCCCTCTTTGGGTGTGAGTTCATTTCATACATGGCCCACTTGGAGGCACTTAGCAAGAGCAATAACTATAAGCAGGAGCGAGCTGGGACTGCTCAATCGCATTTACTGAGCCTTTTATTTTTTCTCTCCCTCAAGGATCCTTTAATTGGCCAAAACCAATTTTAGACAGCCAGTGTGCCACTGGCCAGGCTCAGCAGACAGTGCCTGTCCCTGAGCCCCTCAGCGCCAGCCTGGTCGTCTGCCTGGAGGGATGAGGAAGCGGGACCTCTCACCTAGCCAGATCCTTCACTTGGCCACTCTCTAGTCTTTTCGTTAAAGTTATTACTGTTGCTGGGGAGCGTTCAGAATGAGCTCTGCTGTCCTGGCTTGGAGGAATAAAGAATTATCATCTCCTCCTATGATTAGGAGGGACTCGAAGTAATGAAACTTCATTTCTTTAGAATTTTCACTGTGTGGATATTTTATGAACTGAGATATTACTTCAAATGACTAGGCCTTTACCATATCTACTATTAAGAGACCTAAGGCTGTTTCTAGGAAAGGGAGGGGTTTCCAGCCAAGGTGGTGGCTGTGGTTGTGGATTTTTACTTTAACGTTTAAACTTTCCTTCTGGAGAGTTCTCTTTTGTCTGGTTTGGGCACGTCAGGGTCCTGGGTGGAGTGGTATTTTGTGGCAAGAGCCCACATTCTCAGTCCAGAGGGTCATGATTGGATTTAGGCACTTGGTAGGAGGATACTTTCTTTCTAGCCCATTGCTCCTGGACTAGTGTCTCTTCCACCTATTGTCAGGTCTTCTGTCCCTTTTTTTTTTTCTCTCACTGTGTTGCCTAGGCTAGCCTGAAACTCCTGGGCTCAAGTGATCCTTCCAGCTCCCGTAGAGGGACTATAGGCGTGTGCTAGACCTAGGCCCTTGTTTATCATGGTTTTGCCTGTGGCTCTTTTCCTGGGGCTCCCAGTGTCTTTGTGAAATGAGTGCTTTCCCTTAGCCTCAGGGTGAGGTTGAGATGGCTGAAAACCGATGGGATCTCATAGTATTGTGAATTACTTAGGCAAGCAAAGTGTCGGGCACATTTCCCTCTTTGTTTCAGGCCAGACAAGTGTTTGTTGAGCACAGTGCCAGGGGAGCTCCAGGCCAGGGGAGAAAGGATGTAGACAACACAGTCTCGGTCCTATAGGCTCAGAGGCTTGTCCAGTAGGTAAAAGGGATCCTGCTTCTAATTCAAGGTTGGGGAAGATCAGGCACAGGGTCAGAGTCTGGAGCAACAGGAGGAGGCCGGGCAACAAACAGAACGCTGGGTGCTGGGCAGGGGAGGGGTTAGGAGAGGCTTTGGGAGGGAAGAGTGTTTGAGATGGACTTTGAGGGGCAGCCAGGGCCTTGATGGGTTGATAGGAACTTAAGGGAAAGAACGGCCCGAGCAAAGGTGCAAGGGAAGGAGGGAGAGTTGCAGCAGGGAGGTATTAGGAAAGAGTGTGGGTTTTGTGGCCCACAGGAAGGGCAGATTAGAGAAGAGCCTGAAAAGACCTTCGGAGGGGAGAGCCTTGGGTGCTTCTCTGAGGGTTTCAGGATTAATCGTAGTCATCAAAGTCTCGTCATCAAAGTCTCGTTGTCAACGAAGAGATGGGACCAGAGATGAGTGTTGGCATTATGAAAGTTTTCCTGGCAGCAGGGTTCCTGAGAAGTGAGAAAGAGCAAGAACTACCCCTGGGTGGTGGTGGTGGGGATGCAGAGTAGGGTCTGCGGTCAGGGAAGTAATGGCATAGTAACCAGAGACGTGGCGGCCATTGGGCGTTCAGGCGAGTACGAGGGATGAGTGTCACGCTTACACAGGGTGGACCGTAAACTCATTGGCTCACTGACCATGAAAGAGTTTAAGGCAGCTTTATTTATCCATTACCACCTTAGGCCTAATTTGGAGCGGAAAGTTGAGGAAGCTTACGTCGTGGGGAAGAGAGAGGTCATCTTAGAGTGAGCATCAGAGTTGGGGGGCATGCCAGGCAAGGCCGTTCAGGACAGTTGTGGTGGGGTACGTGTAGAGTGTCAGTCACAAACGACCGTATCTTGGCTGCACCAAGCCCAGACTGGGCAGCTGTTCTCACACGCACGCACACCTACATGTAGGCCCACACAGACCTGCATGTACACACCCACACGTAGAAAAGAACAGACCCTGACACTAGTGTCAGGCCACTGACACCCTGGTGTCTCTGGAAAGTTCTAGAGAGGTTATAAGACATTGCAGTGTATATTACACAATTTGTTAATCAGAAGAAATGTTTACCTCAGCCAGCAAAGAGTCTTTCTTTGTGATTTGTTTTCCGATTTAAAAACATTTCTTTGAGGTGTTCACAGAGTATGAATTTGGTAAGCGAAAGCGGGGTTATCGTGTTTAGACTTACAAATTTCTCTGATTAAAGAAAATGGAAGGCAACATCTATGGGACAAACATTTAAAGTTATTTGCCACATTTCCCTTAATTGTTCACATGAAATTTAATATGCCATCAAGGGATACACATAATGTGATCTAACTTGAGTTGTGTTTTCAAAACTGCCTGTTACTGTAAAAAGAAACATGAAAACCAGCTCATAGGAGAAAATAGCAGTGCCTCACTCTTCAAGAGCATTGCTGTGTGCAAAATATTTTCTTCAATGAAAAATATTCTTTACATGACTACTTTGTGTGTGAGAGATATTATTAATAAGAATAAAAGAGGGGAGGAAAGAAGATTTGTCTTGGAATTCTGTTCTCCTTAATACTATAAACTATTACAGTAAACCTTTAAGTTTTATGGAGGTTTTGGGGAGGGAGTAGCAATAGTTGTCTACTGTTGCGTCTTTGAATACGAAGCAGTACCAGGGTGGCGCCATAGGGCAGCTGGGCTCTTCATGGGTTATGTAGGCTTGGCCTTGTTAGTACCCTGTGCTGTCAGAGCCTCATCCAGAAAGGACTGAGATGTTTTTGTTGGGGAGGAGGGATTTAAAACTCTGGCTTATTATCTAAAGTGACTTTTTTATGCCAAGCACTATTTAAACAATTTATTTTTGTATACAAATATCTGGGTTTTGAATTAATTCTTTGTAAATATTATGTATTATAAAATTTGTTTTTTAAAAAATTAGAAATGTACTTAGTAAATGGTTTTATGGGGCTGGGCACGAAGGCTTACGCCTATAGTCCCAGCACTTTGGGAGGCTAAGGCAGGAAGATCTCTTGACCAGGAGCTTGCGACCAGTTGGGCAGCATGGTGAGACGCTGTCTCTTAAAAAAACAAACAAACAAAAAAAACCAAAAAAAAAAAAAAAATCTGCAAAACACAAAATAAATGGTTTTACATACACATACCTTAATGAAACAAAATCTTGAGTGAATTAACACCTTGTAACTAACTTTGAGGAAATCTGATTTGAGTTAACACACTATTCTATTTTAGAAAGTAAATGCATTTGGATCGTAGCTTGTTTTTCTCACAAAACTAGGGTGGGACGTGGGTAATGAAAGATACTCAGTTTGGAAATGGAAGAGTCTTGAAGTAGAACATAAATCTAAATTGCTAATATTGATCTGAGGGTAAAGTGGTTAATCTTGCCAAGAAAGGGGAGTGTGTACATTTCCCCGAGATGCCATTCATTTGTCAGGTGTTCACTGAGCATTTGGTATGTGCCTGGCCCTATGCGGGCTCCAGTGACAGGATAACTCACATGCAGTCCCTGCCCACAAGGATCCACAGGCTTGTGGAGAAAAGGGTGGCTGAACAGAAGCTTGTAAGACTTGTGGGAGGGCTTCAGGGACACTGGAGGTGGGAAACCAGCTCCTCCCAGGGTTGGGGTGGGGTTAGCTGGACTAAAGGAGCCAGCGTGCTGCTGGGCCTTGGGAACAGGTGGAGGAGGCAGTACCTCAGGGCAGGCCTCTGCAAAGATGTGGCCGTGAGAGGGCCTGGTCTGGTCTGCAGAGGGTAGGGTGAGACTGGA
Source organism: Cheirogaleus medius (assembly GCA_008086735.1). Classification (NCBI taxonomy): domain Eukaryota; kingdom Metazoa; phylum Chordata; class Mammalia; order Primates; family Cheirogaleidae; genus Cheirogaleus; species Cheirogaleus medius. The sequence continues at coordinate 7,503,740 of VBSM01002153.1, read as the reverse complement.
AAGACAAACGGGCCAGACTGTGTGTAGGTTTTATCCTACTGGTAACAGGAAGGCATCAAGTACACTTCTGCTGAGGAGTGTCATGCTTGGGGTCATATTTTTAAAAATATAGTAATCCCTCCCTTATCCACGGGGGATACGTTCCAAGACCCCCAGTGGATCCCTGAAACCATGGATAGTATCGAACCCTATGTATATTACACACGAATTTCTTTTTCCTTCTTCACAATTTCATAGATAGAAGATTCTTTCTTACCTTAGATCTTAGCAGCCTCAGCATATGATTTCTTTTTTTCCTTAAGTTAAGACCTTTCACTTAAAGGAAGCACTCTTTGGCTTTTCTTTGGCATATCTGGTTGCCAGCATCACTACCCTTGCGCTTTGGGGCCATTACTGTAAATTAAAGATTACTGAGCACAAGCACTGCAATGCTGAGACAGCGGCCTGATACCAAGACGGCTGCTAAGTGACTGACAGACAGTATCTACAGTGTGGACACCTGGACAAAGGGATTCATGTCCTGGGCAGGGTGTCGAGAGATTTCATCATGATACTCAGAACAGTGTGCAATTTAAAACTTACAAGTTGTTTATTTCTGAAAATTTCCATTTAATACTATTTTTGAACTGCAATTGACCATAGATAAGTGAACCTGCAGGAAGCGAGACCATGGGTGAAGGGGGACTGCTGTAAGAGACGGCAGTGTGGAGGCTCCGCAGAGGTGGGAGAGAAAATGGTGGGGGTCTGTGACAGTTGAGGACCTGAATTGAGGCCATGGCTGTGGGCGTGGAAAGGAGAGTCCACTGGGCCACACTGGAGTCAGAGCTGGCGGGATTTGAGGCATGTGGTGACACAGAGAAGTTGAAGGTCAACCATGTTTCTAGCTTGATGCTGCCATCTTCCCAGAGAGGGTGGTACAGGAGGAGGACGAAGTGGGGGTGGCAGGTGAGAAGGGGGAGTTTGGTTTAGAACAGGTTGAATTTGGAACAGGTTGAATCCTGTGAGGTGTGAATTTATTTGGAAACATACATGCTGTAAAATACTTTGATCCACTCATTAGATGTTGGGGAAGTTTTTAAACTTACCAGTTAACGAGGTAGAAAGTTGACATTATGGAGGAATATAAAGGAAAATGCACTCAACTGAGAGTTGAGAGAAATGCTATTCCTGGTTCTTTGACATCCTGGACTTGTGTCCTGGGGTGAGTCACTTCACCTTCCCAGGCTTCATCTTCTGCTGTGTGGGCTAAGACATCTCTGAGACCCCTTCCATCTCTGGAAAAATTCATTGCTTGTTAATAGTGACACATTCTGAAAAATAATCCAGGCCTCTTTATTGATAGGTTTGGTGTGACCACATCCTCTTTGAGGCAGTCCTGGCCCAGCTCCTGCCAGGGACTTAGACTAGAATGCTTTCCAGGGCCCTCATCAATTCTGCTCTGTATTTCAGATCACCGAAGTGGCCTTGGAGTACAACAACTGTCACGGGGACCAGGTGGTGGAGCGCCTCCTTCAGCACCTGCGGCAGGTGGACGCTCCAGCGCTAGAGTCCCTCGCACCGGAACCGCCGACACAGCTGCCAGACCCGCCGCTGATCACAGCTTCCCCCTGCTGCAACACCGTCGTGCTGCCCCAGTGGCACTCCTTCTCCAGGACCCACAACGTCTGTGAACTGTGTGTCAACCAGACCGCGGGCGGCATAAAGCCGAGCTCGGTCAGCGTGCCGCAGTGCAGCTTTTTTGAGATGGCAGCAGCTCTGGATTCTTTCTACCTCAAGGAGCAGACCTTTTATCATGGGGCATCAGACAGCATAGAATGCAGCAACTTTTTAACTTCCTATAGCCCTTTCAGCTACTACACTGCATGTTGCAGGACCATAAACAGGGGTGTGGCGGGCTTCATTGATTCTGAACAAGATGTCTTTGAAGCCCCAGCCATTGCATTTTCTTCCCTCGAGAAGAAATGTGAGGTTGATGCTCCAAGCTCCGTTCCTCACATTGAGGAGAACAGGTTTCTCTTTCCTGAAGTGGACATGACTAGCACAAACTTCACAGGCCTGAGCTGCAGAACCAACAAGACCCTGAACATCTACCTTTTGGATTCAAATTTGTTTTGGTTATATGCAGAGAGACTGGGTGCTCCGAGCTCCACTCTGGTAAAAGAATTTGCTGCAATTGTTGATGTGAAAGAAGAGTCTCACTATATCTTGGATCCAAAACAAGCTCTTATGAAGTTCACCCTAGGTACTGTAGGCAGTTCACTTCACCAGGCATAATAAGTTTTGCTTAACTTAATATAGGTAACTTTTATTGAGGGGTCTCATTACATTTGGTTGTGGGGGTGATGTCAGCTCTGTAGCTCGTTTTAAATCTTTTGACCACAATTGGTCATAATTTTAGAAGAAGCTAATTTTGTCTGTTGAATGAAACTTCCTAAATCCAAATTGGAAAAGTTTGTCATTTAGACCATGCTGGGGTAAGAGTCCAGATTTTTAGATTGGCGACCCCAGTCACATTTCTAAGGTAGAGCCAGCTGTAGTCAGTGGGGACTGGGCAGGGAGGTGGAGCCAGTCTGGTGGGATGCCCCAGGGGCTGAAGAATGTGAGCAGTGACAGCTGCTTCATCTTAAAGGAGCTTAAACTGCAAGCAGTGAAAAAATAGGACCACCTTGCGTCCCCTTTGGTTTCACAGGTTTAAATGTGTTGAGTATCAAGGCCACCAGACCTAATTTGTTCTGCTGCTGTTTTATGATGTGTTGAGGGGGCTGCTGTGACCTCAAGTGCCTAGACAAACAAGCATCGTGTGCAATAAACAAGGTTCAAGTTGCAAACCAGCAAAAACCACTTTTTGGGGGGTAAGGCTCCATTGTGGGAAAATATCCAGAGCTTGCCCCTGGGGCTCAGCAGCAGCCGTGAACCGTGTCCCATGCTGTCCTGTTCCCAGGACTTTGCTGATGTCCTGTATGTACACACAAGGAAGTGAGAATTCAAAAGCCATGCTGGTTCAGCTTCATTGGAAACACGAGGGAGGGTCAGTGTTTGCCAAATGGTGAAAGGAGGAATTTTGTAGGAAGGAAACTTTTCATTTCAAGTTTTACAAAGTATGAAATCAAAAGTAGGCCGGGCGCGGTGGCTCACGCCTGTAATCCTAGCACTCTGGGAGG
>VBSM01002153.1:7481371-7500479 GCA_008086735.1 Cheirogaleus medius | reverse complement strand
AAAAAAAAAAAAAGAAATCAAAAGTAAACTCAGCTCCTAAATACTAGTCCTTTCAGCCATCCTCTTTTTAAATCCAGGTGAAGCTTGTTTCTTACATTAGAAATGTTTGTGAAGAGGGTTATGTAAATACTGATTTTTCTATATCAAATTACATATTATAAACACAAGGGCTCCTCAGTGTTTAAAGGAACCCTGTGTCCAGTCACTTTATGAAGGGCAATCTACTGATATTATTCCTAATTCAGGTTTTCTAAAATTAATTTGGTGTATTGGGCTTTCTTACAATGAAAATTGCATATATTTTTAAAGTAAGTGTGTATTGAATTTTCCTGAATTCTGTTCAGTAATACTCAAGTGTTTGATGAGCTCATAATGTGTTCACTTTGAATTTAAGGGTAATTGAAAGAAGCCTTCTTCAGATTTCTTTCCATCCTCTGTATCTACTCAGAAATGTCTAGCTCAGCTGTTCTTTGTCCTGTAGTTGGTGACAGAATTTTTAGGGGCCCTTGTAAAAAAAAAATAAAGAAAGAAATCTGTGTGTCATTGTCAGTTTAGAGAGTTAACATACAAGTCAGCTGTCTCTAAGGGCAGTTTCAGAATTTAGGCTTCATTCAGATAGGAGAAAATTCTTGGTTTTTTGTTTCAAAAATGTGGCAAACTAAGTGCTGTGCAGATGCTGATCATGAATTCTCTTTAGTATTCACATGACATTCTTCACTTCCTCCTCCATTCTGCACATTTCACTGTCCCTTAGGACCTCAAAATGGAGGGAGTTAGAAGAAAGAAAAAGAAGTGAAACTAAAGTTAGTGTTTCTGCAGATGAGGCAAAGGACTCTGAAGATGGCAGAATGTGTGGGGAGGGCAAAACTGTTGGTTCAAGTTAGGTTTTTGAGTATTTTTAGGTTTTATTTATGTATTTCTCCACTACATATAATTGAGTTTATTTTTCTTAACCTTTTAAAAAAGAAACTTGAAGAACTTTAATAAAGGAAACAAAAAACCATAGCTCCTTGTGCTCAAATTAATGAATATTTAAACACATTCCGCATTATTATAGCTTTCACAAATACCGCATTTGTAGTTATGCTTAACTCTGTACCTTAATACAACATTAGTATTATAGTTCAAAATCTCTTGAAAAGATTGTGGCTTGTTGATGATTTATGCAGTCTTACTTGGTATCTATTTGTGAATCAGTCCTTTTAGAAAAGAATAGAATTCCTAGTCCGTGAATGTCAGAGCATCTAACGCTGCATGGTGTTTTGTTATCTAAATTACTGTCCACTGAGTTAATACTACCAGAGCCAAACCTGATGCCACCCTGGCAGCTGTGTTCCGGGTTTTGCTTATAGGTGGAATGAGTTAAAAATGTGAGCCTGTGAAGTCATTCCAGTTTTTAAAATGTGGAGTTTAAAGTAGGCCAGCTACTTTCCTTTTACCTAGAGAAGAGTTGATCTCATTTTCTCTTTATTTTTAGAGTCTTTTATTCAAAACTTCAGCGTTCTCTACAGTCCCTTGAAAAGGCATCTCATTGGAAGTGAATCTGCCCAGTTCCCTTCCCAGCATTTAATCACTGAAGTGACAACTGATACCTTTTGGGAAGTAGTCCTTCAAAAACAGGTATGGAATCACAAGAGAGGCAAAAATCAAGCCATCTGTCTCTATTAAAATAATTTCCAAAGCTGCAATTGTTGTGGTGAGTGGCTAATTTTGATGTATAGAAGAGGAATCACATGGCAGTCTGATTGTGGAACATGAGGGAATTACATGGTGGTTTTCTAATTGCAGAAAGTCCTTAAGAAAGCACATAATTGGAAAGATCTAAAGATGAAATTTTTCACAATTTCTGCCTAGGCGGCATTTATCGAATGCCTGCTGGATTCTAAGCACAGTAAAGAACTGAGGAGGAGCTTGTTTCTCAGGTGCCAGTAATGGCCCTCTTCCCCTTCCCACAGGACGTCCTGCTGCTTTATTATGCACAGTGGTGTGGCTTCTGTCCATCCCTCAATCACGTCTTTATCCAGCTAGCCCGTCTCCTGCCGATGGATACATTCACTGTAGCAAGGTAAGAAGCCCGTTCTGCAGCACTGTGGGCTGTGTGCCCGAGCGTTCACTCTTTTTCTTTGCAGCTTAGCCATATGGTGTTTGAGGGTCTGCCCATTTTCCATTAACCTTTGGTAAGACCCATTGGTTGGATTTAATTGTCAGGCCATGAGCAAAGCCTTATTAACACCGAACTTCCCCTGATGAATTCTGCGTGTTCCTTCCACGATGTTGATGTTTAGCCCTGATTGAATTCCTAGGTGGGTGAGTGCAGGTCTGTGGGAAGAGCACAGACCTGGTCGCCAGGATGGGCCCCCGAATGGCCAGCTCCTTGGAATACCATGGGAAGGTTGCCCCAGGAGTTGCCAGCCAGCCCTGGGACCTGGAGCAAATCTCTCCACCAGCCCTTGTTTTCCTCCTCATTTGTGAAGTTAAGAGGAAGGATTAATTGATATCCACATGTTCTAGTTTTATGATTCCACGGGTACTATACATAGGCTCTTGAGTAAACAAAAAACGATCTAAATTTTTTTTTTTTAAAGAAGGCTCAAATACAGAATTTTTAGATGAGCTAGTAAGCAGTTTGGGAGGGGGATTGTTTAGATTAAACCCCTCCCCACAAAACTCCAGATAGATTAGAGTTAAACATACAAGATCCAATCACAGAAAAAGCAGAAGATAGAGTATTGGATTTGCTAGTTCCTTTGAGAGATGGAAACTTTCCAAAGTAGAAGCAGTTGAAAAAATAATGAAAGATGAACAGATTCCACTAGAAATATGTGCAAAGAAAACAAATAAGGAAAACAGACTAAAAAAGGGGACCATTAATGTATTTTACAGCATCTGTATTTCATCTGTCATATGTACTATAGGTAATACTTAGAGCCAAATTTGAGGAGTTTCTATGCTGAGAGATTTTTACATGTACATTATTATCTGACTTAATCCTCGGGACACTCAGTGAAGCCAGTATGGTTATCACTCTCTTTTTATTGAAGAGGAAACTGAGACACAGAAAGATTAGGTAACTTTCCCCGAGTCACACAGCCTATAAATGAGAGACCAGGATTCAGAATCAAGTGTTCATGCTCCAGACCCTGCAAAATTAAAATGGTTAAGAAATTACAATGGTTTAAGAAACAGACTCCAGTGAGAACAAAGGATATGAGCGGGTTTTTCACGTGAGAAGAGAGAGTAAATAAACAAATGGGGAAATTATAACCTAATAAATGTAAATTAAGACAATAACAAAATGTCATTTAGACTTATAAATGCTTTTAAGTGACAAACTCTTTTGTTGCTAAAATAAAGTAAAATTGGCACAGTCAGATGTAGCTAATGGAATGAGTACATTGCCATAACCCTTTGGAAAGCATTTTGGCAACATTTGCAAGAAATCAGCAAAAACGGTTGTGCATTTTTGACCCAGCTAATTTTACTTTGAAGAATTTAATGAAATAGGAATTCCAGAGAAGCATGAGCTAGTTATCATAGCATTGTCTATACCCACCAGTGGAGGGATGGTTAAGTGAATCGTGGCTGGGCATTTGATGGGATTTTTATCCCTTCATTAAAATAATGCTTTTCATACAATCTATTGGAAATAATAGAGCATGAAATATGTGACAGCTGCTCTCAAAAATATGTAAGCATATAGACGAAGCCTAAATGAGAATCCCAGAAAGAAGGTCCCAAGTATCCCAGTGGAATTCCGAGTGGATTTTTACAGTGTTTTTTTATATGGTTTGCCCTTTCTTTGCAGTAAAAATCAGGAGGAAGAAAGTGTTGATTATAGAATATGGTGTTCAGTACCAGTTGTTTAAAAAATGGAACTCTAATGTTTCAGGTAGGATGGCACAGGCAGAGGCAGGAGTGCCATTTTGTTAGTAAAGATGTGGTAAAATGGTTTTCATTTGGTTGTATCATTTTTTAAAAAGTGAATTTCATCCTTTTGGACAAATACATGACACTCATCCCTGACCCCCTTATGCTTTCTGAAAACCTCTGTCAATTTAATGATTCAAAACGTTTCCATCTTTTGTATGCACTATTTGTGAATATTGGCCAAGCAGCCTTTCCGCAAGGATGGTGCGTCCCCTTCCTTTGAGGATGCTGTTGTGGCCCCGAGTCTGCCCAGCCCAGGTGTGGAGGCCTGGCTACAAGCCCAGCTCAGTGCCAGCCACCCCCTGGAGCAGTTGCAGTTAGCAAGCGCCATAGTGATTGAGCGCTGGTTGGGTGATTTAGTACAAATGTCATTTTCTGTATTTGAAAATTAATCTAAAATCTGCTAAGCAAGTACACCGTTTTTGGCCTCCATCCAGATTTACAACATATAAAATAGAAGGTGCAAAGTGGCATCGTCAGAGAGGCTGATGTATTTTGTTTAGTGATTTCCTTTCTTTTTCCAGAGATAATTCAGGCATTAAATACTTGGCCAGATCCTGTTAGGTGTGTGACTAGTCAGATGTCAGTGAGGCACTTTTTGGAAGTTCACTTTTACTTTCAGGACATTGTATTACCATTCAGTGGAAAGTTGCATGTCTTGGAAGTATCAGTGCCCAACTTACACCTGGCAGTGCACTCATCGAGAAGGGGCTGGTCCAGTGCACCAGGTTTCTCAGTTGTTGAGAAGATTCTTTCAAGCTGGGGTTTCTTGGGCTGATCTTTTACTTTTTTTTCTTTCCCTTTGCCAGGATTGACGTGTCTCAGAATGATCTTCCTTGGGAATTTATGGTTGACCGTCTTCCTACTGTCATGTTTTTTCCCTGCAACAGGTAATGCTGAATTTTTTTCAATTTGGGGCAGATGAGATTCTTATTGTTGAGGTCTGAAAATGAAATGAGTTTAAGATGTAAATCATTTGTTATGACTAAACTGTTCAAAAAGTGTGCCCTTAGGGACATAGTTGTCCCTAGGCTGGAAGGGCTTTAGTGTCCGGATGTCATGTGAGGTGTGGATTTTTTTAAGGAAGTCTGCTCTTCTCAGAGTCTGTTTCTTACGTGAGCATGAATGTGGCCATCAGAATTCGTTAGCTTTCATGGCCTGCATGAACGTACGGAGGATGCAGAGATTGACAGGGAGGAGCCCCATGTCTTTGGGCACAGCAGCGGCGCGTCTGTGGAGCTCTCCCCGCCCCAAGCCTTCCCCTGCGCGGCACCGTCCTTGCTCGGATTCAAGGAGCCCTGCAACGGAGCTTTCTTGCCACGTGTGCAGACTGCTGTGAACGTCTGCCGTGCGGTTGTCACTTGATCTTTTCACATTTGCTTGACTAGTAGTCCCAGCTCAGTTATTACAGCCACTACCTTGAAAGCCCCAGCAAGCAGGGTGGGATGTTAGCAAATGGGGAGCAGACTTCACAGTTAGGGAATGTGGGTGCCAGTGTTTCAGTAGAAGAGGACACGGAGTCTTGGCCCTTACAGCCTGAGAAACTGGATGTCTGCTCGCTTTTTACAGAGTCCCTGGGATTTTTTAGAAGGTTGGGTCCTCCTGGGGACGAAGTCATATGGCTTTGACAGTATCTTCTCTACAGGGAAGTGTTTGCAGGATCATTTAGGGAGGTCCCTGACTCATGTGTGACGTTGGCTGTTTTCATTTCCTTCCTCCCTGTTGCAATTTGGTGTGGCCACTGCTGCTCTGCTGGTCACGTTTCTCTAGGAGAGTGCTTCCTTGGTGTCTGTGGATCATTTCCTTGGTTTTTGCTCTTTATCTCAAATAATTTTTGCTGGAATACTTCCTGTGGTAGTAGGGTCTTGTCAAGTCATGCACTAAAAACAGAATGTGACTCACCCTATTCTACTGCTGAGTCGTGATGAGCCTTTTTCTTTCTAAGAAGTGTTTAAATTGCCATGTAGTCAAGGAATCATGGACAATAACACTAGCAGTTTCATCTGCGCAGGACAGAAGTTGGACATGTAGTTTAATGAAGTGTAGGTTTTGAATTCCAAACATAGTTTGGAAAAGTATTAAAGTTACAGCACCCAGCAAATGCCTTTGCATGTAGTAGTTCTCAGTAACTGGAAAAATAAATGTATACTGAGAGACACGCACACAACAGGTAGCACGGCGGAGGGTGGTTTGGAGGCCTGCATCTGGGTCTGGTGACTTTCATTCTATAGCTGCCTGGCGTAGTAAACACGGAGATGAGTTTGTTCTCTGGACATGTGCTGGGCGGTCGCTGCCCCTACTATTTTCCGTGAACAGGAAAGGTCAGGAATGTAAATATTGAATATGAGAAGCCTGAACAGTTCTACTTTAATGGAAAGAGCTTGGTAAACCAAAGCCGTGTGGCTTTGGAATGGAATTTTTCTCATTTCCTAAAAATAAATGGTAGTCAGAAGGTGGAATAAGCTCATCATTAGGTGGCCCACAGTGAGCGAGTGGTTTAGCCAGCAGGTAAATGGGCAAATGATGTGAGCTGACAGCTTGCAAAAGAGGAAATGAAAAAGGCTGTTTGATAATATATAATAAGACCTTTTTCACGGTTCACCTGCTTATGCTATTTTTAGTGAAAAGAATATAAAATTGTACATGCACTGTGATAGAACAGAAACTCGTGCATGTGCTAGTTGCAAATGTGTGCAGCGGGGAAAAGGTCAAGGTGTTGACGATGATTACTTCAAAAGAGTGAGGACTGCAAATGAAGATATTTCTTGTATGTGTTTTATGTCCCTTGTAAACTGTTTACAAAGAACACATCCTTTTTTTTTTGAGACAGAGTCTCACTCTGTTGCCCGGGCTAGAGTGCCGTGGCGTCAGCCTAGGTCACAGCAACCTCAAACTCCTGGGCTCAAGCGATCTTCCTGCCTCAGCCTCCCGAGTAGCTGGGACTACAGGCATGCGCCACCACAACCGGCTAATTTTTTCTATGTATTTTTAGTTGGCCAATTTCTTTCTATTTTTAGTAGAGACGGGGTCTCACTCTTGCTCAGGCTGGTTTCAAACTCCTGACCTTGAGCGATCCACACGCCTCGGCCTCCCAGAGTGCTAGGATTACCTGTGTGAGCCACTGCGCCCAGCCAAGAACACATCCTTATTTCTAAAAATCATGAAGGAGAAAACCCATGTGAAAGAGCCTGTCCTCCGTCTGGAGGCAGGAGGCAGAGCTGGGCCCTTGAAGGAGACTTAACCTTCCTGTGCAGGGGCGTCTCAGAGCCACTCCTCCTAGCCAGCGCTTGCATCAGACTGTGTGTGACATTTCAAGGTACAGGTGCTCTGGCCTGTCACCGGGCCAGGGAATGAGGGGCTGCTGGCAGGGGGAGTATGTTCTACCAAGAGACTCTGATGTGTCCCAGGGGAAGGACTACACTTCTTCAGAGGCTTGCCACACCCCTCCCTCGGGATTAGAGGAGAGTCAAATAAACAGTAGGACATTTTACCACCACACTTTCAGATTACTGCTTTTTTGGAAGTAGGTTGTTGACATTCGTGTCTTTGCTACTTTTAAAAAGCATGGAAGTTGCTAGGCACAGTAGCTCAAGCCTGTAATCCTAGTACCCTGGGAGGCCAAGGCGGGAGGATTGCTTGAGCTCAGGAGTTTGAGACCAGCCTGAGCAAGTGTGAGACCCCGTCTCTATGAAAAAATAAAATAAAATAAATAGGAAAATTAACCAGGCGTGGTGGTAGCACATATGTAGTCCCAGATACTTGGGAGGCTGAGGCAGCAGGATCTCTTAAGCCCAGGAGTATGACCTATAATGACACCACTGCACTCTAGCCAGGATGACAGAGCAAGACTTGGTCTCCAAAAAAAAAAAAAGCATGATAGCATCTCCCTAGCCTGTTAACCTATTAGGGAGATTCGTGGCAATTGCACCAAGACTTATAGCATGCTTACAAATGCCATTGTCTGTCCTGTAAATGTCTCCAGACAGACATACCGAGGTATCTCTGCAGCTCTTTCCTGGGAGATGATTCACCTTGACTGTGCCCTAGACGACCAGGTGTGTGCTGGAGAACACGGTGGCAGATCCAGCCTCCGCAGATCCTTTCACACACCCACGTCACAGGGCTACGGCGTGTTTTTAGTTGTTTGAATGGCTGGGATGCCCCACTTAAAGAAAGCTTGAGTGTTAAGAAAACTGCTTTAAAGGAGGGGATAGTTGAATACTTACCCCAAATTTTCAATTTACATGCAAGGTTCCAAGTTCTTATTTGTTTTCTGTTACCTGGAGGTTTCTATAAACACTGTGTAAAATGGGGCATATCTGACTTTAATTTCCTTGTGGTTTTTATTTGATAGGGAAAAGGCTATTCATATAGAGAACACCTTTTGTCACTTTAGGTATTTGGCCACTGGCTTTGTGTGTGGAGCTTTTAATTAGTAATTTCCTGTTTGTTTCTTAAGGAACAGTGCAATTTTTTACAAAGCTGACATTCACTGATCATTCACTTAGCTTACTTAATCCTGTATAACAGTCCCAGGAGGTAGGTGACACTCTTCTTGTCCCCATTTCACAGAGGAAGTAGTTTAGAAGCACAGAGAAGTTGCTCGTCTAAGAGCCCTGTGACTCTGCTGCGGCAGCTGGGCTCCGAGTCCTGCTCTCCACCTCCGCTCCTCTAATACTTGGGGGAGACGTCACCGTCTGTTGCTGCCTCTCATGCATAAATGCATAACGCCGGTAGTTCTGATTAATGCAGCCAGACTGTGCATGCACAAGTAAATAGATCTGAGAGAGAAACTTTGCTTGTCAGACAATTAAATGACAAGTTCTAAAAAGGAATTTTCTAAATCAGAACCTGGAACAAAGCTGTGGAGGAGAACCTTTACCTTTGTTACCCTCCTTCCTTACTCTGTACTCTCAGGGTGGGGAAGCCTTACTTCATCAGAGTGCCTCAGGTAGTCTGTTTGCCGGGAGCACCTCCCCCAGGCACCAGCCAAATGTACCCTGGGGGCCAAGTCACCCTTAGCTGAGAAACCCCTGCCTCAGATAATGTGTAATAAATGACTGCTGCAGAAACAGGCTGTGCATTTCAGGGTCTTCCTATTTCACAGGCACTGTCGATGGGTACAAGAATGATACAGGTGACAGTCGTTCCGTGCCGTGTCACTGGCTTTAGGCTTGGGCCTGGGAGCTCTTGTTTTTCTTAGAGGGTTGTATATAGAAACTGAGCTCTGGCCTCAGGAAGAGACACACGTTTAAGACAAGCCACCTTAATTATAGAACAAGCATATGGGACATCCTTGCTTTGTAGAGAATTTCTTGCCCAGGCAACATTTTCCTTACTGACTTTGAGTAAAATCCATGGAGTGTTTTTTCTTGGTAAGAAGTAGATGGCCGGGTCTGGTTTTGGACTAGGCCTGTTGGCATGACTCTCACCTTTGATCCTTTCCCTTCCTCTCCAGAAAGGACCTCAGTGTCAAGTACCCCGAAGACCTCCCCATCACCCTTCCAAACCTGCTGAGGTTCATTCTCCATTACTCAAACCCTGTGTCACCCTGGAACATGGTGGCTGACCCTCCTACCAAAGAATGTCTTCAGAGTGAGGCATTCGTACAGCAGGGGCACATCTCCCACTTGGAGAGAGAGATCCAGAAGCTGAGAGCAGAAATAAGCAGCCTCCAGCGTGCACAAGGGCAGGTGGAGTTCCGGCTGTCCAGCGCCCGCAGGGACGAGCACCGGCTGCGGCAGCAGCAGCAGGCCCTGGAGGAGCAGCACCGCCTGCTCCAGCAGCACAGCGCGCAGCTGCAGGCGCTGTACCAGCAGAAGACGCGCGAGCTCGAGGCGCTGGCCCGCAAGCTGCAGGAGCTGGCCGACGCCTCGGAAAACCTCCTCACCGAGAACACCTGGCTCAAGATCCTGGTGGCGACCATGGAGAGGAAACTGGAGGGCAAGGATGGAGCTGAAAGCCTGGCTCCCCCGAGAGAGGAGCACCCCGAGCCCTCGGGCACCCCTCCACCTTCCAACAGCAGCTCCGTGCTGCCGTCCGAAAGCAGTGACAACAGGACAGACTAACTCTCAAAATGACATGAAGAAATCAGAGATGAAAACTGTACATTGGGAATATATTTATGCAAATTTTATTGAAATTTATTGTAAATAAAGATTTTTCTCAGTGGTCTAGAAAATCAACTTGAATGTCATTCAGCATTTGTTGAAGAGGGATGACATCCCTTCCACTTATTGCACAAACTTGGTAGCTTTGAGACAGAAACGGCAGTCCGTTTGAGGATTTGTCTGAGAAGTTAGTCCATGTTTCAGTGGCTCAGTGTCAAGAGTTCCCTCCTTATTCCCGTACTGTTGCTTCTGCGATGATTTGAAGAATGAAAGCTTAGTATCTTGATTAGTCAGAAAACTTGAACGCAACAGTTGGGCTATTCATAAAGAATTCAAAGAGAGGTCATAACTTACTAAGCCATTGAGTGTGTGGCTCTGGTGTCTACACTAAAAAAGTAGCTACTGATAGATAAGAACAGCGAGAGAGATTACGTGGTCGTTCACTAGTTCTGCAGGCATTTTTGTGTTCCTCCCAAAGACCCCACTGCCGCTGCCCACCCCGCCTCTCACCCGCACCCACCACGCTCTGCCGGGCCTGATTCGAGCTCCAGGGATGCCCCTGGCAACCAGGAGTGGGATAAGAAAACCTCAAGTGAAACTGAAGAGAAAGCAATGTTTAATCATTTCAAAACCAAAACTTCACTGGCACATTAAGAACCACAGGTGAGTGTTGACAATCAAGCATGGGTTAGTGCCAGGGGTCAGGCCCAGGGACCGAAAATGCAAATCCCAGCTGCTCCTGGGTTACTCAGGTGTGGAGCTGAAGGAGAAACAGCCCAGTTTACGCTGCTGGCTTCGGTGAGAGTAGAGGTAGAAAGCCTGGTTCTGAAATGCGAGGGGGATGGATCAAACACGCCAGCCTTTTCTAACTCACCAAAGCAAGCCTTCTCCCTCATCTTCCAGTCAGCACCTCTGGAACTTCTGTTCCCCCTCCTAGGCCTGGCTTCAGTGGCTGGATCCCCCCATCCCACCATGTGTCCTGCCTGCTGCACCTGCAGGGCCTCTGCTGACACCCCACCTGTCCCAAGGCCACCTCTTCCTGAGCTTGGTCACCCTGTCAGTGGCCAAAAGTGTTTCCTCTCCTGCTTCCTAAGGGTTTCTCAAGAGCCCACCTGCTTTGTCGTGACTGTCCTCAGCCCGAATGGCCGGGTGAGTTATCCCTCTCCCCACCTATTACTTATGTTTGACCCCAGTTTAGGTCTATGCTGCTAAAAAGAGGTGTTTCCTACAGCTCCCCCTGGGGGTTCTAGAAAGTGGATTAGTTCAACATGCTTTTTAGAGGCGGCTTGGGTGAGGCCAGAACAGTGCTCTAAGCTCAAGTGCCAAGGGCCTGCACGCCACCGGTAAGCCGGAACTGGCCTCCGGTTTATTACCGAGGATGCCGACACAAATCACGTTTTAATCATAATCGTTTAGAGTGTGCTTACAGTGGTGAGATTAAAAATCTAAGCAAGTTCACTGAAATGATACCTTGGAGATGCAGGCTGCTGAGGCGCTGGCTTGAATGAGAGCCACCAACTCATCTGTTCAGGAACCAAGTCCTGAACTGGAAATCCACCCCCTGCCCCTGCACTAGGCACGGGCTGGCAGGGAGCCGTCTGGGGGCTCCTATGTGAATGTGCACACGAGAGACGGCCTTGCACTGGCACGCGGTGCCTTTAGAGCCGGGTCAGGGACTCAAGACACAACCTCCAGACCCGAAGAGGAAAGTGAAATCCAATACCCACTGGGTGGGCGGTAATCAGAGAGGAAAGGAAGCTAACTTGTGAAAAGGGAAGAAGGGGGGGAAAAAACCAAAAACCTCAGTCCATCCCCCGCCCCCTCCAGTGCAGAAAATACTAAACACAGAAACAAAACAAAAAACACTTTTTCTCTTTCTTGGGCCAGCTGGGTTTCAGACTGAAAGTAGCCACCGTGGGCTTGGGTGTTCCCGAGGACCAGGGCGAGTACAGCCAAGCCGCGCCAAGGGGGAGTGCTCAGCATGCTCTAGGCCCACGGGCAAGAAACCGCTCTGCTACTGGGACACCTGGCAGCCCTCGGGACGCGTGTCCGGACTCGTCCTTCACCGGCTCCCAGGCAGGGACGGTAGCTTCCTTGCAGTAACTCTACTACCAGCAGGAACTGCTACTTAACGACCGAGTCTACCTGGAGAAAGAGGGGTGTGGTGGTTCCATCCATTACTAACCAAGCAGAAATCACCCAAGCACCCCAGCTCGTCAGCCACAAGACCCCAAACTGACATCTCACCCCCTTCACATACACACAGATACACATCAGAGACCCCAGCCGAGCACAATCCGGGCCTTACAAGTCTGGGACCCTCCGCGGCCTCGCCTCAGCTCATCATTAGTACAGCTGCAATCAGACCAGTCCCATGTGCTCTAGATGATGTTTTTAAAAATCAGCAGAAGGGCTTAAGCACGTGCTTCTGGGGGCCTATTTACAGTTCACAGGTTTGTTAGTTCGCGCGTTACAGTAGTAGCTTCGTCAAAACAGGCTCAGCTAAACATTCAAGTAACGAAAGCGCTACGGGGCCGCGAGCCCTGGCAAGGTGGGGCCTGCCCACTGCCCGCAATGGACAGCCCCACCAGGAGGCCGAGGGGAAGCCCAGGGCAGCTGGGCCCCCGGGAGTCAGTGCATGCGGTGACGAAGCCCGCTGAGGCCATGCCAGCAAGTGTCAACCCCTCCTCCCAGACAGCAGCGTGTCTGTGCGGTCTCGCGCCTCCCAGCGCCTCTCGGCTGGCTGCAAACAGGACCCGGAGCCTTGCATCCTGCGTCAGCCGTGGACTTCCGGGCCGTTGGGAGTCATCAGCTTGGCCTTCCTCTCCACGCACGGTCCCCTGGCCGAGTACTGCACCAGCAGGAAGGGCTCCTTGGTCTCGCCATCCCCCACGATGCTCTCCTCGTCCTCCGACTGGCTGATGCGCTGCAGCCGCAGGTAGCACCAGCAGCCCAGGATCAAGGCCCCCAGGGCAGCGATGGCAATGAGGATGACAATGACCGTGACCACGCCCGTGGTGGGGCTGTGGTCCATGATAGACATGGTCAGTGCTGGGGGGCTTCCTCGGCAAGAGGCGCTTGGGGATGGCCGGCTCAGTGAGGCTGGAACTCGGGCAGGACACGAGAGTCCTGAAAAACAAAGCAAGCCAAGGTCAACTGGGGACTCTGCTGGGGACAGCTCCTGGGCTGAGGCTGGCACTTCCACGGGGTCTGTTGTTACCAGTTCTTAAGCCGGCCCTCATCCCGGTGAGGGCACGCCGCAGCTCTCGCCACCAGGCAGGCAAGTCACCCTGTTCGGCCGCAGAGCTCGAGGCGCTGGCAGGGGGTGGGGGCTGGGACAGACACTGCGGCAGTGGCGACAGAAGGTCGGACACTGTTCTGTGTCTTCTGTTTAAGGTGTACCTTCTGGAAGCCCAGCACCACTTGGTGTTTGCTAACCACTTGGGGACTTTAAAGAGCCAGTGGCTTCATAATGGCCAGAGATGAGGGACATGAAAGCAGAGAAATGACATCAGTCCCTGTCTCGAACAGGCAACATATACAGAACAGCCTCGGCCTTCCAGGACACCTGTGAGAGGGTGCAGCGGACAACAGTCTTTGCCACAAGGGCACTGCAGCCGGCCTGGGAAGACCCCTGGTACACAACACACCGCCCAAGGCGGGGCTGGGCGGCAGAGTCCCTTGTGTGGCTCAGACGGAGGCCAGGGAGACGCGTCTGGGCAGGTGGAAGCGTTTGGGGCAGCACGGGAGGGTGGGCTGCAAACAGGTCGATACTCCAAATGCCGGATGCCACAGTGCTAACTGGGCAGGCAGGTGACACTGATGGGGAAGAGTGTTCCTGGTAGGGGACGGCCACTGCTAAGGCTCCAAAGGCAGAGAGGACCCACCAGTGCTCAGCACACCAAGGGAGTGACACCAGAACTGGGGACTGGGACCACCTCCTAGCCGTCCTCAGGTAACCCCCTCCACCTGGCGCGCCTCAGGATCCTCACCTGTGGCTGGGACAGCCAGGGCACACACGGGGTCTGAAAGTCCCAGACTCCAGGCGATCCCCCAAGGCCAGCCAGCGACCACCCGCCCAGGTCAGGGCTTTGCAGCAGGCTCCCCTGGGTCCCTAGACCCTGACTTTGCTACTTCCTCTGCCTCGCCATAAACTGAGCAAATGATGGTAACTCGCACCCAGGTGGCTGAGGACAAGGACAGGCCCACAACACGCTCTGCACAGGCTGCACACGTGCCTGGCACTCCGTAAGAACTAGATGTCTGAATTCGTTCGTTGTTGTTTTTAATCAGACTGACGCCAGTGCGGGCACAGCATGGAAAGGAGAAGGTTGTCCCTCCAAACAACTGAACCTGCTGCATCCTCGAGCAGTAACAGCCTTAATTAGGATGATTCTTACCTAATCGGGGAGTCTGTCCAGAGGCCAGGTTTGCCTGAAGGTCAAAGGCAGCTAAGTCAACACCCCCAGAGTCTGTCCAGGCGCCAGGCCCTCAGCAAACCAGACCCTGCAGCAGGGGCCTGGGCAGGGGCGGCAACACCCTCAAACCCGATGCCTTCGTACCACCTCCAGGGCCAGGCCACTGCCGGCCCTCTCCATGGGCTCCCTGTCCACAGGCGTGGGCCACCGAAGCCAGGGCCCCTTCTAAGCCCTCATAGTGACCTACAGGACCCAACGCAATGACCTCCAGGCACTCTCCTGCCACCAGGCCTTTGCCTAGGCAGTTCCCTCGGCCCAGAATGCTCTGCCCACTGACCTTTATTCAGCAGTTCTCAACTGGGGGTGACTGTGCCCCCACACTGGGGACATGTGGCCATGTCTGGAGCCACTTTTGCTTGTCACAACTGGGGGGAGGTGGTATTCCCGGCACCTAGCAGGGAGAGGCCAGGGATGTTGCTAAACATCCCATAATGCACAGGACAGCCCCCACCACACGGAGCGGCCTGGCCCCAAACGTCCCCAGCGTGACGGTAGAGAAAGGAACTCTGATATGGTCGCGCCAGCTCCAGCAGGGAAGGCTTCCTGACCCGGAAGTCCAGGCAGGGCTCCTTTCCTCCCGAGCACTGGCCACAGCGCGGCCCCGGCTTCTGGGGCACGGCCCCTGCTAGCCAGCGCCCCCAAAGGCTGCGCACTCCACTCGTGGCCCTGCTCCTCTGTGCCCGACTGCACGGCCACCCTGGCCTCTCCCTGCCACCATCCGCTGTCCTTCAGGCCTCCAGACAGGACAGGGGATCCCTGTGACCCCTGGAGACCCTGCCCACTGCGGCGCAGTGAGCCTATCTCCACCTGTCCCGACCTGCACATTCTCTTCCCGCAGGAGAGCACCTGCCTGCCCCAGCCCGCCTCCCGCTCCCCGCCCCTCTGCGCACAGGGCCCGCGGGTGCCTGCCTTCCCACGGGGCTTCTGGACAGGAAGGCAAGTCAGTATCAATTCGGAAGGGGAAGTGTGTTTGGGGGTGGGGGTGGTTCCGGGGCAGGAAGTGGAAAATCAAACAATGGCACCATAACCTGGGGGGGGGCCACAGGGTCCAAAGCCAGCTGGGGAGCCCACGAGACACCCATGAGTCCAGGGGAAACCAATGGTCCCAGGACTAATGAGGAAACTGAGGCACAGGCAGCCCCAGCTCAAAGGGACTCTCTGAGAGGAGTGGTGACCTCCAAACCTTGTCTGCTGCCCCCACCCCAGGCCAGGTGTGGGCCGTTCACCCCGTGAGCACAGAGCCCTGCGAGCAAACCACAGTCAGGCTCTGCCGGTGGCCCCGGCCCTCCCCTGAGCACGCTTGTTTGTTCCTTCGCTCGCTCCGCCAGTGTTTCCTGAGAACTTCTCTTTTAAAAATTCTCATCACGTCATTCCCTGCATCAGAAGAGACTCCAAATTCTCTGCCTCCCCAGCTTTCCCCGAGCTGCCATCTCAGGCCTCTGCCTGTACCATTCCCCGGTGACTGTCCCAAAGACTGGCCCCTGCCCATTCAGGACTTGCAAGGCACCTCCCGGGGCTGCCCTCCTGGGCCTCCCTGGCCTCGCAGCCTGGCCCCACTCATCCTGCTTCCCTGTCACCTGTAATCCTCCCGGGCCAGGGGCTGTCACCCTGGCTGCCGTCTCGCGCCCCACACTGGGCTCCCAGGCTGTACGAGGAGGGCACCATCTGGCCTGCACGCAGCTATGCACCCGCACACAGTAGGCACTCAATAAATGTCTGCCGAGTGTTCCAAGCCCGGGGACATGGCGATGAGTTAGAGGAGACCCTGCTCTCATAGGGATCACGAGTGGGGGTCCCCACGCCTGTCCCAGCAGACGCGCAGAAGCCGCAGCCGGCGTGGGAGGACGGGCTGCAGCCCAAGCGTGGGGCAGGAGCAGCGTGGGCTGGTGGATTCCTGGCAGGCCTGGGCCCGCGAGGGACAGCTGTCTCCATGCCTGCGGGGAGGCAGGGAGGGGAGGAGTTGGCCAAGAAGCGGAGCCCAGAGGAAACCCAAAGCGCCGAGGGCAGTGGCCCCCACGAGCCCTCTTGTGCCTGGCTGGCCCCCACCTGCTGGCTGCGCCTCTCCTGGGCCTCTCAGGCCCCTCCGGGTGAAGGTGTCCCCTGCAGCCCAGCTGAGTCCCTGCCCGGATCCAGCACAGCGCTGCACTGGGGCGGGGCGGGGGAGGGGTGCACAGCTTGGGCTGGGGAGGTGCCCAGACTGGAAACCTGGACCACCTCAGGACAACTGTGCAAACAGCTCACTGACCCCAAACAAGCATTTAATCCTCCCGACAACCTGTGGCTGCCTCTGCTCACCGTGAGCATCTCCTGCAGGTGAGGAAACTGAGGCACAGCGAGTTTAAGTGGAGTGCCCAAGAGCGAAAAGCCAGAAAGCAGGATGGGCTGGGGCGGGCAACAGCACAAAGGGAGCATCTTCCAAGCACAGGGGGCCTGGGGACCAGATCACAGCCTGCGCCTGTGGTCTCCGGGCATGCTCGGAGCGTCCCCCTGGCCTGGCATTCAAAGTCCAAGGCCACCTGCATCCCCCATAACACCCTGCTGCTGAGTGCCCTCTGTCCTCCTGCCTCTGCCAAGGTGGCCTGACCCTTGGATCCCACCGCGAACACCCTCACAGGTCAGCTGGGGCACAGGACACACCGTGTCCCCTGGAACCAGTAACAACAAGCCCGGGCAGTGCCAGGTAAGCACGGGCCTGCGCCCGCCCCAGGCGGCAGGTATTAGGTATTGTAGCACCCAGTTTCCCAAGGCCCAGAGAGACCAGTAACTGGGCCCCAAAGCGCAGGGGAGCAGAGTTCAAAAGGACAGTCCCTGCCTCAGCCACCAGTGAGCTGAGGGCAGGGGTCTCCTCCTGTCCTGCTCTTCCTCCCAGGCCCCCGGCTTCTCTGTAAGTCCTCCCGACTCCCCACAGGTCTCCAGGCTAAGCCGTACCCCACCCCACAAGCTCCAGGCCGGGGGGTGCAGCCGGCAGCACAGTCCCGCCTCCTCCCGCTATTGTGGGCTGTTTTCACACAGCCGAGCAAGTTGCTCCTTGTGGCCTCAGTTTCTCAATGTGCAAAGTGGGAACAAGTTCCTGACTTCACCCACTGGGTTGTGGGAGGGATGAGAAGTGAAAAGAAACGTGAAAATGAAGGGCCACAGGGGCACCAGGTTTGCATGTCACCAGCCACACCTTCCTGGGTGCCACGAGGAGGACAGTGAGCCCTTGGGACTCCCACTCCCAGGACTGCACAGAGCCTGGCCCAGGCCCACTGCCACAAACAGCCCCTTCCCCAGGGACGCTCTGCCGCCGCCTCTTCCTTTCACTGGGCACAGCATGGATGTTGCTGGGCTCATCTGGGCACAGCTCACCGCCCCTGCCTGGCAGCCTCCACCTCCAGGGACTCTTCGAGGGAAGCCAGGAGGGCTGCCCTGCTTAAAGGGGGACAGCCACTCCTCCAGGGGCTTGCAGCACTGCCCCCAGGGGTTGAGCCAGGCCCCTACTCTCCAACAAAGCCCCCTGCCAAGGGTGCCAACAAACCAGCCTCTGTCCCTTCAGGGGACCCCGGTTTACAGACCAGGAACGTTTCCTCGCCGGGCTCTGATTGGGAGAACAGGACTGTAGGGAGAAGCGCCAGGACGCAGTGGAACGTCCGCTCTGTGCTGGGCCCCGAGCAGGCGCCGGGACGCAGGGACGAGCACGCAGCGCCCTGCCCTCCAACAGCCAGCACCAAGAACAGCCGGGGTGCTGACGGGACGTGCACACTGTGGGGTTGTGCCCAGCTCTGCGGCCGGTGCCCTCTCATCCTCCACCCCCGCCCCATCACGCCCCCGTCCTCCAGAAGAGGAAACTCGCCCCAGAGCCCCCAGGTTTCCGTGTGGCGGAGAAGGAAGCGAGACGTGCAGAGCTCTGACCGGGGACTGCCCAAGGTCAGTAGGGGTCCCCCCCTCAGGCCTCAGGCTCATGCCCCCACCCTGTGAATCACCCCCTGGTCACTGTCACAGGCTGCTCCAGGCTCAGCCCAGCGGCCCAACAACTTTGGTAAGAGCAGATGCTTGACAAAGTTGGTGGCGATTATTATGTGCCAGAGACTGAGCTAAACACCTCACACAGAGGTCTCCTTTCTGCCTCAAAACAATCCTAGAGTTGAATTATTAGCTATTCCCACTTCCCAGATAAAGAATCTGAGGCTCAGAGAAGTTAAGGCAAGCACCCAAGGTCACACAGCTCAAAAGTGGATGCGCAGGGATTCAAACCCAGGCAGCTTGGATCCCTAATCCCGGATTTCCACCATGACTTTAAATTGTCATAGTCCTGACACCCCTACCTCCTCTCCCCCGTGCTGAGGGGCTGGGGACAGGTGGACCCCAGTATGGACCCCGCTGGGGCAGGCTGGGTGACCTGGACCGAGGGCTCGAAGCCGGGGACTCAGGGATGACAAGCGCCCCGGCGGCTCCCGAGTGCTGAGCGCGGGCGGCGTGCAGGCGCGGTGCCAGGCGCGCTCCACGCACCCTCTCATTTCACCCTGGCGGGCGACGCCGTCCCCCCACTCTACGGAGGAGCAAAGGGGGGCTCGAGGGAGGAGGGGGCGCGGCGCAGGGGCGACAGCTGGAGAG
>VBSM01002153.1:7470945-7481271 GCA_008086735.1 Cheirogaleus medius | reverse complement strand
CGCCCCCACCCCGTCCGGGCCGCCCTCGCCCTCCTGCGAGCCCCGCCCGGCCCGAGCGCCCGGCCCGCGCCGCCCGCTCACCATGGCGCGGCCCGCAGCCCGGCCCGGTCGCCCCCGAGCAGCCCCGCGGGCCCGGCTCCGCCCGCCCGCCAGCCCGGTCCGGCCGCCGCGCACCGTCTGGACGCAGCAGCCCCGCTCTGCGGCGGGCGGGGCGCCTCCGGCTCCACCCCTGCGGGGGGCGGGGCCCGCCCGGCGCGGCCAATGGGAGCCCGCGCTGGGACGGCGGGGCGGGGTCACGTGCGCCCGAGGCGGGCGGCCGGGGCGGGGGCTGCGCGCGGCTGGCGGGGCAGGGGCGGGGGGCGGCCCCGGGCTGGGCGCGCGCTGAGCGGGCGCCGGGGGTGCGGGGCCCGCGGCCGGCGCCCTCCCTCCGCCGGGCTCCCCCCAACCCCTGCAGGCTGCCCCATTCCCGCCCGCCTACGGGGGGGAAACTGAGGCGCACGGCACGGAAGAGTGTCGCCCACTGCGCGAAAGCTGGGAGCCGCGGGCCGAATCCCGGGCGGGGGCCGGAGAGAGGCACGACCACTGAGTCGGATGGCCTTGCTTGGGGAGGGGCTGTCATTCGTACCATTATCGTTCAATGCGATGTTGGAACACCGGCCACGTGCCTGCCACGCCGTTCGCAGGGAACAGCCACGAGCCAGACCAGCGAGGTCCTTGCCCTGACAAAGCTCCCATTCCGCGCGGGCTGGGGCTTCGGGGAATTTGCAGCCCTTGGCCACTTATACTCGTGCTTATTTATTAACATAATAACTGTGTGGTTTGGCCCCTGCCGAGTGCCGTATCCTGTGCTGACAGCTCAACACATTTTATCAAGACGACTCTGGAAGAAGCATCCCGTTTTGCAGACGGGAACTCAGGCTCCAGAGAGCTGAAGTACCGTAGCTTGTTGGAGGCGGAGGCGGGGTTTGAGGCCAGGCCCGTCTGCCTGGAAACACAGGCGCCAGTCTGCACCCCGGGGAAGGCCGTCCAACCAGAGGACACTCTCCTGGGGCCCACAAGAGAGGTGAGGGTGGGTCTTGTAAGGCCTCTGTGGCCCAGGGAACTTAGGAAGATGGGAGGGGACATGTTGAGCTGGGGGCTTGTAGCTGGAAACTTCTTTCCTAGCCTCACGCAGAACCTTCTGGAAGAAGATGGAGGGCCCAGCTCTTAAGGCCACAGTGGCCAGGCTCTCTCACTCCCTCCACACCAGCCTCTCACTGGGCTTGCTTTCTTGAGTCTGAACCGCACCCAGCTGTTTCGCACCTCCTGGTCTCTCCCTATCGCGTGTCCTCCAGCTGGAACATTCTTTTTTTTTTTTTTTTTTGAGACAGAGTCTCACTTTGTTGCCCGGGCTAGAGTGCTGTGGCCTCAGCCTAGCTCACAGCAACCTCAAACTCCTGAGCTCAAGCCATCCTCCTGCCTCAGCCTCCCAAGTAGCTGGGACTACAGGCATGCGCCACCATGCCCGGCTAATTTTTTCTATATACTTTTAGTTGGCCAATTAATTTCTTTCTATTTTTGGTAGAGATGGGGCCTCACTCTTGCTCAGGCTGGTTTCGAACTCCTGACCTGGAGCGATCCTCCCGCCTCGGCCTCCCAGAGTGCTAGGATTACAGGCGTGAGCCACCATGCCTGGCCCAGCTGGAACATTCTTCCAGTTCATCTTTCAGATGGGGCCCTCCCATAAGTAGTTCCCTGTGTTATTCTCTCTCCTGCCCATTGTGAAATTGTACATTTTTGAGGGTGTGTGATTAAATATTGGTCTGTCTCTCCCAGGACTAGGTCTGTTCCATTCACTGATGCATCTGCAGAGTAGTGCCTGGCACGCAGTAGGTGCTACATAACTGTATGTTAAATGATCCGATTGCAGAACTCCAGGGCTAGTCCAGTGGCACCCTAGCCGGGAGGCCAGGCCCAGCGGGTGAGCTGAGGTTGAGCAGGAACGGGGGCCCACAGGTGAGGAAGCCCAGCTCCAGGCCAGCGGCCCTCAGGGCTCCTGGAGCCCAGAGCTGGAGCAAACAGGTTCTTCTCACTAAGCCAGTTCCCGTGGCCGCCGTGGTCCAGCCTCAAGCTGGCAAAGACTTCATTAGCCATGAGGACCTGGGAGGGGCAAGCTTGGAACCCCAGAGCCAGGGCTGGCAACACTGTGACAGGGCAGGCAGGGACACTTTGAGGGACAGGATCCTGGGGGGAATGGGGAGGGGATGCCGCGTGGATAGAAGTTGACAGCCAGACTGCCCAGGTTCAAATCCAGCCTTTCCTGCTCGGTGGCTTTGGAAAACAGCGTGACTTTTCTGTGCCTCGGTTTTCTCATCTGAAAAATGGGGATGACAGTAAAGTTGACCTCACAGGGTTGTTGTGAGCACATCAGGTGTTCACCCTGGAGGAAGCAATCTCACCTATTCACTAGTAACATTGTAAACAGGGCGGGACAGGTTTGGGGGTGACCTTGGCCTTCCTCATTTGGATCTTGGGCAAGTGACTGCACCTGTCTGACCTTGGGCTTCCTGTCTTCACAACAGGCCTCGTGGAGTCTGTCTCTGGGGATGCTGAGAGGCAGGGGGCTGGCAGTAGCCCACCTGGGGCCAGCCATCGTCTCGCCCAGAATGCTTCGATAAAGGTAATGAGGATGGCAGCAGACACCTACACAGCCATCACCATGTTCTGAGCACTGCGGATGCCTGTTCTGCAGATGAGGACACTGAGTCACTGAGAGCTGCAGGTGCAAAGAAATCACCTAAGGTGGGTGTTAAAATGCAGATTCTGACCCAGCAGGTCTGGGCCCACCATGCTGCATTTCTCACAAGCTCTCGGGTGGTGCTGATGGTTCGGGCCGGCACATTGAGCAATAGCAAGGGCTGTCACTTGCTGGAAGTCACAAAGGGAGTGAGCGCCAAGGCTGGATCCGAGCCCCGTGGGTAGGCGACAGGAGTCCTGGGCTTAACTACAGCCCTCACTGCCTACTCCGGCTTTCTCTCCCCGACAAAGAAGAGGCAGGAAGTATCGTCCCCTCCCCCAAGCCCATTTCCTCTCTCTGGGCCCCTATACCTCCCTCCCTGGTGACATCTGGCTCAGCGTCCCAGGGGTCCTCCCTGTCAGTGGGATGGAGGTGCTCAGATGCTCATTAGCCAGGAAGATAATTGAGGGTGAGGGGTGAGCTCATCCAGCACCCTGGGGCTCGCCGCGCTGGAGGGGCTGGGACAAGGAAGGAGCTTGTGGGGGTGGAAAGGCCTCTGCCAGCCTCAGGGGACACCCCCTGCAGCTGGGGCCAGGCTTCTGCTCCGGGCATCCCCCTAAGGGTTCCAGGCCTAAAAACAAAATGAAAACTGCTTGGCCAGAGGGGAGTTTCCCGCAGGGTGAGATGTGAACCACGGGTGAGTTCTGCAGAGGGAGGTTAGGTGCAGTACAGAGAGGGTGTCATCTAGCTCTGAAACACACAGCACTTCTCGTTCATGGGTTCATGGGGAGAAAGCCTCTCTTGCTGCTAATGTGATTTCATCACCTCGCTAAGGCTGGCTCTGTCCCCTTTCTAACCAGGGGAAGGGGCAGGCCTCAGGCTCGAATCTGGGACAGTCGACACTCTCCTTGAGCTAGAATTTAACAGTGTTGTTTTCCATGTGTTTATGTTCCAGTTGTCTTCTGTTTGTGGCTTCAAGTGTTGCTTTTCCATTTATAATAGTGACATGCCCATCCCTTTTAAATCAATTTCTTTAGGAAAGTAAGTAGGTTAATTTAAAAGCCACATATAAAGGAAGTAACCGTAGAGTGGGCACAGGGAGACAGAAGACATGGGGACGGTGGCGGATGGATGTCTGAAGTCAGATGAACCAGGTAGGCTGTCACAACCCCAGCACCCCACAGTCCTCTTCCTGCTGGGCCCAGCAGAGCCCACGGCTGGGAGACACGGCCACGCGCAGGCCCCGTGGACTTTTCTTTTGCTAGAAAAGTCCAACTGGGTTGTCGTGGTAAAGTAGGGACTGGGTCGGCTCTTAAAAATCCAACAATACCAAGCTCGTCCTACCTGGGGTCTGTGTGATGACGGGTGGACAAGGGAGGGGAACAGGACGCCTCACCCCAAGTGCTCCGTGACCCCAGCCAACGCGCACGCACACACATGCACACATACGTATACATACACACACGCCCCAAGCAGTGGAGTCTGTTAATCATCCATCCCCTCCATCAAGGGATGAGGGTGAGTTGTATAACTATTTCATTATATGTTACAATGTAATAATAATAGAAATAAAGTGCACAATAACTGTAATGCGCTTGAATCATCCCCAAACCATCTCCCCGCTCCCAGGTCCGTGGAAAAATTGTCTTCCGTGAACGTGGTTCCTGGTGCAAAAAGGTGGGGGACCGCTGCCGTAGATCACTCATTTTCTCATTCGTTTATTCACTCACTCACTCAGTGATTCATTCGTTCTGCTCATCTTAACTGACCACCTACTGTGTGCCAGGCACCGTGCTAGGCGCTGGGGAAACGGCCGAGAGCCGGGCAGGCAGAACTCAGCTCATGTGGGGTCGGCGGTCTCCTGCGGGAAGACGGACCACGAACGCAGAGACGGGGACAATAGACGGCGCGTCCGACTGTACCTGCTACGGGAAAGGGGACGAAGTAAGAGGTGTGGGCGCAGGGTGGGGCAGAGGTGGGAGGCCTCTCCCAGAACACGTGCCAGCTGCCCCGTGGGTGCAGCCTAGTCCTGGCGCCACAGAAGCTTCCAGATGTGGAAGTAGGCTGACAGTGAGCTGGTGCTGGGCAGGAAACCTTTTTATGTTTTACATGATTTCCTTATGAACTTCAGATATGCAGGGCTATGGGCAGATCACAGTCCAGGTCATGGTACGTTCTCTCTGGTCCTTGCATGCATGACCTGCTTTTATTAAAAATCCCCATAGTTATTCAAATATGTCATGTGCACCACGTAACCCACCACTTGAAACAAAGCTAGGACCCTGACGATGACCCACTCCGACCTCAAGGCCACCCATTCCATCCCCGCCAGGTCCCCATCGTCTTGAGTGCTGTCCTCCTCACACCCTGCCTGCCTTTTGTGTGGTTTTATCGCACCTGTCTGCTAAAATGCATACTTTAAGTTTTAGTTTCTTCCTATTAACTTTATCACGCGGGCGCACTAGTTTTCTCGGGCTGCTGTAACAGATTACTACACACTGGGTGGCTGAAACAACAGAATTTATTCTCTCTCGGTTCTGGAGACCAGAAGTCTGAAAGCAACGTGTCGGCAGGGCCCTGTTCCCTCTGAGTGCTGCAGGGAAGGACCTGTCGTCCCTGGCCCCTCTCCGCGCTCCTGGTGGCTGCCAGCAGTCCTTGGTGTCCTCGGCTCCCGCTTCTGCCTCCGTCTTCCCAGCCTTCTCCCGCCCTGTCCTCTCTTCCTGTGAGGACCCCGTCACTGATTCAGAGCCCACCCACATCTAAACTTACCCATTATATCTGCAAAGACCCTGTTTCCAAATAAGGTCACAGTGACAGGTACTGGGATTAGGATTCACTGTATCTTTTTGGGGACACAATTTAACCCAAACGAAACTGGGTATCGAGCTGTCTGAATCTTCTAGGGCTTCATTTTTTCATAAGTACGTGGCTGAGATTGGTCCACGTTGCAGTTCACTTGTTGTAACTGCCTCCTGCCTCAGCCTCCCGAGTAGCTGGGACGACAGGTGCTGCCACCATGCCCAGCTTTTACCTGGGTTATTGACTTGTTTGACCCCCGACAATTCCACAGAGGAGGTGGCATTTTCCACGCTTTACAGAGGAGGAAACTGAGTTTCAAAGAGCACGAGTGAGTCCCCCGGGGCACCCAGCAAGCGCACGTCAGAGGACTTGAACCTGGGCAGCCCGGCTAAAGAGTCCCTGGCCGCCACACGGCGAGGCATGTCCCTCTCCTCCCTCTGTCCTCCGGAATCCGCCTCCGGGCCTGGGGACAGCAGGAGGGGTGGCCTTGCTGGGGTGAAGCGCTTAGAAGTGGAGATGAGGGAGGGGGAAGCAGCGGGATTGGACCTTTCACTCTGCGCCTGGTGAGAGGCGGGGGCGGAGGGGAGGGGAGGCTGGGGACATCCATCCAGCCCCTCCCTGCCCGGGCCGCTGGCCAGCGTGGGTTCCCGGTGTCATGCATTAGCACAGCTACCGTCCTGAGCCCGGGGTCGCTCTGGGGTCAGGCAGGAATCATTGCCAAGGCCCATCTCTCAGGGCCTTTTATCCACAGCTGAGCCTGAGCACAAACAGTCCTGTTCTCTCTGGCTAAGGTGGGGGTGGCTCCCACCGAGAGGGGACGGGGAATCCGGCTTGAGCTGCAGGCTGTGGACCACTGGCAGGCAAGGGGCTGTGAGCTCATTTGAGCCCAGCTCTGCAACCTTGGGAAAGGTGATCACCTTCTCTGGGCCTCAGTTTTTTTAATCTGTAAAATGGGAATAATTGGCCCTACCTTGGTAGAAGATTGAGAAGTAACTCTCACAAGAGGCATAAATACCCTGTAGCTGGGCCTCATCGTGGGAGCTGCTGTCATTACCATTTACTCTCTCAGTGATTATGTCCCAGGCCTGCTGGGGATATGGAGATGGTGTGACCCCTCAAGGAATTTGCAGCCTCCCTGCGGGATATAGACTGTACATGTGTTACCGGCAAAAAAGGCTTCTTTCTCTTTTTGAGACAGAGTCTCACTCTGTTGCCTGGGCTAGAGTGCCTGGCTTCAGCCTAGCTCACAGCAACCCCAAACCCCTGGGCTCAAGCAATCCTCCTGCCTCAGCCTCCCGAGTAGCTAGGACTACAGGCATGCGCCACCATGCCCGGCTAAGTTTTTCTATTTTTGGTAGAGATGGTGTCTCGCTCTTGTTCAGGCTGGTCTCGAACTCCAGAGCTAAAGTGATCCTCCCACCTTGGCCTCCCAGAGTGCTAGGATTACAAGTGTGAGCCACGGTCCCCAGCCAAAAAAGGCTTCTAATAAACCAATATGTTCCCCCATAAAAAGCTGGTTAAAGGGATTATTTGGCTGGGTGTGGTGGCTCAACGCCTGTAATCCCAGCACTTTGGGAGGGTGAGTTGGGAGTATCACTTGAAGCCAGGAGTTTGAAACCAGACTGGGCAACATGGTGAGACCTCGTCTCTACAAAAAATAGAAAAATTAGCTGGGCATGGTGGTGCGTACCTATAGTCCCAGCTACTCAGGAGGCTGAGGCAGGAGGATCACTTGAGCCCAGGAGTTTGAGGTTGCAGTGAACTACAATGACTCCACTTCACTCTATCCTGGGTGACAGAGCTATACCCTGTCTCAAAAGAAAAATAAAACACCACAATAAGTCACCTTAGGCAATCCCTTCTTTCTGAGCCTCAGTTTCTTCATCTGTGAGATGGGGGTAATGAGCCATGGCCTTAGAGCAAGGCCTGTCACATTAGTTACTCCCCAGTAAACACCTGCTGTCATCATGGTGGTTATGACAAGGGACTTACCCAGGGCCGGCCCAGCGGTTCTCAGCCCTGCTGCACCTTAGAATCACCTGGTGAGCTTTAAAAACATACGCCACCCCCAGACCCCTACTCTATTTTCAGATCCAATTGGTCTCGGATGGGGCCTTCAGGCATATTGTTTTTTAAAGCTCTTTAAGTGAATCCTGTCTGCAGCCAGGGTTAAAATCACTGTTCTTACTTGGGATCCTTTTTTTTTTTTTTTTTTTGAGACAGAGTCTCACTCTGTTTCCTGGGCTAGAGTGGGTACCGTGGCGTCAGCCTAGCTCACAGCAACCTCAAACTCCTGGGCTCAAGCGATCCTCCTGCCTCAG
The DNA here is from genome assembly GCA_008086735.1 of Cheirogaleus medius. Classification (NCBI taxonomy): domain Eukaryota; kingdom Metazoa; phylum Chordata; class Mammalia; order Primates; family Cheirogaleidae; genus Cheirogaleus; species Cheirogaleus medius. Next base: position 7,473,435 of record VBSM01002153.1, on the reverse strand, counting down.
CCTCCCGAGTAGCTGGGACTACAGGCATGCGCCTCCATGCCCGGCTAATTTTTTTCCTATATATTTTTAGTTGGCCAATTAATTTCTTTCTATTTTTAGTAGAGACGGGGTCTCGCTCTTGCTCAGGCTGGTTTCGAACTCCTGACCTTGAGCGATCCGCCCTCCTCGGCCTCCCAGAGAGCTAGGATTACAGGCGCGAGCCACCGCGCCCGGCCACTAGGGATCCGTAAGAGTGATCCATCAACAGATAAAATGCAATGAAGAAATAAAAATTGATGGAGAAGGAGTTGCTGGAACTCAGTAGTTCTCCCTGGGAATTTGGTTGAAATGCACCTTCTTAGGCTCCACCCAAACCTCCTCAACCAGCAGCTCTGGGGGTGGAGCCAGCAAGTTGTGTTTTAACAACTTCTCGAGTGTGAGACCCGCCGCTCACTCTCACGCTCTCCTTTGCTCCCTGTGCTGACACAAGTTTCCTTGTTGTGAGCTGCTGTGTCCGAGGGGCCCACGTGGCAAGGAACTGAGGGCGGCCTCCAGCCAGCGGCCAGCGAGGAACTGAGCCCTCAGTGCCACAACCTGCTGGGAACTGAATGCCACCAACACAGGGATCCCTCCCAGTCAAGCCTGCAGATGAGCCCAGTGACACCTCCATGGCAGCCTCTGAGAGACCTGGGCCAGGAGAAGTCTCCCCTGGCTTCCTGACCCACAGAAACTGTGAGATAATAAATATTTGTTGTGTTAAGCCACTAAGTGTTGTAGTAATGTGTTATGTAGTGAATAGGCAGCTAATATGGTGAATATTATAGCATCTGTGTTAAAAGACAGTTGGGAAACATGAACTGATTTCCACATGGAGGCCTGGTTTAGATCCTGATTTGAACATATCAATTTTTTAAAGTTGCTTTTTGGGAAATGTGAACGTTGAGTGGCTACTGGATGATGTTCAAGGTGATCGTTCACTTTATTTGGTGCGATAATGGTATTGTGGTTATGTTTTGAAAAAGAGGGCTTGTCTTTTAGAGGGACACATGGAAATATTTACAGCTCGCGTGATGCGCTGTTGGGGATTTGCTTCTAGATAATCAGGGTTGGGGGAGGGGTAGACAGGAAACGAAGTGATTGGCCACGAATTGGTGGGTGTTGGGGAGAGTAACGGGGGCTCTCTCTGCTCATCTTTGTGCTTTTGTATGTGTTTGAAATTTTCCATAGTAAAAAGTTTTTTAAAGATCTGGAGTGAACCAACATGCCCATTTTACAGATGGGCAAAACAAACCCACCCAGCAGGCAAGGATTGGAAGGAGGGGGGCTGGCATTCATTTGTGGACAGTGATGGCCTGCTCCTGGGCCTGGCCCTGTGCTTTGTTCACCCTGGGGACTCTGCTCAGGGGACCCTGGGGGCTGCTTCTCTGCCTCTGCCCTGTTGTCAGAGACTCGGCACTCAGGCAGGTCCTGGCTCCCAGGGCTGACGCCACTCTGACATCCGAGGGGACCTGGTAGCTGTCATGCCCGGACCTGTGAGAGGCATCTTTTATGTATCTGAGTGCGACTGTCATTTTGTTTCAATATATTATCACAATGGGTGTGTTTTATTGTCTTTTATTTTTGACCTTTCATTTCCAGAAAAGATAATTGCACCTACCATGTGCCAGGCGCTGTGCTAGGCTAGTGACGGTGGCCCGAAGAAACCTACCGTGAGCCACAAATGAGAGCGGCATATGGAATCTGACATTTTCCGGTAGCCACGTTTAAAAAAGTAAAAAGAAACAGGTGAAGTTAATTTTAATAATTTTTTTATCCCAGCATATCCAAACCCAGTGCATGCAATCCATATAAGAATTATTAATGAGATATTTGACATTCTTTTCTCATACTGTATTACTCTGCTAGGGCCACTGTCACAAAATACCACAGACCAGGTGGCTGAAACAACAGAGGTTTACTTCTCACCGTTCGAGAGGCTGAAAGGCTGAGACCGAGGTGTCGGCAGGGTTGGTTCCTGGTGAGGCCTCGCCCCTTGGCCTGCAGACGGCCGCCTTCTCCCCGTGCCCTCGCTCGGTCCCTTCTCTGTCTCCCGCGTCTCTCCCTCTTCTTACTGTATAAGGACACCAGTCAGATCGAATTAGGGTTCACCCTGACAGCCTCATTTTAACTGAGTCACCCTTTAAAGATTCTGTCACCAAATACAGTCACACTCAGAGGGACAGGGGGTTAGGGCTTCCACATATGGATTTCGGGGAAGGACACAGTTCAGCCCGTGACACATACTGTTCCAACCCCGATGTGTGTCACACTCTATGTCCCTTCCCAATTCGGATCAGCCCCGTGTCCAGTGCTCAGGGGTCCCCCGTGGCTGGGGGCTGCTGCGTGGGGCAGCACAGTCGAGTGGCTGGAGTCGCGGCGACAAACAGCCCTGTCCTGGCGGGGTATCCGCTCTCCTGGGGGAGGCAGCGCCCTGTCTGCCGTGCACCCCCCGTCTGCCGTGCACCCCCCCCT
>VBSM01002153.1:7424181-7439501 GCA_008086735.1 Cheirogaleus medius | reverse complement strand
AGCCAAAAAAAAAAGGAATGAAATTCTGGTACATGCCGCACCGAGGATGAGCCTTGACGACATCACACTAAGGGAAAGAAGCCAGACACAAAAGGGCAACTGCGGCGTGATTCCACTTGCATGACATCTGCAGAAGAGGTGGACCCGCAGAGGCAGAAAGCCACAGGCGGTGCCAGGGCCGGGGGCAGGAGGGGCTGGAGAGTGACGCAGTGGGCACGGGGTTTCCGTGTAGGGAGCCGGACATGTCTTGGGACTAGATGGACGTGCTGGTGGCACAACCCCTGTGAATGTACCAGACGCCACTGACTATGTCCACTTCAAAACAGTTAATGTTATGTGAGTTTTATCACCTTAAAAAAAGTAAGAAGAAACAAGTGAACTTAATTTGAATAGTATGGCTTGCTAACCCAATATATCCCAAATGCTCTTATTTCCACTTGTAGCTGATATAAAAATGGTGAGTGAGATATTTTACGTTCTTTTCCCCGTATTAAGTCTCTGAAATCCAGCCTGTCTCGGGCACCGTCCCCATGTTTCAACTTGGACTGCGTGTCCCGTGCTCAGCGGCGACGTGGCTGGCAGTCCCCCTGTTAGTCAAAACAAGTCTCTGCAAAGAGGCAAGAGCTTCTGGCTCCTTCTGGCTCCTTCTAGCACCTTCTCCCAGAGGCGCCCCAGGAAGGTAAACCTTCACCCACGAAGCCCTTGTCCTAGCCTGACTTGTGTGTGTGGATTTGGTCAGTCTCTGGGGTCCCGTCCTCTCTGACCACTGTCCTCCTTCCCCAGCGGTGAGGAGCGTGCAGTGGGCGGGTCGGTGGCTGCCCTAAAGAGACGTCCACCCGGAATCTGCGAGTGTGACTCTCTTTGGAAAAAGGGTCTTTGCAGATGTAGTTTGGGTTAGGGATCTCGAGATGAGATCGTCCCGGGTGATCTAGATGGGCCTTGAATCCAATGACAAGTGTCTTTACAAGAAGAGGCGACGACACAGGCATGTGACCATGGAGGCAGAGATTGGGGTGATGCAGCCACAAGCTGAGAAGTGATGGATTGCTGGAAGCCTCCAGAAGCTAGGAAGGGCCAACCCTGCTGACACCTTGAGTTCAGTCTCCTGGCCCCAACAGAACTGGGACGATCAGCTTCCATTGTTTTAAGACAGCCAGTTTGTGGTCATGTGTCATGGCAGCCCTAGAAGGGAAAAAGGAGAGTGGGAGAGGCATCTGCACCCTTGTCCCAAAGGAGCCCTCTCACCTCCCGCCATGTCCCTGGGAGGCTGTTAGAACCTGGGCCTTGCGTGGCTGGACCTGGGTTCAAGCCCTGCTCACCCAGGGCCCTGGGACATCTTTCTGATCCTGCGTGAGCCTCCACTGCCCCGTCCGCACAATGGGGACGATGGGTCCCCTGCTCACTGGTGGCGTGGTGAGAACGAATGAGATGTTCAGATGTATGTGCAAACCTCCAGACCTCAGGGCCAGCAGGGAGCAGTGACGTTTATCTCTGCTGTCCTTTTCATGTTCTTGATAAGGAAACCAAGGTTCAGCGAGGGACATGGCTCGCCCAGAGTTATCTGACAGCACGTGGCAGGGCGAGGCTGGCTCTCAGTGTCCTGATCCCGGTTTCTGGGATGTCCTTTCTGCTTGCGCTTTTCTCTGGCCACCCCTGTGCCCCTGGTTCCGCCAGCCTGAACCGCCCACCAAAGGGTGGAGGGGTTACCCACCCGCCAAGTCTGCGCGGTGCCACACCCTCCATCTGGCACTTCCCGGTGACAACACCCCCCCTTCCTGCTTCTTTCCCACCTAACTCTGGTTTAGCCTTTGACAAGAGCTGCTTCCTCCTGGAAGCCCTCCCTGACTGCCCTCCCTCTCTGGGAGCTCTCCTAGGAGCCCAGCTAGAATGAGCAGGCTCCCCGCCCTCCAGGAATTGGCAGTCCCAGGGGAGATTGTGAGTCACTGATGCTTTCACGGGTCTAAACCAGTAGAACAACATGCTCCAAAACCTCAAACCTGACTGTGACTGAGTTACCCAGATAATCAACAGACAGCAGCCCTGGGGACCTGCCATCTGGCTGTGTTGCTTGTTCCCTGGGCGACCCAGGAGCTCTGTCTCCCTGTCAGTGTGAGTGTCCTTCCCTCTCCATCCCCTGGGCATCCAGAAGTGGAAACAAAAACTAGAATCAAGAACCCGACTGGCTGGTCCTCGTGTGTGAGGACACCCTGGGCCGCTGGCCACGCCCCACATGGGCAGCTTCTGCAGGGACCAAGTGTCCCTGTCCGTCTCTGGAGGTCAGGATTCTGGAGTGACAGAGAGGGGACCCACAGGTCTTGAGGAGCCACGGGGAGGCCCTGAGATGCTGCCCATGTACTCGGCTGCAGCAGAGCTTGGTCCCCAAGTGGACTCATTCCCCGGACGCTGACTCATCCCCTAACTATCTCCTTCCAGCCTGTCCCTGCGTCTCCGCCCTTCCCAGGGACACAGAGACGCCGGGAGAGGACGGGGTGGGAGGCTGGCGGCCAGTTCTGGGCTGGGCTGAGAAGCTCCTCTGTCTCCACCAGGGCCCTGCAGAGGCTCAGGGTCCAGGCCCGTCCCGCCCGGCCCTCGGGTCACTTTGCACCCAAGTTCTCTGTGCCTGTGAGTGTCCCGAGCCAGGTGGCCCTGACTGCACACCAGCCACAGGCACGCAGTCTGCTGTGACCACAGGTGCCCCGCGAGAGGTCAGCCAGCCGTCCCCGGGCCTGGGAGGTGCCCGGCGAGGCCCGTCCTTCCTCATTCCCCACCTGCCTTCCAGGGGCCCAGGGCGACAGGGAGAGGCCGCCTCGCCCACCTCCCACCTGGGCAGGAGGCAGACCCCAGGAGATCCCGTTTCACAGGAACGATGAGGACACAGAGCTCCCAGGCGCCACGGTGTCACTAGGCCGGGAAACCGCCTTGTCCGGCTTACCGGAGAGGCCCCGGTTACAAACCCGAGGCGAGTGAGCCTGGCCCCAGCTCGGCCACCCTGAGTGTCAGCGGTGTGGGCAGCGCCATGGGGTCTCCAAGACCGTTTCCACATGCCCTGGGGACAAGCCTGCGCCGGCCCCCTACACAACTCTCCCAGCCAGGCCGGGTGGCCCATGGCAGAGCCCCCAGGGGAGGAAGGAAGCATCAGGATGGTTTGGGAGGGGCTGTCACACTTCCCATCCTGTGTGACTGCCGGGCAGTCAGAAGGCTCTGGGGGACTTTGCTCCTAATTAGCTGCTGATTTAATAGCTGCTTCCAGGCCGTGGTGGGTGGTGAGCAAGGATTTTCACAGGCCTGTCCTCTGGGGGGAAGGTTGTTAAATGTAGCAAATAAAAATGCAAGGTGCCCAGTAAAATCTGAATGGCAGATAAACAACCAGGAAATGATTTTTTTTTTTAGTGTAAGTATACCTCATGCCATATTTAGGACATACTTATGCTAAAAAAATTCTTCCTTGTTTATTTGACATTCAAATTTACCTGTGTGCCCTGTATTTTATATGGAAACCATCTCAGGGCGGTGCGACAGCCTACAGATTTTGAGGTTCTTCGCCCTTGAATTTTCTTAGGTTCCTGTCCCTCTTAGATTTGGGTACTTGCAGGGGCAGGTCTTAACTATGCCAATTAGGATTGATATTTGTGGTGAAGTCTCGGTCTGCTCTCCATATGCTAACTGGCCAGGATTTACATCCCCAGCCCCACCCAAGAGGGAGGCCCTGGTCACGTAAGCCAGCTTGTCCCCCTTCTAGTATATTATGGGTCACCTTGAATGGTTGTATAGGTAGTAGGCGGTGAGACTCCATATTTGAGAGGAGTGCCCCCTGCAGTTGTGCAGTGCGCAACTTGCACAACCCAACTCGGCAACCCTGCTCTTCCTTCTCGATCTTGACCACTAGGAGTTTTGTTTCTCTCATTTGCTTCTCCAGCTGGGCTCCCCAGGGATGGCTTCCCATTCCTCCCCCACCACCAGGAAAACGAGAGCAATCTGGGAAGGCGCAGCGGCAGCGTCTAACAACAGTTGAACTCGCAGGCCGCGCACAGAGGGGTTTTTGGTTCTAGGGCCAACCTGACATCTGCTGGAGGGGCACTCCCTTCCCACTGCCCGGCATGGGGCTGGGGCTCAAGGGGCCGGGAGAAAGATTTCCTGCCCGCCCACACGCCACATCCTTTCCCGACCCTCGCCCTTGCCAGCCCGCCGACCTCGGCGTAATTTTAGAAACTTATTAGAGGCTGCGCTGCACATTCTTGGCCTGGAGCCTGCGGGGGCAGGTCCGAGCGAGCACAGACGTTTCTTTCTTAGGCCTTGTCAATAGAGATCCTCTGTCTTCCCGGACACGGTTCTGAGGGGCCATTGTGTGCGCGGAAGAGCTGCCCACACACTCCCTCCTTTGTGGGTCCCCCCACCCCGTCCTGCCGGGCTGGATTATTTTGCAGGGCGAGTGCCAGCTTCTCTGTGCCTTCCCTGAGGTCCCCCAAAGCCACCAGGAGCAGCGGGGACTGGGCGGGCATGGATTTGAAGGCCTCAGGTGTTGGTGGCCACGGGGACCCCCCTTTGCAGATCACTGGGCTCCTGCCGTGTCTCGAAACTAAAAATGACAGGCGGGGACTCCGGGCTTGGAGGAAGGAGGCGGGAGGTGACTGCAGGATCAGGCGGGCCCTGGACGACAGGGAAGGTGTTTGTTTCCTCCCCAGCCCAGGGGAGCCTGGTCTTTTCAGTTCAGAGTTCAAGGAGTTGCCCCATTCCTGGAACTAGCATTCTGGAGGCTTCTGGGGTGCAAGGGAGACGCGGGCAGGAAGGAGACGCGTCCAGCGAGTGGCGTTTATGGGGCGCTCGTGTGGCAGGCACCACTGCTGGCCTCTCCTTCTCGTGAACCCCAGCCGGTGGGGACCAGCGGGGCTCTGGGAGGCGAAGTGACTTGCCCGTGGTCACGCAGCCGGGAAGTGGCACGGCCAGCCCTGCAGCCTGAGTCCTTGGCTGCCCACAACTGGGTTTTCCCAACAGCCTTATGGAGCCAGAACTCACCCATATAAAGTGTACCTTTCCGTGGCCGTTAGCGTGTAGACAGTTGTCAGCCGTCGTCGCCGTCAGTCTGAGAACTGCTTCAGCCTCTTGAAAAGAAACCTCGTACCCCCTAGCTGTCACCCTCCAATTGTTCCCCCGCCCTAAGCAGCCACTAGTCTACTCTCTGTCCCTGTGGAGTCACCTGTTCAGAACATTTCGAATCAATGGCATCATATACCATGTGGCCTTCCGTGCTGGCTTCTGTCACCGAGCAAGGTCCAGCCGTGTCGTGGCAGGTGTCAGCGCGTCCTTCCTTTCTATGGCTGAGTGATTCTCCAGCGTGTGGAGGGACCACGTTCTGTTTAGCCGCTTGTCTGTTGCTGGGCTTTTAGGGTGTTCCCGCCATTTGGCTACTGTGGAACGATGCTGTTCTGACCACGCTGGTATTCACGCTTTCACGTGGACGTGCGTTTTCGATTCTCTTGGGAGTCCCCCACTCTGAAGTAAGTCACTTCCTGCCCACCGGCCTTTGCGCACGCTGGCATTTCCCCGCCTGGGACCCCCTCCCTTCCCCCAGTAGAATCCAGTTTCTTCTTCACGGCCCAGCGCACGTCACTTCTTACTGCTCCCTGCTCTTGTCGGCCACGGTGGGAGGCAGGAAGTCACTCTGCCCTTCAGCCTTTGCCCTGTAACGTGCTTGCTGTGCGATCTTGGGCCACCTGCTCGGCCTCTCTGAACCCCAGTGCCTTTGTCCGTGACGTGAGGATCTCATTCTGACCCCATGGGGCTGCTGTGAGGATGGAGGTGGCGAGAACTGTGTCCTGGAAGGAAGCCTGGAGAGGGGCAGTGTGGGATCGAGGCCACCATGAGTTCACGTCTTCAGCCAGCGGGCCTGGCCAAGTGCCCGCCCCGAGCACTGTCACAAACCGTGCTCATCCCGCTTTCCAGGAGCTGGGGCTGCGGCGGGGGTTTCCAGTGGGGTGGGGGGATTTGTCCCCAGGGGACATGTGGCAACATCTGGAGATGTCCTTGGTTGTCACGATGGGGGGAGGGGTGCGCTACTGGCATCTAGGAGAGAGAGGCCAGGGGTGCTGCTATATGCTCCACAGTGCACAGGACGGCCCCCCAGAGAATGAATGACCCGGCCCAAGTATCAGTAGCGTGGAGGTTCAAGAAACCCTGGTCTAGTGACATTATTGTTATTCTCTTATTTTTCCCGTGTGCATGTGTTCAATTTATACTCTCACTTCCTTCCAAGATGGATTCAGAGTAACTTGCAAAGATGCCAACAAAACAATGGGATTTTTTAAATGAGTGTCCACCGCCAGGCCTGGTGGACACTCACCCCTGTAATCCTAGCACTCTGGGAGGCTGAGGTGGGAGGATCGCTTGAGGTCAGGAGTTTGAGACCAGCCTGAGCAAGAGCAAAGCCCTGTCTCTACTAAAAATAGAAAAATTAGCCAGGCGCAGTGGCGCACGCCTGTGGTCCCAGCTACTCGGGAAGCTGAGGCAGGAGAATCACTTGAGCCCAGGAGTTGGAGGTTGCTGTGAGCTAGGCTGATGCCACGGCACTCTAGCCCAGGTGACAGAGCAAGACTCTGTCAAAAAAAAAAAGAGGAAATTGAGGTAGAAAATGATAGGAGGGAAGGAAATATTTTGAAAACATGATATCTATGTTAAAGCACACGGCTTCCAGAAATGGGATGTTTATTTGTCTCTGAGCTTCCTAGCAGCCAGAGCAAAAAGAGCAACAATCAATTTCAAGATTCTCCCCATCCCAAAGCTGAAAATAAATTAAGAGCTCAAGAGAAGTCCAGCCTTCCTGGGCCCTAAGGGCTCGAGGCTTTTCTCCCCAGGCCCTCATACAGGGGCCGGGGCCACACACCAGAGCAGACAGCACTGTTCTCAACAACGGCCCCATGGGGGACACAGCACTGAGTGCCACACGATGTGCTCTGATGGAGCCGGTGATGGAAGACTGAGCCCGGCTCTACCAGGGGCTGCACATTCAGCACCTGCCCTGAGGGTGAGGATTTATTTTCCCAGCTTGGCGACAGAAAGCAGGGCCCCTGCTCTCAGCAGTTCAGAATAGTGGTGGGAACGGGGACTCTGAGTCAAGACCTGGATTTACTCCCAAGGAGCTGCGTGTCCTTGGACCTTTCCTGAAACCTCTCTGAACTCAGTTTCCTCACCACAAAATGGGGCAGGAATAATGCTTTTATACCTCATAAGGTGATCGGGAGAATGGATTGAAATAGTGCGTGCCCAGGGCTGACCCCAGGCCTGGTGGAGGCAGCGGCTCAGAGAGGTTGTGTAGCTTGCTTTGGGTCACACAGCACTGTGCGGCACAGCCAGGGCCAGACTCAGACCTTTCTGACTGCAGGGCCCGGGCAGGCAGGGGTCAGGTTCCCGGGGCTGTTTGGGCCGGGCCCGCAGCTCCGAAGCTCTGTCACATCCCCGACCCCTCTCAACAGTAGCCCCTTAAGACAGACCCAGGCTCTGGAGTCGCAATGAGCTGCTGGAGGAGGAAGAGGATCTGGAAGGATGCCTCGAGGCCCCAGACCGGTTAGAGCGAGAAGCCAGCCCACCCCTTGGTAGACCACAAAGGCCGCAGTCGGAGCCTGCACCCTGCGGCCGGCAGGGCCTGGTTCAAACCCCAGCTATGGCATCTGTTATGTGTGTGACTGGGCAGATTTCTTCACCTTTCCGAGTTTAGCTTCCTCATCTATAAAACGGGCTTTATGGTCGTATCTACCCCTTGGGCTATTGTAAAGATGAATGGAGTTGCCATATGTTATAAAACAAAACAAAACATAACAACAGCAAAAAAAACCCAACATAATCTAATCATTGTTAGCTGTTGTGACGATTGTTCAGAGTTATTTCTATGAATAGTCCTTTATTAGTTAGAATTGTTTAGAATAAATAATAATAAGAGGACTTGGCCACTAGGTTCAGGAGTTTACATCCGTCAGCCTTGGCCTCACTTCCCCCAGGCAGCCCTCCCTGACCACCCCTCTCAGATCCCCCTAGAGCCTCTACATCCTTCCCCGGCGCCCTTTTCCTACTGACTCTTAGAAATGAATGCATTTGGTGGTCTGGGTTGAGGCCTGTCTCCCCGCTGGACTTGATCTTGGCCACTGCTTGTTCTCCAAGGAGGCCTGGCACGGTGGCGGGCATCTAGCGATGATCGTTAGATATTTGTTGCATGACTGAACAGGGGCAGGGCAGCCTGAGACACCTCTGCTCCTCCCTCTGGGGCTCAGAGGAGGACAATTCCGGTCTCAATGTCCTCACCTGCAAATTGAGAGCTGTTGTCAGGTCAAGCGCACACCTGGCACAGTGAGCTAGCTGCCCACGCCGTCTTTACCTGTTCACTCAGGTGTCACCTTCTCGCTGTGTGGCCTTGGGCAAGCCACTCTACCTCTCTGTGCTTCAGTTGGAGACAAGAAAAGGAGTTCCCTCTTTGCACTGCCATCAGGATTGGATGAGAATATCTGAGTGCCCAGCTTGAGACGGTGCTCAGGAAATGTTACCTGTTGTTTTTGTTTATTCTTATTTGTTTGCTCAGAAAGTATTTATGAAGAACCTACTATGTGCCAAACAAGCTGAGTGCCAGGTGCTGGAGAGTGTGAACAGGAGCCTATTTTGAACAAACCAGATTTTTAAAAAAGATGTTTATGATACAGTTGGGGAAATGTAAACACAGACTGGATGACATTGGATGAAATTCGGAAATTCTTGTTAATTTTTATTGGCATGTAGTAGTTTAGTGGTTTATAGGCATACCCCGGAGATACTGTGGGCTGTTCCAGACCCCTGCAATAAAGTGAATATTGCAGTAAAGCGAGACGCAGAGATTTTTGGGTTCCCCTGTGCATATAAAAGTTACGTTTAAGCTATAGTCTATTATGTGTGCAATAGCATTACGTCTAAAAAAATGTACAAACCTCAATTTTAAAATGCTGTATTGCTAAAAAACGGTAACCATCATCTGGCCCTTCAATGAGTCGTAATCTTTTTGCTGGGAGAGGGTCTTGCCTCGATGCGGTTGGCTGCTGACTGATCAGGGTGGTGGCTGCTGAAGGCTGGGGTGGCTGTGACGATTTTTTTTTTTTTTTTTTTGAGACAGAGTCTCACTCTGCTGCCCGGCCTAGAGTGCCGTGGCGTCAGCCTCGCTCACAGCAACCTCAAACTCCTGGGCTCAAGCGATCCTCCTGCCTCAGCCTCCCGAGTAGCTGGGACTACAGGCACGCGCCACCATGCCTGGCTAATTTTTTTCTATTTTTAATTGTTTGGCTAATTTCTTTCTATTTATACTAGAGACGGGGTCTCGCTTTTGCTCAGGCTGGTTTCGAACTCTTGACCTTGAGCGATCTGTTCGCCTAGGCCTCCCAGAGTGCTAGGATTACGGGCGTGGGCCACTGCGCCTGGCCGATTTCTTAAGATAAGACAACCATGAAGTTTGCTGCATCCATCACTTCCTTTCACAAACGTGTTCTCTGTAGCACGCGAGGCTGTTTGGTGGCGTTTTACCCACAGTGGAACTTTCAGAATTGGAGCCAGTCTTCTCGAGCCCTGCTGCTGCTTTATCAACTAAGTTTATGGAATATTCTAAATCCTCTGGGGTCGTTTCAACAATGTTCACAGCGTCTCCGCCGGGAGTAGGTTCCATCTCAAGAAACCACTGTCTTTGCTCATCCGGGAGAAGCAACTCCTCAGGCGTTCACGCTTGGTCGTGAGATGGCAGCAATGCGGTCCCATCTTCGGGCTCCACTTCTCGTTCCAGTTCTCCTGCAGTTTCCACCCCATCTGCAGTTCCCTCCTCCGCGAAGTCTTCAGCCCCTCGAAGTCACCCATGAGGGTTGGAGTCAACTTATTCCAGACTCATATTGATGTTGATGTTTTGACCTCCTCCCATGAATTATAAATGTTCTTAATGGCATCTAGAGTGGTGAATCGCTTCCAGAAGGTTTTCAATCTGCTTTGCCCAGATCCATCAGAGGAATCACATCTATGGCAGCTATAGCCTTATGAAATGCGTTTCTTTTTTTTTTTTGGAGACAGAGACTCACTCTGTTGCCCGGGCTAGAGTGCCGTGGCGTCAGCCTAGCTCACAGCAACCTCAAACTCCTGGGCTCAGGCAATCCTCCTGCCTCAGCCTCCCGAGTAGCTGGGACTACAGGCATGCGCCACCATGCCCAGCTAATTTTTTCTATATATTTTTTAGTTGGCCAATTAATTTCTTTCTATTTTTAGTAGAGACGGGGTCTTGCTCTTGCTCAGGCTGGTTTCGAACTCCTGATCTTGAGCGACTCACCCGCCTCGGCCTCCCAGAGTGCTAGGATTACAGGCGTGAGCCACCGCGCCCGGCCTGAGATGCGTTTCTTAGTAATAAGACGTGAAAGTCGAAATGACTCCTTGATCCGTGGGCTGCGGGACGGATGCTGTGTGCGGCACAAACGGGAGTCAGTCTCCTCGCACGGCTCCACCCGAGCTCTCGGTTAATCAGGTGCCTCGCCAATGAGCGGCGATATTTTGAAAGGAATCTCTTTTCTTTTCTGAGCAGTAGGTCTCACCAGGGGGTTTAAAATAGTAAAGCATGCAGTAAATAGATGCGCTGTCATCCAGGCTTTGCTGTTCCGTTTATAGCGCACAGGCAGGGTAGATTTAGCATCCTTGTGAAGGGGCCTGGGATTTTCGGAAGCACTGGCTTCAACTTCGCGTCACCAGCTGCACTGGTCCCTAACGAGAGAGTCAGCCCGTCCTTTGGAGCTCTGAAGCCAGGCATTGACTTCTCTCCAGCTATGAAAGTCTCAGATGGCGTCTTTTCCCAATAGAAGGCTCTTTTGTCTACATTGAAAATCTGTTGTTTCATGTAGCCACCTTCACCAATGATCTTAGCGAGATCTTCTGGGTGACTTGTTGCAGCTTCTACATCAGCGCTTGCTGCTTCACCTTGCACTTTTATGTTCTGGAGATGGCTTCTTTCCTTAAACCTCATGAACCAACCTCTACGAGCTTCAGACTTTTCTTCTGAAGCTTCCTCAGCTCTCTCAGGCTTCACCGAACTGCAGAGAGTTCGGGTCTTGCTGTGGACTTAGGCTTTGGCTTAAGGGAATGTTGAGCCTGGATTGATCTTCTACGCAGACCACTCAGACTTTCTCCGCGTCAGCAGTGAAGCTGTTTTGCTTTCTTATCACTCGTGTGTTTATTGAGGTAGCACTTTTCATTTCCTTCCAGAATCTTTCCCTTTTGTACATAGCTAGGCTAGCAATTTGGTGCAAGAGTTCTAGCTTTTGGCCTACCTTGGCTTTAGACATGCTTTCCTCTCTAAGCCCAATCATTTCTAGCTTTTGATTTCAAGCGAGAGATGTGTAACGCTTCCTTTTACTTGAATACTTCAAGAGCACCGTGGGATTGTTTATTGGCCTGATTTCAATGTTGTTGTGTCTCGGGGAACAGGAACGCCAGAGGAGGAGGAGAAAAAGAGAGGGATGGTGAGAACACGCACGACATTTATCCATTAAGTTCGCTGTCTCATATAGGCGCGGTTTGTGGTGCCCCCAAGCATTTACAATAGTAACATCAAAGATCACCGATCGCAGGTCACCATCACAGATAAAATAATAATGAAAATGTTTGAAATACTGAAATAGTGCGAGAATTACCAAAATGTGACACAGAGACAAGAAATGAGCACAAGCTGTTGGAAACCGGCACGGATCGCCTCGCTGGGCGCAGGGCTGCTGCAAAGCTTCCGCTCATGAAAAATGCAGTATCTGCTGAGTGCAGTGAAATGAGGTGTGCTTGTTTATTTTTAAGAACAATGCTTATCTTTTAGAGACTCAAACGGAAGTGTTTCCAGATGAAATGATGTCAGGGATTTGCTTCAAAATAACCCAGTCTTTAAAACCAAAATTATTCCCTGAAAACGTGTATTAAAAAAAAAAAAAAAAAAATATATATATATATCTAGGGACCGAGGGGGCCGAGGAGGGCTTAGATGATGTCAGATGGACCCCAAGGGGCTGATGTGGGACCCGGATGCCAAGCACGGCGTAGGGGTGGGTGCCAGCAAACTGTTGCGCCTGCTGTGTGTATGTTTGTGACAATCCACAAGTTTAACAAGAAATCCCTCAAGGAAATCAATCATTACAAGTCCTGTGCGCCCAGGGCTCTGAAGGAGAGATGGGGGCAGGAGGTCTGGGTGGGGACAGGGGACTTCAGCCATCTGAGAGTTTGGTCTTGATCCTAAGGGACTGGCTATGGGCTTCTGGCGGGGAGAGGGCCAGCTCCCTGGGGGTGCGGTGGCGAGTTCGAGGTGGCCGCAGCCCGGGGGAGCTCTCGGAACAAGCCTCTCTCCACTCCGCTGGGGTCTCCGGTGTCTTTCTTTTCCTCACTCCCTCCTCTCTCTCACTCCCCATCCCATCTCAGTTCCTTTTCCTTTCTCTCTCTCTGTCTTCCTCCCTCTCTGCCTTGTCCCCTCGCGCCATCTCTTTCCCTCTAGGACGTCCTTCCTGCGCTGCTCTGGGCTGTAGAGGGCTTGGCTGGGGGGGCACAGGGACATGCCGGCCCCCCAGGAAGTGTGCAGGGTCCCACCTGGGAGGAATCCCCGGCCTTGTGGGGGTCCCTTGGGGTCCCTGAAGACATAGCTGGCCTTGAGCTGTGTCCCCACCCACCTGTCTGCATCACGGCTGTGGGCCACGTACTTCATGGGAGCGTGGCCACCTGTCGTCATGGCCCTACTGATGAAGTCCATGGTGCCTAATTCAGCCCATCCTCCCAGGCCCGGCTTGGGGGAAGCTAAGGGTTTGGCATCCAGGTTTCCACAGTGGAGAGAGAGGAAGGGACGTCTGCCTCCTCCCGGGAGCCCTCGGGGCCAGCTCAGGGTGAGGGTCTCACTCAAGTGTCCTTGTGTCTGTTGGTGGCCCTGGCTGATTCCTGGAGTAGGAGAGGAAGTCCCTCTCTTGCCTGCATTGCTCCTACTTCCGGACACGGGGGGACAGATGTTTCACATCCAAGGACAACAAGGTGGCCGTGGCCTAATCACCCCAGCAGGCAGCTCCTTGCAAAGGCGTGGGTGGGTCCGGCCCTTTCGGAAAGTGCTTTGGCAGATTGTTTCAGAGGATTGAAAACGCATACACCCTTCTCACCAGCGATCACATTTCTGGGAATTTGCCTGAAGGAAATAATCCTAAAAAAAAAAAAAAAAAAAAAAAAAAAAAAGGAAAAGAAAAGCCACGTGCCCAGCAGTGTCTATTGTGGTGACATTTATACTAGGAAACCGTCCGATGCACGTGTCTGTTGCAGCCGCTTAGTGGATTCTGAAGTCAGCATGTATGAAAGACGTTGCAGAGAGCTCGTTTTCAGTGGGGAAGATGCTCTCGGTGTGATGCTGAGCTCAAAGCACAATTGCCGCACGCTGGGGTGGCGGGCTGGGGGCGGGGGCTGCAGATTGTCCCAACATTCCTCGAAGCTGTCCGCAGTGCTCTGTCTGGTAGGAAACCCCGGCCAGCTGTGTCCCCTGGGGCTCTTCCAGCCCTTCCCAGGCTAACGCTGGAGCGCCTGTTCCATTTTCGAAAATGAAGAGTGACATCCTAAGGCACGTTTCCTTTTTGAATGATCCCCTGGATTTTGGGAGGGGAAGAGAATTAAGGTATAAAACAACCAGGGCGGCCCTTGGCACCCCCAGGGAGGCCGAGTCCCCGGGGCAGGGATTTGGTCTTTTTCTCATCAAAAGCTCGCTGACAGCTCAAACAAGCACCGCCCCTATCCTGGAGACTGAGGTAGGGATGTTTATTTTTTCTAAAAGGTTTAAAAAGGTCTTTATTTTATTGCAAAAGCAATATATGCTAATTGTTTCTTTTTAAAAAATAGCACAGAATTGTATAAAATAAAGCTTCTGCCTGACACCCTCCTCCTCCTCTTCAAAGAGAGCCACTCTGCTGTTCATAATCCTTTCTTTCAGATATTTTCCATATCAAGGGTTTCCAAACTTTTTTTTTTTTTTTTAGCTACAAGCCACAGTGAACAATAGTTTTTTTTTTTTGAGACAGAGTCTCACTCTGTTGCCCTGGCTAGAGTGCCGTGGCGTCAGCCTAGCTCACAGCAACCTCCAACTCCTGGGCTCAAGCGATCCTCCTGCCTCAGCCTCCTGAGTAGCTGGGACTACAGGCATGCGCCACCATGCCCGGCTAATTTTTTCTATATATTTTTAGTTGGCCAATTAATTTCTTTCTATTTTTAGTAGAGACGGGGTCTCACTCTTGCTCAGGCTGGTTTCGAACTCCTGACCTTGAGTGATCCTCCCGCCTCGGCCTCCCAGAGTGCTAGGAGCTTCTTCATGTATAAAACAGGGACTGTACGATCTGTGTGGGGAAGAGGACTTTGGAAAGAGCCTGTCTGGTTCTAGTCTTGGCTTCACACTAAGCAGCTGTGTGACGGCGGGCAAGCTACTTAGCTTCTCTGTGCCTTGGTTTCTTCATCTGTAAAATGGGGATAGTAACAGAACCTTCCTCATGGGGTTCTTGTTAGGATTAAGTGAGTTAATACGTGTGCTAGATGGATGCCTGGCCACGTGCTTGCTGCTGCTATTATTAAGAATGATAGGCTGGACGGGCACGGTGGCGCATGCCTGTAGTCCCAGCTACTTGGGAGGCGGAGGCCGGAGGATCACTTGAGCCCAGGGAGTTCAAGGCTGCAGTGAGCTATGATTGCACCACTGCCCTCCAGCCTGGGCAACAGAGCAAGGCCCTGTCTCTTAAAAAAATAAAATGATAGGTTGTCACGAAGATGAAATGAGATGATGCATTTGAAAGTGGTTCCTGCTGCGTTTGCATGTAGGAAACAGGCATGATTGTAAGAAAATCATGGTTTTAGAAAGAGGATATTCTCGGTTCAGAAAGAGGATAGGTCTAACGACTAACATGTAGCCCTGTCTGTGTCTGGCCAAGGAGAGAGAAGAAATCGTAGAGGCCTCTTCCCTGGGGGATTCTCCAAGTGTTTCTTCTACATTTCAACGTCCAATTGTGGTGGCCCCTAGTACCATGTTTCCCCGAAAATAAGACCTACCCATAAAATAAGCCCTAGCAGGATTTCTAAGCATTTGCGCGATATAAGCCCTACCCCGAAAATAAGCCCTAGTGACGGGCGTGGCTACGCAGCGTATCTGCACAACCCGTGCATTTCGTCGCTGAGCGGTAAAGAAGACGAGCAGCCCTTCTCACCTGCCCCATGAGAACTCTACTGCTCGACATGAGAGATTGGGGCCAATGGTTCTAAAGGAAATAGAGCCGCAAGACATTCAGGATGGAATTCGGGGTTTG
>VBSM01002153.1:7379535-7408087 GCA_008086735.1 Cheirogaleus medius | reverse complement strand
AACAGATGGTTAGGGTGGGAGGATGAGGAGGTCTCTGCTGGGGACACCAGGGACCCCCAGTGTGGAGGGGAGAGTCCCCCCCAGACTCTGCAGGGCCAGCGGGCATCCGGGCAGCCCAGGTGTGAGGCTGGGTGTGTTTCCTGTGGCCACTGTCACACGTTATCAGCAACTCAGTGGCTTAAATGACACAAATTCATGATCTCACAGTTCGGGCGCAGTGCGGTGCCGCTTCTGGGGCTTCAGGGCAGAACCCCTGTCCGTGCCTTTTCTGGCTTCCAGAGGCCGCCTGTACCCCTCGGCTCACGCCCTCCCTCCGCCTTCAGAGCCAGCGGGCGGCCTCGGCCTCCTGCCCCCTCTTATAAAGACCCTGTGGTTACAGGGCCCCGGGCTAATCCAGGCTAATCCCCCATCTCCAGAGCCTTAACTTAACCACAGGTGCAAAGTCCTTTTACCATTTAAGGTCACATGTTCACAGGTTCCAGGGACTAGGCTGTGGACCACTTTAGGGGGGTGTTACTCTGCCTGCACCCTGGGGTAGGGCTGGGAGGCTCAGACTGCAGGGAGTTAGCCAAACACCGGACGTCTACCTGTGAAGCTGGGTGGTTGGGCGGCCGTGGGACAGGAACCCATGCCTGGTGGCTCCTCTTGCCTCTCACAGCGAAGTCTCTGGCGGATTCTGGCAAGTCCACCCCCTCCCTGGGATTTCCTCTGCTTCCCTGGGAGTAATCACAGCTACGCTTTTATGGTACCCGCATGGCCCGCGTTCTGGGCATATCCCCTCACGGTGTTATCACAGCAGCCTCTGCAATGTAAGCACTGTTACTAGCCCATTTCCCAGACGAGGAAACCTGAGGCTCAGGGAGATTTGGCTACACACCCTGGTTCACATAGCCTGGAAGTGGTGGAGTTGGGTTTGAACCGAGGAGCCTTGGTCCCAGAGTTTCTGCTCTTAAAGATTGGACCTGCTTTAAAATTCTATCGTCTTGACTTTTCTTTTGACCCTTTTCATTCCCCTCTGGGTGCCACCCTGCCCCATTCTCCATGCCTTCTCTCTCTCTGAGTAACCGCTAGATCCATGCCGTTCCTGCTGTCTGCCATGGGAGACGCGAGTGACAGGGAGACGCACACAGGTGTTTCTGGAAATCCCGAGAGCTACATTATCTTGGGCACCAGGCGGGGATGTCCGGCCTGCATTGTCTCTGAGCCCAGTGGCCTCGGTTTCCCCACCAGGCCAGTTCCTGATGGCCTTCTGCTGCGACGCCCTCTGCATCCTGTTAGTCGCTCGAGGGGGTTTCCCAGCCTCGGCACTGTCTGTCCTCCTCTTCCCTTTGGGCCCTGCCTGCCTGTCGGTCATTTCAGCAGAGAGAGATGGGGTCCAGGAGGAAAAAGGCCCCGATCCTTGAGTCCCTCCTCTGCCGAGGGTGTGACAAGCACGAGGGTGGGGCTGCTCACAGGGTGTGGACTGTGCCCCCTCCCCTTCCACACCTGCCGGCAGGTATTGTTGGCGTTTGTGGCATCTGGGCTGCAAGCAAGTTAGAGCCTCAGAATCTGCGTGACACCCACGGGAAGGGACAGTGTCGTTTCTGGGGAACGGATGCATGGGTGGCTTTAGACCCACACCGAGGAGCAGGTACGGAGCGCGGAGTGACAGGTGGTTATGAGTTTGCTGGGTGGTGGCAGGGAGCCCGCTGGTGACTCAGGGTGTGAATGGATGACACGGTTGAAGCAACCACCCCCCTTTGCCGCTGAAGCTGGATGCAAAACCGGAAAGGGTGCTGGCCCAGAGCGGGCGCTCCCCGCAGGCGGAGGCACCGCAGCACCGCAAACTTGGTCAAGGAGAAAAACAATGCACTGGTCTGGGTTCCGAGATCGAGGCCTTTTTTCTGTCTGATTTTGTCTTGCTCGTGTGCGCACGCTTCCGCACTTCCCCTCAATCTCTTGCACCCACGTCTTGACTTACTCTCCTTCCCAGGCATGCCAGGGTGCCCCGCTGAGAAACAGACGGGTCCCAGAGGAAGCGGAGGATTCCGGACTCAGTTCGGGGTTCCAGTCCTGCAGCATATTTGGGGGTGCACTGGCGTCTGAGCTGCAAATGCTCATGGTACCTTGAGCCGCGCTGCGAGGGCATCTGTATTGGGACTTCTCGTTCCATAAACGTCTTCCTCCTGTAAAAACTTCGTTTTCTCGGAAAGTAGGTCGGGGCCGTGGGGGTGAGCTGCTGTCATTCATTTCTGCTCCCAAATCTTGATGCCATGCAAGGCGGGTCTTGGTGTCCTTTTTAAACCTAGGCGTCGTTTTCTACAAACACTTGTTGAAGTGCCCAACTTGTCCTGGTTTGTGTGGGACTTTTCCTGGATCTGGCACCAAAAGTCCCACATCCAGGGAAGCCCATCTGTCCCAGGCAAACTGGGATGGCGGGTCACTCTCTGTAGCATCCATGATGTTTTGGACCTGATTCTAGGTGCTGGGGATGCAGATTTCAATTTTAATTCCTGGCTTCATGGGGCCCACAGATCCATCAGGAAGACAAATAAAGTGCCCTGTGGCAGGTAACAGCTGACACGCACTGAGTGCCGTGTGTCCCACATCGCTCTGGGTACTTTTTGCAAGTGGATTCATTTAATCCTCCCAAGAGCCTTAGGAGGAAGAAACTATTAGTGTTCCCATTTTACAGATGAGAAAACTGAGGCACTAAAGTCATGCCTCATGGTGTGAGGGAGCCCAGATGTGAACCCAGGAGGTCTGGCCCTAGTCCCTGCACTCTCAACCTCTGTACCATGTAGAGAGGCTGGAGGAGGAATGAATTCTCCCTGGGGAAGGCCAGAGAGGGCTTGGAGGAGGTGGCGGGCAAGCTGGGGTGTGATAGGTGACGAAGAGTTTGCCAGACCCATGAGGGAGGAGGCAGACGAGGGAGGAGGCAGACGGGGGACACAGAGGAAAGAACACACCCGGGACATGTTTGGGGACATCTAAGCAAGGCACCAGCGGCAGGAGATGACGTGAGAGACTGTGGGCAGTAGGGCACCAGTGTGTCCTGGGAATCCCCTCTGTCCCCCCAAACTGGGACTGTTGGTCGCGCTTGTCCAAAGCATGATAAGGGGTGTCAGACAGACCTGTGCGGACTGGATTTTAAGCCAACAAGGACCCTCGAGCTAAGGTCTGAGCTAAGGTCTGAGCTAAGGTCAGTGGCCAACTCGGAGGCTTGAAATCAAGGCCCTGGCTTGGGCTAGGGAGATCAGAGATTTCCAGCAATGTCTTTTTCTTTTTATCGAAGTGAAATTCACGTAACATAAAATTAACCATTTTAAACAATTCAGTAGCCTTTAGCACATTCACAGTGTTGTGCGGCCACCACCCTTATCTAGTTCCAGAACGTCTTCGTCACCCCCAAAGACCCCCGGCATTCGCAGTCACTCCCCGCGTCCTCCCGCCGCCCTCCCTGCCGTCCCTGGCCACCACTGACTTGCTTTCTCGTTCTGTGAATTTCATATTCATGGAGTCATTCCCTAAATAGCCCTTTGGGTTTTAGAGGTTCATTCCAGCGATGCTTGGGGCCCGAATGGTCCTCGAGAAAGCTGGTGGTCCGGCTGCCTCTAGGCATCCCGGACTGGGCTCCTTTCCTTTGAATTTGGGATTGGAGGCGGAAAAGCAAACCTCCGACCGGCCAGGTTTGGCAAACACCGAATGAGCCCCTGCTGCCGGCACAGGAGGCGTCTATAAGGAGCTTGTGGTGAGCGCCTGAAATAGCAGCTTGCGCTGGTCTGTTCCGGAGACGTCTGAGGCTGTTTGGGCCAAACTGTTTAGAAGCAAATCTGTTGCCGAAAGCAAAGTCCCTCCTGGTGTTTGTTCCTACGCCCTGGAGTCTCAGGACCATCAGCTCATTGATGTCACTTCAGGGTGCTGAAGGTGGCTGGGTCTGGCAGCTCCTCTGCAGGGCTTACAGGGTCTCCCCCTGTGGCTTCAACAGAGTGACATTAAAAAACCGAAACTGAGTTGCTCTCGATTGGCAAGGGCCCCGCCCCCCACGCCCAGGCCTTTGCCTGTTGCCGGGGTTGGAGCGGGCGGCTGAGCACCGTGCAGGTTGCTTTAAAAATGCGACTTTGGATGCTCTTAGCCTCTCAGGAACTCTGAACTCTCCTCCTTCCATCGCCGGTCTCCCCATGGTGAAAGGGGAGAGCCTGTCGACAGCCACGCCTGGCCCTGTTTACTAAGAAGCAGGTCAGTGCGATTTGCGAAGCGCTCAGTGACAAAACGAGTTGGCATCCATAATTGGCAGGCGTTTGTTTTCATCGTGTCTCGAGCGTGTGGCTTAAAGCGTGTGGCGTGCGCATCCCCGTGTGTGTGTCGGGGAGGCAGAGAGAGAGGTGTCGCCTCGCCAGTTCCAAGGTGCCGCTGCCACTGAGGATCTGTTTTTCTTTCACGGTTTGTTGGAGGGGTGAGTTGTGCAAAACGAGGCTGCCGATCGCGGCTGGACCTCCGAGCCCAGAGGTGTTTTGTGGAGGCCTAAAGAGCCCTGCAGTCCGACGGACGTGGGCTCAAACCCCAGCCCCACCACTTCCTAGCTGCGTGAATTTGGACAGGCAGCTTAACCTGTCTGGGTCCCCATCTTTTCGTTTGTACGTTGGGACGATAATGATCATTTCTGTCTCACCCGTGCGAGTTACGTGGGGTGGTGATGCGTGTAAGGGGGTGACCGACAGAGCCCAGTAAGGTTCATCTTAATGCTGCTGGGGCTCAGGGTCGGGCGGGGTCGTTGAGAAGGAGACGGGCAGCAGACTTTGATCAGGCGGGAACCTCTGGACTCCAAACAGATGCCCAATTAAGGTTCAAAGAAGCCTGGTGACCTGCTGCCTCGTAGCACCCTTCACTTCTTGCCGGGCCGAGGACACAGCATCCTCAACGCCGGAAGCCCCGGACATGGGTTTGGAGAATGGGCTCCTAGAGGGGGGGACACCAAGGAGCGACCCGTGGCAGAAGTGGACATCAGCCAGCCCAGCCTGCTTGGCCCCCCGAACAGCAGAGGGGAGGGTCCACCAGGCTGCCAGCCTCACCCTGCCCTGGGTGGGCGTGTTCCCGAAAGTTCAGCACTTGGTCCTGAGCTTACTTTAGCAGAACGAGGACAAGTGGTTTGAGGAAAAGGAAAGAGAAGTTTATTATTTTTGCCGGCAAGTGAGGAGGATGGCAGACTCTCCTCTTAAAGTACCATGGTCCTCACGATAAGCAGAAACACAGAACTTTTAAAGGCGTGTTTCAGCTTCAGGCTGTTTAACTACAGCTGATGGCTCCGATGGACCCCCTCTCCACCTCCAGATTGTCATGACCTCTGCACAATCTCTGACCTCTTCTGCCTGGACAATTCTGTTGAACCATCTCCTGTGGTACAGAAAAACCAAAGAATACTCCTCTGCCCTTCTGATTACTGGCCCCGGGCAGGGATGCAGGTTTTCGTTCTCAAATAGGGTGAGGGGGTTTTAAAGAGACAGGTCGGAAAACACTTTTGCTCTTTTTCAGGCCTTGGCCTCTGTGACAGGCTCATAAGGTTGACTCATGCCGGGGAGCTGCACCTGCCCTGGGCAGAAAACACAGCTGTAAGGGACGCCAGGACTTGGGCAATAAAAGGTCAAAAGGCGTTTGGACGATTGCACTCATGACAGCAAGCAAAGAGGAGATGCATTTTAGAAATATTAAGTGAATAAATGTTGGTGACTTGGAAAACTCATTTGCCCCAAACGCTCCATTCTACACACCAGGTGTTCTCCACAGGGCACCCAAGGGCGTGAGAATTGGTGACGATTAGAGCAAAACTAAACAAAACAAAAAAACAGCTTAGATATTACAGCGGTTGTTCGTGGCCCTCCAAAGCTCAAACCCTGCCCAACAAAATCTTATTTCTCAGTATTTGATTTCTCTTGTTATGCAGAAATTTGATTATATTTAAATTAATTAATCAAATTTAAATATAATTGAATTTTTGCCCTTGGAACGGGCCGCCGTAATGAAAACAAGACTGAGGAATGCTGCTCTGTACCAGAGTTCCATGAGTGAGCTGCTCCCGGACGTGGTCCTGTAGGGGGCTGGGGTCCATATCAGGGTACCCCATTTTAGAGAGTATCGTTTACTGAGCGAATCACTGACACTGGGAGTGAGGGGGATTTTCAGCTAGAAGAGACCCCAGAATCCCAAATGGCGTATTTACAGATGAGCAAGCGCAGGCCGGGATTACACTGCATCCCGAGTGGCTTTCTGAGTCCAGGCCCAAATTGTCCATCAGATCAGACATGTCTCCTGGTCCTTTTCTGTTCCCAGTGGTCACATTTGACTAGTTAATTTCTGGGCTCCAGTGCAGCCTGGAAATGCAGGGCCCCTTGCACAAAAAGTATGGAGAATTTCAAGATAGCAACAGCAGAGCACGAAACCAAGGGAGCTCGGGTCCCTTCTGAATCTAGCGCCCCACGAAGCTAACCTGGGTCACGGACCCATGAAGCCGGCCCTGGTCACATTTTCCGTATTCAAAAGATGGATTTGGAATGCCTCTCTGGATTTGGAAATAGCTAATAAAGAGCCGTTCTGAGATGGTGGAAATTGAAATCTCCAACCCTTTGCATTTTCTTGGTGGACTTTGGGAAGTGTGGCCGTTGGGGGCGTCACCTCCTTCAACCCATTCTTTTAAATGGACAATCGAATACCACCCTCAGGGGCCTAATGACAAAGTTAAACAACTGGGGAGGGAGGAAGGAGGCCTGCGTGCTTATTCCTTTATTCACTCCCCCCAGAAAGCTCCATGTAACCATGGCAACCTGGATTCTGCAGGGGCAGCCGGAGTTGATCAGTGTGGTGACTGCCCAGCCACCCAGGGCCACCAAAGGGACTCTCTGAGGCTGTACTTTCATGTGGCAAAACTGTAGCTTGGCTGTTTTGTTAAACTCTGAAATGGTTTCCAGTTTGTTCCAGAAAAGGGGCAAGTATCAGACCTAATTGCTAGGGCATCAGCACCCAGGTGACCTGAACCTGGGTGATGAAGCATCTATGGAGACAGTGTGGAGAGTGTGCGTGCGTGTGTGTGTGTGTGTGTGTGTGTGTACGTGCATGCGTGTGTTGGGGTGAGGAAGACTCATTGCTATACTTACGAGTTTTATAGTAAGGGAGTTCAACGGTAAAGAAGCCAAACTCTGTAAAATAATTTAAAGAGGTTTATTCTGAGCCCAGCTTGAGGACCATGGCCTGGAGCCACGCCCAAGAAGCCTTGAGCAAGTGGGCTGGCTGTGGCTGGGTCACAGTTTGGTTTTATATATTTCAGGGAGACAGGGATTGCAGGTAAGTCATAAATCCTTACGTGGAAGGTCTACATTGGTTTGGTCTGAAAAGGTGGGCCATCTCAAAAGAGGGGAGAGGGTTTACAGGTTATAGGTGGGTTTAAAGACTCTTTGACTTGTAACTGGTTAAAGACAGGAAGCTTTGCTAAAGGCTGGGAATGCTTTAAATCGAGATAAGGAAGTCTGCTAAACAGCGACATGCTAAGGGCCATATATTTATTTATTGTGTAAACTGAGGACCTGCAGGTGTGTCTTGCGCAGCCTCAGGCCTGTCAGTGCCCTACAAAGGATGCCTCCAGGAAGGGAGGGGGCGTGACCAGGCACGGCTGACCTCTCTCCTCGTGGCTGGCAGCTCAGTTGCAGGGTATCCCTCGGCCAAGAGGGGTCCGTTCAGTCAGCCGGTGGGGGGAGCATTCTGGTTTTATTTTAGTTCAGGGGGGTGATGAGGAGGGCTGTGTAGATCCTGTCTGGAACGGCGGGGGAGTGGGTGGGTGGGCCTTCCGTTCCCCCGGGGAAACCAGCTTAAAGAGAAATATGGGGAAATAAAGAAAAAGAAATGGGACTCGATGGAGTGGCACTTCCTGGCCTTGGGCTCTGAGGGAAGGAAGGGCATGGAATTTATTTAGAAATCCGTTCAAGCCAGCAGGTTATGAGTTTTTTTACTGGTCTGGCCAGTGGCTCTTGTTCTTTTCAGAATTATAAGTGTGTTCATGTGGCTGTTTGACCCAAAAGCGAGCGGTGCTCTCGAAGGCGTCCTCAAACTACGGCCGGCGGGCACATGCGGGTGTTTTTGCCCGTTTTGTTTTTTTACTTCAAAATAAGACATATGCAGTGTGCATAGGAATTTGTTCATAGTTTTTTTTAAACTATAGTCCGGCCCTCCAACGGTCTGAGGGACAGTGAACTGGCCCCCTGTTTAAAAAGTTTGAGGACCCCTGCTACACAGACAGCTCCGGAAGGTCTGGAGAGCCGGGACCGCGTGGGAGACGGTCCTCAGTCCATAGGCGGGGGCCGGCTGTGGGCGAGGCCTTAGTTTCCAGGAGAAACTCGGGCCCTTTGGCTCTTTTAAGGTCACAGAGAGAAGGCCCTCCTCCCCCACTCTTCAAAAAGCGGAATTTTCTCTCTTTTGGAGGAGACGCAGCGGTTTCTGAAGTAGAGGAATTCCACTACCGGGGTGAGTCATCGCCCCTCGGAGCTTTGCACCGAATTGTCTGCACAGCTTGGGGTGCCCCGGGACCCCGTGTCCCCTCCCCGAGCACTCCCCGTCCGCCATCGCTTCCGGCAGAGCTATTTTAGGGTTTCTGTACACTCCGGCGTTTTCTGGTCTCATAATTATTTACATGAGTCACTTTTCGTAATAAGTCGCGTAGGCAGGTCCGGGTCTGTCTTTTTCCCCGAAACAGGAAGGGACAGCGAGTTCTAGATGTTCAGCGCGGATGTGAGTTTCTCCAGAGCACCGGGGTGGTCATGCTGTTCCTTTTGCTGGAAGTTTCCACAAGCCCAGTCGAGATGCGTGGGTGTGCAGGGGGCCATGGAGGGGGGGACATCTGCTGACTTTGGGGATAAGTTGGGACTGACTTTCGTGGCCCTCTTCTGCATTTCTGTTCCCGTATGTCGGAGGAAGCTGGCACCGTGCCTCAAACCAGTGTTGACTGTTGGTTTCGTTTTTAAACCTGACGCTGTTTCACAAACGCCTCCCGGGATCTTGGTACCCTGCCTCTCTGCCCGCCCGCTCGACCCTCCTCCGTAGATGGGACTCCCCGCTTCCCCGCCGCTACACAGGGGGGCCTTCTGCGGTTTTCGTCTTCTTTCCTCTTGCGGACCTTCTGTTGGACCCTTCCTCTTCTCTATAACCTTCTGTGGCTCACAGCATCGCTGTGTGTTAGAACCAGAAAGTGAGCTTCATAGGGAGTTTTAAATTATTTTAGCAAGCCACATTTAAAAAACACAAAGAACAAGGTGAAATTAACTGTAACAATACATTTTACCTAACTCCATATATCCGACCTGTGATCATTTTAACCTATAATCAATATAAAAATCACTTTAATGAGATATTTTACATTCAGTTTTTCCTACTAAATTTTTTGAAGTCCAGGGTGTATTTTACAGTGACATCCTGTCCAAATTGGATGCTACATTTTAATCAAAAACATTCTGATCTGTATTCAGAGTTGGTAAAATATACTGTTGAGAAAGTAGATTCACGTATCCAAGTTGACCCAGGCTTACATACAGTCTTTCCAAGAATCGAATTGGGTATTGAGTTTTAAATTTAAATTGCTGAAACATAAATACAATTAAAAATTCAGTTCTAGGCCGGGCACCATGGCTCACGCCTGTAATCCTAGCACTCTGGGAGGCCGAGGCGGGCAGATCGTTCAAGGTCAGGAGTTCGAAACCAGCCTGAGCAAGAGCGAGACCCCGTCTCTACTAAAAATAGAAAGAAATTAATTGGCCAACTAAAAATATATATATACATATAAAAATTAGCCGGGCATGGTGGTGCATGCTTGTAGTCCCAGCTACCCGGGAGACTGAGGCAGGAGGATCGCTTGAGCCCAGGAGTCTGAGGTTGCTGTGAGCTAGGTGATGCCACGGCACTCTAGCCCGGGCAACAGAGTGAGACTCTGACTCAAAAGAAAAAAAAATTCAGTTCCTTGTTCACACTGGCCACATTTCAAGCACCCGGCACATTTCCGTCGTCACATAAGGTTCTGCTGGACAGCACTATCTGATGGAATAAAGTGTGAGCACCTCCAAGCGACTCTCAGAGTTTTCTAGAACCCATCTGTCTTTACTGACTTTGTCTAACCGTGCTCGCGTCCCCCGGCCACTGCTTCCACCTGGAGCTGTCCTTTCTTGGATTGCTCCGGAGAAATCTCCTTCCGGCTTGGTGGCCAGGCACAGCTCCGAGACGGTCCTCCCCTGGCCGCCGCAGCAGGATTCACCACTGCCCCTGCTTCCCACGAGCTCTGGAAAGCGAGGCAGGGCGCGTGGGGAGAGGCGCGGGCCTGCCCGGGCCCAGCGGCGTGGCTCGCTGCCCCCGTTTCTCCCGAGACGCGTCTGAATGGCCCTTGTAACCCTGCCCGGGTGGAAAAGCAGCCACACAAAGGATAGCACTGTGTCCGGCTCCAGCTGGCCCCGGGTTGCCGAGCGCGGCCCGGCAGGCGGGAACACACCCTGGGCACGGGGTGTAATTCTCTGTCGGGGCGAGGGGTGGGGGGTCCTTTCTTTGCCCTCACAAAAGGAAATATGTGTCTGCTTGTCCTGGGACTCATTTTCCAAAATGAGAGGTGCTGTGTGTGTTTGTGTGTGTGTTTCCTTTTTTAAAGAAACTATAACATGCAAAAAAGTGCACGCATCTTAATTATACAACTCGAATTGTTGCTAAGAGAACATACTTGTGTAAGCAGCTCCCAGGCGAAGGACAGAGAATATGACCCCCACCCCCCACCCTGACACACCTCCAGATTCTTCTCTTCCTCCCAAGCATAACCACCTTCCTGATTTCTAGCCCTGTGGGTTCCTTTGCCTGTTTCTGAACTTCACGTGCGTGGCATCGTACAGTGTGCGTTTTGTTTCTAGCATCTGGCTTCTTGTGCTCAGGGCTTTATTTGCAGTAGTTTGTGGTCGGTTTGCAAATGCCGCTGTCTTTTCCATGACGTGAAACAGTCGGTGAAAACCGCAGTGGTTAAAAATAAAAGAAAGAAACACTAGATACAGAAGATAGGTCATTGTCAGGTAATGGTTTGAGTCATGAAAAAGAAACTGCTCAAATTGGGTTAATGTTGCTCTCTTGGGATTTTCTAGGTTTTGGTGATTTTTTTGGTCGTAATGATTTACTTTTTATCTTGTTGCAAGGAATCCCTTGTTAGGGTAACAATTCTGGGGTCTTGAAGGAACGTTAACTCCCTTTCTGGCTTTTGGACAAGGCTGGACACAAGTCATTTCCTGAGATTTTCTGTTTGCCGTGTAGAAAATGTAAAGGTTGGGAGGAAGAGAGAGAGAGAGAGAGGGGAGAGATGCATTTCTCATCCAGTGTGTTCTGTTTTTGCTCCAGGCAACATGTCGGTTCCAGGACCTTACCAGGCAGCCGGGCCTTCCTCAGCGCCGTCCGCACCGCCGTCCTATGAAGAGACGGTGGCCGTCAACAGTTACTACCCCTCGCCTCCAGCACCCATGCCCGGGCCAACCACGGGGCTCATGACAGGCCCGGATGGGAAGGGCATGAATCCTCCTTCGTATTACACCCAGCCGGTGCCCGTCCCCAACGCCAACGCAAGTACGTGCGGCTTCCCGGGTCCCCCTTGTAACGGCCCTCAGCCCGCCACCCCGGCCTTGGCCCCGTGAGGATTGGGACAGCGGCCGAGCGACTCTGCCCGAGAGTCTGCGCGGAGTGCCGGCCCGGCCGGCTTCACCCGCCCGCCCTGCGGTCCCGCATCCGGGCCTTTAGTTTGCGTGTCGGTGAGGCTCGTGGCTCTTCCGTGATAAAATATGGTTTACCGTCTTTCCCAGGGTCACCACACGTTCATCACTGGGCACATCCCGCAGAGGCGCAACCCACTGTCCCAGAGAAACCTGGGAAGGGGAGTGTCTGTTCTAGCGGTTCCCACTCTCCCTGGTGAGGTTCCACGGGGAACCTCCGTCCTGAGGCCAGGGCTGGGCAGGAACAGAGAGAAGAGGCAGCCCCGAGTGAGAAACGGGGGGCTGTATTCTCACACCACCTCCCCATCGGGGCAGGTTGTTCCTCTGCCTTTCAGGACCTTCACGGTCTCCGCCCTCTGGTTCTTCCTGCTGCCTCAGTTTCCTCATCTGTAAAATAGGACCCAAGCACCTACATCAGTGGGTTGTTACGATGAAGTAAAGTTCTACGTGCCAAGCACAGAGTAATCACTTGATGAAAGAAAATACTTACTGTGCTCAAGGTTTTTTGACCCCTTGAGTTGGAAGGGGATGAGATAATGACTTTACATGCTCAGAGCATGCTGTGATCCAGGAATAACTTACTCTTGAACCAAAAAAATCCTTGACAAAATTTACATGTAAGTGCTAATGCATGCATCGCTACTGCTCTTCTGGAAGGAAGATCTTTCTGTGAGTGTTATTAAGTTCGGTTAACTCTGGGCAGTCGTTAATTTCCCCCTAATACCTAGGTTTATGTAAATGGCATTCTAACAGTGTAAAAAGGAACAGAAAGAAGTGGCTTTGACAGAAATATGAGCCTAAGAACTGAAGTACTTAATGATTCCCGTCACTCTGGGTTCTCTTCTCATGATGGTGAATGTCTATACATGTTCTCACATAGTTTTCTCTTCGTAGCATCAGTCCTTATACTCATTTCTTGTATCAACACAGTTCACCAACTTGTCATCTTAAAGAGCTGGGTCTGCATTTCCCGGTTAGGTAAACTCTACCCTTATCATTGGGTGTGGGAGTTCATCCAGCAGCCCTGGTGAAGAGTGGATTGTTTATTAAGAGTTTCCATGGCTGGGCGTGATGGCTCGTGCCTGTCATCCTAGCACTCTGGGAGGCTGAGGCGGGAGGATCGCTTCCATCTCAGGAGTTTGAGACCAGCCTGAGCAAGAGCGAGACCCCATCTCTACCAAAAATAGAAAAAATTAGCTGGGCATGATGGTGTGTGCCTATAGTCCCAGCTACTCGGGAGGCTGAGGCAGGAGGATCACTTGAGTCCAGGAGTTTGAGGTTGCAGTGAGCTCTCATGATGCCACTGCACTCTAGCCTAGTTGATAGAGGGAGATTCTGTCTCAAAAAAAAAAGTTTCCAGGCACAGTGTGAGACTCATTATAATCCTTGTCTCATTTAATCCTTGTAAGTACTGTTACTTCCATTTTTTAAATAACAGCTCGATTGAGATATATTTCACATTCTGTAAAGTTCACTGTTTTAAAGTCTATAATTCAGAGGTTTTTAGCATATTCACAGAGTTGTGCAACCGTCCACACTATCCCATTCCAGAACATCCCATCACCCCTGACAGCACCCCTGTGCCCATTAGCAGTCACGCCCCTCCCCCTCCCCCTAGGCCTGGCCTCCGCCAGTCTGTGGGTGAGGAATGTGGAGGCTAACCCTGTCACACCACTGGCTCTCTAACTACCATCTGCGGACCTCCTTAGCAGAGCCACTTGGGGACCCTGCCCCAGGCCTGCTGAATCAGACTCTTAGGGACAGGGCCCAGGAATCTGCATTCTCAATAAGCTCCCCACTTGATTCTAGGGGCGGTGGAGTTTGAACACCTGGTCTAGCCGAGAGCCTCTCAGGTGATGATTCTGGAAATCTGCCACTGTTTCGTCCTCTCTTTTTATCATTTTTCTTTTTGTTTTTTGTTGTGGCAGAATACATATAACATATTAATAAAGTCTACTTTTTTTTCTTTTCAAGAGACAGGGTCTTGCTCTGTCACCTAGACTGGAGTACAGTAGCACAATCATAGCTCACTGCAACCTCAAATTCCTAGGCTCAGGCGATCTTCCTGCCTCAGTTTCCCAAGTAGCTGGGACTATAGGCATGCACCACCACACCTCGCTGATTTTTTAATTTTTTGTGGCGACAGGGGTCTCACTATGTTGCCCAGACTAGTCTCAAACTCCTGGCCTCAAGTGACCCTTCTGCTGTGGCCTCCCAGAATGCTGGGATTACAGGCATGAACCACCGTGCCTGGCATAAATTCTACCCTTTCAGCTATTTTTAAGTACAGTTTGGTGGCATTAAGTACATTCACCATCCGTCTCCAGAATTTTTTCCATCTTCCCAAACTGAAACTCTGAACCCATTCAACACTAACTCCCCTCCCCCTCCCCCCAGTCCCTGGCACCCACGGTTCGGCCGGCCTCTGAATTCGAGTGCTCTACGGACCTCACCGAAATGGAGGTCTGCAGTGTCTGTCCTTCTGGGACTGGCTCAGTTCACACCAGGTTCTCAAATTTCATCCCTGCTGTGGCAGGTGTCGAATTTCCTTCCTTTGTTTTTATTTTTTAGATTTCCTTCCTTTTTAAGGCTGAGCAATATTCCGTTGTAGGGATCGGCCAGGCCGTGTGTCCCCACCCGTCTGTCACCGCGCACCCGGGTTCCTTCCCCCTTCGGCTGTCGTGAACGACGCACCTGCGGCTGCGGGTGCACACATATCCGCAGGCGTCCCCGCGTTCACGCTTTTGTCGTTTCACGAATGCCGTTGGCCCCGCGCCCTGAGCGGCCCGCCTGTCCCCTTTCCTCCCGACAGTCGCGGTGCAGACGGTCTACGTGCAGCAGCCCGTCTCCTTTTTCGACCACCCCGTCCAGATGTGCTGTCCTTCCTGCAACAAGATGATCGTCACCCAGCTGTCCTACAACGCCGGCGCCCTGACCTGGCTGTCCTGCGGGAGCCTCTGCCTGCTGGGGTGAGTCTGCCGCCCGCCTGGCCCCGCGCCCTCCTGCCCCTCTCTCCGGGGGTAGAGGGTGGGGGGTTGGGCGGGGGTGGGGTTCCTCAACCGCACCGTGATGGGCGTTCAGGGCCAGGTGCCGCTCTGTCGTGGGGGACCGTCCTGTGCATGGCAGGATGTTGAGCAGCGTCCCTGCCCCCACCCACTTGACCCGGGAACACCCCTCTCCCCAGTTTTGTCACCAAAAATGCCGCCTGCGGGGCAAAACCGTCCGCAGTCGAGAACCACTGCTCTGGAGCATCTCAACACCTGGACGTGGCTGTCCCTTCGTCCCCCTGCTCATTGGCTGACGCCACTCGCTGCTTGCAGGGACATGTGTGGCAGTCGCGCACATCTATGCAGGGCCATACCCTCGGGGACGCCTTTTCCTTCTAGGATTTCATGACCGAAACAACAGGGTTTGCCTGACCCTGGGAGAAACTTTAAACAATCTGTACGTTAAAAGTCTTCATAGTGGCCGGGCGCGGTGGCTCACGCCTGTAATCCTAGCACTCTGGGAGGCTGAGGCGGGAGGATCGTTTGAGCTCAGGAGTTTGAGACCAGCCTGAGCAAGAGTGAGACCCCGTCTCTACTACAAATAGAAATAAATTAATTGGCCAACTAAAAACATATAGAAAAAAATTAGTCAGGCATGGTGGCGCATGCCTGTAGTCCCAGCTACTCGGGAGGCTGAGGCAGGAGGATCACTTGAGCCCAGGAGTTTGAGGTTGCTGTGAGCTAGGCTGACGCCACGGCACTCTAGCTCGGGCAGCAGAGTGAGACTCTGTCTCAAAAAAAAAAAAAAAGTCTTCATAGTAATGTCTTCGAAACAACATACCCTTTTATGACCTCAAGGATCTTTGCCATCGCCTTTGTGGGGCAATTATATAAATATTTATGTCTGCACCATGGGAGTTACATTTAAAGAGATAATAGTTTCTGTTCTAGGGGAAAAAAACAATTGAATCTTTTTTACCCGGGCAGGTAAAAGTAGCGTCCTTATTTCTGGCCATGCGAGCAACTCAGAAAACCCTGAAACATCCCATTTTTTTTCCTCGAAGGAAACGACATTTGTGAGTTTCCTTTGCCGGCAACTCGAGGTCGGGAAGGGGCTCTCTTTCCTAACTTCAAAGAGAGGCTCAGAGCCCCAGAGAGCTTAGTCAACGTCCTTAAGGTCTCCCATTAAGTGGGGAGGGGATGGACCCCGTTTCTTGGCACCTAACTCCTGTCTTGCCCACAGGGCCCCACCGCTCGTGGCCGTGTTCATTGTCTAGGCAGAAAATGAAAGTTTGTTGTCTCTGGACGTTTGTGTTAAAACTAATTTTTATCTTTGAAACCAAGGGAAAGGCAGAATAGAAACTCACGTTGCGTGTTTGCCTCTGCTCCTCTGGCAAACTTTCTCTTCCTGTTCCTCTTTCGTCCCTTCCCTAAACGCAGTTGAGCCAGCTCAAACCCTGCCTCTCACTTGCTGTGTGACCCTGCGCAAGTGACTTTGCCTCTCTGTGCTTCGGTCTCCTCATCCATACAGTGGGGGTGACAACACCCACATTAGAGGGTTGCCGAGGATGAAATCAGTCTGTGTGCGGTGCCGCCCGGAGCTGTACCTACACCTGTGAGCTGCGGTTGGGGACTGTCGCCAGGTGGACGGGCTGCCCTCGTTTGAACCCTGGGCAGCTTAGGCCCTAGGAGGAAATTTCTTTCACGAGATAGTTTCCTCATCAGAATGTCTCCAGATTCCACTTGATGTGAATCAGCGCCTTCCTGTAAGATGCTGAATCTTAAGCAGGTTTTTGGCAAAAGAGAGCTGTGAGGCCGTGTGCGGTTCTGCCTGCCTGTGGCCGAGGGTATCAGTGTTGTCACCTGGGGACTCTGGTTGCCGTGAGAAGCAGCCTCAGCTTTTCCGCACGGCAAAGAGATGGGCAAGACGGGACGCTGGGGCCAGATCTCAACACACCCCAGTTTTGAGTTTTTCTGGGACACGGTCATGTCCGTTTGCTTACGGATTCTCTGTGATCGTTTTCTCACCACGAGGGTGGAGTCGTGTGGTTGCGACAGGGACCCTATGGCCCGTCCCCACTAACGTAGGGACAATCTGACCCTTCACCAACCCCAATCTAAGACTTTGAAAAACTCCCAGATGACCCAGGATTTGAAAACACACCCCGGACAGTGCGTCTGTCGGGGGCCTTGGCATCGGGTTGGCGTGTTCGCTTCCTGGGGCTGCTGTGAGAAATGACCACGCACCTGGTGGCTGACGACAGCAGAAATCTATTCTGTCACCGTTCTGGAGGCCAGACATCCAAGATGGGAACGTGGGCGGGGCGACGCTCCCTCCAGAGGCTCTAGGGAGAGCCCTCCTTTGCGTCTCGGCGTCACTGCAGTCTCTGCCTCCGTTTCCACGCGGCCTTCTTCCCCTCCGCGTCTCTGTGTGTCCTTTCTGCTTCTCCTAAGGTGCCAGTCGTGGGGTTTAGGGGGTCCCCCTGGGTAATCCAGGCTGATTCCCTATTGAGATCCTTAAGTATGTCCTTATTTTTGCAAATAAGGTCACATTCGTAGGTTCCTGGGGTCTGGACACGGCCATACGTTTTTGGTGGCCACCGTACGTCCTGCCGCGGTCAGGAACACGCTCACATGCCGCTCTTTGCTTTCCCAGGTGCGTGGCGGGCTGCTGCTTCATCCCCTTCTGTGTGGACGCCCTGCAGGACGTGGACCACTACTGCCCCAACTGCAAAGCTCTCCTGGGCACCTACAAGCGCTTGTAGGACTCCGCCGGACCTGCGGGGAGCTGGGTGCCGCAGGAAGTCCCTTCGGGCTCTCGTCCAGCCCCGCCCCTGGTGGCGGTTCTGCTCCAGTGGTCTCATCTCTCCAGGGGGCCCACCTTCGTGTCTTCTTTTGGGGGGAAAAATGTCACAAAACTAACAAACCTCCAAACCCCAGAAATTGCTGCTTGGAGGCATGCACAGGATATGCACAGACGTTCCCTCGAGTGCTGGTTCGAGGGTTTCCTGCCTACCCGTGACCCCGAGTCACCCCGTCTAACTGTGATCGGTGCCCCACCTGAGTACCTTCCTGTGATTTGCCGTCGGTTGGCTCCTTTTCCGGCCTCAGTGGGCCTTTCTGGTGGGCTCAAACTGGGAAGCCACAGGTTGCCTTATGCATAAGGCTGTTCCGCCCCGAACGTGGCCGAACCAGCCTTTAGTGCCTACCACCCATCCACCTGTCCCCACCCCTGATGACAAACTCTTGCCTTATAGACTTTATGGGCTTGGCTCTTAGATTCTGTAATTGCAGACTTCATTAGCACACACATTCACTTTAATTTTTAATTTTTTTTTTTTTTTGAGTACAAGGAGAGGCTATTAACACCCACTAGACACATATCCATGAGGTCATCAGCGCATGCTAGAAAAATCGGGCTGGGTTTGATCACTGGTCTGCCTCCCCTGTTCTTGTGCCAGACCCTTAGCACCACTTTACATGAAGGGACTTTTTCCCCCTGTAGATTTATTGTATTAACAGTTTTTATGCCCTCCTTTGTGTATTAAACGCCTTCAAACGTAACTTTGAAAGGAGGGTTTTATAAAACCATTTTCTGTGACCATACGATCGGTATTATTTTCCCACCTGCCAATGCACTCTCACTTTTTGTTGTTAACAGTAAAAGAAATGGATAATTTCATTTACTCCCTTTACTTGGGGTCAGTGTGGTTCTTAAAAACCTCCATCACGGAACTGCGAAAGCGTTGGGTTGCCAGTGGCGGCTTTAGAAAGAGGAGGGAAGGCGTGTTTGAGCACGTCCTAGCGCCATGGTGCTGGAAGCCTGGAAACCGGAACTGTTTCAAAGGAATCTAAAGTCTGATCTTGTTTTCCAGAGATACAGTTTGTCGCCTGACATGGGAATCCATGACTTCCAGGACAAGCAGCAAGCCAGAGGTCTAGGCTGGCGGCTGCATCGTCTTGGAAATCAGGACAAAGCCGGGTTTGACTTTCAGGAGCCCCCGTTTTGATAATAAATCGGCACAGGGATCTCCTGTGAATAATTATTATGTAGAAAGAAAACTCAGACCTTGAACGAAAAATCTGTATATTGGTTGAAAATGATAACCGTTGATTTGCCTTATCTGTTTGATGTTTTGAAAATTCCAGTAATCATTTTTTTGCAATGAATATGGGTACCACATAGTACTTTGGTGTTATCTGTTTTTAAGAAATAAAGTCTTTGGTTCACTCGATGAACTATTTATCAATCCTTAACGGTGTGAAGAAAGGTGTCGTGTTGTGTTTCCAGCCGCTGCTACAAAGAACCTTTATTTGCTCCATAACAGCAGAAAAATCCTTCCCGGTAAAAACTTCAGACTGGCTGAATGTCCTGCAATGTCAAGATGACCGATGTCGAGTTGGGCGGATTGCTAACGAGTCAGACTTGAGCATGAGGCTGTTGGAACCCGACAGGCGTCATCGGTGGCAGCAAGCCATAGCTTTCAAGTTTTAATAAAATGCACAGAAGAAAGCTGTCCTCATTCATTCTCCGAACAAAACATGCTTTGTGAGATGCTAAAAGGCGGGTATTGTAACATGCTAGGAATACGGCTGCCACCCCCTACCTCCCCCTTCCTACCTGATGATGCAGCTTCATTTTGGAAGGTGCAGGGAAATAATGTCATCTTGGTGTGGCTTACATTGTCATTTAAACCCCCAATTATGGTCTTAAAAAATTGCTGCTCCCCAGATTCCTGACGGTGTGGTTTTTCTTTCACTTGACAAAATTCAAGACCATGCATATTTAGCAGTTTTGCTCAGACGGTGGTATAGAAACGATCTCAAGCTGTTATTAATTACATATGCAACGTCTTCGAAACAGCCCCATTTCAAGGACCCAAAAACACACATTATGTAGGATTCTAATGTCACGCGTGGAGCACGAAGCATTCGTTCATTGGACATTCCTTTTTATTGTTCAAAGTATGGACCTAATTTCATATATTTTTGCAAATTAAAAGGCTCTTTTGTTCTGCCACTGTTTGTTGGGGACTTTGGAGTTAGTCTGTTGCAAACACTGGATCCCATTCAATGAATGCAAGGGCTTTGTACCTACCTCCTTGGACCTCAAAGAAGAGTTTTACCAATTTCAAACCAGAAGTGACTGTATATCTTATATACTGTTACATCCATCTAGGACTTGTAATAAGTGTTGGTTTGTGTGTTGTTAACAAAAAGTGTTCAGCCATCGCATCTATTTAAGAAAACTTTAAGCACATGACAGATTCCGCGCTGACCGCAGCATTACCCATGAAAGTGTTCGCTCTGGGACAACCGGTTTCCCAATTGCCGCGGAGACCACTTGTGCTGGGTACTGAACTGTTTGTAAATGTAACTTCATCTACTCACACAATTTGGCCTCGGTTGTTTCCCCAGTAAGAGCCTGTCGTGTTTGGGATGTTAAAATGCTTCTCTGACTTTCTGGGCTCAAGATTTCTGTGAGGAGTGAATCTAGACGTTGGAGTTTTCCTTGCAGAATTCTGATTTGCATTTTGGATCCTTATTAAAGTTATCTCTTGCCTTTGTGCCTCAAATGTTTACAATTTGTCTGGTTTTTACAGGCACAGGAGTGAATTGGAAGTAGATCGAGCAAGGGCAGGAAAGAGAGACCAGGAGTAGTTTGGGGTTGTCCTTCTCTTTTTAATTTAAGAATTTTAAAAGAAACAAGATTCTGAGGCTCAGAGAGGTTAAAATGAAAAACAAGAAAACAGCTCACAGGCAAGTGTACAGTCTAGTGCATTTAACTAACCATCTCGCTTCTGCTCTCTGCAGCATTAGGAATATGTTCTCCCGTTTAAATACTTTTTTATCCTTTTACATAGATTATTTCCTACGTACTCCCTGCCTCATACATGCAGAGCCTCCCCCACTATCAACATCCCACACCAGAGCTGCACATGGATTACAATTCGTGCACCTACATCGACACATCATTACTATCCAAAGTCCATGGTTTTCATTAGGGTTCGCTCTATGGGTTGCGCGTTCTGTGGGTTTGGACAAGTGTGTATGACATGTAGCCACCATTATGGTATCACACACAATGGTTTCACCCCCCTAAAAACCCAGAGCTCTGCCTGTCCATCCCTCCAACCCCACCCCACCCCCAACCCTTTGCAACCACGTACCTTTTTACTCTCCACGGTTTTGCTTTTTCCACAACGTTGTATCGTTGGAATCCCACAGTGCGTAGCCTTTTCAGATTGGCTTCTTTCACTTAGCGATGTGCCTTTAGGGTTCCTCCATGTCTTTCCATGGCCGGATGGTGTGTTTCTTTTCAGTGCTAGATCATGTTCCGTTGTCTGGATGTGTGTGAGTACACATCGACGTGCTCTCAAAGCTCTTAGTCCTGCAGTGTCTGCTAAGTGACCTTGTCCACAGTTGCCCAAATGGGCAAAGCCAACTTAGTGGATGTGTCCAGAATCACAGCGTGTCACTGGCGAGAGAGCCGAGTGCCGCGTATGAAACGTTTGGATATGCAGATGTGTCTGTGTTGGGGGTCACAGTGCGGAGTGTGTGTCGGGGTAAGATTTGGAAGCCTCTGGCTGGATTTCACTTTTATTGTTTCTCTTTTATTGACTCCTGCTGTATTTGAGGCATTGCACAATCGGGGTAGAAAACATGACCCTGCCTGGGAAGAGGGAGCAGTGGGCTTAGCACTGCCCTGCCAGCACTTCCGGTGGCTTCTTTCTTCTCTCTTCCCTGTTCCCTCCCTCCTTTCCTTCCTCTCTCTCTTCTTGTTTCTTTCCCTCCCTCCCCCCTCCCTTTCTCTCTTCTTCTTTCTTTCTTTCTGTTTTTCTTTTCTTTTCCCTTTCCTTTCTATCTTCCTTTCTTCTTTCTTTTCTTTTCCTTTTCTCTCTTCCTATCTAAAATTCACCTGATATTAAAGTACACAATTCAGTGGCTTTGAGTGCATTTGCAATGATTTGTAACCATCACTTCTACCTAGTTCCAAAACATTTTCATCAGCCCACAAAACCCCACACCCATTAGCAGTCCCTCCCCGTTTCCTCCTCCCCTCCCCCACCCCGGCAATCCCCTATCTGTTTTCTGTCTCCCCAGACTTACCTCTGCTGGGCATTTCATATAAATGGAGTCACACAGTGTGTGGACTTTGTGTCCGGGCTCTTTCCCTTAGCACAAGTGAGGTTCATCCGCGTTGTGACGTGTATCAGTGCTTTGTCCCTTTTTGTGGCTGAATAATATTCCATTATAGGGACGGGGCACAGTTTGTTTCTCTCTTCATCCTTCCGTGGACATTGGGTTATTTCTACCTCTGTTGTGAGTAACTAATGCTGCTGTGAACGTTGGTACACAGGTGGTTGTGTGGACGCGTTTTCTGTTCCTCACGTACATACCTAGGGATAGAATTGCTGGGTTAGATCGTGATTCTGTTTAACTTTTCGAGGAACCGCCTGGTGGCCTCGTAACGACACGTGTCCTGATTGCAAAACCACATCTAGCAAGGGCTACCCCCGTGCAACCTCCCTGGCGTGGAGAACGCTGCCATCTTCGGAAGCGAGAGCCACACGGGGCAGCCTGGTGGCAGCAGGGTGGGCCTGGGAGCAGGAAGACCTGTGTCCCCACTCCTCGGCCGACCGAGCTCCACGGGCTCCTTCTGGGCCTGCTCAGGGCCTGAGACGCGGGGGGGCGGGGGGGGTGCCGCATCTCAGCGTCTCACCCCCCGAGAAGGTGCGGTGAACTCTGGTACATTCTCCGGAGTCCTCAGGTGAACTCAGGTGTTGACCCGTAGGTCCCACTTAGGATACGTCGGTGACTGGGCACTGTCCCCTCCCTTGTGGCACTGGCGATAAAGGGGAGAGGGAGACATCACATGGGAAAACCTAACACTACAAACTGGAGTGGGGGGGTGCAAGAGAACGGGGTGTCGTAGTGAGGGGCACGTCCTCCTCGACACCTATGTCATTCTGACGTTTCTCCCATTAGGAGATGGCACCAGGTCTCAAAGCCAGGCAAGTC
Source organism: Cheirogaleus medius (assembly GCA_008086735.1). Taxonomy (NCBI): domain Eukaryota; kingdom Metazoa; phylum Chordata; class Mammalia; order Primates; family Cheirogaleidae; genus Cheirogaleus; species Cheirogaleus medius. Next base: position 7,385,337 of record VBSM01002153.1, on the reverse strand, counting down.
TGAAGCTTCATCAGGAAAGTCCGTTGCTGTTCTGTGTCGTCGTGTCGTGTAACTTGCCGCTTGTCCCTCTCTGGGTGGAATCGCTGGGTTTCTTCCGTATTTTCCGGAGAGTGGCAGCCCCTGAGGACACTCCGGCTCGCTGTGTCCTCACGTCCTGCTGGGAAACAGGAAGAGAGGCTTTGCTCCAGGCAGTGGGCGGATTCCCTGTACCTGCCCATGGGCAGGAGAAAATGTCAGATCTGTCCAGAGGGTCTCCCAGGTGTTTGCTCACGGGGTGGAGACCCCTTCTCAGACCGAGCAGACTTCACCATTCCCAGTAGGGGCGTTTTGGAAAAAGAGAAAGTGGTAAACGTTGGACAATCATTTTCAACGTTAAGGGCGGACATTTTTGTTGATCTGTTTGTAGGGAATGCTGGAGAGAGTAGGGAAGTATGGTATGAGAATGCAAACAGCTTGTAGAGTAGTTTTCTAAGTATAATTTGCATTTCTTGCTTTTGTCTGAAAGTAAAGTGGCAGGAAAAAAACCCACCATCATACGCCTCGTGGAGAGGCCTCGGGGGCTGGGGTCTCAGCCTTCTGCACGGCTCGGACCCGAGCCCCGGCAGCAGCGTAGCAATGAGCTCCCGAGAGCCCGGCGGGACTTCTGATCACAGGGATATCCCCCCGTGGGTGGCAATCTGCATCTGATCTGCCACAGCGACACCAACGTAACTACAGGATACTTTCCCCACATTTTCGCGGAGGACTCTCTTTGTAGCTGTGTTGGTTTATCCTTCCCGGCTTGGTTGTTTTTCTGTTATAACTACATGTCTTCCTCCTTGTTTTGTGTCCAGCCTGCCCTGTGTCTTAAAGTCGTAAGTCGGTTCAGGCCTTTCCCAGCGACCAGATGGTGCGCGTGAGTGTGTGGGGTGGGGGTGTCTGTGGGTGTTCGCGTGTGAGGTGGGCTCGGGTGTCTCTGCAGCTGTCTGTGTCTGGCCCTATGTGTGTGTGTGTGTCTGTGTCCCTGTGTGTGTCCCCAGGTGCGTGCAGAGGGAGAAGGGTCAGAGCTCTCTGGAGCCACCCTCTCCTGGAAGCCTTCTGTCCCCGGCTTGGGAGCCCTGTAAGGACTTTCAGGCCCCTGCTGTGGGAAGATAAATGACTGTCACCTCACTGATCTCAGGGACTAGCGGGCACAAGGATTATTCCTTCCATTGTCCTACAGGGTGGAGGGGATCACACCTGGCCTCTCTGGCCTTGTCAGTTACTGGTTAGGCTACAGGTGGGTGAATCCGGCTGGGACAGGCTCTCAGTGACACCTCCGCCACAGGGCCAGGGCCATCCCCTGGGGAGCATTTAAGACCTTCCTGCTCAGACCACACCCCAGGTCCATCGGCCTGTCCCCCGGGAACTGCCATGCCTGGGGCTCATGGAAGGGCTTTAATGTTATTATTTTTTTAATCAGAAGGAAAAAAGCCTGAGTATAATATTATAATAATAAATCCAGCCTGGATCATATTTCTCTTTATATTATATTAATACCGACACAGTCATAAAATATACTTTTTAATATATTTCTGTGGTGGAAGAGGCCCACGGAAGTGCTAAGATGGCCCTGACCAGCCGGTGGCTCCAGCATGCCCCCAGGTCACCGGCCCAGTCTGGTGGTTGGTGTCAGTGTGCAAGGCTCTGTCATCGACGTGGGCGTCCACAGCACCGAGGTTCATTCGGTAGATGCCACTGGGTGTGTGACGTGTTCCCGAGACACGGCCGCAGGTAGCAGAGACGGGCTGCGTGCTCTCGGGGAGGCTAAACAAGAACATCATTTCAGGATGGCTTTGCTCGTTTCGATGAGGTAGTCTTGCGTGTAAATATTCCCGGGAGCAGGAACAAACGTGTTACATCCTCACGTGAGGGTCGTTACCGGGGGCCAGCAGCTGGGGGGAGTGGGATGCTGGCAGGTGTTTCTGCTGGGCTGCGTGGAAGCGGGGGCCGATGACAGAGCTGAGGCCCAGGTGGGCTGGCTCGTGGGTCTCTGAGCAGCTAAGAAACGGGCGGCAGGTGTTGGCAGAGGCGGGCTGCTTAACGCAGGGCGAAGCATCCGGACTCCACCGTAGACGCTCCTCCGTCCACGGCCGCTCACAGAGGCTTCCAGGGAAGCGCTTTTTTGGTTTTTTGGTAACAGCTTCATTGCGATGTTCACACGCCACACAATTCACCCATGTAAAGTGTGCAATTCATAGTTTTTTAGTATTAATATATTCACAGAGCTGTGAGCCCACCACCACCACCAATTCTGGAACATTTCCACCTCTCAAAAGGAAGCCCCAGACCCTGTAGCTGTCCCCTCCCAACCCTGCCCTGCCAACCACTGATGTGTTTTCCGTGTCTATGGGTTTGCCTGTTCCGGACATTCCATGTAAATGGAGTCATAGAACATATGGGGGCTTCTTTCACTTCACAGAATGTTTTCAAGGTGCGTCCGTGTTGTGGCATGAAAGCCACGTCACGACCGAGTAGTGCGCCGTTGCGTGGACACCCGCATTTTGTTTTTCTGTTCATCGATTGATGGTTACTTTAAAAAGTTCATGATTCTATACTTGCTACTCATTGTATTGGCTGTTGGGAAAAAAAACCCAAAAAACCTGATGCCATTTGCCAATAAAATGACTTAAACAGTTTTCTTCCGTATTCTTTTAAAAATGATCATTGTGGCGAGCCTGGGTAGGAAGTGTAGAATATGAAAAAGTGGCTTTTAATGCAGATGCCGGGACAGAATCGGGTCTGTCCCCGGCACGTGCGGTGTGTGGACGCCGCTCCCGGGGCCAGGTGAGAGCGATGTCCTGCCCCGTCCTGCTGAGGATCTGCCCCTGGTGAAAAGCCTGCATGTGATTGTTTTCAGGCCTGATTGTAGGCGATGGCAAGGGATTTACCCGGCAGGCTCGAGGGCTGCACGCCCCACACCGCACGGGGGCATGGCCGGTGCACCGCGGAGTCCTGGGTCTGACATCTGCATTTCTAGCCCTGCCGCCGTCATTCCTGACTCTCTGCATCCAAAGCCTCGGGCAGGGTCTTCTTCACGTGCCTCAGGTGAGGCCTTTTCATGGGGGGAAGGAGGAGAACCTGGAAGTTACTTTCCCCCACTCTGACTCAGGACCCGGTACTTTTCCACTTGTGGGCCCCTCCTCCGCCACCCCCAGTCCGTGAAACCGCCCGGAGCCTTTTGCTCAGGACCCCACGTCCGGATGGTGCTCCTGGCCCTCGGCCGCCGCCCAGTCCCCCGGGGAAGCTGGAAGAGGGGGTCGCGCTTTCTGCAGTGGTGGTGTCTTGCTGCACGCCGCGGTGAGTGGTTTGGGTCTTCACTCTTCCTGTGCCTGGCGTGGTGCTTTCATGGGCTCCCGGGTATTAGGTCTCTGATTGCGAAAGGATGCTGACCTGGAAGTAATAAAGGGAAATTAGTGGGTAGTGAGCAGGTTTGCAGACGCCGGGAGCAAAATGACCAATCACCGTAGGTCACCTGTGCACCCCTGTCACGGGGCGACTGTGAGTATCATGTCGATGCCTGCCGTGGGCAGGGCGTGTGCTGTCATTTCATTTCACAATGATTCTGTAAGGTGAGTGACCTCGCTCTATTTAATAGATAAAGAAACCGAAATTCTCAAAGGTTAAGTTACTGGTCCCAAGTTCTAAGCTGGGACTCAGCTAAAATGTCTGCCCACCCAGACCCAACCTTTCCCGTCCCTTTTGTACGTGAACTCTTTTCTCTTGTCACTCACAAACTACGCGTTCTCCTTGTTTTCTGGAAGGGAGGCAGCCCCCACGGCCCACTGGTGGAAGGAAGGGGCGGTGGGGGGGGCCACCAGCGCCATCCTCACGCCGACCCAGGTGTGCCACTGCGGACGCCCACCCTGGCAGCAGACGGTGGGAAGGGGACAAAACCGAGTCTCACCTGCCTGGCTCGTTCTGCCCCAGCGCGTCGAAGCTGAACACTGCCTGGTCCTGACACTTGCTCAGAGGTGCCAGCCTGTGTCCCAGGCTGCCCGTAATCCCGCCGCTGAAAGATAAGCTTATCTGACTCGTGTCTCCCCTGCCTCCCTGCGCCAGAAAGTTGGCTCCACGAGGGCAGGGGCTTTCGTCTGCCTTGCCTCTCAGTGCTGTGTGTCTCACGCCTAGGACAGTGCCTGGCACACAGTAGGCGCTTGCTGTTTGGGAGATCCCCAAGACCACTGTCTGGAAGGACTCACAGAACTGGGAAGAGCCACTCTCCTCACGGGTCTGGTCTGTTACAGGGAAAGACAAAGTCAAACCTGCAAAAGGAAAAGACACGTAGGGCACAGTCCAAGCGAAACCAGGCATGAGCTTCCAGGTGTCCTGTCCCGGTGGCGCGTGTGGACGGCACTTGCTTCACCCCATGACGGTGTGTGGCAACACGTACAGAGCACTACCAGCCCCAGAAGTTTGCCAGAGCCTTGGTGCCCAGGTGCCCAGGGTTTGTCGTGGCCAATTGCCTGCATGGCCGGCCTTGGCCTCCGGCCCTTCCACAGATCACGCCACTACCGCAAGGGCCGAGCAGCCGCCAGAAATCACCCTGTGAGCACAGACCAGCTGGCTTGGCCCACGCCCCGGGTAGACAGACATTGACCTTCTTATCACACAGGACGTCCCAAAGGCCTGGACACTACTGCATTAGTGCTGGATGAAGACTGGCCCTGGGGGCCTCGGCTGGCGTTGGCGGGAGGGAACCGGGCTCAGGACAGGAGGAGGGGGGCGCTGGCTGGCACTCCCGTTAAGAGAAATGGGGACGGGTCGGCAGATAACTCCCCTCCCAGGTGCTGGCTGAGTGAGGCTCGGGCTCAGAAGGCAGGCCCAGGTAGACCACCTGCTGCTAACAGGTGTTTCACTAGTGGGTGTGGGGCTGGGACATGGGCCTGGGAGGCCCCATGCTGAGTGTGTCCCTTCTACTTTTAGAGTCTCAGGTGATGACAGCCATGGGGTGGGGGAGCAGGTAGGCAAATCCAGGCTCCCCTTTTGCCCTGAAATCCCGGCCGCTCTGTTGGTCCCCCAGGCTCGCGGAGCTCCGTGGAGCCCGGCTTGCGTGAGGGGTCTCTGGGCTTCATGGCGTGTGGTCCGGGTGTCTGAAGCCTTAACCCCGGGGGAAGAGGCTCTGAGGTAGCTTGATGGGTGAGTCAAAGGGCCTGCAGGCTCGTCCGGTTCTTCTTTTGCCTGAAGGGAAATGAGTGATTCCAGGAGAGCATCGCTCACGGGAGACCTCCCAGTACCCTACATGAGAGTGCGGAGAATTTTAACTTTGTCCCCAGAATATACTGCTAAAAAGCAATGTGAGGATGAGTATGTGATCTTTGATTGTGCCACTGAGTTTGTATCTCTTTGCTTTGCACTGCCCTGCTCCCGTGTGTGTGTGTGTGTGTGTGTGTGTGTGTGTTCCTTAGAGGTCTCCTTCGTTTAACAATCACCGAGTGTTTTTTGCGTACCTCCCTGTGCGTGAATACCTGCAGGATTGATTTCTTGAAGCAGAATTTCCAGGACAATGAAAATGTGCCTCTTCCTTGTGGCCACAGCATGAAGGTGTCTCGAGGGAGGGATACAAGCAGGGAGGTGGTCTTTGCGCCGGAAAATGTTATGCTATTTGCAAGAGTCTCACACACTCCGAAGGTGGAGCTCTCTGTCTTCCCCTCTCACCTGCAAAACCTCCACACGTTTCCTCCTCTTCCCCGATAGCCCCATGTCCTTCTCCACTAGTTGCCAATATTTCATCCAGGCTTCTTGGCTTTTTTACTTAAAAACAATTTATTTTTTTTTTATTTT
>VBSM01002153.1:7363961-7376396 GCA_008086735.1 Cheirogaleus medius | reverse complement strand
TCTCACTCTTGCTCAGGCTGGTCTCCAACTCCTGACCTCAAGTGATCCTCCTGCTTTGGCCTCCCAGAATGCTGGGATTACAGGTGTGAGCCACCACACCCAGCCAGGTTCCTGACTTTGGATGGTGCCAGAACCCAGGCCCATGGGCAGAGACTAGCATCTCTTGGAGGAGAAGATGGAGGAAGAAAGTTATACCCACTGAGCAAGGCTGCCAGAATTTAAATATATTAGGTTATTTTAAGTATGAAATGTCCAATTTCCTTAAGTATTAAGTTTGACAGTTGATATCTCTGACATTTCATGTTGACACTTCTTGTTTTATTTTTATTGTGGAGGTACATCCTCAGTTTTTCCAATGTACATTTTGGCTTGTGATCATCTTTCAAATTTTTCTTCTTAGAGCAATTTTTGTGAAACCATGGATAAGTCAAAAATTCGTGTTATTTTCAAATATGAATTCCATCATGGAACCAATGCACCACAGCTTGAAATATCAATTAAGGGTTTGGGAAGGATGTGGCTAATGCGTAGTATGTCGATGGTTTGAGAAGTTCCATTCTAGTGATTTTAATCTTGAAAATGAGCCATGTGGGTGACCTTGAGACCAAGGTGTGGATACTGATGAGCTGAAAGTTGTAGTGGAAACGAATCCATCTCAACCTGCACATGAATTAGCAGCAAGGTTTGACGTTACTATTCCAATAATATTGAACCAGTTGAAACAAATGGGCAAGGTAAAGAAGCTGGATAGATGGGTTCCACATGAATTATATGAGCATCGGAAGAGACATCATCTCGAAGTTTGCCTTTCTTTGCTGTCACAACATAAAGGCGAACCATTTCTACACCCTATTGTTACATGTGATGAAAAATGGATTCTTTTTGACAATCGCAAGTGTTCGGCACAATGGTTGCATAAAGATGAAGTGCCGAAACACAGTCCAAAACAGAATGTTCATCAAAAAAAGCTAATGGTGTCTGTTTGGTGGTCCAGCGCTGGTATTATCCACTACGGCTTCATGAAACGTGGTCAATCGATTACAGCGGATGTCACTGCAACCAACTGGATGAAATGATGAGGATGCTTGTGTTTAAGCAGCAGAGATTGGGCGATAGAGACAGGCCAATGCTCTTGCAAGACAACACTCGACCGCAAGTCCCACAAACAACGCTACTCAAACTGCAGGTACCGGACTTGGAAACTCTCTGTCATCCACCATATTCACCAGACCTGGCACCAACTGACTATAACTTCTTCCAGGCTTTGGTCCACTTCTTGCAAGGAAAAATACTCAATTCTCAACAAGCTGTGGAAAACATCTTTCACAATTTATTCACCACTGACTCTCCAGGCCTCTTTGCTGCTGGCATAAACAAGCTACCGTTAAGATGGCGAAACTGTGTCGAAAGTTTAGGTGCATCCTTTGATTCATTGTACTGCTTCTTGTTTGAGATATAATAAACTAAACTTTTGATTCTAAATCGGACATTTCATATTTAATGACCTAAATGGTAGGACTCTGGAGCCTGATTGGGTTAAAATCTTTATGAGCTGTGTGATTCTGGGCAAGTGACTTAACCTCTCTGTGTCTCAACTTCCTTGTCTGTACAATGGGATGAGGCTAGTCCCGCCTTGCAAGTTTCCCCGCCTCCCCACAGGGGGAATTGATTGAATAATACACGAGGAGGGCTTTGCCCAAAACCTGATGCAGTTTCCTACCAACATTATTATTATTACCATTATTATCTATTCTTTGAGGTCCCAAGGAAATTGCTTCTTCCTAAGCTGCCGCCAACGATTCCCTGGCACATAACTGTTCCCGTCTCTGAGAGGGGGCTCGCCTCTGTGTGCTGAAGGTCATCTGCGTGGGCATCTCGTTTCCTCACTGGGAAGGGGAGGTGGAATTACTGGTTTCAAAATATGGGCCAAGCCTGAAAGCGTAAATGATTGTTTCCATAAAACACGATGTGTCAGCCAGTCAACTGTGTCGTAATTCGGCTCTAAGAAAGTTCTATTCAAAATCCATTTAATTTGTCCGCCAACAGGCAAATGGATGCACAAACCGTGGTCCATCCCTCGGCTGCAGTATCACTGAGCCACAAGGGAACGAGGCACTGAGTCACGCCGCCACGCGGGTGACCCCTGAACATCACGCGGAGTGGAAGACGAAAAAGAGCACTTACGGAATGACGCCGTTTACGGGCAGTGTCCAGAAAAGGCAAATTCATAAGTTCAGAACGCGCATCAGTGGTGGCCCGGGGCGGGGCGAGGGGCAGTGGGGAGCGACCGCTGCTGGGTTTGGGGTTTCCTTTTGCGACAACGAAAGGCTCTAAGATTGGTTGTGGTGGTGACGACACAACTGCCTGAAAACAGTGAAAACCGTCGTGCGCTTAAACGGGAGCATCGCCTGCTACATGTTACAGCCTGACGGAGTGGTTTATAAGAAGCGTGTTTGCTGGGGGAGGTACCGTGTTTCCCCGAAAATAAGCCCTACCCATAAAATAAGCCCTAGCAGGATTTCTAAGCGTTTGTGCAATATAAGCCCTACCCGGAAAATAAGACCTAGTGGCGGGCGTGGCTACGCAGTGCATCTGCACAACCCGTGCATTTCGTCGCGGGGCGGTCAAGAAGACAAGCAGCCCTTCTCATTTGCCCCATCGTGACAGCTACTATCCCAGAGGTGACCGGAACGGTGCAGACAGCCCCACCACCAAGGTCGGCTCCCCCTGTCAGGTCCCGGCCATCCTGTGCGTGCTGCAAGCCGAGGCTTTGAGGGGAAAATAACACATCCCCTGAAAATAAGCCCTAGGGTGTCTTCTTGAGGAAAGATGAATATAAGACCCTGTCTTATTTTCGGGGAAACACGGTAGGTGCAGATGGGGAGGGCTCGTCTGCAAAGCCTGCAAATGGCTGACGGAGGTCACGGTCCAGGAGCTTGGCTGCCTGGCGCTTAAAAACCGAAAGGTGCAGGTGGAGGTGGAGAGGGACCCGGGAGGAGACACTGAGCAGGTGCGAGCAGACCCCTGGCCTCTCAGATCACTTTCCTTGCCCCCTGGGGAGGTCTCCGCTGCTGTGCTGAGAGCCGTTGCCAAGGGCGCCGCCGAGTCAGCCTGCAGTTTGCCTCCCTGAACGTCAAACCACAGGACTAGATAGTGGTGACCGTTGTACACAAGGTCGTGAATGCACATGATGCCACTGAGCTGTGTACTGCAAAAGGGTTAGAATGGTCGATTTTATGTTATGTATATTATACTGCAATTTAAAAATATCAAACCAAACTGTGTTGCTTTCTGCCCTGAGATCTCTGTTTACAAGGCTTGAAGAGACAGCTGCTTTCTTTTTTTCGCCCCCGGGCTGAAAAGGGCTTTTCCCCTTCATTGGTCAGAATTCTCCTCTCTCTCCCGGGAGGGGTGCTGATAACTTTACTGGGGGCTTCTGATTGGCTGGATCTCTGCCCTGGAAGCCCCCTCCTCCCCTTCCTAACCCCCCACCCCCGTTAGGGGGCTGGGAGAGTGGGTAGAAGCTGAGTCGTCCCCTTTGGGAAGAAGGTTTCTTTTAGGGCCGCTCTGGAGCGTGGGGCTGGTGGCATGGGGCTCCCTCAGGCTGGCCAGGCAGTGGTGCCAGCATCCCTGGTCCTGCTCTGGGCACTGGCTGCAGTGACTTCGGAGAGTAAGTAAAACTGCCGCATTGCTAGTTCTGTCCGGGGTGAAGTGGGTGGCAGCCCAGAGCCTCCCAGGACAGCGCTTTGTAGCCGGATGCTGTTCACCTGCCTCTCGGCTGCCACCCTCTGTTTCGCTTGTCCTGGGGACAGGTGGATCCTCATCTCTCACTCTCGTCCTCCCCCAGCGTCCTCTGGAAACTGAGACAAGGTGGGGTTTGGGGAGCTGCAGAGCCCAGATCTCAAATCCCCAGCGAAGGAACCCTGTGGGGGTTTGGCTGGTCTCCGCGTTAGGAGGTGGGTGGGAAACACGAAGCTGCTCGCTAAGGCAGGGCGATGCTCGGAAATGAACTTCTGCTTGTCTGAGTATTGCAGGAGGGTCTCGGGCAGTGCTGTCTCCCAAAATTACAAGGTGAGCCAAATGTAATCTTAATTGTCCTAGTCATCATGTTTAAAAAGTATAAACAAAAGCAGGTAGAATTGATTTTAGTAACATATTTTACTTAACCCAATATATCTAAAATATCATTAGAAAATATATAATAAAGCATTCATGAAATACATTGTCCCATTCTTCAAAATCCAATGTGTGTTTTATACATGGAGCATATTTCAATTTGGATGCCAAAATTTCATTGCAAATACTTGGTCTGTTTTTAGATTTCTTAAAATTTAGAGTTGAGGAAGTGGATTCAGATGCTGTGCTAAGTTGTTTCAAACGCACGTGAGAGTTTTCCAATAAGTGAATTGTCTGTTTTTCCTTTAAATTAATTGAAATAAGATGAAAAGTCTCTCTTAACGCTAGCAACATTTCGGATGCGTAAAACAGCCAAACTCTAGACAGCGCAGGTGGGATCGTGGGCTCTGGGCTGGCCCTGTGTCGGCACGTGGCGCCGCTCCGGCAAGTCACGGCGGCAGGAGGAATGAATGAACAGGGACCAGCTCCGACCTCTGGGAACGCTGAACCGAGACTCGGTTTCATTTGCTGCAGAGATGACACTGATTTCAGTCTGTCTCAGCTCTCTCCCTGGAAGTGGGTAGGGTCTGGTTTGAAAGGTTTCCTACCTCCCAATGTGTCATATTTTGCCCTCTTTGGCTAATCTATGATGAATCTATCATTGAATGATCTTTGTTTCTCTGAACATTCAAAAAAAAATTTAAATATGTTTTTTGAGTGCTTGAGAAGCGGAAGGGGCGCAGACTCCATTCAAGCAGGATGCTCTTGGAACACGCCTCGCTTCTGAGGTCACGGATGATCACGCTGGGGCGTGGCTGGCTGCAGCACATCTGGGTGGTGAAGCAGATGTGTGGAGGTTGCGGGCCGAGCAAACCAGCAGGGTGCCAAGTTTGTGCACTGTTGAGAGTTTGATGATTGTGCATACGTATGTTTAGCGGGGTGCCCAGGATCCAAGTTTTCAAAGAGTGGGAGGGAAATCTGTTGGGTTGAATGTCTCTGAAATATGGTTTTATCCATTGATATTCTACTTTAATGCAGAGAGGGTTTTGTTAGATAAGCCAAAGTATTCAGGGGCAAAAGAAATCCCAAATCCTCCACCATGCTCTATTGTTTCAAAGGGTCTAAACAAAGTGGTATAAAATGCACTCTCCCCACCCGCTTTGGGGGAATGATTTGTTTTTCAAGGGATTGAACTATCAGCATGTGTGAGGACTGCCAGTGGGGGTGCAAGTGGGCGGTTTTGAGGGTGGAAATGGTGTCATTGAAAAGCCATCGTGTGAAAATGGCTGCAGATGGACGCCCGGCTCAGGTGCAGGAGGGCATGGATGGTGCCGGAAAGATCCAGACAAGTGGCTGGCAGGAAGGACAAGCGAAGCTGGCTAAGAGGGGGGAGGCATCAGGTGAGGGGCTAGGGGGAGGGAGGGATGCGGCCCCTTCCCAGGAGGCGGCTCTGGGAAGCCCCTGGCAGAGTGTCCTCGGTGGCCTGCGGTAGGGCCTCCTAGCCCGGTGTGTTCACGGCCTGGTTGTCCTCTACAGCTCAGATGTGGGGAGAAAGGAAGGTGTCACGAGACCTACCAGGGAGCAGTGCCGGCTGCCACCTTACTGCTGCAGCTTCTTGGTCCTCCCTTTGTTCGTTCATTCACTCGCTCTGTCTCTTGCTCATTCGTGATAGTGTAGTGGGTACAGCTGTGGACCCTGGCGCCAGGGTGCCTGGGTTCGAATCCTGACTGTACTGCTAACTAGCTGTGTGCCCCTGGGCAAGTCCCTTCAGGACTCAGTCTTTGTGAAATGGGAATAATAATAGCACTTACCACCTGGGACCATCAGGGGGATGGAAGGAGTTGAATACGTAAATTGCTTGGAAGAGTGCCTGCCCACAGTTAGCGCCGTATGGACGTTAGTTTTCTCCGTCCATTCAATCTTTCCAGTCTCCGCTGCGCACCAGGTACTTTTCCAGGAGCTAGGGGATACGATGTTAAATGAGAGAACCAAAATAATCAGATCGTTTACAGATCTCGCAAGGGTTACGAAGAGAATAAGGTATTAAGGTGGAGACGGACAGATGGGGCACCGACTCTGGACAGGGTGGTCGGGGCGGCCCTCCTGCGGAGGGCTGTTTGTGCTGAGACCTGAAGGGTCCGGGGACTCGGAGGGCTGGAGGAACGGTGCTCAGGTGGGGACAGTGTGTGCGAAGGCCTTGAGCTGGAGAGGAGCCGCCATCGTGGCTGCAGGGCGAGAGAGGAGCGGGGTGTGGCCAGGGGGCAGGCAGAGGCCAGCTGCCGGGTTAGGATTTTATCGTGAGTGTGTGCGTGAGAGCGTGTGTGCGTGCACGCGCGTTCGCGGTGGGGATTGGGGGGTGGGGGGCAGGGAACTCAGGCGCAGCTGAGCGGGGGCATGATGTGATCCGATTCCTGCTTTGAAAAGATGACTCTGGCTGCTGGGTGGACGTGGAAAATGGGAGGCTCCTGCAGCCATCGGGACGGGAGAAGATGTGGCCTTGTCTAGAGGGGCAGCCATGGGGCGGAGACAGGGAGGGAGGAGGGGTGGAGGCCTGCATGTGTCGATGGAGTTGGCAGAACCTGCTGACATGCTGCACTGGGGAGGTGACGAGGGAGTGTGGGGCACAGGTGACTGCCAGGTCGCCAGCCGGAGCAGCCGGGGGAGGGAGGGTGGTGCCAGTGCCCGAGACGGGAGGAGCATGTTGGGCAAAGCGCAGGGCGGTCACTACCAGCCCTACGAGAGAACGGAGAGGGGGCATTATCTCTTCTTGTCCCCTTAGCCACCTGGAGCCTCAGATGTCCTCTTCCATGAGCAGGTCGGTGGCCCATAGCGTGGGGCTGTCCCCTGCCTCTTCCGGCCTTGCCCTGCTGCCATCCGATCTGTGATTTCAGGAGCTCCAGAGGTGCCGCTGGGGTGGGCGCCTCCGGCATGACTGCGTGCACAGGTGAGTGTTGTCTTTAGGACACCTCGTCACACCCCTGGTGACCAGGAGCCTGAGCTGGCCGAGTGGGGGTGGCTTGAGGGGATGACAGCTGTGAGAGAAGTGACAGGGACAGCCCCAGAGGGCCTTGGCCACGTTCCCAAAGAGCCCAGCTGGGAGGAACAGGGCCAGTTCTGCAAAGGCCGCCCACAGAGTTGGAGAAGCAGCGGCAAGCCCAGAGCGAAATGCCTCAAGTCGCCCCGCCCCCAAGGCCTGGGGCTTTGGGTGGAATTAGAGATTCTGGCCAGGTGACATTTGAGTCTTGGGATGGAGTAGAAGAGAGAAACTTGGGGGCAAATTCTTTGGAAATCGAGAGCATCTTGGGAATGTGAAGTGTGGTCCCGTCTCAAGGAAATTGACATAAACATGTTAATTCAATCACAGGCCGGGGCAGGGGGAGGCGTCGTTATTGGGTTTCACAGTTGATCCCCTGGCATGAAGGGGCGGTTAGAGAGCTACGGAGTCTCTGTTCCCTAAATCAGCTCTTCCCCAGAGCAACTACCCTCCCCAAAGCTGGTGAGCAGCTCTATCTGCTATAAGGTCAGGGTGCCACCCCCTCCCCCCATGGGATGTCCATCAAGGAAGTTGGTGGTGATCACACTGCCAAGGTTTGAATCCCAGCTGTGTGACCTTGGGTGAGTGAGTTAACCTCTCTGAGCTGCAGTTTCCTCCTCTGTAAAATGGAGAAAATAAAGAGTTTCTCAACCTAAAGTCGGTTAAAAGACTTAAATGAGTTCACAAAAAAAGCGAGACAATGGTTCTCAGTCTGGATGATTGTCCCCCACCCCTAGGGGACATTTTGCAAAGTCTGGAGACATTTTTGGTTGTCACAGCTGGGCTTTGTCACTAGCATCGAGTGGGTAGAGGCCAGGGATGCTGCTAAACCTCCTGACAACACCTGGGAAAAAAACCCACAACAGAATTATCTGGCCCCAAATATTAATCGTGCCCAGGCTGAGAAGCCTTGATGTGTACAAAGCTCTCGGAAGAGGGCCTCGCCCGTGACAACACTGGCTAGCGTTTATTGAGCACTTACTGTTATTGCCTTTCTTTTCTTCCTCACCCTCTTGGGGGCAGGCAGCTCAGGCCCCACATGGAGAGGGTGGTGGGAACAAAAGAGGCCTCAACATTCCAGGTGGGGTTGGGGTCCCAGGGGGGTGACAGACTGTCAAGGTGACATTGTTCTCTCCGTCTGCCCTCCAGGGTCAGCTGGGCCCCAGCTCACCTGTGGGCACCAGGTACACCTACTGCTTTGCTGCCAACACCAGCACCGGCCTGCAGGGGCCCCGGCCTCCAAGGCTTGGCTGTCCTTGACGTGGTTGGCCCAAGCCAGGTGGCCTTACGGGTGAGTGTCTTTGGGTAACTGGGAGATCATGTTGATACTGGGGAGGGCCAAGGGGAAGCCACAGCCCCCCAGATTTCCAATCTGTCTGATGAGCAGAGAGGAGCTTTCTGAGGAATGTCATATTCAGCAAGTGGGGACTCTGGAGAGGGATGAGGAATAGTGGCGCCATTTTGGTTGTAGAGGGTGCCGCGGCGGGCCTGGAGGAGGGGTAGCGGGGTGAGGGATGGAGGGGTTCCTTGGAGAGAGAAGGGCCACGGGATGGGGACACACTATGCCCTAGGGAGGACTAGGGGTCAAGTCTGTAGATCCGTGGAGTGAGCAGAGTTGAACAAAGTCAAGGCCTTTAGGTAAAGGAAAAGACTGGGTGGAAACAAAATGCCCGGATGGGACCACCGGGCCTGCCTTGGTCCCCTTCCCACTGGACACTGTCCTTATAGTGCCTGGGTCCACAGGCTCGGGTTCAAGGCAAGTGGTAAGGTGCAGTGGGGTTAGTCCTAGGATAAGGCACATTGTGAGCTAGGCTTACTTGGTGGTTGCAGGTTCCTTTTCATCAAGATTTTCCTAAAATTTCCTAATGTTCTTGCAAATGGAAGTGCCCCCTCATTCTCCTCTGTCCCGTTTCTGGTAACTCTCGTGTGTTTCTTGGACAAACCCTCCCACCCCACATAAATGGCCTTTAGTTTCCACTGAAGTCTTATCTACCAGGTAAGAGGAATGAGGATGAACCACTTGAAAAAGCGACGTCACAGGGCAGTGCCGCCACCCCGTATGGTGCCTTAGTGGTGGAGACCTGTCACTGTGCATCTGCACCAACCCACAGAACGTGCGGCGCCAACGGTGAACCCTAATGTACTCTCCGGACTTGGGGTGATCACGGTGTGTCAGGCTAGGTCGAGTGTAACAGACTAACCGCTGCGGCGGAGATGATGCTTGCGGGGGAGGGGTACGTGGGGGGCAGGCGGTATATGGGAACCTCTGCACCTTCTGCTCAATTTTGCTGTGAATCTAAAACTGCAATAAAAATGAAGACTAGCACATTTAAAAAAGAAAAATCAGTTATGTCAGGGAGGCAGGTTTTAGGGATACTATTTTCCATTTCTAGAAAGTCCATCTTTTGCACTAAACACGCACACAACTGCGGTGTTGGTGGGACGTCCAAGTCTTTCTTCATCACGGGCAAAGCCTTTTTTTCTTTGCTTTGCAATAAACCATATTTCTCTTGATACTGTGTAGTCGTATGAATCCCTCAACCCAACTTCCAGAGCCTTTTTGGGCAGAATGAGAACTTTCTAAACATTTAGCGGGGAGAGGCAGGTACCTGGGTGTCTCCATTACCCTGGAGACATTCGGCATCCACCGCCCAGGAACTAGACCTGCCGCAGGAAGGGTCTCTCTGCCTTGCCCCCAACACTTGTGGGTGGGGGTGCTGGCGAGGTCCTGGGGTGTCTCGGGAGACGTCACCAACACAGCGATTTCTGTTTTAGCTCCAAGACTTCCAGGTGACATCCATCCTGGGGTCCAAGGTGGAGGTGCTGAAGGAGCCTGAGAGGTTGAGGTAAGACATCTGGCCTTGGGGCTGGGCCTCTCTTCCGGCAGGGCAAGGTGTTAGCCCTGTACCATCTTCCAATGGCCACCAGGCCCTGGGTACACAGGTGAGATTGGGAGGACCCGGTTAGGGTGGCCCCTCTGCAGCACTGGGATGCCTTCTTGGACTCTTTGAACTTTGAAGTTCAAAGAAGGCTCCGTTTTTATGTGTTGACCTTGTCTTTATGTGCTTGACCTTGTCAAACACTCAGCCTGTACCACTGGCGGAGACCATTTAGAGTTGTCAGACGTAGGAGCCTTGGGTGACTCCAGACAGCCTGAGGTGCCCTCCTCTTACCTGATGGGGAGGAGCTCACCTACGTTCCCCTGCCTGTCACTCCCAGCATGTCCAGATGTCTTGTCTGCCAATCACCCCTTGGACATCATCCCTGAGCGCATTCTAGAAGACTCTGGCTGATTGGGCTGTGGGGACCACTGAGGCCGGCCTTCTCCCCTCCCCCACACTGCCAAGAGGGAGGAGATCGTGTCCTTTCCCACCCCAAGCTAAGCCCCCTTTTGTGACCCAGCCAAGCCTGGAATTCTCCCTCCGGCTTGTTTCCCACGCCCCCGTGACAGCGGCCTGAAGACACCTCCCTCTCTAAAGAGTCCTCTTCCTTTTTTATTGCAAATTTATTTGTTAAAAAATAAAGCCTTTGTCCAGGGATAACGGGATGGGGGATGCTGCTGAGGGCAGACAGACCGCCTCAGCCGCAGGGAGGGTCTCCTCCAAGGGGACTATTGTCCCCCAGCTCCATCAGAAATGCGAAGTCACCGGGCTGGGGGCTGTCAGTCCCTTGAGGCCAGACTGACGCTTGCTATTCTGAGACAGGCGGGGCGGGAGCATTTCCCCCCATCAAGGCCTGAGACCCAGGGGACCTCCTTTGGAAGACCCCCACACTTCTGTTGGAGAGGGAGGGGACAGTGACTCCCCAGGGAGGTAGACTTGTGGACAGTGTTCCCCATTGTTCTGTCTTGCTAGCTGCTGGGGTTTGGGGGCTTGGCAGTTTCCCCTTCGTCTTAGAGCATCTTTGTCTTTTGCCTCCATTCCTGTGTGGGACGATCTCACCACCTGTCACCTCCCACCCAACAGACACCGGGCGCTGCACCTTTCCGCCAGGTGCGGGGGATGGAGGGGAATGCCGGGCTGACTTCTGACCCCCGCCTCTCCCCCCACTGGCCGCGACCCTCACCCGTAGCTCCCCATCTCGGGACCTCGTTCCCTTGTGTCAACAACAACAGAGTCTCAAGTCACCCCGAGCTCAGGGTTTGGAGGCCTGTGTCGCTGGAGCTAGCCTGCCTGGGTTCAAATGTCAGCTGTGGCCCTTCGCGAGTCACTGAACTGCCCTGAGCCTCAGTTTCCTTGTCGGGAATGTGGGCGGGGGGCTGGTAAGTCCCTCCCCGGTGGGATCTGAAGGGGACGGAAAGACTTTCTCCACCCTTCTGGTTGAGTGGCGGGGACTGGAAACTGACACCAGGAGGAAAGGGGTGTGGGCTGACTGCACACACGGGGACGGCGCAGGAATGGAGGGGAGACCCCAGTGCAGGGCGATCGGGATCTTGCACGCCGTCTTCACGGGGCTCGCGGGGCAGGGGTGTGGGCAAGTTGGAGATCAGTAAACGCTTTAGGAAGATGAGTGGGTTCTTCAAGGAACGACGGGAGATAGGCTGGTCAGGGACACAGTCTGGGTGCGGGGTCGACGTCCAGCGTCCTCCCCTGTGACTGGAGTTACTCTTCCCAGGTTGCTGGAACTCCCAGCACCGGGTTGAGGACAGTCGCGTTCCTTTGGGAGGACTGTCTGTAGGCAGGCGAGGGAGGTCACAGAAAGCCTGTCCCTGCACTTGCTGTTTCTCAGGTGGCTTCAGTTCAGAACAGTCGACGTGACGGCACGTTTTGGGGTGGCACGTTCAGAACACCTGCCCCTCCGCGCGGGGACCGGGTGGGAGCTGTGGGGTCAGGTGGCTCTTGGAAGCTCAGCCTTTCAGTCTGTGGCATGTGGCGCATGCACACGTGCTTTCTGTCCCGGTGGTGACAAGGCTGAGGGCAGCTTTGAGCAGAGGGGGCTGCCCCAGACCCCAGCGGAGGAGAGGGGCAAGGCTGTTTACGGGCATGTGGGGTACCTGGGGGCTGACCTGCCTGAGGGCAGGGATGCTGTGGCCTCTGGCAGTGAGCAGGTGACCTGGGGTGCGGAGGCCCCACCTGACCCCTGCCCGCCGCTCTGCAGCGCCACCCTGGACCGCGTTCTGCTCCTCTTTGTCCCGCGCGCTGGGCACGTGGCCGGCCTGTGTCCCCACCGTGCGGAGCGGCGCTGGGCGCTGAACGTGACGCGCGCTGTGCTGAGCCTCCTGCAGGGCCACCCCGGCGCCCATGACACTGAGACCCTCGACGAGGTGAGGCCTGGAGCTGAGGGGG
>VBSM01002153.1:7287466-7300188 GCA_008086735.1 Cheirogaleus medius | reverse complement strand
CCGCCTCGGCCTCCCAGAGTGCTAGGATTACAGGCGTGAGCCACCACACCTAGCCTCTTATTCCCATTTTGCAGATGAGGACACAGAGGCCCAAAGAGGCTGTGTGTCCCAGGTCATATGCTGAGCGGGGACGGAGCTGGACTCCGCCACCGTGTTGTCCGGCTCTAAAATCCCCTTGGGCTGTCCCATCTGGCAGGTCCTTGTGGACAGAATTCTAAGACCCCCCCTCGCTACCCCTCCTCCCAACACGCACGATTCCCGCCCCTGGTGGACACACCTGCCTGTAGGCATTCAATCAAACACTAATCTGGGCCTTGCTGGGAAGGGATTTATGCAGAAGTAATTAAAGCCCTAAATCACTCGACCATGAGATGGGGGCCTTGTCTACTCACAGGAACTCTTTACATCTGGGCCCAGGACAGAGATTGCAAAGGGTGAGAAAAACGTGACACGCTCCTAGCTAGAAGCCGGAGGAGCCCCTGGTTTGCAGCCGGCAAGGAAAGGGGACCTGAGTCCTACAGCCGAATTCTGCCAACCTGGGTGAGCCTGGACGCTCCTTCTGGACTCTTCCCAGAGCCTCCTGGACGTGTCTCAGCCTGGCCAGGCCTTGGGCAGAGCACCCAGCCACGGCCTGTCGCACCCTGGCCGCTCGAACTGCGAGATGAGGAGTTTGGGTTGCTAAGCTGCCCAGTTTGTGGCCGTTTGCTACGTGACATCACAGTCCCTGACCCGTGGGCTCACGCGCCAACCCAGCTGTCACAGCCCGTGGAAGACGCCCTGTCCTCAACCGCCTCTCCAGGCCTCCCAGGGGCTCCTGAAGGCCTGTCGGGGCACTGTCCCCACGCCGGAGCCACTGGAGGGCTGTGAGGAGGGGACTGGCCTTGGACCAAACCCCAGCCTCTTAATGCCAAGGTGATTCAGCACTGTTGACATTAGCCCGAACGGGGATCACCTGGCTGAGGCAGTTTGGCAGGTTTCGGGCTGTGGGGTGGCTCTTTATCCCCTTGTGTTCTGGAAGGAGGTCATTGCTGATGGAGGGGAAGGCAGCCTGTGTGTGTCTTTACTGAGTCTGGCGATGCCGCCGGTCACGCCAGCCACGTTTCAAATGCACACGCAGAAGCTGCGAGAGGCTGGCTGGCGACTGCCGCGCTGGGCGGTGCAGCCCTGCTCCAGAGCATCGAGTGCGGGGAAAGGGACTCACTTTTATGTCACGACCTTGCGGCGTCCTAAGCGGAAGCCCAGCACCAGACGTGCTGCAAGACGTCCAAGAGGCCGATTCGCGCAGCTCCTCCACGTCGGCTCCTCCCATGCTTCGGTCCTTCTCCTCCTCCTCAGGCCCCTGGGTCCTGGTCCTCTGGGCTCCAGGGTCCCCACCCAGGGAGGCCCCGCACCAGCACTCGACCAGTGCCACAGGCAGCCCCACGCCGCCCTCCTGCCCAGGCGTCTCCGGGCCCCGGAGCTGCGGCCGCCAACCCCGAGCCCGCCGGTGCCGGAACTCGCCCAGGGAGCGTTCTGAGAGCTCGGCTTTTACCCGCGCCGCTCACGTGGATGCTACAGGGGCTGATTGAAACCGGCCTGCGTGGCACTGCCAATCAGCGACTGCCCACGTGCCAGTGCTCCGAGCAGGGCGGGCGGGCTCGGCGGTGCTCCGGGAAAGCCTTCACCTGCGCCGGGGGCAGTTGTACCGGGGAGACCCCAGGGCAGGGCCTGACTCTGACTCTCCATCCGAAACAGACACCACCTACTGGATGAGACTGGTTCTGCCTTTTCCTAAGTTCGCAGGACACAGGAGCTGGCAGACCCTCCTGAGAAACCCCTTTCCTTTCTCAATTTGACCAGGAGGAAGGGGAAGCTTAGTCGTTTAGTATTTCCGGGTATAGAGCCTCATTGCTTCTCCTTTATCTGTCTCATGTCACATCTCAGGTCCCTAGGGCCAGGGACAGAGCTAGGCTGCACCCCTTGGGCTTGCTGCCCATTGTATCCGGAGAGCAGGTGACTTGCTCCGTGAGTTGCACAGGCTCACAGATGGGGAGGATCTGTGCTCAGTTTGAAGTCTACCCTGAGCCTCCCCCACACCAGATTTAGATGATTTATAAGATGAGATTTAGATGAGACTTTGGACGTTGAATCGATGCTGTAAAGGGATGAGGCTCTTGGGGCAAGATGAATGCATCGTGCATTCGGGACAGACTTCCATCTTTGGGGGCCGCAGGGCAGACTAGCTAGGCAGACTCCCCCTCCCCCCATGCTAGCTGTCCATGCCCTGATCCTCAGAACCTGTGACCCTGTGTTACCTTATACAGCACAAGGGACATTGCAGAGGTGATTAAATTAAAGGCCTTGAGATGGGGACATCAGCCTGGACGCCAGGTGAGCCCAATCACATCACACAAGTTCTTAAAAGCAGAGAAGTTTCTCGGGCTAAAACAGGAGAGAGAAGGAAGAATGGGCGGTCACAGAAGATGCGTGGGGCACAGCGAGCCACCACGTGTCTTGTTCACTGTGTACCCCCACAGCCTGGAGCCCAGCAGGTGCTCAGTAGGTGTTTGGCGACAGAAAGGCCCATAAAGTGAACTTTTTTAAAGCACCTGCTCAGGCTGCCTGGAAGCCAGTTAACAGCCAGGTGGACAAGTAATTTAACCTGTCTGACGTCAAATCACCCCTTCCCTCTGAATATCAGAAATAAGGCTCAGCGAGGTGCAGAAACCCGCCCGAGGCCATCCAGTTAACAAACAGTGGGGCTGGGGTTCAAAAGCAGGCCCGTCAGAACCCATCTGGGTGCCAGATGCAACGCCACCTCCCCGCCCCCCGGCCATAGTGGGCAGAGCTCCCGGGGTGGACAGCTGCCCGTGTTGTGCCTTGCTTCACTCTGCTGCCTTTCACTCTGGTGACTGGCTGTCACCCCGTTTCCGATGGCTCAGGGCAGCCAGACTGCCGGGACAGGCCGGCAGGGGGTGCTAGCGCCCGTGTAAAGACCAGCAGCTCCCTGAGCTGCTCGAAGAAGAGCCATCTCAGTGCAGAATGAAGGTCCTGGCCACCAGCAAAAACAGAGCGTCCCTAACGAGGGGCACCTGCTGGTACAGACCCATCTCTGGGGCCTGCGGGCCAGATGCTCTTGGACAAAGGACTTCACCCCTGCGGCTGCGGCTCCCACAGCCGTAAAAGGCGGGGTGGTGGAGGAGAGAACACTCCTCCCAGGGGTATTGACAGTAAAATGAAGCACAAGGTGGGGGGCGAAGGGGGAAGGCTTTTAGCACTTGACTTAGTTGAATTTGCGTTCTTTATTAAGAGACGTTTAACGATTCTCATAGGACTATCCGTTTCAGATTCTGCCCAAACCGCAGGGATCCTTTTTTGGACTTGGCTGTCTCTCTTCCTTTCCTCTGCCCTTTTATGTCTTTACCCCAGCCCCACTCTGTACTTCAAAGACTCCCAAACACTCCTGCCAGACCCTCCGGCTGTTCTGCCCTTATAAACTACGAGGGGGTGTCGGGTTCAAAAGGCCCTCTCAGGCAAGGCCTAGAAGGGGGTTCCCTGCTTGTGAAAACTGCTGTGAGCCAAGTGCAGATTCGGGCACGTTGTGCCTCTGCTTGTCTGTGAGCATTTCCTCTGTGTTCCAGCCTAAACACCAGCCAGTCCTAACTTTACTGACCTGCAAGGCCCCGTGCTGGGCAGAGATACACAGATAAATGCGACACAATCACTAGAAGCAACTCCAGTGGGGACAGAGATCCCAACAGACATTTCAGAACCACTTATGTGCCCGTCTGCAGAGATCTGCACTCAGCAGCGGCATCTCATCCAGTTCCTAAGAGGCCACCAGGTACCGTCCTAGGAAGACAGAATTCTCTCTACTTCACAGAGCGACCTCCAAGCCCAAGGTCAGACAGGGACTGGACACAAGGTGTGACTATACTGCTGTCTCCCTTACCCTAAGCAGGCAGGGACCTCTTGAAAGTGTCCTCTTACATGGGATCCAAACGTGTACTAAATGTAGGTCACTATGGCTGGAAAGGCATTGTTCCCCTTATCCTTGCAACCGGCAGCTGCTCGGTGAGTTTGGATCGTGGCCTGAGGTTTAGCAACACCAGCCCCTTTGGTGGCCCGACAGATCTCAGGGTTGTGACCCTTGGAATTTGAAGGCAACTCTACACACAGCGTCTCTCCCAGGTTCTTTTTCCCTTCAACCATTAAACCACACACAAACAAGCCGGGAGACAGAACGCTCCGCTATCTTCACGAGGTCATTCCTTTTCCCTCCTGCTTCACCTGATGCAGAAGAATTTTTCAGTAAAACTTCAGCTTTACAAGAACATGCAACAGAAAGGATTAGGGAACTTGGCGATCCAAAACTGGCCAAATGAGGGTTTTGTGTATGTATTTTTTGTAATGTAAAGCAGTTCCAAGAAAAGTGAAGTCACAGCCCGGGTTGCTTATTTTCAGTTCTTAGAAAAGAGGCGATTTCGAAAGGGAAGCGGGTCTGCTCGAGCACACAGGCGCGCTGTCTGGCAGGGGGGCGCTCGCAGATAGACCAGCTGGGCTTTGGCGCCGGGAAACTAAAACCTCCCGGATACGCTTTCATTGGGTGATGTCAAGGAGGAAACACTAGCTGAGACAGTGAAAGTTATTAATATTCAGAGAAACCACACAGCTCACAAATAGAAGTGCCTCGGATCCAGCACCCACCCACCGGAGCACACGGCCCCCTCCCCCATCCCCATAAGGTTTACTGCCGGGGCAACGATGTCGGCTCAACCAGCATTTTCCAATCGGGTATCGTTTACCAGAAGTTAGGTGAGGACAAACCGGGCAGGATATGGTTCTCCGCAGCGTGGGTCCGTTTTCTAGCAGAAAAGCAGATTTCAGATAAGAGAGAGTCGCGGGAGGGGCAGATTTCAGGTTAAGCAACCTCAGGAGTCTACCACACACCCAGCTCAGGGACTACTATTGGCTACCCCATGATAATTTTGTGGCAAAAGTTTTAAACCTAAGAGTTCTGTAGCAGAGATCCCATGGTCTGCACCAAAATTAAATTTCAATGCGATCAAAGCAACCAATCAACTGTGTCAGCCAGGGAGAGACGGGATGACTGAATGGAACGTGGTGTCCTGGAACGGGACCCTGGACTGGAGAGGACATTAGGAAAACACTAAGGAATGTGAACAGAGTAGAGACTTGGGTTAATAACAACAGCTCAACACTGGTTCATTGGTTGTAACAAATGCACCATGCTAATGGAAGATGTTAACAATAGGGGAAGCTGGGGGCAGGTATAGAGGAACTCTTTGTATTATCTTTGTAATTTTTCTGTGCATTTTTTAAAAGGCAACTGATGGATATAAGCAAGAACTCACTGTTCCTCTTCCCAGCGACAATGATTTGGTGCCTGTCATGTGCCAGGTACTGTGTAAAAGTGATTTACATATATCTCCATTTATTTACATATATCTTCATTTATTCCTCCCACCAGTGCTATAAACTGTGTATAATCTGCATTTTGTAAGAAACCGAAGAACAGAGAGCTTAGGTAACTTGCTCATAGTCAACACAGCAAGTTTAGTGACAGACAATGGGCTCAAATTCAGGCCTACAGGGCTGCAAAACTCCTGTGAAAGCTCAGCAATATTGCCTGAAAAACCCCAAACTATGAACATAAACCAGTTCAAAACAAGCTTCATGTGGGCAACAAACAATGCACTTTTCAATCTGCCCCACTTTTAAAAGACAATGCTATATCTCAGTGTTGGGTTTTCTTAAAAAACAAACAAAAAAAAACAATGCTATGTTTAAAAACACAGGAAATCCCAAACGCTGACAATAACAAATGCTGACAAGAACATGGAACAACAGGAACTCTCAGTCATTGCTGGTGAAAATGCAAAATGATACAGCCACTTTGTAAGAAGTCTGGCAGTTTCTTACAAGGCTAACCATATGACCCAGAAATTACACTTCTAGGCATTTATTCCAATGGGTTGAAACTTATGCCCACACAAAACCTGTGCATGAATGTTTACAGCTGTTCTATTCATAATTGTCAAAGATTAGAATCAAACAAGATGTCCTTTGATATAGGTGAAGTATTAATAAACTGTGGTACATCTATACAGTGGAACATTATTCAATGATAAAAGAAATGAGCTATCAACCTGCTGAAAGACATGGAGGAAACGTGAATATATATTAAATGAAAGAAGCCAGTGTTTGTTGCAGTCAACTGTAACAAAAGTACCACCCTATATTAGATGTTAGTATTAATGATTGGGGAGGGGGTGTGAGTGTGGAGTATATGGGAATTCTCTGTACTTTGTCTCATTTTTCTGCAAACCTAAAACTGCTGTAAAAAGTAAAGTCTATTTTTAAAAAAACAGACAGCAAATAAAAAAATTTATTAGTGGTAGAAAATCAGAAATCCAGGCAAAACTGTACAGCAACGTCAGAACGCGATCCGACTCCCTTGACGTTTACAATCTAAAGAAAAATCAGGCACGGGTGACAAGCAGCTCGCAGAAACCCGGCGTTCAACACAAACGTGACAAAAAGTCGTTGCACACAAAAAGATGTCGGCACTCGAACCGGGAGGCCGCCCCCTCGCAGCGTCTTGCCAAAAGCTACGAAGCGAAGCGGAAGTTTAGCTAAGGCCTGAAAGTTGTTCTCAACCTTGATTCCTTAATTTCAACGAGAAAATCTGAAAACGGCTCAACATCTCCGAGAGAAGGAAGAAAGGTATCACCTTCCCAGAGGGAAAGGGACTTTAAGTGTCTGAGCCTCGTCCGAAGCAGAAAGGGACCTGTGTCCCCGAGGGCCGCTGTGCCTGCCGTTGGAAACGCCATCTGACTTGCAAACTGGACAGGGCAGTCATTGAGGAAGACGACGAGGAGCCGTGACGTCACTCCTCTTCTCCACAGTCTGCCTTCCCGCCTGTAACCGCACTTCAATCACCACGGGCAGTGACTGGGATTCAGATTTTGCATCGTAAAACGGACATGCAGCAGTCACGGAAAAAATGTCATCACTCGTAAAATCTGGAAAATGCAACGTGAGATTTCTGTGTACTTTAGAGAGAGAGAGAGAGAATTAACACACACACAAACCAAAAAGAAAAAAAAAACCCACATAGCATCTGCTTTTCATCAGCAAACACAGTCAAGGCAAGGGGCAGCAGAGGCGTGTTAACTGAAGAATCCCAGGATTTTCAAATTCCTACATCTGTAATCCTTGGTCAACCAAAGCAAAGCGGAGAAACTTTTGAGAAATACACATTGAACAATGTCCGTAATAAGAACCTAAATTGTTTCAGAAATTCTAGGTGTTTTTAAGGACGGTTCCAACATTAAGGAATATTCCTCTGTAAATCTTCCACTTCTAGTTCCCACATGCTTTCATGGGTGGGATTATCAGAAAGATCTGTCATCTTCACAGCCAGAAGGCGTGGCTCAGGGCTGCAGGCCTGAACTACTCCCATTACCATCACATACTTTCCTGGAAAAAGAAGAAAAGCCCATAGTTATGTTCATCATAAGAGGGTGGGGAGCAAACAGAGCCAGTCCTTCAGAGAGTCTAACTTGATCAGAGAGAGGGAAGTTAGAGACAGAAAAACATTCAGATGGTAGATATCAAAATGCAAGGTAGTCAGTGATCGGGAGGTACACGTATATTAATTACAGTATTTAACCTGGAGGATGACATCTGTATCATCTTTGGTTTCTGGTTTTAATACGTTAAATGAAATCATCGTGCACACAGTAACCAAGCCCAAGAAATGGAAGAGACTCTTGCGTCAGAGCATGAGTTATAATTAGATTGCTCTAAGGCAGGGGCAGAAAACCCAAGCTCTTCTCTAATCCTGCTCCTTGCTCAATGCTCCAGAGTATGTGACTGGTCTCTGTGCACAGGACGGGGCCTCTTTCTGCAGACACACCCTCTGACAGCCCCAAAGCTAATCCAATTCTCCCTCGACGACCTTGCCAAAAAGCTAGGCCGGCAGCATCCCCGAGCCCCCACTGTGCCAGCTGCCCAGGACTCATCCCTGCCACCTCCAGCTTTATCCCGACACTGCTGGGCACACACAAGCAAATCCACGAAAGGGCAGGCTGCCACCGGGATGATCTAATGACATATTCACCGTGATTCTCTTCCCATTCCCTTGGGGAAGTGACTCTCTCCTTGAAAGCAAAACTTGGCCAGTCTTAATCACACAAACTCGACTGTGTAAAAGAAAACTCCAAACGCTGCAGGAAGGGCAGGCACGCTGCCAGTCCCCACCGCAGGGCCCTGCGAGGCCGCTGTTATCGCACTGCATGTGGGGCCCCGGGCTGTGACTGAAGGAAGCCAGGCAAGCTGACCCCTGACCCTCGAGTGCTCAGCCCCCGGCAGGGTGTGCTCAGTGTCTCTGAATTCACCTCCAGATGCTACGTGGGCCCCAGTGACAGAGGCCAGTTCTAAAAACGCACTTGCCACCCCTCTGGACGGCCCTAACGTGCTGGTAGAGATGGAGCCCTCAGAAACACAGTGACTGAGACCCCAAACAGGCAGGTGACCAGGGGGTCTGCTAGGAGGGCACACACCGGGCGGATGAGCTCAGGGGCATGAGATCACACAAACTGGGGAGGTCCCGTTCATTCTACCCACCCCCTCTCCCTTTCCCCGCAAAGCAGCCCCCACCACCTGCCCTCCTCCCCGCACACACCCCCTCCTTAGGTTGCCCTGACCACCCCAACGGCTCCCGCTGGTCTTCTGCCGGCTTTGTCCTCCGCAAACCCAGCCCCAGCCCCCTGCTGCAGCCGTGGTTCTCAAATCCAGCTGCCTCCGGAACCTGGCAGGTCACAGGGAGAGCGGGTCATCTGTTTCTCTGCTCTCCCCCCAGACTGGGAGCAACCCCAGGGCAGGGAGAGTTTGCGAATCCACTCTGCACCTGGGGTTTATGGACACAAACTCCTGGATGTGCCAGAGAAGGGGGCGGGGAACAGCTGGTGCACAGGCACGGTGAGTAGAGTTCAAGTCCGCCTTGAAGCAGGCAGGTCCTTCCACAGGCGGCCACTGAAGCTGGTCAGGATGGGACCCGCCTACCTTTCACGGCTGCCCTACCTGCTGTCCCAGGCTCGCCCAGAGACACCGGGCTCTCTCACCTCCAAGCCTTTGCACATGCCCTTCCAGGGAGCTGCATGCTCTCCTCAGACTGCACACGGACTCAGGGTGCCCAAATGTCCCAGTGTTAACACAGGAAGTCCCACATCCTAGGACCCTCTCAGTCCCAGGCAACCCAAGAGGATTGGTCCCCACAGATACTTCCAACACATCCTTCAGCGCTGCCTCTTCAAGGATGCCTTCCCTGACTCCTCGGCCAGGGTCAGCTGTCCCTGCTCTGTGCCGCAGCGCCCTGTGCTCATGCCTACAATATTACTTGTGTTTTAGTGGCCTGCCTACTTCCCTGGCTCCCTGTCTGGAGGCAGTGACTCAGTTCTGTCAAGCAAGACTTGGCATTAAACAGCAAGAAGAAGACATGGCCCCTGCTAGGGGGCATTCAGGCCGGTGGGTGTGTCAGACAGGTTCACTGATGCCCATTTGTTCAAACACTGCGGTACCCCCGGGCGTATGCCGGGGCTGGGACCAGACATGCAGACTGCCCAAGCCTGCCTTCGAGGGGCTTTGCCTGGGGGCCAAGACACCAAGCAGCATGGGTTATGAGTTAGGCCAAGGCTAAAGCCAAGGGTTGGCAAACTTTTTCTGCAAAGAGCCAGATAGTAAATATTTTAGGCTTTTCAGGCCATAAGGTGTCTGTCAGAACTACTCCACTCTGTAGATGTAGTGGGACAGCAGCCCTGGACATTATGTAAGTTACCAGTGCGTTCCAATAAAACTTCACTTATGAACACTGACATTTGAATTTCATATAATTTTCACGTGTCATGATTTTTTTCAACCATTTAAAAATGTAAAGACTATGTATAGTTTGCAAAGCACGTGAAAAGAGGCAGCCTGCAGTTCGCCGACCCTGTGCTAGTTCAGCGCTGCAGCCGAGGGCAGAGGCTGAGGGGTAAGGGGCGCAGGGCGGTGGGGGTGCAGCAGCAAGTTACAGTGGATAACAAGAGTCAAATTTTCTGAACCCTTACTATGAGCTAAGCCGCTAAGCGCCGAGTTAAGGCGATTGTTTACTTGTCGAATCCACCCAACAGGAGGAATTATTATCCCCCTTTTTAAGAAAGGATTCTAAATCCAGAAAGGTTAAGCAACGTGCCCCAGGCAGCTCAGCTGGTAAGGGGTGGAGCCAGGAACTCAACCTAAGTCTGAGTCTGAAGCAGCCCGGGACAGGCCACGGACCTATCTGTCTCGGGTTAGAGTTCAAGACTCTGAGCAGGAAGGACTCCTAAAAAGAAGTGAACTTGGCCTGATTTCACGGGAGAGGGAACCAAGGAGAGGAAAGGCCCACTGACCCTTCAGACCTCCTTGGCCCAGAAGCCTCCCTGGACCACCTCCTTGTGGTTCCACGGGGATTAACGATCCTCAGGGAAATCTGCTGCCAGTCTGTCGCCCAGCCAGGCCGCATCTATTTGGTCAGAGCTGCAGCCCAGTGCACACATGGGGCCTCATGTCCAGCCCATGCTCAATTAACAGCCCAGTGAATGAGTGACATGAGATCCTGGGTGCCCAATGCTTGTCACTCAAAACAACTCTAAGAGCTCTACGTGCCAGGCAATGCGCTAGATACTAAGGATAGGGCTGTCAGAACCACACAGCTCCCGCCCCGCAGCAGCTCAGTCTGATCCAGGGTTTCTCCAAGCATGGCCCCCAGACCAGCAGCGACAGCATCACCGGAGAGCTGGTCAGAAATGCAGATTTCCAGCCCCACCGACTCAGAACCCCTGAGGGTGGAGCCCAGCCACCTGAGCTTCGACAAGCCCTCCAGGTGAGTCTGATGCACACTCAAGTTTGAGCAGCAGTGGTCTAGGAGGGGCCGACATCTGTGAACTACTGCAGCCAAAGACAGTTCCAGGAAGGAGAAGCACAGGAGGGTCTCCCTGTTGGTAGGGAGGAGAGGGCTTCCCTGAGAAAGGTGCCTTTGAGTACAGACGTGAAGGACGAGCAGAAGTTTCCTAGGATAGTGTTTCCCAAAACTTGATGGGGAAAAGAAAATCACCTGAGGGGGCTTGTCCCAGGAACCTGCATTTTTTAACGGGCTGCAGGTGATGCTTATCATCAGGAAGCCTGACCGAGTGAGGGACAGGAAGGAAGGGTAGTGCGGCGGGGGACGGGCAAGTGCGCAGGCCCCCAGGTGGGACAGCCCCGGCCCCGGGAGGTACAAAGTGTCAAAGCCGGGTTCGAATCCGGGATGGGCAACTTCGCGGCAGGGCGGAGGAAAGGGGCGCCGCCGAGGCTCCGGTATTACCTGGGGCGAAGCAGGGCCGCCCGCGCGGCACCCGCTCCAGGCCGCGCACCGAGAAGACCCCGCTCGGGTCCCGCAGCAGCGCCTCGCCGCCGCCCGCCGCCAGCACCGTGCCCTGCATCCACACGGCCTCCAGCTCCAGCGGCCCGCGGCCCGCCGCCGCCCGCGACAGCTTCCACGCGCCCGGGCCGCCCTCCGCGTCGCGCCGCAGCTGCTCCGCCAGCACCTTGAGCGGCGGCGACCGCGGCAGCCGCACGGCCACCGAGCCCGCGCGGGAAAACGAGTCCGCGGCCGCAGCCATGCTGCCCGCCGCCGCTTTCGCAACTTTGACCGGCAGCGACGCCCGGCCGGCAGCACCAATCAGGAGCGCGCTGGCGGAGCCGGCCAATCGTCGGCCTCAGGAGGCGGGACCGCCGGGGCGAGCGGCGCTCTCTAGCCACCAGAAGTGCGCATGCGTACCTGAAGGACAATAAACCGCGCAAGTTAGAAATGAATGGATGAAATTATTAATTAAATGGGAATGATTAAGTGAAGTTTGGGAGGTAAACGCATCTCAAAATTTGGCGTGCATGCAGATCACCTGGAGAAGGTGATTATTCATCTTTACCTCGCCTTACAGTACTTCGAGGTTGTTAAATAACTGAAATGAACTAGGAGGCCCATGTTTATGGGGAATGACCAAGAATCGAGTCAGGAGACGAGACTGGGAAAGGACATGAGCACAGCTGGCGAAATTGCCCTTTCTTTTATCATTATTTTTATTTATATTTTAATGACATAAACTAATTTAAAAATTGATAAAATATATTACTATTTTATTCACAAAAGCAATGCACATTTATTGTGGAAATTTTAGAAAAGGAAAATCTAGAACAAGAAAAGAATTGCAAAGAGCACTCAGATATCCACTGTCAACTTTTGGGTGTATTAGCTTCCAGGTTTTAAACTACATATGTATATATATTTGATATATAAATATTGTTTTCACTTAATAACAGACATCCTTCCGTATCAATATCCACCTGCTTTCTCTTGAATGACTGCATAATGTCATAATGTTCTATTTATCTCATCACATATTTAACTGATATCCTATAGTTGGACATTAAGGCTATTTCCAATTTTTCACTTTATAAATATTACCACTGTGAACCTAGTTTAAGCTAAATCTTTGTGCACATGTTTCAGATAAAATTCCTAGAAATTGTTCTCTAAAAATTGGATGTTCCCAATCAACAAAGTCCACAAATCCTAAATCAGGCAATCCTTAAAGTCAAAATTAGTTCTTGGCCGGCGCAGTGGCTCACGCCTGTAATCCTAGCACTCTGGGAGGCCGAGG
>VBSM01002153.1:7251507-7266713 GCA_008086735.1 Cheirogaleus medius | reverse complement strand
TTGATCGTCCTGGGAGGGGGGGTGTGCGTGTGTGTGTGGGGGGGTAAGGGGGGACCCGGGGCTGTTTTTATTTTCTTGCGGAATAATATTTACATAATAAAATGTATGAGCTATGTCAGCCTTAAGTGTCCAGATGAACCGTTTTCGGATGCGATGTATTCACCACTCAAATCAGGATCAAGGTGGCTCTCAGCCTCCAGAAGCTTCCCCTGCGCCCCTTCCCAGCCCACAAGCGGCCCCGCCCTCCCCCAGCAGAGGCAACCACCGCTCTGAGTCTATAAATATCCTCCCGATCTGCCTGTTCTTAAGCTGCATGCAAAGCAGTCTAAGTCGCCCCGTGCGCGCCCGCTCCTGTCTGGTTTCTTCCACCCAACGCGCCGTGTGCGAGAGTGGTGCGTGGCGTTGTGTGTGGCGGTGGCGTGTGGCGGTGGCGTGTGGTGGCAGTGGCGTGTGGCGGTGGTGTGCTTGGCTGCTGCTGAGCACTGTCGTGAGGTACTGAGGTGCCTCAGTGTGTTTATCCATTCTCCCGGTGATGGCTCTTTGGGGAGTTTCCAGCTTGGGACGATCAGGGGCAGAGGCGCTGGGACGCCTGTGCACACGCCTTCGTATGGGCACATGCTTTCTCTGCTCCCGGGCAAGCGCCCAGGAGCGACCGCTGGACCTGAGGGCAGCGGATGTTTGACTTAAAAGCTGTTTCCCTCGCAGGCGGCCAGGGCCGTTTCAAGTGCTCAGAGGTGTGACTGGCACGACCGCGTGGGGGGCCCCTGCCCCACATCAGAGCAAACCCACCGAACACACCCACGGGCCACATTAAACGTATGCTCTTTGGTATAAAAATAGCTTTTTGAGGGGCTTTTCTAATTTTGCTGTCTGAGATTATTTGGCCCTGAGTGACCTCTGCTCTGGCCATCTGTGGAGTTTCTCAGCAAGCCTGTTTGGACCGTGTGGCAGAGGAGACAGCCCAACCCTAAACTGTCTGTCATTTGGAGCGAGATTTTTATGAATAATATAATCAGTACCTAATGAATGTCCTTCCCTTTCTTGCTAGCTTTGTGAACTCCTTTGTTCAACTCCTTTGTGAACTCCTATAGCCCTAAAAACCCCACTCAAAGGCCCATACCCCCATGCAGCCCTCTGGTTACAGGTAACTGCAGCCCTCTCTTCCCCCCACGCCCACCTAGAGCCTGATGTGTGACGCTGATGTCACGCCCTTGGCACTGTTGCAGCTGGTGCATTTGAGGGAACTGTGTCCAGAGTCCAGGGCCTGCCTCGTACTTCCCTGTGTGCCCAGTCCATACCGGAAACATGGCATGTCTTTGCTAACCTGACTTTTCCAGAGTTCTTTGTATGTCAGGTGCCCTTGCCCAGGGCTGCAGGGCTGGATGGCAGAGGAGCCGAGACCGACTTGAACATGTATGCAAATTATGGGTGTTGCAAGCAAGCGCCCTGGCTTCCCCCCAGTTCTCCCAGAGGTCGACTATGCCCCCAAGGATTAAAGAATCTTTGATTGCCCTGGGAGGAGTGTTCCCTGGGAGAGGGCACCAGTGACTTGTAGCCATGGAAGAGAACAAGGGAGGGAACAGAGAGCGTTCGTTCGTTCATTCATTCATTCATTCATTCATTCCCTCCATTCATTCAGCAAGCATTTAGTATGTACCTTCAGTTCCTGCCTCAGCCTCGCGAGGAACTGGGACTACAGGTGTGCGCCACCAAGCCCAGCTAATTTTTCTATCTTTATTTTTGTAGAGAAGGGGTCTTGCTATGTTGCTCAGGCTGGTCTTGAACTCCTGGCCTCAAGCGATCCTCCTGCCTCAGCCTCCCAGAGTGCTGGGACTACAGGCATGAGCCAGCAAGAAAGAAAAAGGCATAGGCTCAACGCCATGTGGGTCCTGCTTTGGATCCTTGTGTTTTTATAATGCAAGCCCTCCAGGTCAATCCGATTTACGCTAAAGTTTGAGAACATGGCATTTTGGGCTGAAGCGAAAATACTATTTAATAAAAAATAAAATAAGATTTGGCAACTACTAGTCCACCAAATATATTCTAGAGAAATCCTCGCACATGGGCACAAAGACGATCACTGCAGCGCTGTTTATATCGGCAGAAAACTGAACACAGCCTAAGCGTCCACCAAGAGGAAATGCGGGCGTCAGACAGAAGGTGCCCACGTAAGGCATACGGGCACGGGGCAAAGGGCGGAAGCTCAGCCCTTCCTCATCCTCCCCCCTGCATGTGTCACACGGTGAATCTCACAGGTGACACAGCAAACACAGCGAGTTATGTGACTCGCAGAGTGTGATGGCAGATGAAGATTCCAGCACCCCAAATCTGTCCTCATTGTTTGGGGACACAAAGTTTTCAACACTCCAGAACGGCGTTCTGATTGTTTGGGGACACGTGTGTGTATATAAAGACGGACTCGGAATGATAAACGCCAACGCCCAGGGAGGGCGGGGGAGGGGAGTGACAGAGGGAAGGAGTAAACGGACTTCCGATCTGCCTCGCATGTTGTATTTTTTTAAGGCAGGGATTGGGGGTAAGATGCTTTGCATACCTGAGAAGCATCATTAAAATAATTTTTATTTAAAAATATTTAAAATGATCTAAAAACGATTCATAGAGACACACATATAAAGTTAAAAGCAAGAGCCTCTCACCCCAATCCCACGTTTACCCTGAAAATTTGGTGAATATACTTGCAAAATTGGGCCTGTGCATTCATTAAAATGTAACCAATGTGACATTCTGGAAAGGCAACATCACAGAGATAGTAAAGAGGCCCGTGGCTGGCGGGGTTGTGATGGCCATGACATTACGCGTTTGTCAAAGCCCATGCAGCATGCAACACAAAGAGAGAACCCTGGTACAAACCGCGGGCGTCGGTCATTAATAATGTATCAATATTGATTCATCAATTGTAACACATGAGCCACATTCATGCCAGATGTTAACAATAGGGGAAACTGAGGCAGAGGGAGAAGGGGAGTTCAAGGGGAGTTCTGGGTACTTTCTGCTCAATTTTCTGTAAAGCTAATACTGTTCTAAAAAAATAAGTCCATTCATTTAAATAAATAACTAAACTCAAAAGAAATGTTTCCCTTCATGTTTTTTAAAGTGCAAAGCAGTTCTCAGAAACACACGGAGGCTGCCCTCCCCGTTGGTATCCCCCGGGCCGCCCTTTGCAGCATTCCAAGGGACGGGCCCCAGTTTGCGGGCCAGCCCCCTGCGGAGGGACAGCGAGGCTGGCTCCCACGGTGCCGTTGTCACCAGTAGTGCTGAGATGAATCTGTCACATCTGTGCCTTTGCTCATCTACGTGAGGTCACCTGGGCCTCGCTGTCCACTACAGAGCCACGAGCCACACGTGGCTGCTGAGGACTTGCAACGTGGCGGATCTGAATTGAGACGTGCTGTGAGGATGAAAGGCACCCTGCATGTAGAGGACTTGGTGCGAAGAAAAGAATGTGAAACATCCCGCTCATGTCTATATTGAGAGCCTGTTGAAGTGGTGATATTTTGGATACATTGGCTTAAACAGAACATTTACCAAAAAAATTTGTTTGGAAATAGAGTCTCACTCTGTCGCCCGAGCTACAGTGTGGTGGGTCAGCTTAGCTCACGGCAACCTCCAACTCCTGGGCTCAAACAATCCTCCTGCCTCAGCCTCCCGAGTGGCTGGGACTACAGGTACACACCACTATGTCTAGTTAATTTTTTCTGCATTTAGCAGAGATAGGGTCTTGCTTTTGCCTAGGCTGGTCTTGAACTCTTAGCCTCAAGCGATCCTCTTGCCTCAGCCTCCCAGAGTACTGGGATTACAGGCGTGAGCCACCGTGCTCTGCCAAAACATTAAAATTAACTTCACTTGTTTCTTTTTAGCTTTTTTAACGTGGCTACTCGAACACTTTAAATGACGTAGAGCCCACATTCGTGGCTTGCATTATGTTTCTGCTGGATGGCCCCGACCGAGTGGACGGATTTACGCAGCTGGACTTTCTCAGCCCAGCGTTGCCCGTGGGAACGCCGCCCAGATACGTGCTCACGTAGCGGCGTGTGAGTGGCAGAAGTGTGCTGGGATCCATTGTCTATCAGTTCTTTTTAAAGACAACCCACTGTCCCCTCCGTCTCCTCGTCTACTTTCCATTCTCTATTGTTGCGTCACTGCCACCAGCCAACAACCGTGCTCCATCGTCCCATTTAAAGCCAAAGCCAAACGCCACCAACCGCTCCTGGCCACTCGCTCTGCAGCCTCCCCCTCTCCCTCCTTCTGTTCTCCTCTGCAGGGAGAGCCCTGGCCAGGGTCAGTCCCGGCTCCTCGACTCCTCCCCTTGCGTTCCCTCCCCACCCCCCCATCAGGCCCTCCTCGCCCCGCCGCTGCCCACGGACCCTTCTTCCGAAGGCCGCCAGTGACCGCCATGCTGCCAAATCCGCGGGAGAGATGGGGAGACCCTCCTGGATTAATCAGGTGGACCCAGTGTAATGACAGGGACCTTCTAAGGGACAGAGGGAGGCAGGAGGGACAGAGTCAGAAAGAGAGACGGAAGACGCCACACTGCCGGCTTTGGAGACAGAGGATGGGGCCGTGAGCCAAGGAGTGCAGGCCGTCCGAGGATCCGGGGAAGGTAAGGGAACAGGCCCTCCCCTAGAGATCCCAGAAGGGAATGCAGCCCTGCCAACACCTTGAGTTTAGCCCCCAAGACCCGGTGTGGAATCCTGGCCTGTAGAACTGTAAGATAATAAGTTCGTGTTATTTCAAGCTAGGAAGTTCATGGTACTTTGTTACAGCAGCAACGAAAGACCAATACCGTGATGCTATCCAGCCTCGTGGCTCTAAATGCTGACAGCGTCAGATACGTCACCTCCAGCCCCAACGTCGGACTCAGATAGCGATCTGCCCACTCCTCCGTTGCGATGTCTCAATTCTGGACCTTCCTCCCGCCTCCTCCTCCACCTCCTGCCTCCCCCAGCTCAGCTGGCGGCAACCCCGTCCTTCCGGGTGCTCGGGCCACAAGCCCCGGCCGATCTTAACTCTCTCTCTCTCACACACACTCCCCTTGTCCCGGCTGCTAGCGAGTCCTGCCGGCTCCATCTGCGAGACCCAGCAGAATCCGACCGCTTCCCAACATGCCCCCTCCACCACCTGGTCTGAGCTCCCCCAGCTCCTCACCTGCCTGACAGTCACTGCCTCCTAGCTAGGGTCCCGCCACCCCTCTGCCCCTACGTTCTTCTCAGCACAGCAGCAGAGGGGTCCTTAAAACAGAGAACGAATGTCACTCCTGTGGTCCCCATCTTATTCAGAGTACAGTCAAATCCTTAGAGAGGCAGACAAAGCCATCCACGACGTGGGCCCCACCTCCGCCTCTGCGACCTCATCTCCTGCCACCCCCCCCTTTCTGCTCCCGCTGCACTGGCCTCCCTACGGTTCTTTGAACATAGCAGAAGATTCCCACCCCAGGGCCTTTGCACGTGATGTACCCCTGCCTGGCGTACTCTTCCCTGATATCCTCACGACTAACTCCCTCACTGCTCTCAGGATCTGCTCAAATGCCTCCTCTCCACAAGGCCTGCCCCAATCACCCTGAACCGCCCCTCACCCCAGCCACCTCCACAGTGCCCAATTGTCCTCACCCTGCCCTACTTTTCCCGCTCTCCTTTCAACACGCTATACCATGTGCTTATCTATCATGCTTGGTGTTTGGCCACCTCCCGCGCTAGAACGTAAACTCCAGGAGGGCGGGGATCTTTCTCTTGTTGGCTGGGCTCAGAACAGCGCCCAGCACAGAGCATTCAATAAACAGTAACTGAACAAATGAATGAATGGAAAGGTGTCAGAGGCAAAGGTTAACAACTCCGAAACCTCTACACACGTACATGGGAACAATTAAATACGTGGTCGTGGTAGGAACCGGGTTTCCCACTGTTGAGTGAAGCAGGGGAGGCGCTACGTGACTACCATGGATTAGAGTTGGAGACCTCAGTATGAACACGTGTTGGGCGGCACAGATGATTACATACAGAAGCATTTACAGATACGTGCACCTACACAGGTTAGCACACACGGATTTCCTTGCTCTATCAGCAAAAACAGCCAAGAAGCGAAAGCACCCCGTAGCCGTGAGCACACCTAGCACCCAGATGTTGGTTTCTAACACCATCCTCCAATAACACGAACCAGGGCTCCTCGGAGAAATGGCTGGTTCTAGGTCTAGGACAGGAAATGCACACCATGAGCCCGGAGCATCTCTCAGTGCCAGGACCGAGGGATGCGCCCAGCGGCTCACAATGAAGGGGCAGGTCAAAGGGACACAGGAGCCCCCCCCCCCCCCGTGGCCGGAGCTGGGACAATCTGAGGAACACACACCGTGGTACTGGGCTGTACCCCAAAGAATAAAATATCCGTGAGTCCACGCTGCTATAAATAAATGAGGGAAAAGAAAGAATTCCAGTAACCGATGTAGACTCTCTGCTCTCAAAGAGGTGGAGTGCAATCCCTCGTCCCTTATGCGGGGGCTGTGCACAGTGACCTCCTTCCAAAGAGCACAGCAGCCAAGGGGGAAGAAAGAGAAACTCCGCAGGACTGAAACCTGACGAACGCAGCCCGGCCAGGTGGTCACGTTCGGTCATCTCGAGAGCAGGTGCCCTGGACAGAGAGCGAGCAGAGGGGCTCTTCTCCCCTGTGGTCTTCCCCCAAAACACGGAACCCCAATCTACACGCGGGAAAGACATCAGACAAGTTCCAGTGGAATGACATTGTGCAAAATATCTGAGCAGGACTCCTTGAAAGTGTTAAGGTGATCAAAGACAAGAAAAGTCACAGCCCAGAGGGGCCTAAGGAAACATGGGACCCTGGAACAGAAAAGGATATCAGGGAAAAACAAAGGAAACCCGAATGAAGCACCGGCTTTCATTAATAATAATTCATCCATATTAGCTCATTAATCGTGACACAGGCTCCCTCCTTGTGTAAGATGTTCCTAGCAGGGGAAATGGGGTCTGGAAGCCCGAATTGGATCCTGGAACAGAAAATGGGTATTAGTAGGGAGATTGGTAAAATCCAAATACAAAGTCTAGGGTTTGGTTAATAGCGAGGAACCACTGTTGTTTTAGTCATGACTAGTGTCCCATGGTGATGTCAAAATGCCAGCCATGGGGAGACTGGGTGAGAGGGGTATGGGAACTCCCCGTACTGGCTTTGCAACTTTTCCCAAAACAAAAGGGTAATCAAAGAAAACAACAGTAACCTCACAATGAAACAGGATCATGGCCTAGAGGAATTGCTTAGACATGGTAATGGCTACTATTACTACTATTTTCTTGTTGGTCTTTTTTTTTTTCTGATCATGGAAATAGCTCGTTCAACATTCAGCAACATGTCTCGCCATTTATACAGTGAGAAATTTCAAATCATACAGAAACGAAAAAGATAGAAAGTGAAACCTTTCCTAATTCTCCACCCTACTATTAAGTCGATGTATCACATTCTAGACTTTTCCCTGTGCACAGGTGAGCATTTATTTCTAAATTTTTACACACG
Organism: Cheirogaleus medius; assembly: GCA_008086735.1. Lineage (NCBI taxonomy): Eukaryota > Metazoa > Chordata > Mammalia > Primates > Cheirogaleidae > Cheirogaleus > Cheirogaleus medius. The sequence goes on along the minus strand of VBSM01002153.1, from coordinate 7,259,180 downwards.
TGGGATGATGCCCCACATGTCAGCAACTTGCTCAGTTTCAGTGTGTCCCTCCATGCCCGGGCGCCTCACTGTCCGGGCTCTTCCGAGTGGCTGTGAGCTGTTCCGCAGCACAGACGCCGACTCCCTGAGAGGGACACTGAGCTGTTTCTGCTCCCCCACCCTCCCCACGAGGCTCGAATGAACATCCTCCGGCTCGCACCTTCGTGAACACCTGGGGGCATTTCTGTGAGATGCATCCCTGCCTGTGGAATTGTAGGCGTGATGGCACATTTGAAATGTTGTCATCTTACTGCCAAATTGTCCTCTTGTTATTTTGAGAATTAACCACCCCCCAAAGAGACGAAGGGGAACTCATATCCCCTTCCCCTACCTTCCCCTCTTTGGGGACTCTCTTCTTGAACAAGGTGGCTGTGGGTGGCCACTGTGACGTCACAGGTGTGGGGGAGGGGGCAGGCCAAACCGTGTCACTGCCCAACCAGGACCTCAGGGGACTGGACGTCCTTTTGAGATTCTCCTGCGATCGTCATCGCTGTGTTTCTGGGCCAGAGGCCACACCCGGCAGAACTGGGGCAGCCAGCAGGGAGAGGCTGAGCGTCACTTTAAAGATCACAATTACAATTCCACGAATTTAGAATTGGAAAAAGATAATAAGAGAGTTTTATCATCCGAACCATTTGTTTGCCATTCATGTATTCATTCAACAGAGATCTGGGTTCCTTTCCTTTTATAGTTCTCAGCACTGGGATGGCCACGGCAGACAAAGTCCCTGACCTCTCTGAACCGTCATTCTCCTTGTTGGGGAGGGGAGGGACGATGTCACACAATAAGTATCAGTGAGTGGCAAGTGCTGTATTATTTAGGGTAGCAGCCAGCTGCTACAACAAACACACCCCACCATTTCAGGCTTGGTGACCCTAGACAAGGCCGAGTGTCCCCGCGGCTCAGCTCTGAGTCTTCCCCTCCCAGGACTCACGACTGATTTCTGGGATGATCTGACTGGGGCCCGTCCCCTCCGCTAAGCTGCGAGTTCTAAGGCTCGTTTCTTCCTCTGTAGCCACAGCGGCCTCCTTTCAGCCCCAGGCTTTCCTTGTCCCCAGAACCTTGCCCTGCAGTCCCCTGCTGAGTCCCCAAACCGCACTCACCATCCAGGTGTCAGCTCACTGTCCTCTCCCGTGTGCCGCCGCCACCCGGCCTTGTGTTCTCCTCGGCACTTGTGGCGGGGGGCGAGAGGAACCCCAAAGTGTCACAGCCCCTTTCCACAGCCGAGGACTTGACAGCGAGGGAGGCGGGAGGGTGTCAGGGGACCAGTGACGTGGGAATAGAAGTGGAGTGTGTCACTGCAGGGCCGAGGCAGTTACTCATTGCTCTCCCTCCGTCCAATGGCTGCACGTGGACGTTCGGGACACGCTGGAGGCTACGTGGCCAAGGAGGCGGAGCCGTGGTCGGCCGGGGTCCCCGAATGGCTGTGTGGACACGGCCGCTGGCTCCGTCCCCGCCGGAACACTCGCAGGGGACAGAGGGTGACTCCGGCTCAGCACTCAGCTCTCGGCTCAAATGTCACCTCCTCCAAAAGGCATCCCCCAGCCCCCTCCGGGGGGGGGTCATTCTCTGTCTCCTCGAGGGATTCTATGTGCATTTCAAGTATCTTGTCCTCTATTTGCTCACGCGAATACATCCATCCCGACTAGCAGGTAAGTGTCTCAGGTGCAGGACCCCTCCTCTCTTGCTCATGCCGTAGCATGTTCCTAGAACAGGGCCTGGCACGTAGCACGTGCTCAATAAAAACGTGAATGAACAGATGGTGCAGCCCACCTGCCTCAAATCGCTCGTCTGTCCAGCAGGGTGGACACCAATCTCTGCCGTCTCACGGGGCTTCTCTGAGACCAGGAGGGTGATTTTTCAGAAGCCCTGAGTATTAGAGGCTTAGGGGTAATAACTAGGTCAATCTAGACTGGAGTCAATAAATGAAAATTTACTGCGGCCCTACTAGGTGCCGGCGCACCCTCTTAGGAACGTAGCGAACTTTAGCTCCGAATGAATGGTTTTGCCACATCGCTGTGGGCCGGGGAAGGGCTGCACCCGCTCTGACCACCTCGCTGGTGTCTGCCGGCCCTTCTCTTTCCTAAGAGCCGGCTTAGGCCAAGCAGCCCCGTGTCCGCAGCGAGGCGAGTGTTTGGAGGGATCGGTTGCTGGATGGGACGTGGGGAAAGCGCTTCACGACACAACGACCCCCTTCCCCGCTCTCCTCTTCTTCCTCCCTCCCGCCTGGACGGTGGATAAGGCTGAAGTTCCCGCAGGGCCGAGGCTGGCCTTAGTGTGTGTGTGTTCACATTTGAGAAAGGCTTCTGCTGGGAGCGGTTAAATTGGAAAAAAGACAGCTCCCGTGGGCAGAAGCGTCCCCGCGGGTGCGGGCCTGGCTTGGCAAGCAGACCATAACCTGGGTTTCGGTCTCTACCCAATCTCTTTGGCAGGGAGCTGTGAGCAGTCCACAGACTGCACAACCGTCCTGGGCAGCCCTGATCTTGGACTAGGAGGCAACTTTGAGGGTGAAAAGCCTTAGCTGAAGGCAGAGCTGAAAGATAAAAGAAGCCTGGGTCTTCGATGAGGGTGGAGCTCCCACAGGGCCCTGAGTCACCTTCCTCCTGACTTTTTATTTTCATTTTTTAAAAAAATAATTTTAATACTTTATTTCGCAATGACATCAAAGTTTCAGAAGAGTTGCAAGAACTGTGCAAAGAACTTTCCTTCCCCCAGACTGGCCAATGGCTAACATTCTCTCCCGTCTGCTCAACTACGCATTGCTCCCTTCCTCTCTCTCCCTCCTCCTCTATGGATATTTTCCAGAATCACTCGAGAGCAGTTGACAAACACAGCGGCATCCCCCCGAATACTGAATATATCCCCCCCATGAGGACACTCTAGCGCCTCCCACATCACCTCTGACTTCTTAAGGAAAACATAAAACTCCTTCCCAAGTGACTTATTTTGGTTTTCTGATATCAGTAGCCAAACCGAACGCTAACTGCTCCCCTCTGTACCCCTAAAGTCCACGGGGGAGGCGGGAAAGGTCACGCACAGCCCAGGGTGGCCGGCCCGTCCCGCACACACTCCCGCCACTCTGCCCCAGCCTTGGGCGCCTCCCGCCTGCCAGGCACCTCTTGGCCTGCGAGCTTTTTCTTTTTCCCATTGAGGTGAAATTCACAAAGCAATATTCACCACTTCCAAGCTTGCGATTCCGTGGCATTTAGCGCGCTCACGACGCTGTGTAACCGTCACCCCTACCCGGCTGCACAATGTCACCAGCCCAAAAGGCAGCCCGCACCCACGCAGCACGGGGCACCCCCACCAACAGCCTCTGACTCCGTGGATTTCCCGTGTCTGGACCCTTTATATAAACGGGGTCACACACTCTGTGCCCCCTCGTGGCCTTGGCAGGAGCCGCTCCCTGTCCCCTGCTTTTCGCTCCTGCCACCCTGACGTCCTTCCACCTCCCTGCGCCAGCACCCCCCCCCCCAGGGGCTTTCCCTGGAGGCTCACGTGAGGTCACATTCTCTCAGAGAAGACCCAGTCTCCCTTCTCGGCGTTTGTCACGGTTACGATGACTCCGAGGGGTCATTTCACTCGTGTCTTCTGCAGTCAGGGTACAAGGGATTTAGGGTCTAGGGAGGGATGTGAGTGTCTTATTTGTCACTGCGTGCCAGGCCCAGCCCCACATCCGGCACATACCGTGTTTCCCCGAAAATAAGACCTACCCATAAAGTAAGCCCTAGCAGGATTTCTAAGCATTTGCGCAATATAAGCCCTGCCCCGAAAATAAGACCTAGTGATGGGCGTGGCTACGCAGCGCATCTGCACAACCCACGCATTTCAACGAGGAGCAGTCAAGAAGACGAGCAGCCCTTCTCATCTGCCCCATCGTGACAGCTACTATCCCAGAGGTGACCGGAAAGGTGCAGGCAGCCCCACCAACAAGGTCGGCTCCCCCTGTCAGGTCCTGGCCATCCTGTGCGTGCTGCAAGCTGAGGCTTTGAGGGGAAAGTCTCCTCAGTGAAGTGAGGAGCGAGACGCTCAGCTTTAGGTATTGTGTGTCCCCAGGGGGAAGGAAAGCTGTGGCTGCCATTTTACTCAGCACTGTGGGCCTCTCTCACCCCCTACAGACACCAGGGGTTGGGGAAAAGCTTCAGCAAGCAGTCTCCTGCTGAGCCCAGAGAGATCATTTCTGCTCCACTGTGCAGATTGGACCCAGTGCCCACTGGATCTCTGATAAATAAGCCAGCCCTGCTCATTGAATGAGAGCTCTATTGCTCGACATGAGAGATTGGGGCCAATGGTTCTAAAGGAAATAGAGCCGCAAGAAATTCAGGATGGAATTCGGGGTTTGGAGAGTTATGATGATGTTCCAGAAGAAGACAACTTAACTATATTTGAATCAATGTCGATGGTTGTACCTTACTTAAAAAAAAAATAACACATCCCCTGAAAATAAGCCCTAGGGTGTCTTCTTGAGGAAAAATAAATATAAGACCCTGTCTTATTTTTGGGGAAACACAGTAGTAGGTGCTCAGTGGCATTTGGTTAGCTGGATGAACAGGCGAGTGAGCGCCCTTACAGAGACGTCATGCTGTGTCCCCTCGGCTATGACATCAGAGCCCCTGTGGCCCGGGCCCTGCCCTCTCCGCATGTGCCCATATATGGGCGTGATTTGGGACCGCTCTGGCCATGGCTTGTGAGGTCCCCGAACGCTCCGACCTCACAATGCCCGGGCGGGGGCTGGTGTCTATAAGAGGCCCAGGCTCCGGGCCCTGGCTCACAGCCCACAAGTTCCACCTGCTCACAGGTTGGCTGGCTCAACCAAGGTGGTGCTCCCTGCTCTGAGCGTCTAGGCCAACTCCATCCGGCACCATGGCCAGATACAGATGTTGCCGCAGCCAAAGCCGGAGCAGGTGCCGCCGCCGGAGACGAAGATGTCGCAGACGGCGAAGGCGATGCTGTCGGCGAAGGAGAAGGAGTAAAGCGGGGCCAGCCCGGGGGGTGGGATGGGCTGGGCTGGGCGGGCACAGGGACAGGGGACTCAGCCCGGGCCGAGCTCCGCCCTCAACGCCCTTCTCCTTCCCCGCCAGGGTGCTGCCGCCGCAGGTACAGGTGTAGAAGAAGAAGATACTAAATGCACAAAATAGCACGTCCACCAAACTCCTGCCTGAGAATTTTACCAGACTTCAAGACCCTCTCGCCACATCTTGAAAATGCCACCATCCGATGAAAAACAGGAGCCTGCTAAGGAACAATGCCGCCTGTCAATAAACGTTGAAAAATCATCCCACTCTTGTCTCCTGTCCTTGAGCAGGGGGCTCGGGGGAGAGGGCATGGGCGTGGGGGCGAGAGTGGGAGGGGGACATAGAGTGACAGTTGTCACACTGGATTTTGTTGCAAGCTCTCAGCAACACTGCATGTCACACCCAAAACCTGCGTCCCCAAGCCTCCTCCCTGCCCAGCGGGGCACTGAAGCCGGGTCGTGGAGCTTCTGGGGGCTGGCTGCGCACATCTCCTCCCAACCTGCAATCGTGACTGCGGTGGCAGCCCCCGGGGCAGGAGCAGTGACACTAGAACTGGCAAGTGCCACACAGGTTTCCGCCACCCCAGGGCCCCCGGAGCCAGTTACACATTCACCAGCCCGAGCTCGGCTTAACCAGCTCGCCTTCCCCCAGGACACTCGGCCCCGAGAGTTCCACGCTGAAAAGAAGGCATCGTTGGTTATGAGTAGATTAAGCCAGTTGTCACCAGAAAAATCATTCGGTTCAAAATGCTTTGTTCCTCATTCGGCAGGCCTGTCATGAGGTCTCGTCCCCACGTGGGTACAGTGACAGCTTGTCCAGGCAGCGGCTGAGCTGCACTTCTCACACTTAATCTTCAGTAGCTCCTCGAAGGAGACACATCATCACCCGCGTGAGGAAACAAAGGTTCACCTGCCCACCTGGTCTGACCTAAGCCCTTACTAAACCCACACGGCACTGCCTGTGCCCAAACCCCAGTGACGTGGAGATGGGTCCCGGACAGGTCAGCGTGACCAAGACACGAGAACTCCTGCTGGACACGGGTCTGCCTGGCCCAGTCCCAGCTTAGCAGAGCCTGGCTTTCAGAGGCGTGACACAGACCCGGGGTCACAATCATTTCATTGTGGTGGAGCAAAGCCCAGGGCGCGGCATCAGCAACCAGAGCTCAAGATCCGGTTCCCCGAAGTGACACTCCCAGGCACCTTGGGAATGCCACGGCTGTGACTTCGATTTATAAATGCTGCACGTGTCACTTCCAGTCCTCACACCAACCTCGAGGGGCAGGTGTCAACAGCCCCGCGGTTTCAGGTGAGCACAACGAGACTCAGAGCTTGCGTTCGACACTGGGCCTGGTGCCCCGGGGCCCCGGCCACTGCGGGAACAGCTTCCCACGCCCCATCGGAGGGGGACAGCAGGCGGCTGAACTTGCAGACCCCCAGGTGACTTTTTTTCTTAATTTTGTCATCAAACTCTAGCCATGGAGACTGGACTCAGCAGGATCTGGGCATTCAGATTTTCACAAGGGCGCTTGGGGGCCACTCTAAAGGGAAGCAGCAACACACAGCGCAGGGGCGGCGACACCACCCCTCCTCCCGCGAGGGCCGGAAGGTTAAGCCCTCCGTGTTTGCTTCCTATCGCCACCGTGGCAGAAGACCACGGACGTCACACGATGCAGATTTATCATCTCCTACTTCCTCAGGTCACGAGTCCAAAAGGGGTCTTGTGAGATTTAAAATCAAGGTGTCATCAGGGCTGGTCCCTTCTAGATGTTCTAGGGGAGGAGAACCTGCCTCCTTGGCTCGTGGCTGGTCCACCCTCAAAGCCAGCCGCGTGGCACCCCCCAACCTCTCCTCCTGGGGACCCCTGCCTCCCTCTCCCGTCTTATAAGCGCCCCGGTGGCTGTGTCGGGCCCACCCAGAGAGTCCAGGAGGATCCCCCCAACACCAGGGCCCTAAGGTCATCACATCCGCAAAGTCTCTTTGGCCACGTAAGGGGACACGGTCACAGGCTCCAGGAGTAAGACGTGGCCATCCACGGGGGAGGCATGGCTCTGTTTGCCACATCCTCCCTTCCCTCCGTGAAAGGGACGCTAGTGTTTCAGCTGCGGTGACTCTGATTTGGGACGTCGGTGGGATCACCAACGCATGCTGAGTCGCCCGGGAGCCGGCAGGCGGGGCCAAGCGGAGAAGATGTGCGTGGAGGAGAAGGGGGTGCCCTGGCCCGGGAGGGGTGCGGAGCCGAGGGCGTGGCCTGAAGCCAGCTGCCGTGATCTGCGTCCCTGCCTGCCTGTCCCCTTCTGCACAGGCACCATGAGTAGCTTCCCCCACAGAAACGGAGATGGCAACCGCGGGGCGTGGTTGAGCGAACGCGTGGGAAACAGACAAAGGCCTGGCAGGTAGCGACTCGGGGTGACTGGGTGCTGTTCCTGCTGGCAGCAAGCCGTGGGGGCAGGTGGAAGTCCCTCCCGCACATGCTGGTGCCACGCAGCACAGGACCGAGGACGTGGGAAACTTCTCTTTTCTTTCTTTTCCTTTTTTTATTTTTTCCAGCATATTATGGGGGTGCAAATGTGAAGGTTACGTATGTTTCCCTTGCTCCCCTCCCCCCTCGAGTCAGAGCTTC
>VBSM01002153.1:7235287-7251407 GCA_008086735.1 Cheirogaleus medius | reverse complement strand
AAGGTATCTCCATATTGCTTTCCACAGAGGCTGAACTAGTTTGCAGTCCCAGGAAACTTCTCCATGACCACACGCCAATGCCCACCAGCTAGGTATCTGGATGACAAAATGCTGGCACTCTGTCTTGTGACCTGAGGCCCCACCTGCTACCAGAGAGCGGGGACACGTTTTACAGGCAAGGCAAGGGGGCTGCTTGCCCTTCCCACCCCCCTGCTGCATGCCAGGGCACTCCCGGCTTCGGCTTCGGGGACTGGGCAGGGTGGGGACAATGAATGGGGGGTGGGGCTGCCAGGTCACAGTGGGGGTCCCCCTTATATAGGAGCCCCCCCCCAGAGAGCCCCTGCAAACCAGACCAACATCAACACCAACAGCAGGTGGGCAGGCCTCGGCCCTCCTCCCCACCCCCAAGGCCAGCTGCAGCCCCAGCCTAGGAGCCGCCACCCCTCCCGCCACCATGGTCCGGTACCGCGTGAGGAGCCCCAGCGAGCGCCCGCACCAGGGGTACAGGCAGCAAGGGCACGGGCAGGAGCAAGGCCTCGAGGGCCAGGAGGAGCAGGGCCTGAGCCCGGAGACCATCGAGTTCTACGGCAGGACCTACCGAGGCCGCCGCTGTAGGCGCAGGCGACGCTGCTCTCGCCGGAGGCTGTGCCGGATCCACAGGCGGCGGCGACGCTCCTGCCGGAGGCGCAGGAGACGCTGCTGCCGGCGGAGGCAGCGCAGAGGTCTGCCCCGGCCGCACCCCTCGCCCACCCCGAGGGCCCCCAGTGACCCCAGGCCCTTTGCACCTGCGCCACTGCACGGGGCGGGGGGGCGGTCAGGAGGGAGGCAGGGATCTCACCCACCTGGCAGTCCCCTAAACCCCCATCCCCACCCAGACGCCCCGGGTACCGCTCGCAACCAGAATTTTCTCTCCCAAAGGCTGCAGGAGGAGGAGGAGAAGATGCAGAAGGCGCTACTACTGAACTTCCTGAGCCCACCGCCCCTGGCTGGAAGTTAAGGAGAATTCACCTGCCCAAGAAGCACCGTGCGAGGCCCTAGCAACTCCCCCACACCAGATGCCCAAGCCCTGAGTTGCTGAAGAACCCACAAGATCTGAATAAAATGAGCAAAAGTCACCTGCCAAATAAAACTTGACGAGAAACCCACTGGCCTGTCAGGGTCTCCTTTGCGCAAACGGCACAGACCTGGCTGCCTGGGGGCTGCGACGCCCTGAGCGCGCCTGGTGTGTCACCCTGTGCCACTGTCCTGTCCTCTGTCACGTGTCCTTTCCTGGTGCTAAAAGCCCCACTACCGCACTGCTGCCGTGACACCCCCACCCCTGGCCCGGGAGTCTCAAACCAGAGCCAGGCTCTCCTGAACCACATCCTACCCCACGAAAGGGGTAAAAGGTTCTGGCTTCCCTGCGCACAGATGGAGCCCTGACTCAGTCCCAAAGACGTCTTCAGTGGCACACACAACAGAAGGGCGAGAACGTTGGGTGGTCGGGGGGAGTGTGAATTGCGGGAGGAGAGGAAAAGTACTCGCGGGAGCCCTGCGGTGGGAAGCAGGTCTGGCGTGATCCAGCAAGAGCGCAGGGGCCGGACTGTATGTGGCCGTGTTGGCCTGCACATTACCCGAGGGCTGCCCTCCCTCCGGAGGCTCGGGGAGAACCACGCTTCGTGGGCTGCCTGCACTCCTTGCCTTGTGACTGCGTCACTCAACCTCCTGTCTGAAATCTGCCACTTGTGACGCTCTCCCCCTCTCAAGACCCTCAGTGACATCTGTAGTTTCCAGGACAGGACATGGACATCGACATCTCGGAGGGTCATTCATTATTCAGCCTCCCATAACCACTGAGGATGGGGGGCAGGAAATTGGCAAGATCTGATTCACCTGCTGGAAATCAGATTCCTAGTGTTTGGGAATGGCCAGATTTAAAACAACAGTCGCTAGCTCCCCCACACCCCGGGCTGAAATTGTGCTGTATGGGCAGGTGCAACCTTGCAAAGGGAAGTTCCAAATGTCTTCAAAGAGACCTGTGACCCCCAAAAGCTTAGGAGCCACTGCCTTTCAAGGAGATTTCAGAGGATCACACTTTCAGGCCCCTGAAGGAAAGAGTTCTAAGGGTTCTTTAATTTTATGGAGATAGGGCTCATACAAAATGCACAAATTTTAAGCACGCAGCTTGATGAATTATTACCAAGTGTTACCAGGGCGAGAAACCCAACATTCCCAGCCGCCGCAGAGAGTTCCCGGGAGCCCCTGCCCACAGGCAGCCACTGTTTTGACCCCACCTTCGAAAACTGTCGACAGCTCCCCTTGGCTGGGTGTTTCTGGGATGGGAGAAGTCTGTGCGTGCCCCTCTTGCTTCCAGAAATTCTATCCCCAACTCTCATCCCGGCTAAAGGGGGCCCTTTGCCAAGGCAAACAAGGCAGATGGAGGCAGCGCCCCAGCCGGCCTGGAGGGTGGCCTTTCTGCCCTGCCCTGTGGTTGGTGGGCTGGGTCCCCGAGCGGGGGTGGGCTCCAGGGCCCTTTGTGATGTCAGCGGCCTGCCTCCCGCCCTCCCGGCCCCTCACTGCCCCCAGCTGCCTTCTCTCCTATCCCAGAGACAGGCGAGGTGGACAATGGGTTCCCGCTGTGCCAAGCTCAGCACGAGCCACAGCTCAGGCCATGGCACAGGCCACGGCACAGGCCACCGGAAAGGCCACGAATCCTCCATGAAGAAGCTTGTGGCCTGTGTGAGTCAGGATAACTTCTCCCTGTCATCAGAGGGTGAGGAAGATGAGGAGGAGGAGGAGGAAGAGGAAGAGGAGGAAGAGGAGGAGGAGGAGGAGCTCCCGGTTCAGGGCAAGCTGCTACTGATGGAGTCGGAACAGCAGGAGGAGGCGGCCGAGGACAGCCCCGTGGCCCAGCAGAGCTCCGAGCCCAAGCAGACGCACTCCTGACCCCCGACGACGGCCCAGGAGGGGGTGTCCGCGCTGTTCCAGCCAGAACTTTCAGAAAAGAGTCAATAAAAAGTCTCCGAGGAGGCTCCCTCCTCTCTGGTTTCCCCTAACCCCGTCCCTTCTGGTACCGTGTGCGCGCACGAGCGTGGGGGTGGGGAGGAGGGTGTGAGTGCGCCTGGAAGGCGACCATCTGCCACGGGAGGCCAAAGAGCAGGGGTTGGTGACCTTGTTCCTGACACCCAGCTAGACGTCCTCCGCCCTTTGAGGGTCTCGTATGCGGCAGCCGGGACTGGGACGTGTCTCCGCCAGCCCCATCTCCCGGGCAGGGGTGTTCCTCCCCGAGCCTGAGCACACGCAGGCCTCGCGCACCCCAGGGACAGTGAGCACCCGAGGGACAGCGCCGTCCCTTCCAGCACGACCCCCGTTTGGCTGCTCTAGCCCTTCCTTAAGAGCACGCCGGCTCGGGAGTTGGGCAGACCGGGGTCCAATGTCCTTTCTGTGAGCCGTGCGGCCTTGGGCAAGTCTCTGTGTCTCCCAGCCTCAGCCTGCCCCTCCCTGCTTGGGGGGCCCTGAGAGCGTCCCGAGGGGCAGCGGGCAGGACACTTCGCTGAAGTGTGGGGGTGGGATAGGGCCAGATGCCAGGAGGAGCTGCTGGGGGCAGGCGGTCCCACCCACCCAGCTCCTTCTCAGCACTGACCCTTCCGTTGCCACTCCCGCTCTGTGACCATCTGTGCCCCCACCTGGAGGCTCACTCTTGACCTCTTCAAGGGGTCCGGCCGGAGGGGCAGAGACGGTGCCCCCATGAGAATGGCGGGCAGAGGGAGCCCAGAGAGGCTGCTGGGCGCACCTTTTGGGGGAAGCCTCGGCCGTGTCTGCTGCCCCCTGCCCGGCTCTCTTACCCCTGCTCCCAGAAGAAATCACAAAGGAGGAAGCATAGACTGAGGGCAACTGGAATCTGTGCTCCCTGGTTAAAAATTGTAAAAATTAAAAATAGATTAAAGAAATGACAAATGCCATCTCTGTCCTGCTCTGTTGCGCAGGCAGCCACGTCCACACGTCCGGGCCCAGGAGGACCCCTGTCTGGGCGGTGGGGGTGGGGAAGGGGAGTCATTGTTCCCAGGGGCCTCAGTTTCCCTGGGGGCTGTTTGAGGGCTCTCTGAGGTGAGGCTACCGCTGGGCCTTGCCGAGGGCAGAGGGCAGAGGGCAGAGGGCAGGGGAAGGCAAGGGGAAGGCCCCACCGCCCAAGACTCTCCCCTGCCCCCAGCACAAGTGACGCAATGGGCCAACATTGTCTTTCCCTCCGAAGCCCAAAGGTCCCCCCGCCCGTGCGTGTGCCCAACAAGCACTGGTTGGGCCCCTGCCATGTGTCAGAGCCCACGCCAGTCCCCAGGGCCCTGATGGTGACAAGACGCAGTCCTGTCCTGAGGGACGGGCCACTGTCGTGGGGGCGTGGCCGTCAGAGGGGGCGGTTCTCCTGGGGAGGGCTGGAAAGGCGGCAGCTGGGGGCGTCTCCACGCTGTGCGCCGGCTCACAGGCAGGGAAGTGGGGGTCCGCAGTGGGGGCCGTGGGTTAGGGGGGTCCAGAGGCCCAGTGGGTCTTCACAGCGTGGCCCCGCAAGCTCCCCACGACCAGACCCGCGGAGCCCCGCACAGGCAGGGCCCGTAGAACAGAGCTGCCCACGAATCCCCTCGGGCCCGTCAGTCCTAGAGCAGGAGGCCACGCCTGGATTTCAATCCCGGCTCTGCCAGTGCCTAGCTGTGGGACTCCGGGCTGCTGACTCAACCTCTCTGAGCCTGTTCCTTCTTTCTAAAACACAACGATCATACCTGCCTCCCAGGATGCGTTCGTTTCTTAGGGCTGCTGTGTCAAAGTAGCACAAATTGGTGGCTGAAAAGGACAGGAATTTATTCTCCGATGGTTCCGGAGATGGAGGGGTCGGAAGCCTCAGAGGAGAATCCCTCCCTCCCCTCCCGCTCCCGGTGGCTCGGGCATCGCTCAGCTCGAGGCCACATAGCTCGTCTCGCTGCCTCCACCTGCACGAGGCCCCTCTTCCCTGTGTCACCCCTTCCAACTCTCACAGGGACACTCGCCACGGACTTAGGGCGGCGTGCTCCGGCACGCTCTCAGCCCAAGGTTCCTCGCCTAATTCCACCTGCGAAGACGCTTTTTCCACATAAGGTCACAGGGACGGGTTTTGCGGGGTAAGTCGTGGACGCAGATTTGGGGGGCCACCATTTGGCCCATTACACGGTCCCGGTGAAGCTAGAGGACAAAGCTGCCTGGAAATGGCCGGGCCAGAGCCCCGGCAAGCGGGAAGCAGGAGGGTGGTTCTCCCTGAGTGATTCACACATTTATTAAGAAATAAACTTCGATAAAAGCAGGCGATAGCAGACCCTCGAGACAAGAGGTGACGCTGTGTATGGCAACACAGAGTGGGAAGCCCCCGTGGGCGGGACAGAGGGAGCTCCCTGGGGGGAGAAGCGGGGGTGCCGGCAGCGAGTGGCCGAGAGCTAAGCCCGAGGGCCTGAGCCGAGACCTGGAGCGCTGGCGGCTCTGGAGGGACCCGGAGACGAGGGGGTCACACGGGCTGGTGCGCACAGGAGAGCCGGGCTTTCTCCCCGGCGCCGGGTGCGCAGGCAGCTCAGTGCAGCTGAAACGCGGCTCCCCGAGCAGGGAGGGAAGCAGAGTCAGGACGCAGGAACCGAAAGGAGGAAGCCGGGTTTCCAGGGGCCTCCTGTGGCTTGACAGGCCTCTCGGGCTCACGATACCAGGAAAGAAGGACAGACACCCCGTTCGTCACATACGGCCACCAGGCCTTGAAAACCACAACGGTCTACCCAAGACTGGACATCGGTGCAAACCGGAATTTGAACCTGGGTCTAAATCTCCCGACTTTAAATCATGCTGGGCAGGTGGGCAGCGGGCCCCCCACCTGTCGGTCCACTCGGTTACTCTGATCACCCAGCATTCACCCATTCACCCGCCGGGCATCCGACGAATTCATCACCCGCCTGACATCTATCCGGGCACTCACCGCCTGTCTTACAGACCACCTGCCACCTGCCACTGGGGTCGGGGCTGCACTACTGTCACCCAAGCTGCCGGGTGGAGAAAGAAAACGCCGATGGTGCCAGTCAGTGACGTTTACTGAGCCGTCACTGTGGCCCGGGCCTGAGCTAACTGCTTGACATAGGTTTTCTCATTTGATTCTTCTGATGTCCGTACGAGGTCAGTACAATTACTGTCCCTATTCTGCAAGGACGGGGGCACCAGGACTTGGAGAGGTAAAGGCTCAGGACTGTTCGTGCGGAAGCAGCAGAACTGGGATGTAGATTCGGCTCACTCAGGCCAATCTGAGCCCAGGGCCTTGCCCTTAACCCACAGATGGGACTGCCCCAGGGTGCCCTTGAAAGCTGCCCCGCCCTGGGGGTGAGGGTAGCTGGGCTGGGTCTGTTACACCCCGAGCCTGTGCCATCATAATCGGCCCCGACTATATAACCAGGGGCCGACAGGGTCTCTGTAAAGCTGGGCCTGCTGGGACAGGAGGAGGAGGAGGCGGCCTCTGCCCCTCCGAGTGTGGCCTCCCATGGACACCAAGACGCAGAGCCTTCCTAGCACCCACACCCAGACCCACGGCAACTCTCGGCCCCAAGGCCACGCCTGCAGCCAGTGCAGCCGCAGCCACCACTGCCAGAACTGCAGCCAGAGTTGCAGACGGAACAAGGGCTGCAGCCGGAGCCCCAGCCGGAGCCCGACCAGCCACCGCAGCCCACCGGGGTCCTGCAGTCCCTCTGGCCGCCAGAGCCAGAGCCAGAGCCAGAGCCTAAGCCCCAGCCAGCCAGCAAAGCACCACAGGCAGAGCATGCACTCCCACCACTCCCGCGTGCGGCCCACCACCCACTGCGGCAGCTGCTCCAGGAACAGAAAGGCCCTGGAAAGCAAGGTGCACAAGAGGAAGGTGGGCAAGAGGATCCAGCAGGTGTACAAAACAAAGAAACGGAGCACAGGTACCCTTCGGGCGGGGGGACGATGGGGAGCAGGTCACTGGACCTTGGGGGAAGTGAGGGGAACACCTCTGCCTCCAAGCTGGGTCACAGAGGAACCGCAGGCAGGGGTGGAGAGGGGGAGGGGGCACAATGGCACGTGGCTAGTGGCATGCATGACGCATTGACGGACTGGCTCCTTCACTGGATGGGTTGATTGGGAGGATGGACAGACAGCAGATTAGCTAGATGGAGGCTTGGATGGGTCGAGAGGCTGGGTGGGTAAATCGTCACTGTAAGGTTTGTTAGGTAGATGGATGGGAATAGAAGGGATCTATATAGGTGGATGGATGGACACATCGGTTGAATGACAGGAAAGTTGAATGCGATTAGCCAGATGGATGAATAAATGGGATTGGATGGATGCAACGGTTGGCTGGTTGGGTAGATGGGCTGATTTGATTTGGAAGGATAGGGTTGGTGGATGAATTGAATGGATATGAGTTTTGATGGCTAAATGAATAGCTTACTGGATGGATAATTGGAGTAACTGAACTGATGGATGGATAGCTATTTAGACTAATGGGGTAGGATGGGAAAGAATGAAATGTTGACTAGAGTGAACTAATGAATGTGGGTGGATGATAAAGAGAAGGGATGGGTGGGTGGATGGAAGGAGAGTTCAGTAACTGAAGTTCCCCGCTGTTAAAGGTCCTTTCCCTCTCCTCTCCCTCAGGGCGGAGATACAAGTGATGAGACGGCACTCCCCGGCTTGTTCCTGTGTGTTTCACCCAGATGAGAAGTGCCATCACGTGTGGAATGCTAGGGCAAAGTCAATCTTTTAGCAGGAACATGTTACTACGGCGATTTCTATGCAACATTGATTAAAGCGTGTACACTGGATGACTATCCTGGAGTCGGCATTTTGATTTCTCTAGCATTGGGTGTCACATTTTTAAGAGGTCATGTGGGGGCAGGGACAGGCCTGGGACAGGACCTCGTGAAAGCATAAGGGGTCTCTGCCAGCACTGGGGCGGAAATGAACAGGGTGAGATGCCAAGAGGCCTTGAAAGCGATGGGCAACACCGCGCTTGGGCGACATTCCTCCCTGGCCCTGTATGTTCCCACATGCGTGCACACACGCATAGACACACGTGACGTCCACAGATCCATATACTGCTCATGTGACCCACAGGTATCTCACCCAAGAGCACGCAGGAGACAGGAAGAAGAGTCAGAAATGTGCATTTTGCAGTCCAGAGTGTTCCTGAGCTTGAATGCTGTGCACTTATTGTGACACAGGCTGGTGATCAACCTCTCTGAGCCTTACTCATCGATTCTGTAAAACAGTCCTCGCTGCCACTTCGACAAACGTTTACTAAGGGGCCAAGTCCATTCAGGGGCCATGCTAGGCTCTGGGAACACATGGAGGACACAGAAGGCCCTGTCCTCTTTGCAGTCCAAACACAAACACAAGACCTGCTATTTAAGACAAGCTGTATGACGGAGTGGGGCGAGGTGACGGGGCAACCCGGGAAGTCCCCATCCCTCCGAATGGTGCGCACCGAAGCCCCAGGGAGTAACGGGCTTGCGTGATAAAGACCGGAGAAGCCTCTCGGGCCGTGCAGCGGCGGGACAGGAGGTGGGGCCAGACACGCGGGGGTCTGCGGGCCCCGGGAGGAGCTCGGACATGATTCTCAGTGTGCAGTGGTCACGGGAGGGTCTTCGCTGGCTGGATGACAGGGTCTGCTGTGTGTCTCCAAAGATGGCACTGGCCGCTGCACGGAAACTGGATCGTAGGGGCAGGAGGGGGCAGAGCGGCGGGCAGGATGGTGACCTGCGCTAGGCAAGCACCGGGAGCGGGTTGGAAGTTCCTCCCGGGAGCACGCCCGAGTCCTGCCTTCCTCCTCCTCCAGCAAACTCTTACCGAGTGCCGACTTGGACAGGCTCTGGGCCATGGCCCAGGAGGGCAGGTAAAGGTCCCTGCACCCACGTAGCTCCCGAGTTAGGGCACAGATGCGGACACAGATGACTCGGTTTCTCATCCATGACACGGGTGCAGGTGCTTGGCTGGGGCAGGGCGAATGTGGTGGCGTGTGAAGCGCCTGGGCCCGGAGCTTGGCGCGCAGCGAGCCTTTGCTAGTAATTCAGCACAGAAAGGACTGGACAGATGGGTTCTTGAGAAGGAGCGCTAGCTGCCAGATAAAAGGATTTGGGGACGGTCAAAGTCTCATCATGTAAATTAGCTTCTGACCTTCAACCCTATCAGCCTAGGTTTTAGGGTCAGACTCGGGTTTGCTCTGGCTCCCGGCAGGGGGCCGGTGGGCCGGTCATGGCCACTCAGAGGCTCACTTGCCTCGTCTGTCTGCTGGGGTCACGGTTCTGACCTCGGGTTTCAGCGGGCTCCCCGCACCCCCGCCAGATGCATGGTTGCTGTGGTTACCTTTTGTGTTTCATTTGGCGTCTGGGCTGCAGGAACGGGGAAGGGGGACGGGACAGGGTGCCTGGGGCGGGGGAAGGGTGGCCGTGGAGGAAGGCCTTCAGGAAGCCTGAGCTTTGCAGCACTCTGCTGAGCCGGGCCGGCCACGGCATGCTGAGCCGGGCCGGCCACGGCATGCTGGCCGGTTCAGAGGAAGACCCCTTTCAGATCTAAGTGTGTGAGCTTGAGCAAGTCTGTAAAAGGGGAGGCCGACGGCGCCTCCCTTGAGGGGTCCCAGTGGGGTTCAGTGAGGTAACGCCCCTGCAAGAGGGCCTGTATAATCAGCCAATGTCACTCAATGTCGGTCTCCTTTCCTGGGGTCCCTCTATCCTCCTCCCATAGCAGAGAAATGTTCCAGGTTGTTTCCATGCACCCTTGGGCCACGGGGAAGGGTCATTTATTTATCATTTATTGAGCACCTACTAGGTGCCAGAGGCTTTGGCATAAAGGTTTCTACCGAATCCACACACCCCCAGCAATAGGCTTTGTCCCCAGTTTACGGATGAAGAAGCTGAGACTCAGAGGTGAAATGACTTGATCAAGGTCTGAGGTTAGAGATTCATGTTTTTCCCCAAACCCTCCGGTTCCCTATTGAAAATGCAAGGTCACATTAAGCCATGGTGAGCACTGACACTGCAGTGCAAAGGAGCCTGGGAAGACCTTCTGGGGAGCATATTTTGGAAGAGGAGGCAGAGACAGAGGGTCAGAGGTAAGGACTTTGAGCCTCACTCACCAAAGGACCTCCCTACTCCCTGGGCAGTGTCCTTTTATGATATGATTACTGAAGGCGGGAGATCTTTTATTACAAGCAGATGGACCGGTCACGTGTGTGGTGAAAACAACACTCAGACGAAAGTGGTGCAAGCACACAGACACCCAGTTACACATGCAAACAGCCATGCAGGCCCACTCGGACGCAGAGACCGACAGTCACAAGGGGGCCCCCAGTACATACACACCCCCCTCCCCACACAGGCAGGCCCTCACACACGGAAACACGCGTGCAGGCACGCACCTGTGCACACCGTCCTCTTAGACACCCCACGGCGCAGGCTCATTCTTTCACCGGCTTGGCTGGGGTGGGGACAGCAGGCGGGCAGGTCTGCTGGAACCCCAAGTTCAGGAAACGGAGACAGATGATAAAGCCAGCCACGGAGAGGGCACGTGGACGCCGACCCTGGCGGAGAGATTTAGCGCCAGTGGGAGACGGGGTGAAGCGAGGTCTGGGAAATACTGTCTGCCCAGTCACCTGGGGGTGTCACTCCTGCAGGCCCAAGCGGTCACTGCGGGGAAACCCAGCGGTCTCGGGTTGGGGGGGAGGAGCGGCCAGGGAAGAGCAGCACAGACCAGGGCGGAGACCCAGATTCAAACCCCAGCTCCCCCAGCCCCGCGCTGGGCGGCCCTAGGCCAGTCTCTTAACCTCTCTGAGCCTGTTCTGCATCCCTCGCTTTATGGAGATTCCCCAGGGGCCGTGTTGCTATCACTGCTGCACCTAGTACACAGCTCGCATTAGGAGTGCAGTCAATATTCGTTGAATAAATGGAAGGAGGAGTACGCATTAAAGCAACAATGAGATGCCACTTGTGTTCCCATCAAATAGGCGAAAATGGAAAAGCTTGACACGTGCTGGCGAGGGCACGGGGAACATCCCGCTGAATGCTGCTGCGGGGGGTAGACGTGTACAGGCATGTGTGCCCGGGGTCGTGCAGGGAGGCTCAGGGCCACGTTGTTTGCAGGAGCAAAAACAACCTATGTGCCCATCCACGGGAGATGGCTTAGTGGCCACCCTGAGGAATATGTGGTTTTTAAGAAAAATGGGGTTGATCTATACATGATCGATGCAGGTTGTCAGGCTATGCTATCCGGGGAAGACGGTGCAATGGAGACAGATATACCACTTGCAGAGGGGAAATCCTACACAGAGCAAAACTACTTTTATGGATCAAAGTACATGCATGTAAGTAAACAGAGAAAGATCTGGAAGGATACAGACTAAGCTGGTGCTTGGGGTTACCACTAGGGAGGGGAAATGCTTTAATTATTTTGTATGACAAAATGAAAAATTAAAAAGCAAAACAAGGAACGAGCATCCGTGAATGCATCCAATCAGTGCTTGGCAAAGCTTTGTTGGATCTGAGACGAGACAGCACAGGCATGCTGAATATAACATCAGCCTCCTCTCCGGGCTCGCTGTCTGGGCAAGGTGACCCAGGAGGCTCCCCAGAGGGACTCAGTGCCCCAGAGCATGGACAGGCCAGCCCAGCCTGCTGCTTCCCCCAGACCTGCCCCTCCCATACGCCATCAGGGCTGGGCTGGGGCTGCCGACCTGCCTCACCTCCTGTAGGTCCTCAGATTCTTGTCTGCTCTTGCCAGGAGTGCTCCCTTCCCCTCCCTTGGTGAGATCCACCTTCCTTCAGAATCCAGTCAAGGGTGACCCCCTCCCCGAGCCTGCTTGGGGCCCTGCCAGCTGAGCCAGGTGCGACTGACGCCAGCAGACACTGGGCTTCCCATGTCAAGGCACACGTTGAGACTGGCACCGGTCTGCACGCCCCAAAACGAGGTGCCTCCTTGGAGAGAACTGGGTCAAAGCCAACCTCTCCTCCTGGCACCTGGCCAGTGGCCTTTGTCATAGTGGGGGGCTTTGGATGTGAGGGTCTTCCTGCCCAGGCTCTACCTGTCCCCTGCCTGCTGTTTGTCAGGCCTGTGTCTAGCCTCACAGCTCCTGCAAATTCTTTCTCCCCTTCTACGTCAACTGCACTTGCTACTTGTCAGTTGCCGACACCTAATCTGTCCCTTATGGGGGGGGGGCTGGTTTGGCTTATTAGATAGAACAGTGTATAAAAATGGAATAAATCAGATCCCCAGGGGCTTACTGATGGAAAGGCAATGGGCATTCCACGCTTGGGCTTTGTGACATTTCTTTGGGCCACTGGGTTAAACTAATTTGCTTAAAGCCACATCGCTGGTGCAGGTGGGGAGCTGGGACTGGGAACAGGGGAGTCTGGACCCTCCCACCAGTGCTCTCCGAGATCCCCTTTCCTGCCCCTCCCATTTTGGAGCTGTTCACGTAAGCACAGCGACTGCTTTCTGAGAGCCGGCTAGTACCGGCTGCTTCACGCGATCTCTGACTTAATGTCTCCTTTCTTCACCTGTTACACAGGCGGGGGGGGGGGGCTACGGGCAGAGTCTGGCCAAGTCTCCCCAGGACTGGCCTGTCCACTGCTCACATCATCGCCTCTGGCCTTTCAGATCTTCTCCCCAGACTTGGTGCCCCTAGCTCGGCACCCCCCCCACCAAAACACACAGTCTTTGCTGCTGCGGGAACAGAAGGGAGCTTCTACCTCTGTGGTCCCCAACCCCCTGGGGCTGAAGCCTGATACTGGTCTGTGACCTGTTAGGAATTGGCAGGACGTCACCCCCCGAGCTCCACCTTCCCCCTTGTCCCCTGTCGCTCCCTGCCCCAGCTCCCAGCCCCTCCAACCCCTGTCCCCCACCAGTAGACAAATTGTCTTCCCTGAAAGTTGGGAACTGAGCTGCAGTGGGCCAGCCAGCCATCGCTCGCAGCACCGCTTGGGCTCTACCTCCCCCCAACCCCCCATCCGTGGAAAACCTGTCTTCCATGAAACCGGTCCCTGATGCCAAAAAGGTTGGGGACTGTTGCTCTGTCCAACAGCAAAGCAACCTCTCCTGACAAAGGCCTTCAAGCCAGGTTCCGCGAAGCCCCAGGGCTCCCCAAAACCCCTTCGTCAAGGTCCCCCAGCCCCCCAAGCTGTGCTTTCCCCATTTGAGAAACGGCAGCACACGATTTCAAAATCACAGGGCAAAGGGAGAGATTCAATAAAATAATACACCAAAAAACTGTCACCTGGCCTGCAGGAGGGGCTCAGCAAATGGGGATTTTTTCCCCAGGGTCTCCTGGGGAGTGAGGACTGACCCAGAACTTAGGCGTGGACGCCCCAGGCAGTGTTCTTTCCAAAGCGTGAACGTCCCAGCTGCCCCTTACAACTATCTTCACTCCCATTTCAGGGGCTAGTGTAGGGACACCCAAGGAGTCAGGGAATGAGGTGTGTCCCAAGGCCACCATGATAGCTCATGTGGCTAAACAATGTCCCATGAGATCAGCAGCCAGAGCTCTTTCCACACCCAATCCTATGATGGCTCCTGGATTTGATGGCTGCCCCACCCTCTCAGGGTAAAATCCAAACCCCTCCCACCATCCAGCAAGCTCTTCCTGATCAATCGGACCCTGGCGAGCCCCTACACTCACCCCTTGCTCTCTAAACCAACTACACCCATCTCCTTTCTGATCTTTACGCATGCCGTTGCCCCTACCACAGGGCCTTTGCACTGGCTGTCACCCCACTTTTAGAAAGACCTCATTGCCAATGTCACCTCCTCCAAGAGGCTTTTCCTAACTGCTTTATCTCACCCCACAAACACCTCGTCACTCCACTCTCCCTGTTCATTTCCAACGCAGCACTTAGCTGGATCTGAAATTATCCTGTGAATTGCATGGTCTTCTCTACATCTGTTTGAAGACCCCCGAGTCCCCGGTGCTCAGCACGCAGTAGGCGCTCAATAGAGACCTGCTGAATAAATACCGGAGGAGTGAAATAGATATGTCGCTGCTCCTGTCTTACAAGTACGGAAACTGAGACACAGAGAAGCCAAGACGCTTGTTCCAGGCCACACGCTTACGAAGTGACAGATTCAAACTCAGACCGGTGGATGGCAGAATTCACTCCGTGAGCCCCACAGCTCGGGGACCCCAGGGGCCCAGACTCCCACGGGAACCTCGCTAACGCATTCGTTAGAGGAAAAGGAGGGCGAAGACTGCGGGGCAGAGGCGGGTTTCAGGATTACGAGCCCTGACGAGGGGCTGGTCTTCCCAGCACGGCTGTCAGAGCTGGAAAGAGAAACTGAACTGACCTCGCTGGGCTGGGGTCGTGATTCGCCCCAGCTGCTCACTTCTGGGCTACCAGGACCTGCCGCACATCTGGCTGTGGTCTGGCAAGCTGTGGACACAGGGCTGACTCATCTGCCCTGTGACAAGAAGTCACGTGTGCCTAGCACTTGCTCTGCGCCTGGCACTTTGCTCTGGGCTCTGCGTACATTGCTGCTGTGTGCCGTACGAAAGGTCCGATGCTCATTTTGCAGATGGGGCAAGTGAGGCCCCAAGAAGGCAAGTCGCTTGCCCAAGGCCCCGTGGCTGGGAAGCAAAAGGCCTGGAGTGGGAACTGGGCCCCACCTTGCTGGGGAGTCTGAGCTCCTGAGGGCTTCACGCCTCCTGGCTGCCCCTGCGGGACCAGACGCTTGTCAATCAGCACGTTTCCTTTCTCTCTTCTGGCATCTGGATTTGGTTTCATTTTAAACTCAGGACTTCAGAAAATGAAACCAAAGATAACTGTCACAGGTGGTCACGTGTGCCTTAGTTTATCCCCAAGCAGCTCTCCTCCTCCTCCTCCTCCCTCCCTCGACATGCCTCCTCTGGCCTGTGCTCCCTGGGCTAGGGCTCCAGAAATGCACACGAGGGGTGAAGCCACGCGGCTGTGGGCTCCAACGTGCTGCCACACACACAGGCACCCTCCGAAGAACAGCAGCAGCAAACACCTCCTGAATGCTTACTATACACCAGGGGCCCTTCCCAGCACCTGACCCATAATCACCCATTTAATCCCCACCACAACCCTAGCAGGTCCTAATATTATCCCCATTTCGCAGACGAGGAAGCCAAGGCAGAAAGGTTAATCACATGCTCAAGGCCACAGACTAGAAAGTTGCAGAGTTAGAACTGGGTCTGAGTCCAAAGTCTGGCTTTTAATTACACACACACACACACATATATATATATACATATTTTATTTTTCTTGGAAATAGAGTCTCATTCTGTCACCTGGACTAGAGTGCCGTGGTGTCAGCCTAGCTCACAGCAACCTCAAACTCCTGGGCTCAAGCAATCCTCCTGCCTCAGCCTCCCGAGTAGCTGGGACTACAGAGGTGACCCGTCGTGCCTTGCCTGCTTTATATTATATTTTATCCATCACCCAGGACAGGGTGTGCCCCTAGCAGTGCTCAGTCAACATCTCTAGAATGACCACAGCACCTGCCCCCTGGAGCACACATGGCTGTGCGTCCTCTCTCTTACCGCCTGGCACACGTGTGCACGCGCATGCACCCAAACAGCCACATCAGCGACTGTCATGGCCACACGCACAAATTCAGGGAGCTGATGGGGTTCTAAGCCAGGCTGATTCTGGGCCACCCCCCTGTGTTCACGGGCAAACGCAGGAACCTGGGCTCTGCCTGGGGGCGCCCTGACGTTCTGAGGCTGAGGACGCGGGAAGGAGGACCTGGCACCACGACTTCGGGCAGGGGAGCGGGCTGGGCTGCATCCTGAGAGCTGTCTGCAGAGGGCAGTGTGTGCCGGCGTAAGACCAGTCACCAAGCCCCGCCAGCCTGGCCAGTCTTTTGTGTGCCCCCTAGTTTCTGGGGCTCCCTACCGGCCTTCATTCACAAATACACACACCAGGCGGGATCTGCTCCATGGCCTTCCATGACAAACAGAAGCGCTAAATCACACGTGTACAAGTTACAGCCCTGACCACCGAGCCCGCACCATCCCGAGCCCAAATACGTGTGTGGGGCGGGGAGGGCGGGGCTGAAGGGTAGGTGCTGGACGGCGCAGCAGCAGGGGGTAGGCAGGGGGAGGGGGAGAGGAGGGCCAGGAAAGGAG
>VBSM01002153.1:7219162-7230519 GCA_008086735.1 Cheirogaleus medius | reverse complement strand
CGCCACGGCACTCTAGCCTGGGCGACAGAGTGAGACTCTGTCTCAAAAATAAAATATGTGGTTAACACATGGTCGTAGGTGAATGATGAAGTTTGAGGAAGGCTGAACAAAGAACAGAACGTGAGAGAGAAGGGTGGGGACGGGGGGACGAGATGGACAGAGTGGGAGAGAGACAAAGGGAGAGAGACGGGGGAGACAGAGGGAAAGGGATGGAGACAGCAAGAAAGGATGGAAAGAAGGAGCAGGAGACAGATAGACGCAGACAGAGAGGAGAAGGGTAGGGTGGTGGAGGGACGAGAAGAAAAGGAAAGAAGGAAAGAGAAAACAAGGATGAGAACCAAGGACAAAAGAAGGGACACATGGGAGGTGAATGAATGAATGGGTGAAGGAATGAATGGGTGCATGAATGAGCAATCCGAGGCATGTATAAAATACAGGGCAAAGAGAGGAGGGGAGCGTTGGTGGCTGAGCCAGGTCACAGGCCCCTAGGTGCAGGCTCCTGCTGGGAAGCCCCCGCCCTGGCGGCCCCCTGCACCCACCCTCACACCTGGGTGGCTCCAGCCCTGCCCCATGTCCTTCCTGAACTGCTGGCTGCATCCTTGACCCCAGGAAACCGTGCCTGCGACACCCTCCCTCCCCAGGCAAGAACCCTGCTCCACTCTAGCCCCAGGAAACTGAAAGTAAAAGCCGTCCTGAGCACCCCTTGCCCCTGCCTTCCTGTCCCTAGCTGGTTTCTTAGAAATCGGCCGCCTGTGCTTCCAGATGCGACTTGGACTTCCTCCCTCACCCGAAAGCCCCCTCCTCTGCCAGCAGAGACGGAGCAGCGGCCTGTGCTGGAGTTGGGTGACCCCCAGAAAGCCCGCAAACGTTTATTTGGTGCCTCCTGCCTGCCAGGTGCAGGGGGAGCAGGTGAACCTGAACCATTCACAGAGTCGGGATTAAAAGGACTCAGGCATGGCTTGGGCACGACCTGACCCCGGCAGGAGTGGGAAGGAGTTCACCCCGGCAGCCTCGGTGGGGAAGGGCATCTCAGGCAGGGGGAACAGCATCAGCAAAGACTCAGAGGTGTGGCCTCTGGGAATGGACCCGTGTTGTCTCCCGTCCTCCGCATAGCTGCTCCGAAGTGCGCGCGGGCTGTGGTTCGAATGTCTGACGCCTCCCAAACTCATGTTGAAACTCACTCCCCAACGTGGCAGTGTTGAGAGGTGAGGCCTTTAGGAGGTGATTCCCTCACGAATGGATGACTCCACTCCTGCACTAAAGGAATCATGAGTTAATGGGTTGTCAGGGGAGTGGGCCCAGGAGCTTTGTGAGAAGAGGAAGAGAGACCTGAGCTAGCACTCAGCCCCTCGCCATGTCATGCACTGTGCCACCTCTGGGCTCTGCAGAGAGTCCCCGCCAGCAAGAAGGCCCTCCCAGATGCAGCCCCTCGACCTTGGACTGCTCAGCCTCCATAGCTATAAGAAATACATGACTTTTCTTTATAAACTGCCCAGTTTCGGGTATTCTGCTAGAAGCATCAGCGGATAGACTAGACAGCGTGTCTCTCTCCTCTTTGCAGGTGGGGAAGGTGGGGCCTGGGGAAGTGTGGCCATTCATGTGCCGAAGGCCGCACAGCCGGGGGAGACGCCAGCGCGGCCCGTGCACCCGACCTCCCCTCCACTACCCCCATCCCGGCCGTGCGGCCTGGACCAGGCCCTGGGCTCTCACCCTCTCCTTAGTGACCAGTTTAAATCCCTGACACCCTCCTGTGGGGCGACACGGAGCTACACTGACCTGCCTACGTCACACAGCTTGGATTCGTGCCCAGGTTTGTTTCATCCCAAAGTGCCTCTTCCTTCCTCCACATGAGGCGGCCCAGCCCTGGGAACGCAGGCCTGAGCTGACAGTCTCTGTCCCACGCGCCAAGGAGGAGGAGGGCACAGCAGGCACCGAGGCTTGGACGCTGGAAGCAGGAGCAACTGTGAGCTGATTGGTGCTTCACTCTCAAGGAACTGTCCCACCCCCATCCCGTATGGGCCTGAAGGAGCTGTCAATCACAGCACCCTGACCATACATACGTAGGCATGGACCAGATCTGGCCAATCAGAGTTCCCCATGCCCCAGTTCGGGGTAGTCACATGACATAAGCTGGACCAATCAGAGACTTTCTTGAGACTTTTCAGCTGAAACCAACAGGAACTCTTTCCTCTAAATTGGGGCCACTGGCAGCCAGTGTGCCCAGTGCATCAAGATAATTGAAGAGAAAGAGGACAGGACAGAGCCTTGATGCAGCGTGTGAGCTCCTGCATCCAGCCGTGCCTGAAATCCACCTCTGGACTTCCTTGTTACATGCACCACATTACCTTTTTGGTTTATGCTTGTCGGAGTGAGGTTTCTGTCACTTACAACCCAAAGAGTCCTGAGTTATCAGCCCTGGAAGAGCAGCAGGGGTCAGAGGTCAGGTTTGGCCCTAATGAAGGGCAAGCGAGTGAAATGGAGCCACATGTCTTAAGAAGAGGCGAAACAACCTTCTGGTGTGGAAGGGCCAAGATCAGATTGCCGGGAGCTGATGGCCCCTCACTGATGTTTGCTGTCGAGGACAGCTTGGAAGGGCCACTGGGACACGGGGCTTCTACCCTTTTGTACCTCCTGATTCATGGTTGCTTTTAATAACTTATTATTTTTTAGGGAAGTTTTAGGTTTACATCAAAATGGAGTGGAAAGTACAGAGAGTTCCCGCATACCCCTGCCCCTCGTCCACAGCCTCCCCCACTACCAACGGCCTCCCTCCAGCGGTCCACATTATGTTGTGTTTTTTTTGTTTTTTTGAGACAGAGTCTCACTCTGTTGCTCGGGCTAGAGTGCCGTGGCATCAGCCTAGCTCACAGCAACCTCAAACTCCTGGGCTCAAGCGATCCTCCTGCCTCAGCCTCCCGAGTAGCTGGGACTACAGGCACGCGTCACCATGCCTGGCTAATTTTTTCTATATATTTTTAGTTGGCCAATTAATTTCTTTCTATTTTTAGTAGAGACGGGGTCTCGCTCTTGCTCAGGCTGGTTTCAAACTTCTGGCCTTGAGCGATCTGCCCGCCTCAGTCTCCCAGAGTGCTAGGATTATAGGCGCGAGCCACCGCGCCCGGCCCACGTTATGTTTTAATTTCCACATTTTTTCCCAAAAAATGTTAAAGAATCTGCCAATAATGTTAACATTAACTACATGTAAAAAAAATATATAGATAGATAGATATACATATGCATATTTCCGGCCTGATTTCTACAGATGCATATATTTTTTCTTTAGGAAATAGACACTGTTCCTCGTGACCCAAATTGTAACCCACTTTTTTCCACGTAGCACTGCGTGAATGTCCTTCTAGGTTGTTGATTGACAAGGCAGGAATTGTCGTCCCCATCTGGTCAGTGAGGAGGTCGAGGCTGGCAGGACAGGGAAGGGACCCGGTGGTTACCTTGTACGTGCTTTGTCTCATCAGAGACTCCCAGGGGTCCTCAAACTTCTTAAACAGGGGGCCAGTTCACTGTCGCTCAGACCGTTGGAGGGCCGGACTATAGTTTAAAAAAAACTATGAACAAATTCCTATGCACACTGCACATATCTTATTTTGAAATAAAAAAACAAAACGGGCAAAAACACTCGGCGGGCCGGTGGGCCGCATGTGGCCCGTGGGCCGTAGTGTGAGGATGCCTGCTTAACCATCCATGAGGTTTTGTTCCATTGTCACAGATGGGAAAACTGAGGCTCAGAGGGGAGAAGTCACGCTGGCTGGGGGCCCAAAGTCCCTGGGCTGGGGGGCGGGGGGCTCACCTGTGAAGTCAGGCACACCAGCAGCTTTGTGGGGGGAGGAGGGAGGCTGAATCCCTGGGGAGCCCCAGGTCGTGGCACAGCCTCGCCTCACTCCTGCCTCTGCCAGGCCGCTCTGCCCAGGGGCATGCAGCTGCTTAACACAGTACCCGCCACCTGAGTTGCATTTAACTCACGCTCGTTTTGAGCCCGGGGCCACGTGAAGCATCATTTTTCCGAAACAACTTCAATAAGTAGGTCGTGAGTTACATACAACTCAAGTGGCGTGCGTGTAAAAATTGATTCTAGCTCTGTGTGAGTTGCATATAACTCACACACAGAAAACAATTAAAAAACAACAGATTTTTCATTAAATTAGGAAGCATCATTTTGTTTTCAAAGTTTTTATTCTATTTTCATAATAAAACACTGTGGCCCCAGGGAAAGAATTTTTTTCTAGTGTGGTAGGAAAAAAAGCATGTTAGCTTTCCAGGAGCCGCCCTCTGGTGCAGAAACACCTCGCGCCTCTGGCTCGAGTAGCTACTTTGTGCCAGGCACCGCCGGGAGCTCCGTGTCACAGTCTCAGTCATCCTTCCCACGACCCTGGAGGGGCAGGACTGTCACCCCCATTTCTCAGATGAGAAAATGGAGGCCCAGAGAGATGGATGACTTGCCCAGGGTCACACAGCTAACCACGTGGCGAAGCCCAAATCAGCCTTCAGCGAGGCGAATTTTGGAGGGCAGAAGCATCCGTAGTCAGGCCGAGCCTCTGACTTTGTAAATTGCTACTGCATGTGCACACATGCACACGCAGACGCACACACGCACACACGCACACACAGACGCACACGCGTGCCCACTGGCTGAGCAGTCTTGGGTGATGGGCCACAGGGCTCTGGCCTCAGCCATGTCCTTCCTTCCTTCTTCCCAGATTCCTTCGTAAGAAGCCACACAACCTGCCACGGCAAGGACGGCGAACCGACTGGGCAACAGAGTCGGGATCCCAGATGAAGCCTGGGCTCAGACATCAAGCGGGTACAACAGCGCCCCTCGAAGGACCCGGCAAGCGTCTAATACCCGGGTCTGAGTCTTCCCGGGGATCTTAGACCAGAGCAAGAGTGGCCCACAGCAGGGGCTCAGGGAGAGACTTTGTGGGCCGGATTCAACCTGGAGCTGACACTGTCCTCCCCGGGGCCGGCCCTGCCGCTCAGGGCTCCCTCCTGTCACCTGCTTCCTCCCCAGAAAGGCCCTCGTCCACTCGGGTGTGCCCTGGCGCTGCTCCGAGCCTCCAGCAGACAGCACGGAGGTTTGCAGAGGTGCCGACGGGGCCCAGGAAGATTTGTTATTTGAAGACATTAATGGAATGCCCTACATTTGAGTTAAAAAAAAAAACAAAAACAGTTGCCCCAATGCAGACCGACTTCTGACCTTACTGCCACAGAAGGCTGGAAGCTCAAGGTTACCTGTGGGCACGGTGTGGCTTGCACGAGTTAGCCCAGCAGCGGGGCCTGCATGTGCACGGGGAGACGTGAGCAGCATGAGGCAGCGCTGGCTCATGTCCTTTGTGCGCGTGAATGCCGAACCCTAGCACCACGCCTGCACACGCCTGTGCTCATGGGCGACGCTGACTACCGGTGGCAGAGTGAAGAAGGCTCAACCTGCCCTGGGTGTGTGGTGCGCACTGTGCAAATGGAGGCCGCTGTGGTCTGGGACGGGGAGGTTGGGTGAAAGGACTAGTAATGCTTAGTGCCATCGTTATCACTGGTGACATAGTACTAGATGGGGATATAAAATATGTATCATAATATAACATAAGGGCCATTGTTTATTGAGCACTTATTATATGCAAGCACTGTGCTAGGTACGTCACAAGATCTCATTTAATTCTTCAAACAATCTTCCAGGTAGATCGTGTCAGGCTGACTCGTATGAAATTGCTGATTTTGTAGGTAAAAAACATAAGAAGCACCTGTAGTCTCAGCAACTCAGGAGGCTCAGGTGGGAGGATCCCTTGAGCCCAGGAGTTCAAGTCCAGCCTGGGCAACAGAGTGAGGCCCCGTCTCTTAAAAAAAAAAATGAACAGACCAAGAGTATTGGCAACTTCATATGGTTCAATCTAATATCGTCTTTATTTTCTAGATGAGGAAACTGAGGCCCAGGGAGACCACATGCCTGGGGGACTTTACTTCCAAAAAGCAGGCTAAGGAAACCCCGCTGGCAGGGCCTAGAAGCTTCTGCCTTCTCAAGGGATTCAGGCTTTGTCCTTGGTTCCTCCTCACTCACCACCTCACCCTGTCTGCTCACGCGCCCACCGCCCCGCCCCGTTGCCGCAGGGTCTATATTTACAGCTGGGTTTTCTGTGAACTGGGGAGTTGAGGAAGTGACTTATTCCAGAGTCATCACAGCCACCAGAGATGATGGTATCCAAGAATCTGGGTTTCTGTACCACCCCACCTCTGCCAAGTGGGATTTTTCCCCCATCTGGATTTCCAGGGCCCAGCTAGACAGAAACAGAAACCACATGCCTGCCTAAGAGGCCCCTGTGTGATGGGCCAGTTGAGTAGGGTGGGAGATTTGCGTCCATTTCTCTGCAAGTAACACTGAGGCACATCTGTGCCGAGCCTGATTGCCAACTGCCCTGAACGGCTCATTCAAGGGCAGAGAGGAGAGGGGGTGGGTTTCTGGGAACCCAGGAGGCCCAGCCTGGTCCAGTGTGGGCTAAGCATCCCCGAGGCTGGAGGAAGAACCTTCTGGACCAGCCCCTGCCCTGCGCTCCTGGGGATGCCGTTGGACTGGCAGCCGAGCCAAGCTGCGGGCGCTGGGCCGGGGGACAGAGGCTTCCAGGTAGTCAGACTGAGATCGCCAAGGCAGCGGGGGAGGACGGGGGCAGCCTGGTCCCCACTGCGCGCAGCCCGCCCGCCAGGCACAGCCGGTCTTCGGGGAAGTCGCCGAGTCGGAGTTCCAGGAAGCGATAACGCTTGTTGAAACCTCTTTCTTGTGGCCTGGTCTCGTCACATGGCTCGATGGGGACCAACATCAGGCAGGGCCACAGGTCTGGGCCGGCTCGCACCCGGCAGCTGCTGCCACCCCCGGCTCCCCTGCGGAGGCTGGAGAGGGGGGCGGGGGTGGGGCAGGAAGGTGGACATTTGCGGCTCCCCCCTCCCAGGCGCCTGGCGTGGGCCGAGGCAGACAGGTCCCTGCCGGCTGTTCTCTCCCCTGCGACGGCCCCTGGCGGCTGCCAGGGCCTCAGGTGCCCACGCTGCCAGGGAGCCCGAGGCCGCAGGGTCGCTGTGAAAGCAGAGAGCTTCCTGCTGCCCCGGCACTCAGGGGCTGGGGGACCAGAAACCCTGACTCCTCCCTGTGAAGGCAGGCGATGTGTCTTGCGCCGTTCTAGGGCAGGATTTTTGACCTTGGCATTACTGATGTTCAGGGCTGGGTGACCCTTTGCTGGGTCACCCAACACCTGTGTGTTGTAGGGTGAAGCAGCACCCTGCCTCCACCCCCAAGATGCCAGCTGCGCCCGTCCCAGTCCCCACCTGTGACCCCAAAAACGTCTCCAGACATGGCTAATCGTTCCCTTGGCTGGGGGGGCAAGCCCTGACTTGGATTCAGTGCCTGGTGCACAGCAGGTGCCGGTCTTCAGCGCTCATGGCCGAGCACTCCCAGTTCAGCTTTATACCCCCCACCTGGCGTCACTCCGTCTGCACCGTCTAAATAGAAACTGTGGCTGGGGGCGGCAGCTCACGTCTGTTATGCCAGCACCTTGGGAGGTGGAGCTGGGAGGATGGCTTGAGGCCAGGAGTTCAAAACCAGCCTAGGCATTATAGCAAGACTCTTGACTCTAAAAAAAGAATTAAACACATTAGTTGGGTTTATATTGGCTCGTGCCTGTAGTTCCAGCTACTTGGGAGGCTGAGGCAGGAGGATGGCTCGAGCCTAGGAGTTCGAGGCTGCAGTGAGCTATGATCAGCTACTGGACTCTAGCCTGGGTGACAGAGTGAGACCCTGTCTCTAACAGATCAATAAACAGAAACTGTGCTGGAGGCTTAAAACTTGAGGATGAAGCACTGAATTGAAGGCAGGTCAGTCCTGAAATGAGGGGTGAAGGGAAAGACCACGTGCTCATCAGTGAGACGCCCCAGCCCCAGCCCCTGCCTGTTCCCCAAGAAGCTGCCAGCCTGCGAGGGGTCTACTCAGGAAAAGACACTTCGGACGCTGGCTTTGGGATCCGACAACCACAGCCAGATCCTGCCCAGTCATGTGGACGAGCCTCACCTGCCCTGCCCACAAGGACCTGCTCTTCAACATGAACTCGCTGTGCAGAGTCACCGAACACTCGAGGAAAGTGTGTCATCTGAAAGTCAGGGACCAAAGTCAACAGAGGAAAAAGACACCAAGAAAACAGAGCCAGGGCAGGGAGCAGGAAAAACCTCCAAGAAAAAAAAAAAATCCTTAGAGAAATAAAAGACGCTGCATTCATAAAACAAGAACACGACGCTATGAAAAGAAACGTTCTGAGAACAAAAAAGAACCAGAAAGATGACAGCAGAAACAAAACTCCAACATAAGCACTGGAAGAGCAGGGTGAGGAAACATCCCAGAGAGACAAAAGGATGGAATACACACGAGAGACTTTCTCGGGGCGGGGCCAGAAGAGGAAGTCAGAGATTTGAAGCAGAGGCAAGAGTCGCTGCGCCATGGCTGTACCGAAAGTGGAAGGAGTCACGTGTCAAGACGTGTAGCGGCCACTAGAACAGACAGGCGCTCTCAGCTGACATCCAGCCAGGAAACCCCACTTCGGCCCTACAGCCACAGGAACCGAATTTTGCCAAAATCAAGAATGAACTTGGAAATGGATTTCCCCCCAGCGCCACCGGTCGGGAACTGCGACCCCAGCTGATCTCACGACTGCGGCCCGGCGAGACCCTGAGCGGAGAACCCAGGCATGTCATAGCAGACTCCTGACCCGCAGAACCCGCGAGATGATACGTGTGTTGTTTTAAGCTGCTAAACTTGTGGCCATTGGTCACACAGCGAGAGAAAACTACTATAGCAGCTTCGAACAATGAACACATTATCCGACACAGTTTCTGTGGGTTGGGAATGTGGGAGTGACAAGGTTGCAGTCAAGATGTCAGCCAGGGCTGCCTCCATCGGACGAGTTGACCGGGCCTGGGGAACCCGCTTCCACGTGGCTCACTCACGTGGCTGTTGGCTGGAGGCCTCAGCTCCTCTCTGTGAGGCCTCCACACGGCTGCTTGCGTGTCCTCACAACATGGTGGCTGGCTTCCCCAGAGCACCTGAGCCGAGAGGGGACAGGGCGGAAGCCATGCGTCT
This sequence comes from Cheirogaleus medius, assembly GCA_008086735.1. Taxonomy (NCBI): domain Eukaryota; kingdom Metazoa; phylum Chordata; class Mammalia; order Primates; family Cheirogaleidae; genus Cheirogaleus; species Cheirogaleus medius. The sequence goes on along the minus strand of VBSM01002153.1, from coordinate 7,221,401 downwards.
TGTAATGACCTGGTGTTGGGAGTCACACTATTATCATCATCCTCATCCACCGCCATATATTCCTTCCCAGCCAAGTGACCTTGGGAAGGTCCCTTCTCCTCTTTGAGCCTCCATTTCTACACCTGTGAAACGGGGAGACGCAGTCCACCAGGAGGATCGGAAGAGAGCTGAAAGGAAATAAAAACAGCACCCCTTGAAGGGCCTCGCATGCGTCTAATACCCGGGTCTGAGTCTTCCCGGGGATCTTAGACCCGAGCAAGAGTGGCCCATGGCAGGGGCTCAGGGAGAGACTTTGTGGGCCGGATTCAACCTGGAGCTGACACTGTCCTCCCCGGGGCCGGCCCTGCCGCTCAGGGCTCCCTCCTGTCACCTGCTTCCTCCCCAGAAAGGCCCTCGTCCTCCCGGGTGTGCCCTGGTGCTGCTCCGAGCCTCCAGCAGACAGCACGGAGGTTTGCAGAGGTGCCGCCGGGAGGGGCCCGTGGGGTCTGGCCCGTGTCAGGCCGCACCTGGCAGGTCCAGGCGCAGAGACCGTAACGGAGCCGGAGGCCGATCCGAGGCAGGTGCCACCGAGAGTCCTGGCGGCGCCGCTCAAGCCCCAGAGTGAGCCGGCTCCACGTTGTCCTGCCGCGGCTCTTTCTGGTTTCTGGGGTGCAACCGGGAGCAAGTCCCCTTCCCTGAGCCCCCTTCCCTCATCAGAACACCTGTTTGTTCACTCCCCGAATACCTACTATGTGCCAGGGGCTCTTCCTGGCTCTGGGCTCGTGGCAGGGAACAAAACAGACCAAGTTCCTGCCCTGCAAGGCTTACACTCTAGCAGGGGAGGCGGAGACCGCAACCAACCGGCGCGTTAAATAGCTGCCCCGGCTCCCCCCGCCCAGCCGGTGTCACTCTGCATCGTGACTGTCTACTCCAGTGTGGAAACTGAGGCCCAGAGAGGAGAAGTGACTTGCCCGAGGTCACCCAGCCCAAGGCTGTCTTGGCTGCTCCTCCTGCAGCGTTTGTGGGGGAGTCGGAATGTGGCAGCTCAACTGGGGGATAGGGGACCTGCGTCCCTACTGTGTGCTGAGTCCTGAGCAAGGATGGGGTTCCTAGTGGGTCCCCAGGAGCCACTCACTCTCCCCGACGGCCCGGCAGGGTGGGCATGAGCACAGGCCACGAGACTCGGAGGGAAGAGGCAGCTGGGTCACGTGGCCAGGAAGGGCTGGGAGATTCGAACCCAGACCCTGCTGTGGCAGCATCTGGCCCTCTCCGCGGCTTTCGGCTTTCGGGTGGAGCCGGGCCGGCCTGGGGAGACAGGCAGAGCCTGAGCTGGAGCTGGGCGGGTGAGGGGAGTCTCGGTCTAGGGGCGAGGGGGTGGCGGGGAACCACCGAGGCAGGAAGAGGCAGAGCAGAAAGTGAAAGGGGACAGAGGCCGAGAATAGCTGCGGGTGACAGAGCTGGGGACTGCAGACGCTGCCAGAAAGAGAAACCGGCGCCCACCCCCAGGGAGGCGGCCCCGGCTGGGGAGCTGGCGGGGGCCGTGGCCGGTCTCACTCACCCGGGCAGCCCCGCCTGGCTCGGCGGCTGGGCGGACGCCCCAAACTGTGGGAACGGAATTGGGGTGAAGGGTGGTCTGGGGGCAGAGGGAATCTCACTTCTGACTTCGCGTGGACCTCTGGGTCGCGGGGTCTGCTCTGAGGGCTTATGGGATCCGGGGTCTGGGACCCGCCACACCCGCTGAACGAAGCAGCCTGTGCCACGGAGAGAGGCCTGGCCGTTACGTCTCTGTCCTCGCTGTCACCGTCACCAGTGCCAGCTCCCTGCAGTGGTCACGCACACAGGCAGGCTCTGGAGCCAGCGGGCAGCTGGGGTTCCATCCAGGCTCTGCTGCTCGCTGGCTGTGTGACCTTGGGCAAGTCACTTCACCTCTCTGGGCCTCTGTTTGTGAATAATATCGCCTACTTCATGGGGGTGTCCTCAGGACTAACTGAATGAGTATGGGTGAAGCACACGGATGACTCAGAGAAAGTGCTCAATAAACAGCTTGGCTTTTATTAATTAGCCACCATCTACATACACTGTATAGTCACACACACACACACACACACACACACGGGAAAGTCCCTCCGGGATATAAGTGGGGACACTTTTTTGTTCACTAGTGTGTCTCCAGAGCCTAGAGCAGGACCTGGCATCCAGCAGGTGCTTGATCAATGTTTATAGCATGGAGGGAGGAGGGGAGGGAGGAGGGAGGAGAGAG
>VBSM01002153.1:7203659-7217010 GCA_008086735.1 Cheirogaleus medius | reverse complement strand
AAAAAAATCAAGTACCTTATGCGACTCTGTGTTCCAAGTTTTCATCCCCAGAATGGCCCCAGGATGCCCCCAGGATATTCTTCCAAGGGATGGGGCTCTGGGGACTCCAAGGGACAAGGCCGGTGCTGTTTGGGGTGAAGGGGGTGAGCCCTAGAGTTGGCATCCACCCTCCGCTCCCTCTGGCCAGCTCCCTGCCGAGGGGACTCCTGGGCTGGAGGGCGGCTGGGTGCCCTGTGTCCCGTCCCCTCATCTTCCCAGCCTGACTCTCCTTCGTGTGTCCCCAGACCCCAACAGCCCTTCCCCCCAGTCCCTCTTTCTGGCCAGAAGCGGCCCTCAGGCTGTGCCCCTCCTCCAGAACCTGTGGCCAAGGGGCCTTGGCAGTGGCGGCATTCCTTGACCTGTTTCCCGTTCTTAAATAGCTGCGGGTCCACGTCAGCTTGGCCTGGCGGCACCAGCGCACAGTTAGCCCCGGCGCAGAGACCCGAGAAGCAATCAGAGCTGTCCAGGGGTGACACACCCGAGACCCCCATCCAGGTCCCCATGGAGGTCCAACCCCAATTTCCTGTGGTCATGTCAGGCCACCCAGACCTTCAAAGGCTCCCCGTGGCTGGCCAGCCGCCCTGAATCCCAGCTCTGCCCTGGCCCCCTGCCACAGCCTCCAGGACCACCTGCTGCGACGATGGCAGTAGTCGCTCGGCTGGTCTCCGGCTCTCCCAGCCTTGCCCCGCCTGGTCTAGCTTCCCCCTGGCACCAGACTGAGCTTCCTGAAATGCAAATCAGATTGAGTGCCACCTCCAATCAAAATATGTCACTGAGTCCCCACTGCCTGTAGGGTGGCAGCCAAGCTTGCTCTCAGCCTGGCATTCGGGATCTGCTGTCTTGGGTCTACTCCCTGCCAGCACCTCCACCCTGAGCCCCATGCTCGGACCCAGGTCAGCAGTCACTCCAACATTCCCTGGGCTGTCCCTGGAGCCTGGCCTTGACCTGGTCAGCTGTTTCCTGCACCCAAGTGCACATCCTGGCCTTCTTTCCAGATCAAGTCCATTGGTATCCCCAAGAGGAGAATCCAGGATTCTGAGTGGCAAACGATAGAATCCAACTGTGCTCACTAAAACAGAAGAAGAACATATTAAATAGATATCTGGGTGCTCGCAGAACCCCCAGGAAGGCAGGAGGCCCACATGAAAAAGAAAGCAGGAAGGGGAGGCCAGATCTCATCCCATTCCCACCACAGAGCCAGCCTGGGGACGTTCTGCTGCTTCTCATCCACCCTGGAGCTCCATGTGGCTTGGGCTCCCTCCAGAAGGAGCTCTCCATCCTACTCTGCGGACAGGACCTGCTGCCTGTTCAAACTCCAGAGCAGGAGCTTCTGATTGGCTGAGCCCAGTCACATGTCACACCCTAGCTGCAAGGGAGGCGGGAAAGGGGGTGTGGGCTGTCTGGGCTCCTCCCGTGGGAGGTGGGCTCTGCCTTGCCGGTAGTCCCACGTTAGGGGAGTTTCCTAAAAGTATGAAGGGGGTTCAGACAGTCGAGGGCTCACAGATGACCAAAGCTCTGTGCCTCCCCAGTCCCCCCATCTCAGGCACAGTCGAGTATCTGGTCACTTGGTCCTTGATATGTCCCTCTGCCTGGCCCCATGTCCAGCCCTTCATCAACCCTGTAGGCTGAATGTCCTACAGTGTCCCGCGCCTGTATGCATTTCCACATCTCCCCCTCCTCCTCCATGCCAGCTCCTCATGGAGCGCCCGGTCCTGTGGAGGAGAGAGGCCCTGAAGGGACGAAGACAGCCCAGCATGCTGCACACTGTGAAGGGGACATGGACGGGGCCAGGGGAACCAAAAGAGGCACCTGGTCCAGCTGGGGGCATCCGGGAAGGCTTCCTGGAGGTGGTGATGCTGAGTGATGAGAGATGGTAGGAATTATAGAAACAAGGTGTGGGAAGCAGCATCCCAGGCCGAGGCCTCAGCTTGAGCAAAGCCGCGGAGGTGGTGAGGGGTCCTGGCTTCACCAGGGTTAGTGGGTGAGGCGGGGCTGCCAAGAGATGAGGCCTCACGAGGTAGAAGGGCCCCACTGCTGCTGGTGTACAGGGCATGGCTTTGGGCAAGGGCCGAGTGCCAGGGCCGTGGTGTGACGTGGTCAGACATGAGCCTGAGAATGCCCCCTCGGTCAGCCTGACGGGGGCGCCGGCTGCGGCGGTGGCAGATTCCTGGCCAGGCGTGGGCTGGGGACTGGGGCTGGCGAGGCGGGGGAGACCGGAAGAGGGGTTTGGAAGGATCCATCGGCTTCCAGCGGCAAGCAGAAGTTTGCCACGGCTGCTGGGGCATGTCCGGGCAGGTGGGAGAGAGGAGAGACCTGGGCAAGTCCCTGGCCTGGTCTGGCGTCCTCAGTTTCCTTATTTGTGAATAGAGGGGGATAGTGATTTTAGGACAGGATCTGAGACCGGCGCGGCCACCCACTTCCTGCTTCTGTTGGACCCATGCCCAGGATGTATCGGGACCCGAGACAGAGATGGGGACAGCCATGGCCCGGCTCTCACAGGCGGCAGGGCCAGGAGGGAGGGACACCGAAGGGTGGCCCAGCCCGGGCTGAAGAGGGCTTTCCCGGCAGCGCCCAGCGGGCTCCGTGTGGAGAGCGTGCCAGGGAAGAACGGGATCTTAGTCATTTGCAACCGTCCTCCCGTGTCAGCCCCACTGGGAGTCACCACCACCATTCCGGGAAGCCTGCCCCAGGAAAGGCCCATTCCCCGTCTGCATGGCCGCAGCACCAGGAAGCAGCACGCACGTTTTCTCACCCCCGGCCGGGCCGGTTCAGGGCTCCCCTGGATGTCCCAGCCTGCGCTGCCTCCCGGACAGCTGGCAGAAGCCCCAGCTGGGTGTCACCCGGTGGTGGCTGGACAGGTGGCCGGATACCCCCAAGGCTGTCACCAGGCCCACCTGGATGTCAGATGTGGAGACTCCAAGCTGCCCGGCCGCACCCCCAGGGGAGGAAGGGGGGCTGTCAACGGTGACAGCTGCGTGCTCGGCTGGGGACAAAGTGCACCGCATTATTGCTGATTACCCGGGTTCCCAGAAGCGGCGGGTACACTTCCCGCCTGCGAGGAGTGTGCCTATCTGCTACCTGGTCCTTTCCCAGCTTCCCAGTTCCTTTCCGGAAAGCAGGAAGCCTACTTCTCGGACAGCACCTCGCCAGGTGCTGCTGGGTGGGACGCCACCCTCCCCGTGCTGAGCTCTGAAACCAGGAGTTCGGGGGCAACCAGCTCAGCCCCGTCAGAGCCAGGGGCCCCGGGAGCCCTGCACCCCCTGGCCTCAGTCACCCCACGTGCACAGTGAGGGCACTTGTGCCCACCTCTTGGGGTTGGCGGGAGGAGAAACTAGAAGGGGGGGAGCCACAGAAATACCAGCGACAGTTGCCTTAGGTCGCGACGCCTTCGGGCGCTTTGCGGCAGCTGTTGGAAGGGAAGCCTGGTGGCGGAAGGTTAGCGCTCCCGAGACACCTGCAGGCACAGCCCGACCCGGGCGTGGGTGCTGTCCCTGCCGCTTGCCGGCGTGTGCCTGGGGTGGGCTCGTTAGCCTCCCACATCTCCGAAATGGGAGTAAGTGGCAGCACCCACCCCTCCGGGCGGGGACCAAATGGGATCGCAGGTGGAAAGGGCCCAGCAGGAGGAAAGGGGCGCGTGCGGTGACCGTGGGCTTCACTACAAGCTCAGCTCCGTGGCGGCTCCCGTGGGAAGGGCTGGGGGTACAGAATAAGCCCCACGTGGCTGTAAAATTAACCCCTCAGAGAGGTTGGAGGAGAGGAGGAGGCCGGAAGCACTAAGCCCCAAAGAGGAATGCAGAGAAGGGCTGAGGAAAGCACAGGCCTGGCCCGGACATCTGGGGAGGCTTCCTGGAGGAGGGGGTGTCTGAGCTGCTATCAGGGACAGACACATTGGCAACAGTATGGAGAGGGACGCATCCCAGGCACGGCGGTCAGCGGGGGCAAAGCAGGGTGAGCAGACGTTTCTCTGCAGCAGGGGAGGGATGTGCCACGCCCTCGACGTGACACCCGCCGCCTCCCCACGGACCCCGCCCACCTCTCAGATCCCACAAGCCCCAGCCAGGCGCTGCCATTCCCCTCCTCGCTCCGGGTCTTTAGGTCCCCATTGATGGGGACAGCCCCTGTCCCTGGACATGCAAACCACCGTCAGAGACGGGGCAGGACGGCTTGGTGGCCCCATGCCTGGTGGGCAGGACCCCGTCCTCCCCCAGGGACCCTGCTCTTCCTCCTCAGGGTCACCAATGCCAGACCTGTAAGATGCAACTGTCTTCTGGTCCCTTTTCTACAGTTTTTAAATGAACAAAAATGGGGCTGTGGTTTTCAAATCTTACAACTCCCTTTTTCCTTCAAGGATCCACCACGGGCATTTTCCCAGAGGAAGCGATACCCGAAATCACCGCTTCCGTGGCTGGGGGATGGGGCGGCCCATGGTGTGAGTGGGCCGGGATGAATTTAACCCAGTCTGTCCTTCCAGCAGACATTTCTGGAGGAAGCTGAGGTGTGTGCAGCCAAAAGAATAAGGGCCCAGAGTTCTGATTCTGACTCCACTTCTTAGAGCTGTGTGACTCTGGGCAAGTTACTCAAACTCTCTGTTTTTTCTTGGCTTCCTGAAAGGTGGGGAACAGGGCAGCCCCTGCTTACGTCTTGAGGTGGGACTCCCTTGAGACCTTGTATGTGACGCCCTTAATTAAGCACAGTGCCCGCAGACAGACAGGGGGTGCCATCCATGGGGTAAGGAGTGGTGCTGTTGGTGCTACTTGAGCCAGGCCCTAAGTCACAGTCTGGGGACTGAAGGGCTCATGCAAGGTGGCCGTGAGCTCCCTGTGGAGGCGGGTTCAGTTTGGCCACGGCGTGCCTCCTCCTCCCGGCCCGCCCTGTCCCCTCCACAGAAAGCATCCGAGTCCCTTCCAGGTTGGTCTCCAAATTCCCAGCACCCTCCGGGGCTGGTCACCCACAGGCCCAGCCCATGGTGTCTCTGCCCAGGAGTCACAACATTCCAGAAAGCTCCCCTGGGGAAAGGCCATACCCACGTCTGTCTGAAAGGCCGCTGTCACCCACCCTGCCTGCGGGTCAGCTCGGCCCGCTCCGGGCTCCCCTTTGCATGGTAAACGAGCACCCCGCGAGGCTCTGCGACTGCGTTGGGACGGCCACCGCTGGGGACAGAGGGACTCCCCAATGGATGGGGCCACAACCACCCCCGCCCCCAGGACCCCAGCAGGAGGGTGAGAAAGCCCCGCCCTCCCCTCCCACCGCTCAAAATCCCCAGCACGAATTCCCCGGTGGGGATCGCCAGCCGGTGGCCCTGAGGCCACGGCCGGCCCCACCGCCCTGCCTCGGAGCAGTTGCTGCCCGCTGTGCCCGGCCCGGCCCCCCAGTGAGGGCCCCCCCCGGCCTGTCTCCTCCCGGCTGCTCGGCCGCTCTGAGCCTCCCTGTTCTGCCAGACCCGGGCAACGAGACTGTTAGACCGAGCGACACACGGGATTGTCATTTCTGCAGGTCAAGATCGGGCAGCAACCGGCTGATCCCGGGGTTCCGGCAGTCGATGCGCCGGCAGAGAGACAAGGACAAAATGAAGAAATGAGTGAGCAGCCCTTGCCCAGTGAGTGTTTTGGGGTCGTGACGGTGGGGGGCAGAGCCGCCCCTCCCCCGCCCCAGGGAGGGCCAAGCCTGGCAGCCGTGGGCAAGGGGCCCCTTGAGGCCAGACAGGAGCCAGGGACCCTCCCCTGGCCCTGGCCCCCGCCTGCCAGGCTGGACACTCCTTGCTGAGTGTTTTAATTCTCATTTCCCTCCGAAAAGCCCTGATTCATTGCCTGTCAGCCCCGAGGAGGAACCATGAGTTGCAGAGCCTGAAGGCCAGCCTGCAGGAAAGGTGACTCAGGGGACTCCTGCCCAGCATGACATAGGGGTGTGATTAAGCGGGGCGTCACAGGTGCATGCTATGTGTGGTGGGGCTGTCACCCGACCTCTGGCCTTCTCCTGAGCTGGGAGGCTGGCGCTGAGCCTTCATTCATCGACTCACTTCCCTCCCTGTCCATTCACTGAGCCAGATCGATCCTCCTGGCTCGTCCCTGTGACTCACCGGCGGTCTAGCCCTTCATTCATTCGTAATAAGCCCAGTGACATTCTCTAGGCCTGTCCTCTGGGCCAGCTGCCCTGCCTGGTGCGTTTTCTAGTTCAATCCTTTCAGTGCCCAAGAGGAAGAGTGACTATTACCTCCATCATACGGAGGGGGAAACTGAGGCACAGGAAATCCCAGCACCTCCCTGTGGAGGCAGGATTTGAATCCAGGCCTGCCGCTGGATTCACTGCACTGCACGTGCAGGCTCAAGCGCCTCTCGGGAGGAGAAGTTTCCCGACAGGGCTGAGTTGAGGCTGTTCTGGGTGACGCTCCAGGGGTTCCGCCAGCCGGGGACCAGGTTCGTACTGAAGTCTTGGCATGGGAGTGCCGCAAGCCAGGGTGGAATAAATCTGGGTCCCTGCCGCGCCCCTGCCCCCACGCTCCCAGGAGTGGACGTCCAGTTTCTTACGTTTCCTCCAGGCCAGTCTGGGGCGGTAGCCCCGCTGGGGGCAGAGTGAAGTCCCCTTTCATGGGGGACAGCCCTTTGGGGTCCTGCCTTCATGCTGGGGTCTCTGTTCCTGCCCCCCTCCCTGTTCTGGCCCAAGGCCGTGTCCCCTGCCTCGGATGGGTGGAAAGTCTGGTTTGATTCCCTCCCCATCCACCCTCCTGCCTCAAGTCGCGTTTTTGATACTGACCCCCACGGTTGCCTTTTTGTTTTGAGCTTATCTATCATCTATCGATGTATAGAGACAGATTTGATCTATCTGTATGTAGAGATTTGATATACATCTGTATCTGTCTCTACATAGACATTATATATGGACAGTATTTAGTTCCTTTGTGTCTGTGCTAGCCTCCTAAGCACCTCCCCAGGTAACTTCGCTTAATTTGGGCAGATCCGGGGGGGAACTATTACTGTGTCCGTGCCCAGTGGTGCCGCCCGGGAGGGGCAGGAGGAGCCCTGTCTGGTGGGGGCGGGGTGGCAGGGGAAAGAGACCCGAATCTGGGCCTCCTGCTCCCTCCACCCCTGGTGCCAGTCCCCAAGCCTGGTGCTGCAGCCACAGGGGCCCGGACTCCCAGCAGCCACTGCCCCAGGCTGCTTGTCCCCTCTGCCCCTAGAGGCGACATGTGGCGGGACCCATCTGGCCACGGGCATGTGTGCCTGGCAAGTCAACAGTGGGTGTGACCCTTTTTCTAGGAACAAGCTGCCCGGAAGTTTCCTTCGCAGAAGTGGGCAAGGCCCTGCCTATCACGGCCCCGCCCCAGGCAGGGCAAAGGACCCTGTGTCCTTTGAGCCCAAAGGTGACTCTGTGGCGGAGCCCTCCACGTGCCAGGGCTGTGCAGGCGGCAGCGCTGAGCAGCGTGGTTTTTGCCAGTGAGGACGTAGGGTCGTGGGCAAGAGCCTGGGCTGTGAGGTCTGAGGGACCGAGTCCTGGTCCCCACTCTGCCCTGAGCAGCTCTGGGACCTCAGGCAGGTCGTCTTCCCTCTCTGGCCCTCAGTTTCCCCATCTGTACAATGGGCTGATGACAGCGCCCACTCCACGGGGCACGGTGGGAGTGAGAGATGGAAGTGCGTGCTGGGTGTCTTCTATGCCAACCCCCCCAGGCCTCGGTGCCCCCCTCTGTGAAGTGGGAGATGGCAGAGCCTCCTCCTAGGGTCGGAGGGCAGAGGGAGGCAGGACACTCTCTCCAGGTGGGCGGGGCACCTGCTCTCGTTGAACGCCTCACACTTTCCATGCAGGCTCTTTCACGTCAACTCTTGGATTTAGTACTCTCGGATTTTGGCATCTCTCCACCCCGTCCCTTTTCCCAGGGTAACATCCTGGCGGGAGAGAGACCCTGGGGTCTTCTGAGCCTCTGCTTGTGCCCTGGGCCCTGCCCAGCCTTAGGTGTCCTGGGCTGGATCTGCCCGGATGTGGCTGGTCCCCCGTGGCATGTGTTCTGGGCAGGCTCACAGGGTGTGGGGGACATTGCTGGGGCCCTCGAGATGTCCGGCTCCCCTGTCCTCCCGGGCGCGTGCCCCTGGCAGGTCGCGGTGTTCCCTGGCCGTGCTTTGCCAAGTGAAACGCCGGCAGAAGCGACCTGTCCCCTCCCGGCCGTCACTGCAGGGCCAGGGGCTCCTCTGAGCACTTTCCCAGCTGTGGGGAGCCCCTGGGCCCAGCGTGGCGGTGGCGGCATAGTAAGAGCGTGGCGCTCTGTTGACTTGGGGAGGCTGAGCGACTCTGGTGGGCGGAGCCCTGCCACCTGCGCTGGACACGTCTCGACTACACCGGGCTGCGCTAAGCCGCTGTCACTGCAGCCTAACCTGGGCCGCCTGCACCCACATGTCTGGACACACGGGGACTTCTGGATTCTTTTGCACGTCCCTCACAGAACACGGTGCCAGGTGGGTGCAGTCTCGGGCCCACCCTCAGCCCGCATGTGTGCGTGGCCATGTCTCCCTCCTGGCCACCCAGCCGTCCCACCGAGAAGCAGCTGCACCCCCTCCGTCCTCTCCGGGCTTCCACCGCCCACGCCCACCCCCCTTGCTGGGCCGAGACAGAGCTACATGTCTCCCTTCTGTCACCTCCTTGGGACGGACACTTCCTCTCGCTCCCCACCTCATATTGAAGTCACCTGCAAGTCTGATCTCCTTCCTGGACTCAACGTTCCTCCAGAGTTGCCGCTTACTAGCTGTGTGACCTTGGGCAAGTTAATGAACCTCTCTGTGCCTCATTTTCTTCATCTGGAAAAACATAACCTTGTTGGTAGGATTAAATGAGTTAATACACTTAAAGCACTTAGTAGAACAGTGCCTTGTGCTTGGATTGCTTATCTACTGCTGTGTGACAAATGACCCCCAAATGTAGCAGCTTAACACAGCAATCGCTCATCATTTTGCCCCGTTGCTGAGGGTTAGAGTCGGGGGGTGGCTTCTCTGGGTGGCCGTGGCTTGGGCTCTCCCTCGCGGTTGCGGGTGAGCTGTCGGCAGGGGCTGCAGTCACCTGAAGGTGTGACGGGGGCTGCAAGTTCAGCTTCCACGGTGGCGCTGGGACATGGCTGTTGGCCGCAGGCCTCCGGTCCTCGTCATGGGGCCTTTCTACAGGCAGCTTGAGTGTCCTCATGATGGCAAGTGACCCGAGAGCGCAGACGGGCTGCAGCACCTTTGCTACCCTAACCCTGGGCGTTGCACGTCGTCCCTGCCACCGCTGTTCATTACGAGTGAGTTGCTGTGCGTTCCTCACGGAGGCTCTACCTTTGGAGAGCAGGAATGTCAAGGAATTTAATTTTAATTAATTATTTATTTTTTGGAGTCAGAGTCTCCCTCTGTTGCCCGGGATAGAGTGCCGTGGCGTCAGCCTAGCTCACAGCAACCTCAAACTCCTGGACTGAAGCGATCCTCCTGCCTCAGCCTCCCAAGTAGCTGGGACTGCGCACGTGCCACGGACGCCCGGCTAATTGTAGAGATGGGGTCTCTGTGGCTGTGGCGTGGGAAGAGGACCTGGGTTTGAATCCTGCCCCTGATGCTGGAGCAAGTCTTGCCTCTTCCTGCCTCAGCTGCCCCCCTGGGAAACAGGGCTGCCCTCCCTGGCCCAGGGAAAGGCAGGGCCCTTCGGGAGCGCACAGAGGACGTGCAAGACCCGCCGCTGTGCTGAGGAGCATCAGTCTGAGGCGAGGTTATCACAGCCTGGGCAGGGCCTGCGTGCAGAGACTGCCCACTGGGCCCAGGCCATCGTCAGGGCCTTCCCGCTGGGCTGGGGCATGGCCCTCCTCTCCTCACAACCCTCCAGGGCTCTGAACCCCCTCAGAGGACAGTCCAAGTCCCCTGAGTGGTCTCCCAGGCCCCCCGTGTGCCCCATCATTGCTCTGACACACATCCTGGCTCCTCTCCAGCCATAGCAGCCTCAGGGTTCTTGTGGTGGCGCCCCAGGGCCTTTGCACTGCCAGTTCCTCTGCCTGGTGCACTCTTGCCCCACATGCCACGAGGTTCCCTCACCTGCTTCCTGCAATCTCTGCTCCAGGGTCCTTCCCTGCACTCCCAGCTTAAAACCGCGTCCCCTTTCTTCCCTTCACCAGCCTGCACGACCCCCCGCCTCGCCTCCGCTTCTATTTTCTTGGGCGCACACACTACCTGGCTCTCCATAGAATGTTCCCATTTTTACTTTTCTCTGTTGCCCGTCTCCCCCGCTGAGAGGTGGGCTCCGTGGCCTGGGCTTTTGTCTGATTCACTCACTGCTGACTTCCTGGTGCCTGGTACACAGTAGGTGCTCAATCATTGCTTATTGAATACATGCTGAAGTCATGGGGAAGCCAACCCTTCCCTGCCTGCCCACTGGGGCCTCCTCTCAGGGTGGGACCGCGGGCGGGGTCCACAGTCAGCTCCTGTCAAAGACAGATGCCACCAAGACCCAGGCAGATGGCGCGGTCTTTGCCAAGGTGTCTGGTGGCGGCTGCCCCAGAAGGCCGATCCCGCCCAGCCGGATTGGCAGGGAGCTGATAAGGAGTGGGAGATAAGCAGGTCTGAGGGAAGACACTGAGATTGGGCCTGCTCCAAGCAGTTCCTGCGAACTCGCTGGGCGAACCAAGCATGGGGGTGGGGCGCGGCGTGGGTGGCCACCAGACTCCTGCTCGGGGTGCTACAGACCTTGGACTTTGGGGCCCAGGTCCCATTGCTCTGGGCTGGTGACGGGGGCCAGGGTTCCCACTGTGCGATGGGCTAACAGCGGTGCCAGCGTGATGGGGTGTTGGGGGCGGAACCGAGGTCAGGCTGTGGACTGCTCGGCTGAGCCTGGCTCGGGGGAGTGGCGCAGGACACAAGGCTTGTTGCTGCTATTTTAGCCTCAGCACCGCCACTCAGCAGCTGTGTGACCTGGGATAAGTCTCTCAGCCTCTCTGGCCTGCATCTGCTCTTCTGTAGAAGAGCGTAACGCTGACCTCAGGGGTTGCTGGGGAGGCTCCTCCGCATCTAGCAGAGCCTGAAAATATCACCTGGTTCAGAAGAGGCTCCAGCCCAGGGCACGGCAGACCTGCAGCTGGGATGGACCGCGGGCCAGTGGAGGGAGGGGTGACCGTCCCTAGGAATGTCGAAGACAGAGAAGGCAAATCCGAGGAGGCTTCACAGAGGAGGTGTGCTTTAAGCTGGGCTGTGAATTGGGAAGGATTTAAGAACTGCCGGCATTCGGTGCGGGGAGGCTGCCGTGAGATGCACACGCGCTGCCGGCGAGAGTCTCGGTGGCCCGATATTTTCAGAGAGCAATTTGGCAGTTTGTATCCAGACCCTTAAAATGGTTTATATTTCTACAGTCGGGTAATCCCCATGCTCGGAACCTTCTCTGTGGGGATGATACAAAACGTGGACAGCCTGAGAGGGCTCGTAGCCAGCCTGAGGGACACGGCCCTGCCGCAGAACTCGTCACACTCTTTAGAAACGGAGTTTCCGGCAACACGGGGCAACGCTGGGCCTGGGGGGCCGAGTGCCAGACGCAGGACACGAAACGACACCCTCTGCACTGTTCCAACTGCTACATGCAGACAGGAAGACTGGAAAGAAACCAGCTAGGGTGTCAACAAGGGTTGTCCCCAGATGGTGAGATTATAGAACATACCATTTTTCCAAGGGGGGCTGCTCGGGGGCAGAAGGGCAGGTGCCAAGGCCCTGGGGTGGGAACGAGCTGGGGTCTTCCGGGCCAGCGCCAGGGCGTTTGTGCCCAGCAAGGGGTGGGGAGTGGCCAGGCCGGCTTCTCACCCCAGCTGCTGCGTCAGGCAGGATTCTCCAGAGAAACGGAACCAACAGGCGGCAGACGGATAGATGGACAGAGACTTATTATGGGAATGGGCCAAGAAGTCCCACGATCTGCTGTCTGCGCCCTGGAAGACCAGCAAAGCCGGTGGTGTCGCTTCAGTCCCAGGCTGGAGGCCTGAGAACCAGGAGCATTGATGTCTGAGTGCGGGAAGAGATGCCTGTCCCGGATCTCGTAGAGGGAAGAAGTCTGCCCCTCCTCCTCCCCCATGTTCCATTCAGGCCCTCCGTGGGTTGAGCGACGGCCACCCACGCTGGGGAGGGTGATCTTCTCTACTCAGGCCCCTGATTCAGATGTCATCTCTCCCAGAAACACCGTCACAGCCACGCCCAGAAATAATGGTTTGCCAGCTACCTGGGCATCCCTTAGCCCAGTCGAGTTGACACATGAAATGAACCATCACAGCTGCCCTTTAGAATCACTTGGGGACTTTTAAAAATTCCAGGGCTCGGCCACACCCCACAGATGCTGGCTCTGTGTGACTTAGGGTGCCTGGGCAGCAGGCACATTTTGAAGACCCTCTGTGATTTCAGCTGGGCTGCCAGTGAGACCCCCACCCCCGGCTGAGTGCTTGATTTACCTGCCCCCACTCCATCTACACAAGCAAGGACACTGACAGGGAGGTTCCCGTTTTACAGATGAGGAAACGAGGCTGGTGAGGTTCTAACCATGTGCTCAAGGCCACAGGGACAGGGAGCATCAGCCCAGGGACCCGAACCCCGTCCGCAGGCTCCAAAGCCCGCGCTGCCGCCCACTCTGTCCTGCACGAGGTTTCATTGGATGCTGAGATACCAGGTGCAGCTCAGACACCTGGGGAGGCTCAAGGGACACAGAATTTCTGGCGGTGGCAAAGGAAAGCCCTCAAACGGTCCTGCCCTTGTGAACACAGACATGGCGGGGCTGAAGGCCAGGACCACAGGTGTGGAGACGCGAATGGAATTCGGGCTGTGGGAGTTTGGGACCGTATCCAAGGACTCCACTCATCCATCCGACAGACACGCACAGACAGCCCACGGCCAGACCCTGTGCCGGCCCCGGGAGACTGGGTCCAATCAGACACGGCCACTGCTGGTGGCTGAGTCTGTTGGATGAGGAGGACTGAGAATAAATCGCACAATTCACAACACGCTGTGGCCTGTGGCCTGCGTGTGCCACGGCAGCATCTCCCACCTGGTGGTCTTGAGATGACTTTTAGGGGTACAAGAACACAGACCTAACTAACCTCGTACTGGAGCGAGCTGGCTCTTTTCTCTCAGTCCTTCCGACCTTCTGATCCTATTACACAGAGAATCTTGGTAAGGTGCTAACGGTCTCGCCTTTCACAGAGAGGGGCAGGCCTGGGCGTGGAGTCTGTGGCAGGTAATGGGTCATGGCTAAAACTTAGTTTTATTTAGCCAGGTGTCATAGCGCATCCTGTAGTCCCACTCGGGAGGCTGAGGGAGGAGGATCGCTTGAGCCCAGGAGTTTGAGGCTGCTG
>VBSM01002153.1:7179432-7203559 GCA_008086735.1 Cheirogaleus medius | reverse complement strand
GAGGAGAGGCCTGGAGCAGGCTGGGTGTGGACGGGGCGAGCGCGTGGTGGCCGGTTCCCGCGGGGGGGGGCGCTGCCGTGGCACAGGCGGTGGGCGCGTGGGCAGAGCAGGCCTGGGGCCTGTGGCCTGCGGAGGACAGAGGAGCTGCCTTTGGCCACCCTCGAGTGCGTGCCCGGAAGCCCGTGTGCCCAGCTGGGTGATTCAGAACAGACCTGTTTGGAGAAAAGCACTTTAGAGGCCGAGGGTTTTCCCCCCTCCCTGAAGTGCCGTGGAGAAGCAGGACAGGAGGGGAAGGGGACTTCCAGCAGCCGCTGGCCGGGGACCGGTCTTCCCCTTGAGTGCCGGCGCTAGGTCACTGGCAGGCAGGGAGCGCCACCTGCCCTCCCCGGCCCCTCCCTCCAGGCCTCGTGGGACCCTTTCTAGGCCCCGGGGAACCACTGACAGTGGCTGAGCCACAGCAGGTCACTTCTAGCCGCTGGGGGACAGGGGCACAAACACGCTCTGAAGAGCAGAGACCTGCAGAGGCCTCCCGACAGGCCGCAGGCGGTGGCTGCTTTCCAGCTGTCCCACGCCCAGCCCTCAGCCCGCCCACACGCCCCTGCCCTGAGCCTGTGCTACCCTCTGACCACCCTGGGGACAGGTGCTGGCTGTGCTGTCCTCACTTCACAGAGGAGCAAACCGAGTTCAGAGAGGGGACCCTGCCAAGGCGGCTCCAGACTTTGCCCCTGAAGAAAAGAGGCAAAGCCACTTCTGCTCGGCACCGGCCATGAGCCTGGGGCCATGCACGAGGGCCTCAGCCAGCATGGCCTCCGGTCTCACCGGCCAGGCCTGGGGTGGAGCGTGTTCCAGATGATTCCAACACCCCTTCGCACCTGTTTTGCCTCCATCCTCCTGCCAACAGCGCCGGGACATTGGGATCAGCAATCGGGTTTCAGACAAGCACGAGGTAGAGAGCAGGCAGGCCGGCTTCACTCGGGCTCCACGGGAAGGCACTGAGCCCTCGGGCCTCAGTTTCCTTATCTGTGTGAAGCAGATGCCGCCCCCCACCCCTCCTTCCCTGCACCTGTCTCCCCACCCCCAGGGCCTGGCCTGTGGCGTGGACACCTGGGATGGGGAGGGAGGTGGCTGAGCCCACAGCAGCTGCTGTCCCCGGGTCCTGTCCGTCAGAGGCCATCTTCCACCTTCTCCCTGGGCATCCTTCCAGCAAGTTCCTTTCTTCAGACCTAAGTGGAGATGTGTGAATGCCCACGAGCCCACGAAGCGGGGCGGCTGTGGGGATGACCTGGGCCAGCAGCTAGCACCCCGTGGGCGCGGCCTGCGGGACCAGGCCTTGGTGCAGAGCGGGATCCAGCCCAGCCCAAGGGGCCCCAGAACCTTTGCAGGCCCGGCTCCTCTGGTCAGACGTCCAGGGAACTGACCTGAGATAAACCCGGGCTGGTGGGGAGGGGCTGTGCGGCCGCCAGTGTCAGGCTGGGGCGGGGGCGGGGCTCCCTCCTTCCCTGGGCATCCGCAGCCCGGCGACAGGGCGCCGTTTGTTCTTTACGCTCAGCTCGGGTTTGCTGCAAGGCCCAGAAGTGCCCAGCTGTTTCTGGGCCGGGCTGAAGCTGGAGTGTCAGAAGAGTTTGAGAACCTGTGGTCCAGCTTCCAGGGCTTTCCAGGGCGCACGCTGGCATGTTCCCGAGTTGGTCCACCCTAGCACTCCACCCTACTCTGCCCCCCTCGGCCCAGTAACACCACGGACACTCCCTGAGCTTGTCCTGAGACGCAGGGCCGTGACCGTCCCATTCCACAGGCGCAGAGCTCGAGGCTTGGATGGGGAGCCACATGCCCAACAGGTGAGGGATGCAGACCGTGGGCCGAGCTCACTGCACCTGGCAGGGTTGGGCGTCGCACCCAGCCTTGGCCTGGTACTTGGAGCCCGAGGGAGGAGTGGGGCGGGGCTGGGGAGGAGACCAGGGAGCAGGGAGGGACTCCAGCCACCACACCCCGCTCCCCCTGGCTGTGACAGGCCGAGGGGTCAGGCTGCTGAGGAGCTTCCCCTTTGGCAGGCCACGGCCTCCGGCCACGGTGCACAGGAGCAGCACGCCACATTCCTGGTAATGCTTTTCTCTTTTATTGCCAAGTTCAAATTTACAAGGAAGTTCCAGTTTTCATTTCCACCCTCGTGTTCGGCATCCACGCAGCATGAGTCACGCTGGCGAAAGCAGGTACTTCCCTAGCACGGTCGAGAGGCTCAGAAGCATCGGCCTCTCCTAACCCCGGCTCCTCCCCTCCCTGGGACAAAAATTTACATACTTAGCTCAAAGGAACATAAGGAGCCATACGGTTTATGGCCACATCAACAAGACTACATTAAATATTCCGTATTTATTGCGTCTAGACAAGATCAAAGTCAGTTCGCCCCGTGCCTTTAAGAACAGTGCAGCTCAGAGAGGCCCCGCGTGTCTCTCAGGGGCGTCTCCTTCCCCAGCCCCTGGATGACTTGCTGACGCCCGTGTTTGGGTCCGGGAGGCTGCCCGCTGTGCAGGGCACTGGCCTGTTCGGAGGGCCCTCCTTGGCCGGACCTGCTGGGGGGGCGCCTGCATGCACACGTCTCCATGACAACTTTCAAAGCCAAGCTGTGGGGGTCCATGTGGCCAGCCTGACACGGCACACGCCGTGGGCCAATGTGGACTTGGGGTGGGGGCAGGGTCTGGGCTGTAAGTGTCTCTGCAGGCACTCGGAGGTGGCGGGCTGGAGGGCTTGCGGAGGCTCACCCCAGACGTCCCTGGCCTGCGTGTCAGAGGCCATGGCCCCTGCTGTCCTGTGCCAGAGGCCCAG
Organism: Cheirogaleus medius; assembly: GCA_008086735.1. Classification (NCBI taxonomy): domain Eukaryota; kingdom Metazoa; phylum Chordata; class Mammalia; order Primates; family Cheirogaleidae; genus Cheirogaleus; species Cheirogaleus medius. The sequence goes on along the minus strand of VBSM01002153.1, from coordinate 7,200,739 downwards.
TGTGTCCTGTCTGAAGAGGCCTGTCTGGGAGCGCCCCTGTTGCTAGGTTTGCGGGATACTGCTGAAGACACCGCGGTGCCCACTGACACCAAGGCGACCCAGACCTGGGCAAGGTGGGATCCTTTAGAGCCAAAAAGGCTGGCTGCCTCCTCTGGGCTCCCAGACCTCCTGCCATAGGGTGTGTGTCCCTCCATCTCACCGGCAGAGTGCCAGGGAGGCCCTGGTTACAGGGAATCCCCACCCTACACGTCTGGGTGTCCCAAGGCAGGTGCCAGCCCCCAGCTGAAGGAGGTTCCTGGGAATGGCCTTGCGAGCCCTTTTGAGGGACAGGCCTGTCTTTGGCCAGGGACACAGTCCTTCCGGGGTGCTGTCCCCCCTTGCCCAAGACCTCTCTCCTTCAGCGCTCAGCGCAACAAGGCCAGCTGGAGCGCCAGGATTCCTGACGGCAGGCTGGCGGTCCATGAGGGGCCGGGCCCACCGGAGTGGTGTGTTCAGTGAGCTGCGGTCACGCTGCTGGGCGGGACAGTCACTGGCCCTCTCTCAGGTCTGCCGGCCTGAAGACAGAGTCATCTCAAAACCAGAAGTGCCTGGCTCTGGGCGAGCCGGCTGGGGACTGGCTCCGCCCTCCAGCACCGCAGGCCGCAGGGAGACAGATCCTGATGACATGGTCCTTTCTCCCCAGACCCTCTGCCCTTCTCCACCCCATCCTTCGTACCTCCCAGGGGCTCTGCCGATGGTCACGGCTTGTCCTTCCTTGGAATCTCTGCCCACGTGGCCTCCTTGCGGAACTGGGTCTTTTCTCTCTTGAACCAAAGGTCCTCGTGCCTGTGACTATGTGAGCTGGTAGCACGGCCACCAAGAGGGCTTCTGGTGACTGGAGAGACCTGTCCCAGGGGCGCCGCTGCCCTCCTTGGTGGACCACTGTGTTTCCTTCATGAGGCTGGAAACTGACCTGGCAGGCCCTGCCGCGACAGCTGGTTTGGCAAGGTGGTGAGGACCGCGTTCCTCTAGTAGATAGATGGTGAGATCTCGGGGTACCTCCTGGGGCCACCCTAACGCTAGGCTTCCACGGACACTGACACCCTGTGTGCTGACACTCCTGCCGGACACACCTGCGGGCGTGCTGGGAGGAAAGCCGTGGAAGGTCTTGCCACTGACCAGAGAGGCAAGGGGTCGCTCAGCTGTGCCTGGCTGCCAGGCCGAAAGGACCACCTGGGGTCTCCGAGACACCCACATACGGGGGGCAGTGGGCAGCTTTCTGTAACTTCCGCCACGGCCACTGGTCTGGAGTCTTCACAGCCCCAAACGGTCCTTTCTTAGACAGACAGAGACGCCAACACTGAGACGACGCTGGAACCATCCGCGTTCGGTTTGAGTACAGAGAGAGGGGGATGCATCCCGAGTGGGGAGCTGGCTTCGGCCTCCCCTTCCACTGAGAGGTCTCCGGGGGTAACACAGGCCCCGTGGCTGCTACAGGAGAGAAACTTCTGGCCCTCTCAGCTGTGTACCTGAGAATACACGTATCTCCCTTATTTTTGTTTAAAAAATAATCTAGACTTTCCAGGAAGGTACTTTATGTTTCCACAGGCTCGCAGAGTTGCTGAGTGACAGAGAAACAAGAATCACTTAAATAAATGGAGACAGCCACACTGAGAACCCTAAAAGAAAACATTGGGAAGGTCAAGAGAAAGTGAAAATGAAATCTTAACGGTATTATTAAACTTTTAACATGACATCAACACTTAGCATTGAGGATTTTTTTGGACTCTTTTTTTAAAAATAGATGCTTTTAAAAGAAATGCTTTGCATCTGCTGCCAAAAGCGGAAATAAATAGCCAAAGGAAATGGATCATCTAAGTTCACTTTTCTACAAATTTCTCCCTAAAGTGACCTGGTCCAATGCTGGGGACGGTGACAGAGGAGTGGTCTGAAGGGAGGCGCCAGTGGGTCCTGCCACCCGGGCTCAGAGACAAGGAGCTCACCCTCCTCCCTGCGGCAGTCACCGCCGTCACCTGCACTCGCCCAGGTGTCTCCGCCAGCCCCAGCCTGTCCCTGAAGAGGCGCTCAGTGAAAGAAGATTCAAACGGAGCCCGGTCCCCCTCCAACGCGAGGGGCGCAGGGCCAGGTGGTGGAGGTGGCTGCTGGGGCTGCTCCCAACGTGTTCGCCCGTCGGCTGCACGGGGTCCCTGCCCGCGGGGCGAACACACGGAGGGAGGCCCCGGCGCCGACTCAGTGCCTGGTGGGGCCTGCGGGCTCTGCACATGCGGCGGCTTCGCCCAGGGGCTCCGTGCGCACTGCAGGTGGCGTGGGCGGTGGGGGGATGCTGGTGAGGGCGTGGAGGCTGTGGGGGTCGACGGGGGGGACGAGGGTCAGTGACTCGACGCTCAGTGTGTCGGCAGTGTCCTCGCAGAGCAGGGAGAGGGTGGGCTGCGGGGTGGGGACCAGGCTGGGGGACAGGCTGGCTGTCTCCAGGGCTGTGCCCCTGGCCACAGTCTTGCTGGGCTTGGAGTCTGCTTCTGTTTCGTTGACGATCACCAACTGGTCAGGAAGGTGAGGCTGAGGCTGTTCTGGAATCGTGGGGGCATCTGGGTTGGGGGAGAAAAAACAGAAATACCTTGAGCCCTGGAGCTACTCTGCTCGAGCCGCACCCGCTGCTCCCGTCCTGCCCCAAGGCCCAGGGTAAGGGGTGAGAGATGGCTGGCTGGGGCTGGGGACATAGTGTGGCTCCACTGACTCCTTTTGGGGACACAGAGCTGCTAAATCCAGTCTTACGAGGCCTGGGAAAATTGGGGGCCTGCACAAAATCAATGTGTGGATTACAAAGCACAGCTCCTGGGTGCAGAGACCTGGGCGAGGCAGGTTTATGCATGGGCACGTCATGGACCATCTGCCTGATGACAAGCACTTGGGCTCGGGTGTGCTTATAACTTCAGGCCATTTCCAGAGTCTACATTTGGTGACTTTTACCCAAGGGGGAACTCATTGCAATATTAAAAAAAAAACAACAAATAAAAGGAATTTTCAGACCAAAACAAAACCTTGTCTGCAATTTGTCCCTTGCTCTAAGCGCCGAGTTAGGACCCGCCGAGGGGCGTGACTGCTCAGGCCGCTACTATCGTGAGCTTCCCCACAGGGGCTAGGGGGAGAAACCACGTTAGGAGGAAGGCAGGTGAGCTTCCACCCGATGTGGTTATTTTTGGAGTGGCAATTTCTTTTCTTGGTGCTTTTCAAAATCCTACAGCCAGACGATGGCCTATTTGCTTCCAGTGACGCGTGTGCCGGGACGGAACGCCAGATGCAACTGGAGTTCACTGTGCAAAACGTCTTCCAGGACTTCAGACACCAGCCATGTAAAAACACACGAGGCGGCAGCACTCGGCACGCTTGGAAAGCAAATTCCTGTCTGTCCAGGTCAGGGGATCTGTCAGCCCCGGGCAGAAGGTGCTGACCGCGCTGTGCAGAATGACAGGTTTTAGGGTGCCCTGCGTCCTGGGAAGGATGGCAGACTTGTTTTGTTTGGTGTGTTTCCAGTTATTTTTTTTTTCTTTTAAATTAGGCCAAAATAAAACAGAACAGCAAACTGAACATAGAGTAAAAGAATGGAAAAGTGAAGCGCAAAATAAAAGCAAACAGCGCACAGAATGGGAAGCGGGGTGGGAGGAGGGTCCCACCAGGGAAGGAGGGCACAGGCAGCAACAGACTCTCCCGGAGGACACTGGGCACTTCTCCCCACAGAACTCTGGGCAAAACGAGCTCTAAAGGTCCCCATTAACTTCTTCCTAAGGCTTTTTTGAAGAGAGAGAGAGAGAGAGAAAGAGAGAGAGAGAAAGTTCCAGAGGAAACCACTGCAGGCTGCATGGGCTGCCGGCTGTCCTCGATGTGGGAGGGGCGATGGCGCCCGTAGCCACCAGTGGAAAAAGTGATTTGAGGTGTGATCTGAGCCCAGAAGTGCTGAGTAAACATTACATACGAATTCTGGTTTCTCTGAATTTCAACTCATTTGCTCCATTCAGTGGGGACGCTCAGTGGCACTGGGCTGGTGTCAGCCCAGGCTCACGTCCTGACCCGGTTGGAGCCGGGGCTCTCCGGCAGGCTCATCTGCTCTGGCTGGTGGGAGTGTCCCTGCGGACGCACGCACAGGTGGACCCACGTGCACATCTGGCTGCGCACGAGGGGTTCAGAAATGACTAATTCCTTGGTGGCGCTGTCCTGCCACCTGGGGACAGGGAGGCAAAGCATTTCCTGCACGTTTTCTCAGCTGTGCGCTGGAAGCTTCCCTCCTTGCTCAAGCCTGCATTTGCATGCGGATAGTCAAAGAGGCTGGCACGCCTCATCCCCTGCTCCCTGACGGGGTTTTTGGTGATGAGGATATTCAAGGGTGTGGAGAAGCCGTAGTCAAATATATTAAAAAGAGCAAACCAACTAACAAACAAACCACATGCGCAAAACTGGTTTCCTCTTTATGAAGAAAACCAACAATTTTTATTAAAAGGGTTGGCTTTTCCCTTAAAAGTAGCCTCTTTTTTTAAAAAAAGGAAAAAAGCAACCTCTTCATAGCCACCACCTACCACATTGTCTTGCTGTCACTGTGGCTGTTTCACTAAGAACTGCTTCCTGAAGGTGATCTGGACATTCATCCAAGCAAGGAAGAGGAAACAAGGAGAACTTGCCAGGTCTCTACCCCGGGGGAAATTTCCCGGCGAGGAAACATTTTCTGGCGGAGCGCTAGGCTGCAAAGGTCACTCGTGAACCTCTGGCGTGGCCTGCCTGCTAGTGGTTTCGAGCTCTAAGGTCACAAGCTGGGACCAGGCCCAGGAAACGAGGGATTTGGAGAAAAGTGTGACTTCTCGGCCATGGGCCAGGGAGACAGAGCTGAGGCCAGAGTGGGAAACCTGGGACGGCCACGTTCCCGTGAGCAGTGGACGGGCCTCCCCGCGACCCTGGCCTGCGAGGACACTGAGGCAGGGCCCCCATGTGCCTGGCCGGCACCTCAGACGCTGATCTGCAGCTGTGGGGCTGGTCCTCAACTGACCCTTGTCAAGTGAGTGAGAGTTTCCAGTAAGAACCGGGGTTTGCTGTGCTGGGCCGGGAGAGCAGGGCTGGGGGGTGCCGGGAAGAAAGGACACCTGCAGGGCAAGCAGAGGGGACAACTCAGAGGAAACAGCTTTTAAACAAAACAGAAGGCGAAAGGCTCCCAGCTGACAAGCGCAACTGCCGAGGCAGGGGGTGCGTCAGAAGCCACAGAAGAGATGTCGGGGAAGAGGCGGGAGGGGCCCCTGACAGCGAGCCAGGCTCCTGGGCAGCGGCCCCCGGACCAGCCTTGGCTGCTGGGCAGCATGGGCCCTATGGCACACAAGGGGGCCATGGGGTCACCTCCACTGAGGCATTTATAAGGGAAATGGCTTTTGCCACTTAACTTTGAGTGAAGCCGGGAGGTAGAAAAAGGAAAAGAAAAAAGAAACTAGATGACTTGGTTGCTTTTACAAATTCCCAAATCGCCAGCCAACCGCCGCCCAGCCCCCACGGCCTAAACTGGGGGGCTCTCGGGGAACTCAGCAGGGGGACGCGTCTCCAGCCTGCACAGGTCTGGCTTGGGAGGACTGACCCAAGGGTCGGTCGAGGGCCGGGGTTTTGGTCTCAGATGAGATGAGGCCACAAGGGAGCAGGAGGGGTGGCTGGGGGGAAACTGAGGAAGCACTGACTTGGCACACAGCTCTCTGCGCGCGGGCCTGGCCCGCCTGGCCGGTGCGGACCCTACCGGCTGTGGAAGCGCAGCGAGGAGCGGACGTCGCGGCCCAAGCGGCTAACAGAGGAGACCTGCCTGAATGGACTGTGCGTGGGTTGCCGTGGCAGCTGCCGTTCGGAGCACTAAACCCAGTGGCCGCCGTGACTGTCGGCCTCCGACAGGCTGAACACTCGCCGGCGTCCTTTCCTGCCACTCCTGACTAGAGGGAAAACACAGCGACAGATCACAGAGAGCCTTTAACAATGGACAGCGCAGGCGACAGAGCAGCGATGGACGCGGGGCGCCGACGGCAGGCAGGCAGGCGGCAGCACCGGCGTGGGCTCGTGGCCGCCGGTGCACGGGCGCCAGTCCCCCGTGCGGATCAGACGCCCCTCCCGGCCCCCAAGACGAGACAGGGCTGGGATATCTAAGGGCCAAGGGCAGAGAAGGCCAGTCCTGTTGGAAAGGAAAGACTGCAGGTCGTCAGCAACAGCTGGTCTCGGTCAGAAACCTCGGGGACTGAACAGAACTGCCTGTCAGTGTAGATGTGGACCCGGAGTTCAGACACGAAATCCCCGCGTCCCCAGGACAGTCTGAGGAGGGCAGGGTGCGGGGCGGCAGGACCGGAGCCAAACCAGCTAAGGGAACCGCGCGGACTTCTCAGCGGTCGTGGTGTCACACCCTGAAGCCCACAGCACAGCCCTGAGTGCTGGATTCTCCACGGGCCCCTCCCCAGCCACGGGGCTACCCCCAGGTGACCCGGCGCAGGTGGCCACGCGGTGGGTTCTACTCGGCTGAAATAGAAACGTTAGCAACACTCCACTGCGAAGGCAGGAGCACGATCCCGGAGGCAAAGCTCAGCAGTGACGCCGTAAAACCGCGGTGCGCAGCGAGGCAGATCACGTAAATGCCACGGGCTACACGCTGAAAAATGGCGAAGGTAAAATTTTATGTCGTGTATTTTACCACAACAAAGAAAATGATGCCACGGAGAAAACTGGGGAGAAAAGACAACATCTCTTGCTCAGGTTTCTGTCCTTACAAGGCCCGTGGGACCGTGGGGACCAAGGCAATGACACCAGGGTGGGTCTCAGGCTGTCTGGCTCTCAGTTGGCCCCAACGGGAGGTGTGCTGGGGCGAGGTGGCCCTGCAGACAAAGGCACGGGGGCAGCTGAGGACGGGGAGGCGGTGGCCACCACCAGCAACCAGACCCTTCCTTCCTTCTGCGAAACCTCGGGGAAGGTGGCCCCGGCTCCTCGTCCAGCACGCTTTAAAAAGGGACATTAAGAGAGCAGCTGGACTCCACTCTGAAAGTCTCTGCCCTCCGCACAGCAGCTCACGCAGAGCGAGCGTGAGCCCCAACCAACGCGGAGACGGGCGCGGCGGCCTGTTCACGGGGCTCGGGTAGGTCAGAGTTCTCATCTGGGCAGACGGTTTTTCTATCACAGCCCCACTCAGAGAGTGCGTGTGCGCGTGACTGTGTGTGTGTGCTGGAGTGAGCACGTGCGTGCGTGTGTGTGTGTGACTGTGTGTAAGCGTGTGGGGCATGTGCATGCACATTGTGTGGGTGCACAGGGGTGCCCTAAGAAGATACTTCTAAACTATTCCTACTGGCCCCACCTTTGGTTCAAAAACTGGGTCTATTTTCCTTTTTCTGCTATGTGTTCTTTGCAATTCCAGCTCCTTAAAACCATAAAATGTTTAAGGGGAAAAAAAATGCTGATTCTAACCCTGCAATTTTCTCACTAGGGACGGGCTGGGGCCCACCAGGCCAGCCATACGGACATGTGGGCGACAGGACGCCCGGCTCCTGGACACTTGGGCCGTGCAGGGTTCCAGCGCTCCCCGCAAAGCCCTGGGGACCCCACAGCACGTCTGTAAAGGGCAGCAGAAAACAGACTGGAACATCTGGGGCTAAAACCCACCATTCCAGTCCCCTTGGGCTCAGCTTCATCAGGGAAACAACTGCCAGTGACCATGAGACCCCTCTGCTCCCTGGCCGGCTCCTCTGGCCACCGGGGATGCAGTGTGACCCTCCCTTCAGTCTGCGGCCAGCACTGTGGACGGACACTCGAGAGCGCCCGCAGCTGCCCTGGTGTGTGATGCAGACTCAGACACGGGCGCTGCCAGCACAGGGCAGCCTCTGGGGGCTGCAAGCCAGGACCCCTCAGGGCTGTCCCCGCCCCCTCCTGGCTGAGGGGCCCTCGCCTGCGCTGGGCCACAGGCCTTGGCTCTGACGGCCGTGGGGACTGTTTCTCAAAGGCAGCCTGCCCCGCTGTGCGCAGACAGGCAGACTGCACGGGCAGACCCCAGGCAGTGGGGAGGGAATCCACTGAATCCACTGTCTCCCACGAGATAGTGGGTTTGGGCCTCAGCGGACTCGTGTGAGACCCCGGGCCCTGCCAAGCCCTCTTTCTTCGGTTTTCATTCCAGCGACCCCTCCTGGGAGCTCTGGAGCCGCCCAGGGCTGTCCTGCGCTGGCTGCCGGAGCCCCCGCACTGGTTTGTGACTGCACGTGTCTGGGGGCGTCCGATGCGCCTGCGCCGCCCTGCTCGCCTGTGAGCGCCATGCTCTGCCGCCCTGGTCCTCAAGCCTGTGCGTAGCAGGGATTCAGCACCAACCTGTCTGGAGAGCATTAATACAGTGGAGGGGCGTGGGGTTCCCAAACCCTCGGAAGGTAAGATCCAGGCAGAGAGGCCACTCAGAGGACGGAGAGGCCCAGCGTGGGCTGGGCGGGACCTCTCAGATCAGGTCTCCAGTCAATAGAACCAAGAGGGGCAGCCTGAGCCTAAATCCTGGGAGCCGGGCTGCAGGCCCCATGGGAAGCTGAGATTTTGGGATTTTGGGATGACAGGGGCCTCTTTCAAACCCAGGCAGGAAGCCTAAGACCCCGGAGCTGGACAGAGCGTGAAGGCAGAAAACTCAAGCGAGCATCAGTTGGTTTCACTCCCTTGTTTGGAGATGAACACACAGGGCCGGCAGAGGAGACGTGGCTGTCTGGGGTCCCCCTACTTTGCTGTTGACGTTGGAGGGCCATCAGGCCTTCCCCCCACAGAGGCCTGCACTGCCCGGCCTTCTGCTGATGGGGGCTGTACGTGTCACCAGGCCCTGCTGAGTGGGGCTGTGGCTTTTCCCGTGGGCCCTAGAGCAGCCGTGCACGTTAGGGGCAGAGCTGCACCTCACGGGCTGCCTCCAGCAGGCCCAGCTCTCCGGGATACCCTTGGAGCGGCCTGAGACAGACTCAGGAACTGCATGGGATGTTCTGCTGGATGTTTCAGGGGGTGGAGCCTGGGCCTTGGAGCTGCCAGGGCCAGGGTTCAAACCTAGGCTCCCCCGCTTGCTGGCGGCATCATCTTGGGACAAATGACACGGCCCTTCTGAGGCCATGTTTTCAGCTGCGCAATGTGAGGTGGAAGGTGGCAGGATTCGACGAGGGGGCGGGCGGCTGTGAAGTGCTAATGGGCACGGCGCTGGCTCACAGCAGGCTCAGTTTCAGGAGGAGGGTCGGCTGGATGCCACTCGGCTGGTGCGCAAGGAGAGGGCCTTGCAGTGGCTGGGGCAGCGCCCACGCCGACTGGCGGGTGCCCAGGCCGTACCAACTGCTAAAACAGTGTGAAGGTCACCCCTGGCTTTTAACAGTATCGTTGAACAATTCAAGTTTTCAGAACTGGAGCAGAACCACGGAAAACAGGGCCTGTCCCGGTCACCTGGTGGACGGCATCTCTCGTGCACTTTCCCAACCTAACACCTGGCCATGCAGAACGTGGCTTTGATGGCAAAGAAGCCCCTGGAGCTGGCCAGTTCCCATATCAAAGGCCTGGCAGCTGCTCTCTACGGTGGGAGCTTCCCGGACCCTGGAGGCTCCGTAAACACAGGGACAGAAATGCTTCTGACTTAGCACTGCACCCTCAAAAACCACTTTGAGGACAAGTGGCTCCCCGGTGGGGCTGTAGCTGTCCTCTGCAGTCCATGCTGAGGGCAGCAGGCGGTTAGGGCAGAAGGGGAGAGGCATCCTGCCGCCTGGCTGGCCCTCCGAGGAGGCCATCTCTGGCGGATTGTGGCCAGGCCCCAGCGGATGGAAAGTCTGGTGAGTAGGCGCGCAGGGCGGGTGTCCCCGATCAGAGGCCTGAACCCTGGGCCACACTCCAAGCTCATGTCAAACTGGGCAACTGGCAGAAGGGCTCCCGTCCCAACAAGAGCTGCCTTCCTTCTGTCCTTGGCTTGGTAGGACACCAGGCAGATGTCAGGGCCACCCCACGGGGAACATGGGAATGCCACGTGCTTTGTTCTGGATGGACAGGGGAGGCTGAGGCTGGCTGGGAAGTCTGGCAGCGAGACAGGAGGAGCTCACGGGCTCTGACGCGCTCTTCTTCTAGGATCAATAGCTGCGTCCCAAGGCGTCCGTGAGAGTAGAGCACGAGCCGCCGCCAGGCAGGCCCTTCATCAGGAGGTGAGTTGTCTCGTGTCTGCGAGTCGGACAGGCAGGCTGGGCCTCAGGCTTTTACTGTCATGCGGCATAAAAAATGAGGCCCCGCGCACTCGCCTCCACCAGCCTGCCGGGACGCGCCGAAAGGGAGCGGGCACCTCGGGGGTCCTGTCACTTATCGACTGCAGCCGCCTGGCCACCTGACAGCCCAGCTAATAGCCCCTGGATTTCCGAGATGAGGAGATATGTCATTGGCACCATGCGGGGAACGGTGGGGATAGGGATGGAAGGGCTGAGGGCGGCTGAGTACACACTGCAGACCCCAGCCTCCGGGGGAAGGCGCAGTGTTGAAGCCCCGAGTGTCACGTTTCGGTGAGCATCTGTGTACAGAGGCCCAACTCTGGTAATGTAGGTCCTTGCAGGTTTTGGTTTTAGGCAAAGAAGAGCATGGCTCATTTGTTCACTTGGCTGTAGGCTGTGCCTTCTTAAAAATCAAAGAAAGGCATCCACAGCCCCAATAGGAAGGAGCCTTTTAGCCCAAATGCGATGGCAAATATGTACATGTGGGTGCACACGCAGATACAGAAACGCACACACGCAGGCAGAAGGTGGACGCATACACAAGCACACGAAAACACGCCCCTGCGTGCCTCCCCGAGCAAGCAGGAGAACAGGGCGAAGAAGGACACTGAGGGCCGTGCTTGGCGTCCGGAGGCAGCTGCGTGGAGGTGCAGCCAACCTTAAATGGGGGTCAGAAAGAGCTCAGAAGGCACGGTCCCCTCCCCCCAGCCTGGGCCAGACAGAGGGGCAAGTGCTGAGTGGAGGGTGGTCTCACTGAGGGGGCGAGGAGCGACCCTCCTGCCCGGACCTCGTGAATGTCAGCAGGAGATGGTGGTAACGACGCTTCACTGTGGCGCAGGTGCGGGCAGGCTGGGTGCCCTGAGCCCCAGGCACGGATGCCAAGAAGCTGAAAACGCCCGAGGAAGGTGCGGGCACCCAAGGAGATCGTGGCTCCTGGGGCTGAGGGGATGGTGGCCAAGGGCTCTCAGTCTCCCCGGCACTCCCTGGTGTTCTCCCTGCCCGGGGTCTCACGCAGTGCAGCGAGGGGCCCGTGTGCAAGGGGCTCACGGCAGCCAGGAACAAGGGTTGGGGCACGTTCCAACCTGCTCCAGGCTGACTCGTGGCTTCCCTCCTGCCATGTTTGAAGTGGCATAAGTTAAAGGACGGCAAGATGCGACTCCATCGCCTCCTGCCACACTCTCAAAAGGGTGGCGAAGTGCACTACTCGGACAATTGGGCCACACCAGCATGTAAAGAGGAGACCGGTATGGCACGGAGAGAAAAAACATGAGCAGGGACACGATTCTCTTCCCCGGGTGCTAGGCATCGCCTCAGGAGACCTCTCCCCGTGATGCCCAAGCCTTTCGGGGGTGACGGTGGGGTGGGCTTAGGCGCGGCCCGTCTGCCGCCCACCAGCTCTGCAGTTAGCGACAGCTGCACAGTGGACCAGCCTGAAAAAGGGTCGAGTCCTCCCCGCCGGGAGCTGACCCAGCCCGTGGGCAGTGTCACGCTAGAGGCGCACGGAACACGCCTGGGCGGCAGTGGCTGTGGCGGTGAGGGTTCACGGGGTCCCCCAGTTGTCCCCCCCACCGAGTCACGTGACCAGTACCTGCTGGGCTCTGGGCCGCGGAGGGGGTGGAGGTCGAGCTGGCGGCTCCCGAGTCGCAGTGGCTGGTGCTCCCGCTGTCGCTGGGGCTCCCGCTGGCAGAGGGCGGCGACTGGGAGGACAGGGTGGGGGAGCTGTGCTGATTTATGCACTGGGCCACGGCGAAGCCTGCAAGGCAAGGTGGCGGGTGAGCAAGTGGAAGGGGCTGCGGCCCAGCAGGGGCTGCCACCCCCACACCATGTCCCAGACACTGGGGCGAGCTCCAGGTCGAGGCCCCGTGAAACGACCCAGACCCAGCTCCTTGCAAGGCTTGCTCTGCCCCGGAACGCGCTGCCCTCGCTGGGCGTGGGCTGGCCTGGACACACGCTGAAGCTATTTCAAGGAAAAGGGTGCAACCAGCCACGGAGGCTGCGAGTCGCCAGCCGGGTGCCTGGTTCTGGCCCAGCAGCGCACCGGCTGTGCTCTTGAAGGCGGACACGCAGCCTCGGGATTCCAAGGCTCCTGGCAAGTTTGCACAGGGATGCTGGCATCCTCGTGCAGAGGCCTGCGCTCTGCCAGAGGACCGGCACCCGGCGCGAGCTCTGAAGTCACGCCCTGGCGGGAGGGGAGCGCCCTGGGAGTCTCCCCGCCAGAGAACCTGCTCTGCCCTCGTGGTTCCCGGGAGGTCAGGTTCAGGGGCAACGAAAGCTCTGGTGGAGGGCGACTGACGGCAGAGCCTCCAACAGCCCTCCGAGCAACACCAGGACCCGGAGGCGGGACTGCAGCCAACCCAGCGTGGGGGTGGGCGAGCCCCGCATCCTGGAGACACTCAGGCCTGGGTGAAGCCCTGCTTCCCACATGGACATCCCAGACACGTGAACAGCTGTCGTGTTTCTCTGACTCTGTTTCCCAGCCACAACCTGGGTGTCATTACCTACTCTCGTGACCCCACTGCTGTGGGAATAAAACGAGAGAACTTTCATCAAGCCCAGCACAGGGCGCGGCACGTGCCGAGAGCTCAGCAGACGTGTTCTTTATGGTACATCTAAGCCCCTGTGCCCAGCCCACAGCCCCTCTGCTGGCGGGTGTATGCTTTCCCGCAGCCTGTGGCCTTCTAGATCCTCAAGTGCAGCCTTTTGACTGAATCTATAGAACATCTGTAAAATTTAGATTCAGTCAAAAGCCACACTTAAGGATCTAGAAGGCCGCAAGCTCCCCACCCCTGCAGGAACCAGGCAGGAGCCTCAGTGATGGTGCTCTGTGAATCACCTCGCTTTCTGTCTTGCGATTCAGGAGGGGCAAGTCATTCTTCTAGCCGACAGAGGGGACCCTGGCCCTCCTGGCCATTGCCCCAAGCCTTGCCACGCCCCGAGTGAGTGTGCACCACAGCCAGCCCCAGACCTCATTCATGCCACCTGCGCTGCCTGAACCTCGCATGGTCCAGCCCCGCGGACACTTCTTTCCAGAAGGTCCTCCAGCCCTGACCTCGCCTTTCTCCGAACTCAGGAAGGCAGCGGGGTATGGAGCAGGGGTCGGCAGACTGCGGCCGGCTGCCTGTTTGGTAAGTGAAGTGTTACTGGAACACGGCCGTGGCCCTTTGCGTACACAGAGTGTGGCAGCCTTCACCCAGTGGCTGAGCTGAGCAGGTAGCTGCCAAAGAGACCACGTGGCTGAGAAAGCCAATTCTGGCCTGTGCCAAGCATGGTGGGTCGTCTCTTTCGCAGAGGGTACTTCCCGCCCTGCCCTGCCACAGAGGGCTGCTTGCGGAGGGGACGGCAGGGTCCACAGCCTTGGAGTTCTCCGGAAGAGGCACCGTGTGGTATATTTTGTGTGCTGGGGCGGGGGGGGGGGGGGGGGGGGGGGGGGCACTCAGATGAACTGTGGCAAACATCCGGCAAATCCAAACACTGGTCAGGAAGATTCCTTGGGGACAATCCGCACAGCCTCATAGAACCAGTTTTATAGCTGCTTACTTCTTAATCACTTAAAGTGGTAAACCCCCAAGTTTACAAGCCATTTACTTGCCTTGAAAATGAATTACCCCTTAACAAATCAAAATGTCAAGGTGGCTTTTCCCCGAGCTGCCTGTTTATCAGAGCCACGAACAGGGGGCCAGGGAGTGTCACACCAGGGCCGGGATCAAGCCTCGTATGCCCTCGACGAGGACGACTCCAGCCCACGAGGACGACTCCAGCCCACGTGGACGAACGACCCGGCTGTCGCCAAGGTGGTCACGCACCCCTTTTTTCGGAAGACACAGTCTTCTCTCTGGCTCTCTGTAAAGCTCCGGTTTATTAAGGAAAGATATCTGGGGCAGCAGATGAGATGCTGACGCTGCACTCAGGAGTTCTAAAGTTCTTTCACTTGGGGAATGGGGCGCGGTCGAACCACAGACTGGCAACGAAATCTGCACGCGCTGAGAGTCGAACAGGAAAAACAATCAGCAGCCTCTGCTGCCACCCGCTTGCAGGGTCTGGCCGAGCAGAGGAAACCGAACCCACCTTTCCTTCCCCTGCTGCTGCTGGGAAGCCCACTGCCCTCCTTTCCACCCTCTCTCCCCTCCACAGTGGCGCTGGGACACAGAAAGGCACAGCGTTTTTTGGTTTTTTTTGCTGGGTGCCCAGGCCCCCCTGAAATTTCAAGGAGCTTTCCTGAAACCCAGGTGGCAAGTGCTGTGAGAGTCGGTTTGACACAGCAGAGTCAGGAGGGCACCGGGGAGAATCTAGGATGAGTGCTGTGGCCGGGGAGCCCTGTCCTCTGGTTCTTGCCTCATCCCAGCAAGGCTGTCCTTGATGAACTGGCTCTGGCGGAGGCGCCGGCGGCTTTCTGGACATAAGTCAAACGCACACAGGCTGCCAAGTGCTTGCAGACGCACAGGCGAGCCGGAGATAGTGGGACGGGGCGCAGGCCCACGGGCCTCCCCGAAATCCTCTCCAGCAGATGACATTCTTGGGCCTCCCTGCCTCAAGCACAGCCTGTGACATGGGTAGCAAAGGCCACTGAACTTTCCTACCGCCTGAACGATTCCACATCTGGGAACTGAGGCTGCGGGAGTCCCTTCGGGGCATCCACGTGTGGAACTACGAGGACGCTCAGAGCACTGGCGTGTAGACCCGGGAACTGAAGACAACTGGTATGTTCCAGAGCTAGGGAAAGGCCGCGTGAACTCCAGTACCCCTAGACGACGGAATCCGCTGGTGCCCGCGACGACGCTGGGATGAAAGGAGATTAAGCACCGAAGGAAATGAAGGACGCAGTCATGGAGAAAGGTCGGGAAAAGCGTGTCCCATGCGCTCCCACTGTCGCGCCTCCTCCCGCGCCCGGAGCACAGCACACGGGCGGGAGGGACTGCAGCTGACGCAGCGAGAGCACGAGGTAGTTTTACCGTGGGGAGCTGTATTTATCGTGCTTGTCTGAATTTTCCAGGACTCCTGCTATTAATATGAACATTATTTTAAACCGGGAAACGAGGGAGGGTGAAGGAAGGAACACGAGCTGCCGGGGGGAGCCGGGTAGACTCGAGCTCCTGGGATCTCTCCCTGAGACGCAGCCGCGCCCCCCAGAGCTGGGCCG
Source organism: Cheirogaleus medius (assembly GCA_008086735.1). Taxonomy (NCBI): domain Eukaryota; kingdom Metazoa; phylum Chordata; class Mammalia; order Primates; family Cheirogaleidae; genus Cheirogaleus; species Cheirogaleus medius. The sequence continues at coordinate 7,185,370 of VBSM01002153.1, read as the reverse complement.
GGCAGGCCGCTGCGAAGCAGGTGGACCGACGCAGCGGCAAAGCGCATCCCCACGCTTTCCAGGAGCCCTGGGCCTTGCGGGGGCGGCCTGGGGTCTTCCTGTTGCCCTCTGGCCCTGTTCCGTCAGTTATTTTGGGAAGATGAGCTAATGAACAACTCTCTGACATTTGTCAAGCACAGCAATACCACAAATAGGCCGGTCTTCTATTTCAGGCCCACTGATAGAGGAGCACTGGGCCTGGAGTCAGAACACCAGGTTCGACCCAAGCTCTGCCCACACTGGCGTGGACACCTGGGACAAGCCCCCTTCTCCTCCACGGGGGTCAGAGTCTTCGGGCTTTCCCCGCCGAGAACCAGGTCACCGAGTGATTCAGGATCTGACAGCGGCCCTGCGTTTGCAGCGGGTTTTGCTCTGCTCACATCACGTTTGTGTTTGTCTGTTGTGGTACCGCCATTCACACATCGGGAGACTGGGCGCACAAATCTGGATTTCCCGCTTCTTAAACAATGAACAGATCTGGCATTACCCAGCCCCATTCCCACGGGACAGCAGCTGGAGGGGCTGAGCGCAGCTGGTCCCTCCCTCCGCCGTGCCTGGCCTCGTGGGCATCTCCGACGATAACCTCTGCTTCTCATCTTTACATGCTTGGTCCAATCCACAGGATTAAGGGAAGCTCACACCCCCAGAGACCTTTCAAGTCGAGTCCCTCCTCGAACCCTACCATCACTGGGGGCGTGGGGAGCACTGGAAACAGGCCACCTGTCTCCAGCAGTCTGGGTCCTTCCCCAGAACTCAGAACAAGACCCACTCGCTCTCTGCCTCTGCAGAGAGGGATTCCCTTTCGCCTTTTTCTGTCTTCACAAATCCCTCCCCATCCCTCACGGCTCACGCAGCTCAGGGCCAGCTTGGACAGGAGTTTTTGCAGCAAGTGGCGTTAACTGTTCTCTCCCCTGTGCTCCTGCAGCCTGTCCTGTCCTGTCCAGCCTTGGGGCCTAATCAGCTGCGGAGGAGTCGGCCTGTCCAAGTAGGGCATAAGAAACGTGACTGCAAAGTGTTTACGTATTTTATACAAGGACTATCATTACTTTAACCACTAGCACCTATAATCCTCTGGGTTAAGAGGGTTTTGGACAGTGTTTCTATGTTACTAGCTCTCTTTCAATACCCATTCTCCCCTTTAGCTGCAGCTACAGAACCTGGCAGCTTGGCATGGCCATGACTAAGTTGTGGCCAATGAGATGGCTGTGGCATGTGGGATTTCTAAGCCGGCTCTTTAAAAGGGAAGTGGATGTATCTTCTTCCTGGAAAATGAATGTGATGGTTGGAACTCCAGCTGCCATCCTGAGCCATGAGGATGAATCACACATTAGGGGTGGCAGATCCTTGACCAGGAAGGAGCCTGGGTCCCTGATGCCTTTGTGCAGCTCTTGGCCACCCCCACCCAGGCTTCCTTTAGCCGAGAGGGAAATGAACGTCTCTTTTGGGATTATCTTTACTATGTAGTTGAGCTTGACCTTAACTGATACAGTTGGGGGAAAAGCTTTATTAATGCAGGGATGTGAGCTGAGTCCATTAAGGACAAGGGACTGGTCAGCCACCAGCGCTTCCCGTGCAGGGGAAGCTGCCCCGTACCTGCTGGAGGAATCTGGGCGTGGTGGAGAGAAAGGGGGAGGGGCTGGTGAGATGGGGAGGCGAGCCTGCTCTTGGTCCTCCAAATCTTTAGGAAATACTCTCTCAATTCTTTCCTGTGTGGCACAGGTGGACTTTTTTGGTGAAAACCAGTGAAAAGACTGAGTTTTTGTCCAGGTTCATACCAGGCCACAGAGATTTCACACAGGAGCCAAGACCCAGAAACAGCGGAGACCATGAGAGACTAAATGGTGGAAGGGCTTGGATGACCAGAAATCCCAGTTTCCTAGGGGGTGTGAGCAGGGAGGCCCCAGCTGACCTCCGTGGCTGCCCAGAGAGCTGTGCTGTTTTGCACACTGTGATTACTCTGAGGATATCGGCTACGTGACTGGAGTGCAATCATTTCAGGCTAAAAATAAGTAAACAAATAAACAAAAATCTACCCTCTAGAAGATAAGAAAACTAACTGAGAGAGCCTAAGTGGAAGGACCCCAGCCGGCTCAGAATTCGGGGCTTCGCCGTACACTACTCAGTGGCACTAACTTCACCCCACTGCCTCCTGCACTTACATCCGGGAAGGACTGGAGATGGCTTATATTTTAAAACTCAAACTCAAATGCCATAGATTCTAAACACTGAAAGCCACTAAAACAAAAACTAAATGAGAGTCCAACAATAACAGGTGAATGGGAAGTGAAAAGTTACACCCGAACGACTTCCAGCTATGGGAAGTTAATGTTACCGTTCAGCTCTGGGAGCCGAGACCTCAGGGAAAATGGTGCCAGGCGGCCTACGTGAAACACCAACTCATCCGCAAAGTTCCCGTCCCACTAAACCCTCTTGGGACGCGTCCTTCAAAGCAGCTTCACAGGAGACGCAGCTGCCCGCCGGGATGGAGCCTCGTCCTGCAAAGATAGCACCATGTGACGGCCCTCTTCGAAGTTTTTCCCCTAAACAGTGACACTCCAACTTACACATGAGATGAACATGGAACTGCTCTGGCTGCCACGGTGCCTCGCCAAGGCGGGGCTCTCCTCGCATTTCTAGACACATCTGTGGGTGCTACTGTTGAAAACCACAGGCACGGCAAGGCTGGCCGGCTGGCAGTGGAGGTGGACGAGGAGGGGCCGGGGGTAGAAAGCTGGTGGTCCTTCCCTTTGTCATCCGTTTCCCCTTATTTGATAGAGACAGGGGCCCCGACAGACTATCCTGTTCTATTAGGAAGCAGTAGCGCAGGCGCGCTGATGGTGCGTGCACGCGGACACTGCCTGCGCGGCACGGAGACGACAGGGACTGGTGGAGACTGGCGGGCCGGGAAGGGCAGCCCCGGCTTCCCCTGGCCACTGCTGCCTGAGAACACGGCTCAGCGCGCCGCGGTTTCTGGTTCTTCAAGAGAAGCTGGAGATCTGGATTTTCACGTAAAGCTTCCTGATTTTTAAAAATATCGACACTTTAATTCACATTCTTTTTTAAAAATAAGAGGCGGGCAACCCCAGGCGAGCCAAACCCAGCACACTGTCTCCCGCCTGCGTGAGCCAGCAGCATGCAGTCCGCTCTGGGCTGATGATCCATTTTTGGCCCTGGGGTCCACGCGTCAGGGACACCCGGCCCCAACTCCAGAGACGGGTAGCTTCCGAGCTCCCGAGGTACGCGATCAAGACGTTTAAGTCTCAGATAGAGGTGCTATGAAGTGCAGATGTCGACAGACCTCTTTTAGGAAAAAGCTCTAAGATTTGGAGGGGAGGGCTGCCTGCCCTAACAAAAGCCAAAGTTTATTTATGCTAGTTTCACACCGAAAAGCATAATATGAAACTGGCTGAGGGCTGATTCAGGAAAAGCAACCGTACATTTTCCAGTCTCAGAGGTGAATGGAGACCACGGGCGCGGGTGGCCTGAGCTCGCCCTTCATTAGCAAATTCATCCTGAGGCTGCAGCTCAGGTTTCTGGCGATGCAGTGTTCATATTTTCTCACCACCCATCGCGATGCTGGGAAACAGTAAAAAATCAATCGGCCTTGTGACCTCGTGCACAAACCGAAGACAGCAAGTGCGCCGCGGCCATATTTCTCCCCTGGCTGGCTCCGTCCTCGGCTCTGCCCTTTCAGCTCCCAGTGCAGTCTGCCAGGTCCCTGGGGCGAGAGAGGAGGGGCTGGGATGCGACGAAGTCTGGGACCGCAGCTGCCGGTGGCTCTGGACAGCTCCCTAGATGGGTCTACAGGAGACACCAAGCTTCCTCGTTCACGCGTCTCACTTGAGAGGCAGCTCTGGAGCTTACCTGCCCCACCCCTACCAGCAAGATGAGCGCGATCCGCGGGGGCTGGGAGACATTGAGTGTGAGGGGGCCACCCCTGAAAAGCCAACCAGGAAGACAGGGCACAGCGCCCAAGGTACCCACAGAGGTTCTAAGAGCACATGTTGGGGGGCTGGGGAAGCAGGATTCAGATCCAAGTTCAACAACGGGTGTGCCCATGCTTGCCTGGGACTCCTAAGAGAAATCTGCACAAAAACAAAGGAATCTACTGACACATGGATAGGATTCAGGTGGCAGAGACCCTATGGGCCAGCAGGCCCCTTGGCGTCCCCCATAAGTCCCCTTCCTCACTGCTAGGACCCTGAGGTTTGGGTAAAGGCAGAAGCCTTCGGTACTTGCGTAGAGACCCTGCTTTCTGCTTCCCTCTACTGAGCCTCAAACCATTTACTCTTTCCGGTTGTGTGCACAAAACTCTGTGCTTTCAGGGCAGTCCAAGGGCTTCCCCCACAGGGGTGATTTCTGAATTTCTTCCTGTGCACTGGCACCAAAGAAGCTACTTCCTGTCCAGCCCAGGGGGCAGATCTGCAAATCAGGCTCCTGGGGAAGGGGTGTTTCTATGGCCTTCCTGGGCCAAGCCTGAGCCACCAACACGGATGACCCCTACATCACTGACTGGCTGCATCTCAAAATGCTTAAAGACTTTATTTCTGGTTGCTTTTCAAGGGATAACATGTCCAACATACAAAAATAGCTGGGAACGTGCAGAATCTTTTAGCCTATAGCTCTTTATCCATGGATAAATCCTCTTGGATTCTAAGGACTATACTTGAAAACCTGCAGAAAAGAGAAAACGGTCTTTCAGTATCTTGCTTTCTCTTTGTGCCTTCTCTGTCCTAACTGTGCCCTTAGAGAGTCTCAGGTGGAGGCCTGCCTGTGTGGTGTGGGCTGCCACCCAGGGGAGAGATCCAACGTCTAAATGTCCCTTTTGCTACCAGGGTGTCTGGGCTGCGTGGATGTCGGGAAGGCGTGTGTCTGTGTGTGCGGCTGCGCTGGCATTCCTGCGCTGCCTCGGACGTGAGCATTTCTCCAGGACGCAGAGGGTCGGCTGGCACACGGGGGGCGGGGACAGGAGGGATGAGATCTCTGAGAATCTCTCACAGGGGCACAACCTGCCTGGCTTTGCATTTTTAGAAGTGAGCGCTGCCAGGACTGGGCTTTACTCCCAAGCACTGGGCCCTGCCTCGCCCAGCCCCTGCCCTCCTCCGATGGCATTACCGTCTGTACATTAGTAACCATAAAGCTCCACAACAGTCTCTCAGCCAAGGCACTAGAAAGCCCATCAGCGTCCATCTCGGCTGCCTCTCTACGGAGGCAGCGAACCAGGCTGAAAGAGCAGCAAGAGGAGGCGGGTTACACGGTTGGCAGGGACGCGTCCAGACACAGGCGCGCACTGACCCCGGTGCTCGGGCCCAGAAGCCTCCGGGAGCTGAGCCAGGGACCCTCCGGGGGCGGGGTGGGGCAGCCACAGCCCTGCTCGAAAAGGACGGTCTCCGAGGTGCTGGCTGGCCAAGCAGCGACCTTTCCCGGCGAGTCTCTAGTCCCCGCAGCCCTGCTTTGTCCTCTCGGGCCAGAAGCGGGGAGGCCATGTGCCGTGTGTCTCACACTGACATGTATTAATACGTCCTGCCCCGTGTTTTCAACAAGGTGGCAGTGTACCAAGGGGCCAGGGAGTTCGTTTTGATTCCTTGTAAAAGGGATGTGCGGGTGACACATACTTAGTAAGCCCCCAAGGCTGAGAGCCATATGCCCACAGTCCCATTCTGTGTGCTTGTGTTTGCCAGGACTCTGGTTTTGCAGAGTCGGGCGGCTAACTTCTGCAGCCTGGCCCTGTCACCAAAGGCTCTCCTCCCATGTGTTTTAACAGAGTGGGGTTAGGCCAGACTGACGGCTGATGATGTTCTGTTACATTGTTCTATCGTCACAAAAAGAACTGGAGATACTGGCCGGGCGTGGTGGCTCACGCCTGTAATCCTAGCATTCTGGGAGCCCGAGGCGGGAG
>VBSM01002153.1:7023395-7179332 GCA_008086735.1 Cheirogaleus medius | reverse complement strand
TGGAGATACTATTGCATGGGGCAGAGAGAATCAGAAAGTGTGTGCGAAGCCGCACAAAGACCGCGCCCACAACCGAGGCGGGTAAGTGGGCAGGACTCTGTCCACTTCTGTCCTGGCAGACATGTGGGACACAGCCTTCTGCCATCTGCAGGGGAGAAGCCCTGAGAACAGCAAATCGTTGGCTCTGGGACTGTACTCTGTGTACAGGATGCAGTGGTGAAGAGAGTGCCCAAGGGTCTGTCCTCTCCCCATGGGCATGTGACTTTAGGGGACCCACTAACCCCGAGAGCCTGTATCCTCCCTCATACAAAGTGGGGTAACAACACCGCAGCTCACAGAGCTCGTGAGGATCAAGCACTGATATAGGCTAAGGGCGCAGGTAGCGCTTGCCTTCTTAATTACCTGGCTGGAATTCATAGTACCCGGGACTTGGGCCCAATGAGGCGAGAACTGGAAATTTTCATTTTTATAAATGCCCTTAGACAAAGGGGTATCAGCAAAAGAAATGGCTCAGCTATTTAGAGAAAACAAGGAAACTCAAAATAGAAATCTTCCTCATGTTAGCCTTTACGACGGAACGTTTTAGGAGTTTCTAAAGTGAGACATGAGATGGCTTTTCTAAAGTAACTTCAAATAACTAATTTTAGGGAATTTACATAAAAACTGTTTATAAGAAAATGGAGTTCTTGTTACTTTCATCTAGATTCTTCAAGCTCAGGTGATGTTGCATTCAAGACACACAACTGTTCGTTAGCATTTCTTTGATAGATAGATGATGAGTTAGGTTGAATTGTACAAAATTGCCAATATTCAACCAAGCTGACCTACAGAAACAGCCATTTCTCATGGTTCAGCTTCCCATGAACATATCCCTCTTAAAGATCTCGACTGGAACAAATCACAGAGGACGGGGAGGGAGGAAGCAGCAGCTGCTTATTCAAACAGGTGGCTCTCCACTTCTCTGCCCCGTCAGTGTACCCGTGTGTGTGTGTGTCTGTGTGTAGCATGTACACCTCCGCACACTCTGATTTCCAGCTTAGATTCATTCTCTCACTTTCAAAAGCCAGCAGCTTCAACAAAATGCTAGGAAATAACCTTGGCACTTAAGGAGAGTTGTGTTTTTTTGATAGGAAACCCACAAAAAGGGAGCTTGCAAGGAACCAGAGGGGCTTCTCGAATAGGCTATGGTTTGATCTGTGTTCCCTTTCTGCTTCCTTGCAAATGCTAAAGTCTTCAACATTAAAATCACCCTGGCTGTTCTGCATTTGTAGTTTTGACTTATTTTTTTTAGTATTATTAATATTTTATCATAAAAGTATTGATTTCCTTTAACTAAGAGACTTTAAAGTTTGCTGCATCCTTAAGCATGATTTTATTATGTCTTGGGGCCAAATGTTTTTCCCTGCCCCCCCGAAGGAATGCTTTCCTTTTATATAATGTGTGTCAAGAAGAAAAAAGAAATTGATTCACAGAATTCTGCATTACAGGCAACTTTTAAGGAACGTGTCTAGTATATATACTTGGATGGACATTTCTTAAACACAACCGTATGTTTTGTTGTTAAGCCTTTTTAATCTATTAGAGGTAAGAACTAAAAGCACAACACTAATACTAAACTACAGGATCGCTCCAAGAGAAGCAAATCTGGGAAAATTAAGACAACTGTGCACATGATCCCAAAGCTTAGAAACTCCTTCCAAGGCCCCAGCATTCATAAAGACCTTAGTTTCCACATCGCTGTCCTCTTCCTTCTTTTAAGAAAGGCAGCAAAACCAAGAAGAGCTCCCGCTGTTTTGGGGCTGCCTAGAAAAGGCAGCATTTCCTTTTCTGTCCAAGTCCCCGGCATCGCATGCCAGTCGCAGAGGTAGGGAGGGATGCTGGCTTCACAGAACCCATCCCGGAAGCAGGCGGAGGGCAGTAACTGGCAAAACAGAGCGCTCTGAAATGTTTAAATATTGAACATCCTTTCTCCTTCCTCCACATTTATTATTAACTTGGACCCGCATCACTGTGTGCATTGACTTCATTTCTTCCCAAGAATCCGAGACACAATGGACAACGCGCGGGGCCGAGGGGCGGGGGTGGGCGGAGATTTGGGTTTCTTTCTCTCCGACCCTCGCCGGAGCTCCTTTACGGTCAGCCTCACGGTTTTAGAGCCACGAATTCCTGGAAACATCTCAGCCTTTCAATGACCCCTGGCGCCCAAATGCAGATGATTAGTGCCCCAAATATTGACAGCCTGGACTCTCTTCCCCTTGCAAACAAGGGAACAGTGTCAGAGGGAGGCCACATGAAAGATGCTGTGGCTGCTGGATTAGTCATTAGGACAGGTGCTCCACTGTGTGGCTCTGTGCTGGTTCCCCCCGCTCTGCCCAGGTAGGAACAATGCTCAGGATGCCATGCGGATGGCAGAGGAGCACTGGTTTAAACAACAGAAAAATCTGTCTACAGCCACCAGTAACTGATGTTCTTTGCTCAGTTTCTAGACTACTGGGAGGGGCCGGCAGTGGCCCTGCTCTGACATGTGAAGCCCATCAGATGTCAGTGACCCCGGCCAGCAGCCAAGCAAACTCCAAGCCTAGGCCCTGCGTCACTCCTTGTGCAGATGAGCATGTGGGATGGGAAATATAAACCTAAAATATTTCTAGAATACAAAGCAGCACCTTTTCTTGGGAACAGAAAAAGGGGGCGGGGGTGGACCATCCATCAGGCACATGCAGAAATCAGCCGCCCTCCTGCCAAAAAAGAAGATCCTGTGGATTTGCTAGCAGGATGATCTGGTTATAAGCATTCGGTTTTCCTGGGCTTTTATCTGTTCAAGTGAAATTGTCCCAAATGACCGGCCTAAGGCTTCCACTTTCCTTTAAAAGACAGCACTACATTTGAGATCGATGTTTTCCCCTGAAACGCAGGCTAAATTTATCCTTCCCTGCATCCTGCTCTCGGGTCTCTGTGCTAAGCTGGCCCTTGCCTTGCTGAGTTAGGCGTCTGCTGCCCCATGCTGGTTCCCAGCCCACAGCACCTAGCTCTGCCTTGCTCACCGGACACACAAAGCCCTCTGGTTCTCCGAGGGACTCTTCTTCAGCCTCGTTCTCTGAAGTCCTTGTTAATTAAGCTCTGGCTTCCCGGTTCTTTACCTGTCCCCTGCTCTCGGGGGGGGGGGACCCTAAAAAGCCGCCAGGTTGGGTGGCCTTGAGAAGCCCTGCTCTGCCCGGCCCCACTTCCCCCACAGTGGCTGAGTGCTCATTATCTGATTGCTTTTTGCAGCAGGGGCTGGTGCAGGCGGCCGCGGGCTTTACAGACTGAACTAAATCAGAGAACTCTCCCTCCTGGTCTGGCTTGGCAAGCTGCCCTGGGAGTGAAACCTCACTGATTGATCTAATGCCTGATGCCCGGAGGGCCCCGTATTTCTGAAATCCCTATTCATCTCTATGGTTGCAAGAGAACATGCCCTAAAGAGACATTTTGAGCTATGGTTTCTAGTTTGCTATTAACCTGTAGACTCTCCCTCTTTTTGGCAGGATGAGAAATACAGATGTGACTTGATGGAAAGCACGCCTGTGCCCATGCCGGCGGGTGTGCACACGCACGTGCACAGGACTTCGCCTTGGAGCACTGAGCAGGCTACGGCTCGGGGGAGCCCAGGGGAATTGAAACACAGGGCCTGGGGGGGCAGGGGGAAGCCCCCACTCTGCTTTCTGGAAAGCAACCTGGCAAGGTGCTAGCAAGAGCCTTACATAGGGACATCCCCTCTGACCCTTAGGAATGGTTTCTAGAGGAATAACTGGAAACATGGACCAAGGCTTCTGCATAAGAATGTGGGTCATCATGTAGTAGAAACAACTTAACTAGCCAATATAAGCAGGATAAGTATATTTTGGCTAATTCAGACTGTTTGGGGTTGAATTATGTCCCCTCCAAATTCTTATGTTGATGTCTTAACTGCTAGTACCTCAGAATGTGACCTGATTTGGAAATAGGATCATTTTGCAGACTACTGATAATTAGTTAAGATGAAATCATTAGGGTGGGCCCTAATCCAATCTGACTATGTCTTCTAAAAAGTTGAAATTTGGACACAGACATGCACACAGGGAGAACACCATGTGAAGATGAAGGCAGAGACTGGGGTGATGTTTCTACAAACCACGGAGTAGCAAAGGCGGCCAGCAAACCACCAGAAGCCAAGTGGGAGGCCTGGATTAGATTCCTCCGACACCCTCAGAAGGAACCAACCCTGCCCACACCTTGACCATGGTCTTCTGGCCTCCAGAACAGTGAGACAATAAACTTCTATTGTTTACACCACCAAGTTTGTGGCACTTTATTACAGCCACCTCGGGAAACTAATACCCAGATTATGGACTATTATGCAGCCATGAAAAATGAAGTTCGGGAAGAGGTATTTTACAGCACAGGGAAAACACTTCTGACATGACTGCAACATTGTTAAAAACAAAACCTAGGGACTCAGCAGTTCTGCTTCTTGTGCTACATGTGTGCACAGAGAGGCGGGTGCCCACTGGAGTGCTGTCTGGGACAGCACAAGCCGGGAACAGCTAAATTGCTCAGCCAAAGAGATGCAAGCATCCACACTGCAGAAAAGGGACAGTGTGAGAGCTGTCAGCACAAACACAGATTCCTGATTCACAGTGGTGTCTGAAAAAAGCAAGCTGCGGTAGGGTGTAAAGAATTATGATTCTGTTTAGGTGTTTCTTTTTCTTTTTAAAGGCAGCCCAATCCATAAGACAATTACAGATCCATAACTCCTTATCCTAAACCCCTGTGGCCAGATGTGTCCTGGAATTTAGACTCTTTAGGAGTTAAAAGTCCATGTGGTGCATACTTATGTCACACCCTCAGCTGGGTCTCAAGTAGCTAAAACAAAATACTAAATGTCTGCAGAAAAAATACATATACTTAAAATAACTGGCATCAACAACTTGTATAGATGGTCCTTAAATAATTCTGGGCTAGTTTTGCCACCAAGTGAGTTGGGAAAAATCTTTTTATTTTCAGAGCTGTTTGGACTTTATAATTTCAGAGAAGGGTCGTGGCCCTGTCCTGTCCCTCGGCCCTGGGCACATGTATTTAACACAACCACACAGAGAAGGGTCTGGGAAAGGATGAGGCAAATGATGGCTGTGGGGTATCTGGGGACAGGTGGCAAGTGGGGAGGAAAAGCCAAAGGGGACTTAAGTCTCATTTGCAATGTTCTGATTTTTTTAAAATGAAGAATCAACCCATGTATTTCTCAGGCAACTAAAAATTGTTTTAAAAAATGAAAGGGAAAAAAAACAGAGAAAATACAAATGGAAAATAAACTGAAATATTAAAAATGCTTTCTTCCGGGCTGGTAGGATTGTGAGTGATTTCTTCTTCCTGTAGCTTTACAAAGTTCATTCATCAATGCACAAAAATTAATTTGATGTTGCCTGCAGTTAACATCGAAACAGCTGACTGTCCCACCCATTCCTGTCATCATCAGCTTGTCCCCAGGGCCTTGGTGACGTCGTGGGGTCGAGTCCTGCTGCCCGGGTGGCTCCGGCGCTGGCGTGCAGTAGCGCCGGCCCTGCTCCTCCCCGGCCGCGAAACCCGCCCCTCCCTGGCCTCTGCCAACACGCTCGCAGCTTCGATTCAGCATCTCTCTTAATCTCTCTGTCCTCTATTTTTCTGTCCTCTCTGGCCTTTGATTGCTTTTCGGGAGTTTATCATATTGAACTTTTATCCCTTTCCAGGAAACCCTATTATTCTTTTCTTCCCTTTCACAATTAATAAATAATCGTGAGAGCACTTCTTTGGACAGAAGTACATCCTGCCTCCTAAACAGAACTGCTGGAGCCTCTCTTTGGTGGCTCCACCAGGCTGGTGCTGAAGGGCACATCACCTGTCACGCAGGGGAGAGCCGCCCGGTATAGCGGGGGAGGGTGCCGACCGTTCGCCCCTTCCCGGAGCTGCTCTTAGCCCTGCGAGACGGCTGCGCTTTCCCGGCCACCCTCCAGGCACCGGCCTGGGAGTCTACATGCTGGGGTACAGACAGGGAAATAGAGGCACAGCGTATGAGTTTAAAAGGTGGGCTTTGGGGACAAACAGATATGGGTTCAAATCCCAGCCCTGATGCTGACTGGCTGTGTAATCAGGACTGTAGCCTCGAGCCTCAGTTTCTCTGGGTATCCAAGGGGGAAATAAACCTTCCCTCATACATCATTGTGAGGATTAAGTGAAAAGAATCCACGCACCTTGCTTAGCACAGTGGCTGACATATAGTAACTGCTCAGTAAACAGCAGCTGTACTATTAAGTTCTAGCGCTTCCAGACATCCTTCCCCAGATTCTACCTCGCAAAAAGAACACAACTAGCTCTAATCACGTCCAAGACATAACGTATGGCACTTAGGATTATATTTTTTAAAGTTATTGGCGTGAGTCAAATAAAGTCGCTGGCATATCTATCAGCACCAGGAAGTAACTTCCAGAGCAACGAGCAGGCGCCGTTCACCTGTATTCTGCCTCAAATCCACAACGCAAACTGCTCGCTGCACTTCAGAGATTTCAACAAATGTTCACAGCAGTGATTCTCATACCTACTTTCTTTCCCAGAAATCATGATTCTGAGGTCAGACCACAATCAACTGAGATTTCTGTAAAGGTATGAAATGCAAACTTATCTCATAATTTACAGGAAAGAAAAGGGAACAGGAGGTTATTTTACCAGTAAGAACACAGTTTTCTTCTTCAAAGTCAAAAGAAATGGGAGAAAGGCACGTTTTAGGGAAGAGGAAGGGTGCCAGGTGAGTCTGGACTGCATCAAGGTTTCCAAATTATTCCGGAATGTGTTGTGGGTTCCAATTTCTTTTTTCACATTTGGACTGCTTTAAGGAAAATGTTACATAAATTGGACTATTTTATGATCGAAATGGGACACAAATGAGATAATCTGGTCTTTATGTGCTGTCTGATGACAGCTTTGTGACAGTCTGAGAGTTTAGAACTGTGTTTTTTATACGACAGTTTTATTGAGATATAATTCACGTACAGTACAATCTACCCATTTAAAGTGTACAATTCACTGATTTTTAGTGTATTCACAGGGTTGTGCAACCATTGCTACAATCAATTTTAGGATATTTTCATCCTCCACATAACAGGTTTTGAGTATACCTAGTAGCAGGGGATTGCAAACGCTTTCCTCCTCACCCCGACGAGCAGGTCTGGACCTGGCCTTTCAAACAACCCTCCCTTCTAGGTTCTGCTGTCTGTCCTCTTGCGTGTGGCACAAGACATTGCATTCCTCACGTCAGGCCCAAGCCCAAGGACTTTTCCTTCCATCGTGGAAAAAAGTCCCAGGTCAGATTTCTCCTTCTGTGCTAACGAGCGACGGAGGCCAGGGCCCAAGGCCATGGTAGGGGACGCTGTGCTGACACATGCCTGGGAAACAGGACCAGCGTCTCGGGCCCCACTTACCTGGCCAGGGTGGAAGCTGATGACAAAGGGGAATTCTGTGTCTGGCCAAAGTGGTGGCAAGTATCATGTGGGCAGCAGTGTCTTCATTCCTTAGGGATCGGGCAGCCTATGGGCCAAGGCAGCAAGCCCTCCTATCTGTGGGGTCCTGTCTGGGACACAATGCCCTCCCCACTGCAGCCCTCCCCTGTCTCCTCCCAGGTCAGCATCCTCCCTCAGAGGAGCCTTCCCGGACTCCCCGTCTAGGACAGATGCTGTTCCTGCACACCACCCCGTGACAGTTCCTCCAGGGCACTGATTGCGGCACAGTTCCGGACTATCTATGGTGCCCACAGGGCCTGGGAGCTCGAAATGGACTGTTTGTTTGGATCACCCGAGTCCCCAGTGAACAATGTCCAGCACATAGCAGGGGGTGTTAAAGATTTGTTGGCTCTATCCCTCTATCCCTCCAACACTTACCGAGCACTGCCCATGTGCCCGGCCCAGCCCGGGAGCCGGGAATTCAGCAGGAAACCAAACACAGTGCCTGCCTTCCTGGCGCTCACAGTGTGGTAACAGGATGGGACGGGGGCAGGGGCAGATAAGGAAGGAACAGAAAATGTCAGGAGGGCTGGAGTGATCCGAAGAGACTTAGCAGGGGAGGGATCCGGAGCGCAGGGAGTGGGGCAGGGGTGCTACTCCATAGGGTGGTCACGGAAGCCCCCTGAGATGGTGAGGCCTGGGGAATGACCTGAAGGAAGCGAGGACAGAGCCACATGGGTACCTGGGTGAGTGTTCCAAGCAGAGGTCACCAGTGCAGGGCCCACGAGGCAGGGGTGCACCGGTCATGGCCCAGAGGTCAGTCTCAGGAGGAGCAGAGGGACCAGACTGCAGGGGACCCGGGGCAGAGGAGACACATGATCTGACTGACACCTGGAAAGGACATTTCCAGCAATGGTGCTGAGAACAGGCAGGAGAGGGCAAGGAGAGAAGGGGTGGGACCGATTTTGAAGCCACTGAAATAGCCCAGACTTGGCCAAGGCCGGGAGTCAGCAAACGATGTCCTGCAGGCCAAACGCAGCAAGTCCCCTGTCCCACCAGTGAAGATTTCCTGCAGCACGGCCGCACCCCCTCGGTTACAGATGGTCTACAGCTGCTGTTGGCTGCAATGGGAGAGTCTAGTGACAGAGACCATATGGTCCTAAAAGCCTAAAATATTTACTCTGGTGCCTCAGCAAGGAGTTAGCCGGCCCCTCGCCCAGGAGATGGGTGTGGTGGGGAGAGGCCTGGGCTGTGACTGCATTTCCCAGGTAGAGCTGACAGCTTGGGGACGGCATGAGTGGAAGAGAGGCCATGGATGACACCTGCTTTGGCCCTGACTGATGAGTGGATTTGGGCTCTAGTCACTCAACATGAGGTCATGTTATCAGCCACTTCTTCTTTCCAGCTAAGTGTGGTCATCGGGTCCCACGGGCAGCCCAGCCTGGGAGTGGCCCCTATGAGGGACAGTTTTCCTGCTCCTAGGGCTGCGTGTGGTTGATGTGCAGTGGGAGTCTCAGCCCCCATCAGTGGCCCCCTGGGCCCTCCAACAAAGTCCAGCAGGTAACCAGGAGCAGGGGCCAGCCCCACGTGGCTTCTCCTGCTGTCCCTGCACCACCCAGGCAGCTGGCAGGAGGCACCTGCGCACGGCCCAGTCACGTCCCTGCCTAGATGCACCACGTTTAACCCGCCTGTCCTTTAAGACCTCCTCCCACGCCTGCCCTGGGCTTCCACATCGCCACAGCGCAGATCAGACTCCTGCTGCTATGGCGAGTTAGCTGTCGCCTTCCCAGACACCGTGGACTCCTCGGGGCAGGGCCGAGCAGAACCTCCCACCCTTCCGCTCTCAGCACAGAGCACGCGCAGAGCCTCGCCCGTGCTGAAAGCATGACAAGCGTTGAGGAACTGGCCTCGCCTGAAACTGGGCCCAGGGCACCAAACACAGCCCACTGCCAGAACCCCTCCTACCCCAGACACATGAGGGGGTGGCTTCTCCTGCAGAGGACAGGGCCACTCTGGCTTAGCTGGGCTGGGCCTGGGCAGTGGCTTTTCCAAACGCTCTCAAGGTGATTCTAAGAATGCCCAGCTCGGGCTGAGGACCACAGAGGTAGGCTGGCTCAGGCCAGGGCCTCACGCTGGGAAGATCCTGCTGGCGCTGGGACTCTGTGTTTCCAAAAGAGCCATGCGGCTGGGCACCCGGTCACCATCAGGGCAGGCCCTGTGGGCCTGTCTCAGCTGAGGGAAGGGTGGCTTTTCTTTGCTGCCTTAGGGTTTTAGTCGACGAACTTTCTGATCACCCAGTTGGCCGCCCCACAGAAGCCATGGAGGAACCGGACAGAGAAAGGACAAGTGTGCCTGCCTGGAGAAGCGAGGAGCTGGCCTGAGGGCTGTGCTGCGCTGAGCAGGCACCCCTGGCAGCAGGAGACAGAGGCCTTCCCGAGCCTGAGGCTGCAAGGACGGCACACTCTGCTCCCCTGAGACAGCACAGCTCTGCTCACTCGCGTGCGGTTCCTGACCGAGTTCTGAGACTCACTCACGCTAAGGTGGCTGATGGAGGGTGGGAGTCCATCAACCCAGTGGTCTGCTGAGAAAGCGCAGCGGGCCAGGGCCAGGGCTAGGAGACACCTTCAAGGCACAATTTGGGGTTTCCGGCTATTTGTGGATTTGGGGTCAATAATTTAAAATTGTCCTCCAGTGGGCTTGACAGTTATGGGTTCTGATCCTTCGGCAGGCCTCTGGGCCTTGTCAGTGACACCACGGGACAGGGAGTAAGAGTGAAAAAGGAGAACACAGAGCGGGAGGCTGGGTGGTGGCCAGAGCACAGACCAGGGTCGGCCAGAGCTAGGACAGCGCTGGCTTCGCTGCGCACCAGTGGTGCGACCCCAGGTACGTCGCTGGGCCACCGCGAGCCTCAGGAGCCCTCAGCCGTAATCTGAGCACGCGCCTACCCAGCCCCAGGGAGGGTCTGAAGAAGAGACAACGAATGCACAGAGTGTGAAGCCAGGTGAGTCTGCCCCTTCCTCACTCTGTGCCCAGGTCCTTCCACATGCTGTTCCCAAGCCATCTGCTCCAACACGTCCTTCCACAATCCGCCCACTGGCCTGCTCGGGGAAGCCTCCCCACCCCCACTAGACAAGGCCAGGTTCCCTGCTATAAACAAATTAGTTGCTGGCCCGATTATTTGAATGCTGCCTGTCACTCTTACAAGACTGCAAGCTCCATGCGACACACAGGAGACGCTCAAGGAACAGTTACTGAACAAAGGAATGAAGGAAAAGACAAGCCCTGCCGCCTTTCACCGGAGCCCACCCCTGTAGATCCATGAAGGCAATGAGCTAAAGATGCTTCCACACTCACACTGCTGAAGGGCTTAACTGCACTCTTGGCCAGCCCCAGAATCTTCCAGAAAGTCTTTAAATTTGTTCCTGACCAGGAGGCCCTAAATCTCCACTGCAGAAGCTCCCATGCAGTGGGAGCATTTACCGCGGCGGGTCAGTGCCTTATTATTATTTCTAGAGAGCTCTGGCTGAGAGCCGGCCCAGGCTGCGAAAGGCAGGAGGGAAAGCTCTTGATGCATCACACCTATCGGGCAAATGTCAACTGGCTCACGAAGCCTGGACAACCACTTAGTGCTGCCGGCCACGCACAGGCATCTGGAGGCCTGATTTGTCATCGAGCTGACAGGTGAGCTCAGCCACGATGTGTGTGGGGTGGCAGGTGAGATCACAGTGCCCCGGCTTCCAACTACAACTCCCCCGAGGCAAGGCCAAGAATTTCTTCAGGTCCCCAGGCCCTGAGGAGGATCCCTGGACACCGGACAGGGCAGACTGTGGGGGTCAGATGACCTAGGAGTGGGTTTCGGCAACACCATGCACTACTGTGTGACTTTGGGCAAGCTGCTTCACCTCTCTGGGCCTCAGCCTTCTCACCTGTTAAGTGGGGTGAGGAACAGTGCACCTTCCTCCCTAGGTTGCTATGACCCTGGTTGTGTAGATGTTTCGCTCAATGCTGGCCACGCAGGGGTGGTGAGCCTCACGAAATGCTCTTGTCAGGTGGTACCTGGGTGGTTTAGACAGCTCAGGGGTTAGAGTACAAAGCAAACTCCTGCTTCCTGGCAGTGTGAAACAGGTCGCCTCACCTCTTGAGCCTCAGTTTCCCACCTCACTACCTTCATGGGGTTACTGAGATCCACATGGGAAATGCTTTGCCAACCCTGAGGCGCTACGTAACGTGCGGGGACAGCGCCAGGCCTTGGAGCAGACCTGTCACAACCAGGCAAGCTGTACCCAAACCCACCACTGACCACACTAGCCAAGGGTCCCCCCCCCCAACGCCCAGCTGCTCTTAGCTGCTCGGGGGACCCCAATGGCCCCACACTGCTGTCTCCAGTCCAACCCCCCTGGTATGCAAAAGGAGGTCAGACATGAGCCAGGTCCAGCCACCGCCCCTGCTTAAAGCCCCCCAGAGTGCTCAGAATGAAACCCACATGCCTCATTATGGCTTTCCAGGCCCCCATGGGCCACCCTCCAATGACTCAGTGACCTTCTGCCCTCCCCTCTGTGCTCTGGCCACCTGGGTCCTCTGGGTGACTTGCTCTGTCCGTGCCCGTCACCCCCAGCTATCTCAGGCACCACAGCCATCCATTTCCAGGCCCACCTCCCCCACGTGGGCTGTCGGGAGCACGAAGCCTAGCACAGGCTGCAGGAGGCGCTCATTGCGCTCTTGCTGGAAGAATAGCTTCGCCTACGGTAGCTCTGACGGGGCAGGTGCTCAGAAGTCTGCTTGCCTGGCGCCATCCACGTGGCTGGCAGAGCTCGGGAGCACTGGCTAGAGTACCTGTGAGCACCCTGTGAAGCAGCCTGGAGGAGCAGGCAAGCTGCTTGCAAGGGGCTCGAGCCAGGGCCACGAGGCTGGGAGTGCTGGCCTGCCACCCCCGAGCTCGCGACCCTGCGCAGGCTGCTCTACTGCTCTGAGCCTCGGCTCCCTCCTCCTCAACAGCGCTGACCGTTTTGATATTGTGACGGTGTGGCGCACGGAGTGCTGGCCCAGCTAAGCTCCTGCCCCTGGGAGGCAGGTCCTATCATCAGCCCCATTCTACAGACACTGAGGCTTAGGAGCCTTACAGAACTTCCTGACACCACACAGTTGTTTATGGGGAGGTGTGGACCCGAACCCGGATGGCCTGGAGCCAGGGCGTCTGGCCCTAACCTCCTGTTGCAACGGCTTGCTTGGTAGGGATGTGGTGTAAACAGCGCGGTGGCACACACCTGGTGCACAGCAGCAACGGAAGCTTTGAAGCTTCCTGCGGGCGCTTTGTGTTGGTTGCCCAGGGATGGGTGTGGGGTGGCCACTTGGCTGGACATGGTGGGGATGGGGACATAGGGTGGATTCTGTATTTGCTCTTTGCTGGCGGTGGAGTGTAGGGGTCAGAGAGAGTGCACAACAAGCAGGCCATGGTCCCCGCCAGGTTGGTCACTGCTTCGGGACACCAGAACGCTGCTTTTAGCCAATGGACACTTCTCTTGGGCTTCAGGCTGGAGATCTGGCAAAAAAAGCACATTTTTCCAAAATGCCCAAGATTGGGTAAATGTCAACTATTCCAGAATATTTTCCAGGTTGCTAAGGGTGGTGGTGGGGGTGTTTAGGGGAGGCTCATTCCCTCAACACTGACTCTTCCTGCCACCCGGCCGTCCCTGAAGTTTAAGAGGACATCCGCAAGCCAGGAGGCTGGAGTGTGCGTGGAACCCAGCACCGGAGGCCCAACCGTCGGGCTGTGAGGTCAACATGCTCAGAAAGCCACAACAAAAGGGCGCTTTGACCTCAGAAGCTCCAGGGGACCTTCAAATCAACTTAGCAGGAAAGAGAAGAACAAAGAGGAGATAACTTTTTTCTCAGGAAGCCGTAGAAGCTCAGAAACAGCAGCCTCGCTCTGCTCTCAGACTCCGGGCGAAGGGCTTTGCTGTCTGAGTCTTACTTTCCCAGGCTGTAAGAGTGGGACTAAGAACGCTGCAGTTTTTACTTATTTATCTCTTTATTGCACGTAAAGCAACCAGCCTAGCGCCTAGCATATAGTTGGCACTCAATAAATAGGCCTTTTTTTATCCTGGGGCCTTAAACAAGTCTGTGAGGCTAGAAGTAGACCACGTATGTCACGAGCCTGAATTTTTACCAACTGGCAAATATTTTCGGAGGTGTCGCTAGAAATCATAGTTCAAACATAGTAAGTTCACATGGTCGAAGCATTTGCTCCCCAAATCACACTATGGATTCCTCACACTCAACACGGAGACTGAGGAGGTGGTTTCCGAGGACTCGAGCTCACAGTGATGGAGACAGTAAACAATCGTCAGCTCCAGTGGATGGGCTCTGGAATGTTTTGCCATGACGCCGAGGCTTAAGGAAGCAGGCGGTTTAGTGCGAAAAGATGTCACAGAACAGCCATTCCCATCAACACTGGGATAATATTGACTTTTGGCCCTTTGGGAATTTGGATGTTAAAAAAATAATACTGTGTGTGTTTTTGAAGAAAAAGCACATTTATACCAAATGCCATGGCTGGACAGCCACAAATAAAGGAAGCTGTATTTTAGTCATGGAATTCTGGCTACAGAGAGAAAAGAAAGTTGAAAGTTGGAACCTCAGTAGAGGCGCCAGGCGGTATGTACAGAACCCGCTGGTGGCCTACACGCCAAGCTCTGAGGCTCTGGGGTGACAAGCAGAGCCACGAGTGGGCTACTCCCTGCAGACCCCTCAGTCCTGGGAGACCTTTCCAATCATCACAGCTCCTGTCTAGGCCTCCTAGACAGAAAAATATCCACAGATAACAAGGACTGTTGGGTCAGAAGTTGGGATCATCAAAGTGCCCTCGTGAGGCCGGATACGGTGGCTCACACCCGTAATCCCAGCACTTTGGGATGCCAAGGTGGGGAGACTGCTTGAGGCCAGGAGTTTGAGACCAGCCTGAGTAAGAGCGAGACCCCATGTCTACTAAAAATAGAAAAATTAGCTGGGTGTGGTGGTGTGCGCCTGTAGTCCCAGCTACTCGGGAGGCTGAGGCAGGAGGATCATTTGAGCCCAGGAGTTTGAGGTTGCAGTGAGCAATGATGATGCCTCTGCACTCCAGCCCAGGCAGCAGAGTGACAGCCTGTCTCATAAAAACAAAAACAACCCCCCCCAAAGTAAACACAAAAACCCCCAACCAAACAAAAAAATGCCCTTGTAAGCTAAATGCGTAGAGAACATTTGGAGGGAGAGAGACACTGAGGCTCTGTAATATTTTGCCTTAAATTAGCCCTGTGGCTTCCCGTTTCCCAGGCAAACTGGTCACCAGACCCTGTCAGTTCCACAGCCTGGTTATTCTGGATTCGCTTCACGGTTGCTTGCCTTGGGGAAATGCTTGTGCAAGGGTGCTGGAGGTGCCTCTTCTGTGCTAAGGACAAAACACCGGCCACAACCTAGACATCCATCAGCAGGGGAGCAGCCTGACCAGACGGCCGACGGCAGTAGTCAAACACATGAGGGTCCTCTTACGAACCAATGTGGGAGAGTCTTCAGGACACAGTGTTGAGTGAAAACAGCAGTCACCGAGGCTTGTTAAAAAGCGCTATAATCCCATAGCACAGCACAGTGGCGAGTGCGCAGGACAAGGCATGGAAAGATGCCGAGGAAGGCAGTGGCCTCTACGGAGACTTTTCTCATCCATGAGATGGGCACGGTGCCACCTGCTGCACAGGTGGTGAGCGGGATGCGTGGGGGCTTAAGTGTGCCCTGTGCGTCCCTCCTGGCCACCCTTCCCAACTCCAGCCAATCGCAACCTGAGTCCATTCTGCTGCCCACGTCCCCTGACTCATCACTCCTCTACCTCAGGACCGTCAATGGCTTCCTGCTGCTTCCAGGATAAAATTCCAACCCCTTGGCGAGCCTGCGAAGCCCTTTGTCACCGGGTCCTGTCAGCTTTCCAGCTGTCTCTCCGTGCTCCCCTTCCCCACAGCCATGCCTTTGCACGTGTGCCTCCCCGGTGCCAGGGAGCCCTGCAGAGCCAGAGCCTCGCCCGCCTGCCTCCTTGCTCCTACGACCTGCTCCTAAGTCTGTCCGGGCTTCTCTGCACACACGGCACAGTGTTTATTTGATTCACAAGGACCTCGGCAACACCTGCCCAAGCAATCTTCCCTTTCCTGACCCTGACCAGTGTAACTGCCATGCGACTTCCTAGGAATTGTAAAAGTTCCTTTTAAAAATGCCAGCCCTTCCCCACCCATTTCCTCACCTCCTCCTCCACCAGCTGGTCCCCTACCCTGGCCCCCAGGAGCTGGCATGCTTTGAAGAGGCCACCCAAGGCATAAGGGAAAGGGACATGCCACGAACCCAATGACCCTGCACTGTTACTGTCGCATCTCTGCCCTCTGATTTGGTTTTTCTCACTCTTAGGGGTGAGAAAATGAATTAACAGGTTTCTTTCCCACACTTATTGGCATTTCAATCCCTCAAGTCCCAAAGGCACTATGGCTAGCTCTTGGGAAGTGGGGAAGTAATTATTACATCTCACTCCAGGGAACACCCTGGGGTTCCTTGAGCGAGTCAGACGCAAACAATGTACTTCAACAGAACAAGCCTTGGAAAGTTTTATAATTTTATGGACCTTTCCTTTAGATGCAAAGACTTGTCCCCATGGATCTAAGTCACGCTCTCCACTGGCATCTGTGCTCCTGGTTCACGGGACGGAGCGGACAGCCCTTAAACTAATGACAACAATTACAGAAAGCAGGTAACCTTTGTCGCACCGTGTGCCTTATATGCGCTAGACATCATTCTAGGCTACTACATGACATGAGGAGGCTCATTCTAGGCTCCTACATGACAGAGCCTAACGAGGTAGGTGACATTTTCATCCCTATTTTTTGTTTTTTCAAATGTAGTAAAATACACATAACAAACTTTACTGTCCTAACCATTTTAATTGTGCATTCCAGTAGTGTTAAGGACACTCATATCATAATGCACCAGCCCTGTTTTTTATATGAATAAACTGAGGCCCAACGAGGTGAACTAAATTGGCCCAAGGCCATGTAACAAGGTTGAGGTGGAGGTGGGAAGCTGGGACATGAACCCACACTCTCTGGCTCCAGGGCTGTGCTTGGTTATTCATTCTGCTGACGCCCACCCGGGCAAACACTCTACTGCCGGGACCAGAAAGCCCACTGCGAATGAACAGAAAACACGATGGGAAAGGAGCATGCTGGACACCTCAGGGTGGCAAGATTTAGCGAATTCTATCTTTTCTTGGTGCTTTTCTGTCTCTCCCAACTTCGAGCAGCGTGCTTGACTTGTGCTAAGAAGTCGGGTGACGAGGATGGGCAGGAGCCACACCCAAGTGCAAGGACAGACAGGTCTGCGCTGGTGTGTGCGCGCGCGGGGTGAGCAGCCGCACCGCTCGCTCTGCCACCGCCGCTGGCACGGCCAGCCCGCGCTGCGCCACCAGCGAGGCCGCCCTGCAGGGGGCCCGCCCGAGCCCACAGCCAGGCTGGGGTGTAGCCAGGGTCAAATGCACGTGGGGTTTGTTCTCTTCCCACAGCACCTGCATGGGTTTCCGTGCCCTCTCCTCAAGCAAGCAGGGAGTGTTCCCTGATCTTGACACACCATCAGGACCAGAAGGCTCCCGGGCACACAGTCATGTCGGCAGTCTGAGGTAGGGAATGAGCCTGAGGAGTGAAGCAACACTCAGTTCTTTGGAACTGTCTTCCCCTCCCTGCCTCCCCCTCCTAAGGAAAGCATCTGGGCGAGATGGCCGGCGCTGCTGCTGCCTGTCCGCATTTGGCAAGAGCTGGCGCCCCAGACAACAAGCACTATTGTGTCCACTGGGACAGTGTCTGTTGTGGGCATGTTGCAAGCGGGGACACCTCGTGGGCTCTGATTTGAGAACGTGGTTCCTTCCTGGGCTGTGTGCGCCCAGCTCCGGGGCACCTGAGGCTGCCCTGGGAGCCTCCCAAAGAGGCCTGACAAACAGGGACCCCTTGGACTCCGCTCAGAGCTGGGTTTGGAGTGGGATCTGGTCTGCAGACCCCTACCTGACCACCTGAAGTCTGACCTCTTAGAAACAATTGCCAGAAAGCGTTGAAAGGGGCTCAAATCCTGCTGCTTTTGCTCAGACAGGATTCTGAAGTCTTATTTCTGCTTTTTGCTCACGACAGACCAGAGAAAAACTTGTATAAGAATGGGTCCTGCATGGCTAACCTGGTTTGGAAGTGGCAGTCTCAAGAGAGGGTATCTTTCTGGATTGCTGCTTTGCAGGTGTGTCCTTGACCCATGGGAGGCAGGACTTGGAGCACGAGGACTTGGGAGTGTATTAGTGTGGGGGACGGAAGAGGGCAATAGGGAGCATTCTTACTAGGCCAGGGCCACCCCTCGAGGCTCCTCTCTATCGAGAGTCTATCCTGCCAACCTCTGAGACAGGTGGCAGAGCTGCCATATGAAGTAGTTCAGTCATTACAGGTTGAACATTCCAAATCCAAAATGCTCCAAAATCTGAAACTTTTTGAGTGAGGCCATGACATTCAAAGGAAATGCTCATTGGATCATCTTGGATTTTGGATTTTCAGATTAAGGATGCTGAACCGATAAGTATAATGCAATATTCCAAAATCTGAAAAAAAAAATTCCAAATTTAAAATGCTTCTGGCCCCAAGGGATACAGGATCTTTATCTGAAATGCCAGCCTTGAAGCAAGTGGGATTTAGAGGCAGGACGTGGAGGTGCGATCTCAGCCTGCCTCGAGTGAGCTTTGTGGTCTTGGTCTGAGCCTCGGTTTCCTACCTGTAAAGCAGGCCAGTGATACCGGCTTCCACAGTGGTCGGGAGGACAGAATTCATGCATATAAAGTGCCTGACACAGTTAATTCTTCCAAACTATACCCCACACTTCCAGAAATAGATACAGCTTTTTCTGCTCAAAACATGCTTAGAGTTGGAGCTGACAATGTGGTTTTGCCTGATACTAGTGAGTCCTCAGGGAGCCACAGTTAGGCCTTTACTTCTAAAATCAGAAAAGGGGAATTCACTTCAGAATTGGTGAATGGGGGTGGGGGCGGGGGGTGGGGCGCAGGAGCTGCCAGGCAGACTGGAGTTCAAAGCCTCCCTGGGTGGGGGGAGGGGTATTTGGTGACCTTGGGGAGGCTGCTTCCTGACATGCAGAGAGGGAAAATGCTAAAACCTTCCTTTTGAGGGTTGTTGGGAAGATCAGATGAGAAAAATGCATAAAGTGCTTAGCAGCTCAATAAATTTGGCTTAAAAAAAAAAAGCTTCAGGTTGGGAATTGAGTTTCTGAAACTCACTGACCCAATGGCCAGTCTCTGGCCGGAGCTAAAGGCTGGAAGGGTTAACCTGGGCTGGGGCCTCCTTCCTGTGGGACCCCAGAAAGGGCATTTGTGCCTTGGGGAGCTGAAAGGAGAGAATTGGTTCCAGTTTTATAATAGGAAACAAGAAAAATAACAGGCTTAAAAAATTAGTTTCTGGGAAACACCACCACGAGATGACATTAGCACCTGGTACGTTATCCTCAGGGGAGGAGAAGTCAGAATGATGTCTATGAATTAAACATCGATTTTTTTTTTCTTTTCTCTTTTGGATGCCAGGCCAAGGCTCCGCGGTCTGATGGCTGGCTCCCAGCGCACTGTAATCTTGTCCTCTTCCTTGGTTACTCAGCTGCCAAAGGCAGCTTTTCCAAAGAACTATTAAATGTTCTGGGTCAGGCTACCGATACTGCCGGTTTGTTTGCCTTTGATGACGATAACACCTGCGAAAGCTCAGCGCTCCCTGATACTCAGGATTTGCCCCAAGACGCCCCAGACTCAATAGGAAGCTGGGACAGGAAGTGAGCAGAGCAGAGCTTGGCCCGCGCAGAGCTTGGCCCGCACGGGATGACGCCCAACTCTCCAGCCGGCACTAGACCACCACCAACTGGTGCCAGGTACCAGAACTGAGCAAGGCAGAGATGCCCCAGCCACAGGAGTTCACGGTCTACTGGGAAAACGAGACTAAACAGCTCGTCCAGCCCCATCCTTCTGCCCCCACCTACCCCCCCAGGCGTTGGCATTTCTTGAGCACCTACTAAGTGTCAGCACTGCCGGCCAAGCTAGGTCTGTCCCCCCGTCCAAGTGCCTTCCATTCAAGTGCAGGACAGTGGCAGCAAACAACAAATCAATGAGGCAATTTCGGCCAAAGGTATGGGCTATGAAGACATGGAGAACAATCTGGCAGTTCTCACACAGTTAGATTGTCACGTGATCCCACTTCGATTCCCAGGCATATGCCCCACAGATGGAACACAGGTGTTCAAACAAAGCCCCGTACACGCATGCTCACAGCGGCACTGTCCACAGCAGCCAGAAGGTGGAACAGCCCAGTGCCCACCAGGGCATGAACAAAATGAGGTCTATGTCATCAATATTATCCATCACAAAAAAGGATGACACACTAACACGTCAAATGTGGATGGACGCTGAAAACATTACTCGAAGTGAAGAAGCCAGGCACAGAAGGCCACCTATACGAAACATCCCCATAGGTAAACCCGCAGAGCTAGAAAGCGGACTAGAGGCTGCAGGGGCCGGGGGAGCAGGGAACAGGAGTGACTGCCGATGGCTACGGGCTTTATTCTGGGGGAGGAGTGCCTTGGCACTAGTGGAGGAGACGGTGGCACAACACTGGGAATGGACTGCACGTCACTGAGTTGTTCACTTTCACATGGTCAGTTTGATTTTATGTGAATTTCAACTCAATTAAAAAAAAAAAAACGAAGACCAGAGAGGAACTGGGGTGGCCTGGGTACTCGGGAAGGCACCTTTTCGAGGTATCTGAGCAGAGCCCTGAATGCTGAAAAGGAAACAGCCGTGCAGAGGGTTCCGGGCAGAGAGAAGCACGAGGACAGAGGCCCTGAAGTGGGACATGTGTGGCTTTCGTGAGGCACGGCCAGAAAGGGCTGGGCTGTGGCCCATGGAGGGGGCTGGTTACAGCCAAGACTGGAGGTCTGAAGCCAGGGAGGCCGCACCAGAAGAGGCAGTTCCTGTCCCTGTCCCCGTCCCAGAGTTAACAGGCCAGTGGGGAGCAAGTGATAATACACACAGTAGAGAGGGCATCACTTTTTGTAACATCACTAAGCCCCCTTCAGCGGGGGCCAGTGGATACCAACCTGCCGGCTGCTCTGCTCAAAGCCCCGAACTCCTCCGGGTGTTCCACCAGCCCTTCCTGCCCCATCACACCTGCCGGGCGAACGCCTGTACACAGCCTCTGGGCCAGGAGGAGCCCAGGAGTGAGGGACCAGGCTGCCCGGGGAGGCCAGAAGCTGGACCCTTCCAGTGGAGACTGCCGCCGCCTGACACCCCAGGGTCACTGCTGGGGAACAGCTTCTGCTCTGGGGTCTGCTGGTGCAGCCAGAGTTTATGCAAAGTGTGGCCTCGTGGGCTAGTTCTGGACACTCTGTCTGCTGAGGCAGATTCTGGAAAGCGGCTGTTGCCGAGGGCCGGTGAGAGCAGGGACCATGGAAGCCAAGCACCTCAAAGCTGCAGAGGGCGCAGGCCAGAGTCTAGACCCGGCTGAATCTGCCACCCCCACATCCTGGCCACCACCGACCCCTCCCTCCTGGCCAGGAGCGCACACAAGCCTCTGCCCTCGTGGAGCTGAACGTTCTGTGGGGGCGAGAGCCATAAACATAAAACTGGCCAATAAACAGAATTTGTGATTTTTTTTTCTAAGCCAAATGGAAGAAGAAAAATACACCGAAGTGGCTAGTCACCTATTAGCTCTGATTTATACTCTACTTTAATATCTCCTCCAAGGAAATGAAAGGTATATTTTCATTAAATATAATTGTTTATAGCTTCTAAAGGGGAGACAAACTGCTCTGTGACAATTACCTGGGCCCGCAGATAAAATCGGAAGATGTGTCTTAATAAAACAAACTTGTCTAGCAGTCACCCTCAGGCATGCGGCCAGAGCTGTTTTCTTCCTTGTGAATTATTCCCCAGGCAGAGGCAAGGATCCCACACTGCGTGGCTGACGGCCAGAGACGCCATTGCAGAAGGCGGGAAGGGGTCACGCCGCAGCGCCCACGGGCCTGATGGCAGCTGTGGATGCCACAGCCCTGGAGGCCCAACCAGGCCCTGCCTCTGCTGGCAGCTTCCCCCCGCCGCCTAGCTCCCCTCCCGGCCCCACGCTCCGATCCTGCAAACCTCTGAGCTGATGTGCAAACAGCTGAAATCTCTCGTCTGGGTGCATCTCACTTTGGTGACAGAAATTAAGCAGAGAGATGCTGCTTAAGATCTTCTAGGGTCTCAGTTTCTTTGTGTTCCCTTGTCAGAGTGCCATGGACTAAACTACCAAGCGTCCAGGGCTCCAGATGGATTTTCCTTGTCTTTCTGGTGTTCAGAGGAGGGAGACGGGCTTTGATGGGACCTGCTCCAAGGCTGTGCAGAGGACGAGTGTTGACTCCTTCTTCACCCAACAAATACTGAGTGAAGGCACGGTGCTGGGCACTGAGATGCAGAGGTGAACAGGACACGCATGCAGGTGACCTTCTCTGTGGGGCAGAAAGACTATGGCCAGGTACGCAAATATATTGGCCAGGTAAGGAACTTCGTGCCACAGAAAAATGGAACAAGCTAATGTGATGGAGGCGGGGAGGCAACACACAGACGAGGCCTGAGTGAGGGGGGAGGCAGCCACACCAGGTCTAGGGAACAGCTGCCAACGCCAAGGCCCTGAGGCAGGGAAGGGCTCTGTGGTCTAGAACAGTGGCTCTCAAAGCATGGTCTGGGAATCCCTGCTTTCATAAAAATAAGACATTTTTCCTTTATTCATGTTCCCAGTGGTACACAGAGGAGTTTTCCAGCCACCACATAACATGTGCTATCACAACAGACTGAGAGTGGCCGCAAAGGAGAATCCAGATGTCTTCTATTAAGACAGACACTAAAGAGATTTGCAAAAATGTGAACCATTCACTTTTTTTGTTTTGGAAAACAGTTATTGTTCACAGAAAACCATATTAGTTATGCTTATATGCAATGGATATATTCAATAAATCAATACATATTAAAAGCATTTCTTAATTTTAATCCCTAATGCCACAAAAGTCTATAGATATAATCTATATAAACTCAAGCTCTTTAGGTTCCTCAATACTTTTAAAATACTTTTTAAGAGCATAAAGGGGTCCTGAGGCCATAACTTTGAGAAGTGCTGGCTTAGAGGGGCAGCCAGGGCTGGCGTGGCCGGGGTCAGGGCTGGAGTTTGGAGCGAACATGGTGGCGGGGGGGGATTCATCTGGGGGCCGGGTCGCCCAGCCACTACCCAAGATCAGAAGGAGAGACGTGGATTTTCTTCCAAGTGCAACAGAAAGCTACCAGAAGGATGTAGGCAGGGGTATGACACACTCCGATTTACGTTCTAGAAAGATCCCACAGGACAAATGGAAGGGAGGTACGTGACTGGAAGCTGGGGAGCCAGAGGAGGCTGCTGTTCTCAGGGGATCTTGGCGAGGGCTGGGAGGGGAGCAGAGGTGAGGTGTTTTTGGAGGTGGAGCACAGTGGTGAGTATGGGAGGGGGAGAGAAGAACTAAGGACGACTGCAGACCCTGACCGGCTGCCTCTGTGGGGGGCCCTGACTACTGAGAAGGGGAAGGCGGCAGCCACTGCCCCTCCTGCCCCCATGGGACCCTGGCCCCCCACCCCACACTAAGGCTCTGGGATTTCGATTGCTCTTCAGGCCATACCTGTGGCACCAAGCCAAGGCAGGAGGGCAGTGAGGCCTCTCTCCTTGGGAGGGACATAAGTGAGAATGTCCCCACCCCACTGCCCACACCAGAGTGGCACTTCCAGGGGCAGTCAGGGGAGAGCCACAGCCAAGGGGTGGATGCCGCCTTCAGCAGCTGCCTTGGACTTGCTGTCATCCCAACTGTCACAGCCTCATATCCCCTCACCCTGGGACCCACAACAGGACACTGGACGTCCCAGCTGTGCCAACCACCCCTGTCAGGCAGGCCTAGGCCACCGGAGCTGGAGCCACACCCCCCTGGAAGCCGGGTGGGGTGAGACGTAAGTAACAAGCATCGTGAAGCACTGTGCAAACAGAAATGACCGTGCAGATGCTGAAGACCATGACACTTGCTCTATTTATTTATTTATACTCTTCCTTCTTCCAAAAACGACTAGAGCCAAAATAAGGTCTAGACTTTTCTCTTTAACCAGTAAGTTCCCGAACTGAAAGAAGCCCTGATGACCCTAAAGAAATAATTTCTTGCCAGGCCACTCTGCAGTGTGTCTACCTGGACGCACAGTCATAGTTTAGATTGACTTAGTAGCCATTGCTATAGAACATGACACAGCCTGGAGAATTTTTTTAGCAAAGACTCCTCCAGACCCTAAAACAGGCAGAATCGCCTCGCATATCATGGCTGAAAAGACAGGTGGTACTACAACTGATCTCACAGCCTAAGAGTGGTTTTAAGAATGAAAACAGTCACAAGCTACGGGTTGCGGAGTGAACTGGTGCACTTCTTTCTAGAGCTCATGTTAGGACTACATATTAATATACGAAGATTAAAAACCTTCCCCTTTGACTTGGCAGATCCAATGCTGCGAATTTATCCTGTAGACATGCAAGATTTGCACAATTACACAAAGACATGCCAAGGATGTTCATTGTGACTCTACAAAAGCAAAACACTGGAAATGACCCAAGTATCCATCAACAAGCAACAGTTACAAATTTTTTTTCCCATCCATATGATAAAATACCATACAACACTTAATGAGAATCAAGTCGATCTATATGTGTTAACGTGTAACACTATTAAGTGAAAAGAGAAAGGGGTACAGAATCACCTACATGTTATAACCCCATGTGTAAAAGCAAACATGCATAAACATGTATATGACTCATAAATTAACATTTCTAGACAGATATACAACAAATTGCTAACATGAAATGTAGTTCTTTCTGGAGCAAAGTAGACTTATTTTATCATGTCCTGTATGGATTTAAAAAAATCATATGCCTACAGCATATACATTTAAAAAATGAATTAATCAAATCAAAAAATGAAAATAGAATAAATCATTGAGGATGGGGAGGACAGCCAGGATCCTGATTTTAGGCGGGTTCTTACAACTATATTTTGTTCTTAAATTGATAACTGCTTTTGAATACGTTTCACAACACTTGCAATGTAAGTTTGAAATCCTCAATGTGGAAGGGTTAGGTTGCAGGGGAGAGTGTGGCTGGTTTTCTCAAGTTTTGTAAGCAAGAGAAAGACTCTCTTTCGAGGGATCGATCGGGGTACATATGGATTCACTTAAAGCTGACGTGTCAGGACAGGAAAGGGAGAGCTGCCCTTCTGGAGAAGCAGTTCTTGCTGCTCTGCCAAATCGACCTAAACTTTCCATTCGAGTTGCTCCTTTGGGGGAGGGGAAGAGAGGGTTAGGATGAACCCTGGTGGAAGCGGGCAAAGATGCTACCAGGTGGCAGAGATGGGCAGCTGCCCTGTGGGTGGCAGGGTCTTCTCCTGAAGTCCCACTTCTTCACGGGACTGTAACAGGAAAAAACACACTAACTATCTCTTTCTAGTCATCTTACATGGAGGAGGAAATTACTCTCCCACAGCTCATTACTAATAATTTAAGTATTTCCAAGAAACTTCTTAAGTCAGTTCTGAGAAGTTCTTCCACATATCCAGCAAATCTCTGGAAAACCAAACCATGGCGGTAAAGCACCAGCGGGAGAGCCAAGATTTATTTCGGGGGCTCGTGTTTATCTTGTGCTATGCTCTGACAAATTTGAAAAGCTGTGCTTCCAGCTCACTGGATTTCTGAGGGAGGAAGGGCAGCGCACACAGGCTCAACAGAGAGAAAGCCCTCGAGCCCCTACCGTGGGCCACGGTGCAGGACGGGGGCTGGCTTACCTGGCACCTTGTCCACAGACGCGAACACAGAGCGCTGGACCGTGGGGTCACTGCTGCCGCGGCGGCCCTGGTCGTAGAAGCGGAAAGGCAGGTGCTGGGTGGAAGAGGAGGAGCCGAGTCCAAAGCCCAGGACTTCGGTCGTAGGCTGGATCGGGAGGTCCAGGAGGGCTGCAGTCAAATGATACCACGGGTCACTCTTAGCGCATGGCATGGGGGGCAGGTGATGAGACTTTGGGGGAACCTATAGTGGCTGTGGCCCTGCCAGGCATGTCACTTGGGAGGAGCCAAGCAGGCAGCCTTGAGCTGGGGAGACCAGTGGGACACCAGAGATCCCACTGAGACTCAAAGCACAACCAGGCATCTAGGGAGGGGTTCATGCCAAGCTTGAGACCAAGGAGAAGGGGCTCCAGGCCTGGCTCCTCTAACGGAATGGCTGCTGGGCCAATCTCTATCTCGAATTCTCAGCTTCCATGTATAAAGGTCCCTGATTAAGGCTTAGCCTCTGGTGTCCAATCAGACCCCAAAGCAAGTGGGACCAATTCTGCCTGGAAAGTTTGTGTGTGTGTGTGTTTGTGTAGGTGCATGGGAGGAGCACGTGAGAAAGAATCCATATATGCACACATGTGTGTATTTATGAGTGGGTGTTTATCTGTCTCAGCTGCTATCCTTTCTTCCATAAACAAGTCTCATGACATAGCAATTCAGGGGGGCTTTTAAAATCAATTTAAGAAATACCCAAGGCGTTAGTTCTAACAGCCGCTTTACGGCATAATTCTCAATTTCCAAATGAAATATTTGGCCTTCGTGCCAGCTGTGAGAAATTGCTTTACATGGTGTGTGTGGGGAGGGGAAGCCCTCTGCAAATAAATCTTAGAAGAAAGGGCTGAATGATTTAAGTCACTTTGCACATTACAAAATGCTTCTATAATGATTTCGTAGGCCAAGTTTCAGCTAAATGAGAAATGAGACGGGGAGGACGCCACGGGACGCAGCCTGTGCACATCAGTGAGGCACGCGCAGCAGCGGACAGCTAGATCTGCAGCGTCCAACAGAGCAGCCCTCCAAGGGCTTGTTTTTAAGTTACCCCTTGGGAAAGCCCCCCTCCCCCAGTGAGCTGGAAACCACGCCCGCACGACCAGGGGGACCCGAAATGAGCACTGTTGAGTATCTTGGGAAAGACTGTTTATGATTTTAGGAGCTGACAGAATGCCCTTTCCCCCAAGGAGAATGTCTTGCCTCCTCCCCGGTAAACAGAACACCCTCATCTCAGTGCCTTTGCTTCTAAGGAAGCCGGGGCCTTCCTGACACTGGGCAGTGCTGGGCCCCCTCGAGTCACCACCATCCCTGTGAGATGTAAAACAACTTCCTTCTGAATTCAGCGCTGGGTCCCGGCCCCTCACTAAGCAGGCCCGCCTCTCAGGAGAGCTTTCGAGTAGGAAGTTCTGCCAACTTGCTGCCTGTGTGACTCTGGGCAAACCACTGAGCCTGTTTCCTCCTCTGTAAAATGTGCAGAGCTGGCCCCACGGATCTCAAGGATTGTTTTAAGGATCAAAGGCAGGAGACAAATGTTGAAGCCCTTTGTAAGCATAAGCTTGGGAATTTCATGTGGAGGAGTGAGAAGAGTTGTCCCACACTGACGCCTGCCTGCTCATGGCCTCTTGCCTGCTGGGGAGGGTTCCCTTTCTTTTCCAGGCAGCCCTAGGAATTCTCTAGAAACCAAAACTTAGGAAGTGGGGAACTCCGAGCAGATTCTCCTCTCTCGTTAATTAAGCAATCCATTCCTGAACCCTGTGTGTCATCTTCTAGAGAGGCTGCGAGGGTTTTCAAGGTCAGGGTGAGAGCCACGCGGAAAGCCCTGCCCGAGGGCCCCCACTCACCCGCTATCCTCTGCATCTTCATGCGCCTCGCCTGGATGCGGCCCTTGGCCAGGCGCTGCTTGGCAATGATGCAGCGGATGTGGTCTGAGAAGATGAAGGTGGCCTGGAGGATGGGGAAGGGCTTGGAGTGGGGGCTGGACGCAGGCTTGTGGATGGTGATGTTCAGGGCGCGGCTGTCATCATCCACACCGGTCACCTGCATGTCCTGCACAGTGAGGGGCAAAGGAAAGGCTGTTTGTCAGGCTTGGGAGGAGGACAGCGGCTCAGAAGCTGTGGGGTCATGGCTCATCTAGAAAAGGCCTCCAAATTCAACTCTGCTCTTGCTCTGAAGGAGACCATCAGCCTCCCGTGTCCAACAGAGACAGTGGGCACAAAGCAGGCCAGACCCAGTGGGAGAGCCAGGGTGGGGGGGGACACATAGGGTCCCAAAAGAGCCAATGCTGGCTGTGGTGGCCGGCCTCCATTTCCATGGGGACTTGAGTCACCTAATGAATAAACAAGTGCCCCAGCCTCTTCAAGGGGCCACAGGTAACTCAGTAGGCAAGCTCCAACAATTCTTACTTCTGAGAACCCAGAGACAATGAACTAAAATTCCTACCACTATCCGGCATGATCTTAGATATAGTCACTTATCTACTAATTAATTTCTTTCTTATTTCTCTTAAGAAGGAGGCATCATTGGCAACCATTTGTATGTCTTTGGTTCCTAAAGGGAAAAAAGCTCACCCTGAGAAACGGACAGGGAGGGCCACTTAGCAGAGATTTGAAGAAAGCTACATTTAAAGGTGGAAAAGAAAGGCCAGGTGTAGTGCCTTGTGCCTGTAATCCTAGTCCCAGCTACTCAGGAGGCTGAGGCAGGAGGATCACTTGAGCCCAGGAGTTTGAGGTTGCAGTGAGCTATGATCACACCATTACCTCTAACCTGGGCCACAGAGCGAGACTCTGCTTCAAAAAAAAAAAAAAAAAAGGTGGAGAAGAAACGAACATGTTGCGAGTATAATAAGGAAAATTCCAATCTAAGACCTCAGAATGGACTCTTCGTAGAAAATCCCATGAAGGTTTGGGGTGACTTGAGACAAAAGCATGAGACAGGAGACAGACACAAAATTCAGCAATGCTAGAGGAGGTGGAGGAAAAGGTTGAAAAACACTTGCGAAGGAAGATAGTCGCTGTTCTTAGGCATTGCACTTGGCACGAGCTCTTTGGAAATAATACACACATCAAAATGTGGCAGTGAGGATTAGATGAGGTATTATGCATTTAAAGCAAGGAGCATGGTATAATAACGACCTGACAAATAGTAGCCATTGGAAGTCGGCCAAAAACAAGGTTTTATGTGGCTTTTATTGTATGATGGAGGACCTGTATTAATCCTTCAGGGGAGAAAAACACTCTCCTGACACTAAATTCTAAAGGAAATTGATCATAAGCCTAGATAAAGCCTAGATAAATAAAAAGTATAAGCCACCTAATGGACAATGTCTTCCATGGAAGTCTTTTTTTTTAAATGAAAGATTGTTCTATAGTTGTTTCTCATATCACACTCTGCAAAAGACATTTTTGAAACAGAAAGACCCTGAAAAAAAGGAGGTTGGGGAAGAGACTGTAATAGCATCTTTAAACACAAGCGTGTGTCTTGTGAAGAGCAGGACACAGCCAGCAGGTCATGCTGTGGGGAGGAGGAGGCTGTGGGGCAGCCTGGGCAAGGCCCTTCCGGAAGCCAGGACCGCCCAGCAAGGACACGGACTGCCTTGAAGGAGGGTGACGCTAAGGCCAGAAGTGTCCGCGGGACATCCAGGGACTGGTGGTGTGTCAGAGGGGCGCACTGCAAGGCTGTTTCAACCCTCAGGCTCTTTGCTTCCTTTGCTCAACGAGCTGGCATTAGTCACCCATCACATTGACAAACATCAGAAAAACCCCAAGCCCCAACTTGGTGCTTGGCAACTCAGAGCCTTGCTTTGCTGGAGAGAGGGTGAGGAGAAGGGAATTCATATAAACTGCTAGCAGCAAAAGTCATTTTAGAGAGGAATTTGGCAATATCTATTAACACTTAAAATTGGCACACCCCAACTTCTTGGTATCTGTCAAGGGAAAATCTTACCCAAGTGCATAAGGAAGTAAGAACGATTCTGGTCACAGCAGCACCGTTTGGTAACGTAAAAAACTGGCAATAGCCAACAGGGTACTACTGGCTAAACGTTCCTGGGTATGGTCCCACAGCAGTTAAAAAGAACACCAGCAGGCCTGCATATACTAACACGGTTAGTTCTCTAAGACATGCTATCGCGTGAAAAAAGCAAAGAGTAGAATATGTTCGATGTGACATCATAAAAAATACACACAGACACACACTGTCAAGTATACGTACACAATTTTAAAAAATAGTCCATGTCATCATATTTAAATATGCATTTGGCAGAGGAGCAGATCTGGAAGGATCATGCTGATAACAGGAGTTCTCTCCTGTTGGGAAGGGGAGGTGTAAGGATTGAGGGTTTTGGTCAAAGAGGACCCAGCCCTTATATGTGCATCTGTGCAATGTTTCAGCACTTTCTCTGGTGATAATTTGTTCACATATTCCTTGAATCATTACTAATTAATTGTAAAGATGGTAATTTTGTGTGTGTGTTTGTACAGCCAACCGAGAAGAGATTCCAGAGTCCTTGGCCACCTTACCTGCAGAAGGCCTGCAAACTTGACGACTCCCCAGCCAAGCCTGGACACATCGGGCTCCACCAAACTCATCTGGTAAATGTCGACAGCCAGGAATCGCTGGACCATGCCGCCGTCCTTGGTGATCACTGTGCACGCGATCAAGTCGCTGTTATCTGGGAGAAGGGAGGTGGAGAACAGGATGAGGCCCAGCCTGGCTGCCCGGTCTGGTGGAGATACTCTAGCTGACACTCTTTCTGTCAGGCAGCAGAGCCCAGTGGTCAGAGCCAGGGCCCAGAGTCACACAGACCCAGGTCTGAGTCCCTCCTCTGCCAGTTATGCTGGGCTAGCTTCTGCATAATGAGGATAATGCCCTCTCCTTCCAAGTGCGATTTGTTAGGACTGACATAAAGTACACAAAGCATCAGTCCAATGTGCACCGTGTATCAGGTTGTCAAACCGTAGCTTAAAAATAACCAACAGCGCAAGAAGCCCGTGAACATTTCATACTTTCTTAGAGACCATGGCAGTTTACAGTCGTGATGGTTAAACTGGGTTCACCTAAATTAAGTGAAGACAGGAAAGCAAGAGCCCCCAGTTCTGTTATAGGATCACCAAGCCTTGAACTTGGGGTCTGGCAATTTAGAGCCAAGCTCTGCACTAGATGGCGAATGATCCTGGGCAAGGCACTTGGACCCTCGGAACCAGTTTTCTTATCTGTAAAATGGGAATAATGGCCCTTATCTTGAGATGTTTGGTGTGTTAAAAGAGAACAGATAGGAAAAGCATTTAGCCTGGGGTCTTGTGCATAGGGGTTCCCTACATACACTAGGGTCCCTCCTCTTACTTGAAAGTAATCCCCAAATTCAGTGTCTAATTTAGTGCCTGTCCTTGAGACTTTGAAATCACCTGAGTGACAGAGGACCCTTAAATGTACAATCTGAGTTCCCACCAGGGGAATCCTCTGCCACATGTGTTTTAAACAAGATAGCCGAACCAGGAAACAACCTAAACATCCCCAGACAGGAGAACTATTTGAGTAGGATTTTTTTCCCACCAGATGGAAAATTATAAACCCATTTAAAAGTTATGTTTAACCAGACTGTGAACAGCGGTTACCTGTGGGGAGGGAAGTGAGACTTGGGAGTGGGAGTGTGTTGGGGGGAAGTATTAATGGGAGAACTTTCACTTTTGTTCTATGTACCACTCTAAGGCTTGAAATTATTTTAAAATGAGAAAGTATTCAAGGTACACTTTTGAAATACATATAATAAACCCAAGTTTAAAATGTTTGCAAATAATTACAACAACAGTGGAAAACATTATAATTTTAAATGAAAGAGGATAAAAATGTTATTACTATGAGTTTGATATGTTAAAAAAAAAAGGTATCCCTACAAAGAAATACAAGTGCAGAGAAAGGTATCAAAACATTAACAGAAGTCTCTGATTAAAGGAAGAATGGTAGGTGGGGTCTTTTGGTTTTTCTTAACAGCTTTATTGAAGTATAATTTATATACCATAAAATTCACATATTTTAAATATACATTTTGAATTTTAGTAAATTTATAGTTGTGCATTACTACAGTCTGGTTGTGGAATACTTCCATCACCCCAATACATTCTGTTGGGAGCACTTTACGCAAATATTTAGCTTAAATTTATTGGGGGAAGAGGGAGATAACACAAATGATATTAATCCTGACCCCAAACACACATGATAAAAAAACTTGGACTCAGGTATTCTCAACGGATCTCCCGCGCCCCTACCATTTTTACTTTTCATTTGGATCTAAAGATGACAGGTGCATTTCTTCTCTCTCTCTCTCCCCCCTCCCCCATCTACACACACCTTGGTTCAATCCTCCCATAGTGTAACCTGCCTGGGATTCTGGCTTCGTGTGGAAGTGGCCCGGTCTGTCCTCTCGGCTCTCCCAGGCCTCGTGCTTCTCTCTATTCCGTCCAGCAGATGACCACCGAGGACAGCCACATACCCCCACGGCCAACACCAGCACCGGGCAGGCTTAGCTGCCTGCATTTGCCCTTTCTCATCATCTATGGCAAGAGTCTTCTTCCCTTTCCCAACAGTCCAGCCAGGTATTTGCAAATTTTTTTAAAAAATATATTTTTCCCTGAATGTTTAGTTCCACACTAGATGCCCTTCTCCAGATCTCTAGTCTTCTGTATCATCAAAAATGTAAGTCATCATATTCATTCTTATCAACATTTTCTTGGTGGTAGGTAGGGTTTATTTTCTTTACTCAATACTTTAAACATATACTCAATGGGAATTTTTTTAAAAATATTTTTTAAAAATAGAACAAAGACAATAAACATGTTCTTTCCTTTTTCCGTTCTCTTCTGTCCCCCATCCTAGCCTCTCTTCTTTCCCTGCTCTGAGCCGGCCAGCTTCACTTTCTTCTGTTCTCACGTGCATAGCAGCCGCCCATCTGGGGGCTGGCCTGGGCAGGCACGGCCGTGCCCGTCACGGTGGGGGCTGCCTGGCTGCCTGGGGGGCTTCGAGGAGGAAAAAAGACCCGCCCCCTCTACCAAAAAGAGCAAAAAAGGAAGGACAAACTCCAAAGCGGAACAGCTTTCAGAAATGTAACTGAGACATCAAAGCCCTGTGAGAATATAGTGAGAGATTTCACAAGAAAACTAAATCCAGCTTTAAACTAAAAACCAGCTGGACAGGAAGGCTCCCGCGTAGGGAGCCTCTTGCTTTTCAGAAGTCGTGGGGCAGTTCAGGAGAAAGGAAGCGGCTTCCACCTATTACACTATACCGCCTTCAAGAAGGAAATGCTGGTTTGGGATGACTCGTTCGGGGCTCGTTCGTGGGCCTCTCCGGTATCATTTGAGGGACTCTTGCAGCGCCCCACCCCCCAGCGGCTCACACACTGGTCGTGGAGCCCTGCGGGACAGTGACAGTTCACCTTTAGATTGCCACCGTGACTGGGGTACAGGAGGAGCCCAGGACAGTTGCTGCATGGAACCCAACTCTGCCCCCACGCCAGGGCCTTCGCCTGCAGCCTTCGTGCGTGCACGGGCGGGTTTTGCTGGGACTCAGCATAGTCACGCTGGCCTGTGGGAAGGACTCGGCGGCAGGGAGCCCTGTCGTGGTGTGTGGCAGCCTCAGGAGTCTCCCTGCCTGACACTCAGGAACGGCAGTGGCTATGAGAGGCCAG
This sequence comes from Cheirogaleus medius, assembly GCA_008086735.1. Classification (NCBI taxonomy): domain Eukaryota; kingdom Metazoa; phylum Chordata; class Mammalia; order Primates; family Cheirogaleidae; genus Cheirogaleus; species Cheirogaleus medius. The sequence goes on along the minus strand of VBSM01002153.1, from coordinate 7,146,191 downwards.
GGCAGGTGACAGGTGACATGAGGCTTTCTAGCCACCCATACTCTGTCACTGTCCAGATGTCACTGCCCATCTGAATCCCTGAACTTCAAAATGGCTGGGGCCTAGGACACCATTAAAAAAATGATCAGAAGGCAATACGGGAGGATGTCCACGTGGCGTCCACATGGATTCCACGAGGCAAACGGTGAAAATAAACCAGTGAACGTGATGCAGTCCCTTAGGCCACGCGCAGACGAGGGAATGGGGACAGCCAACAAACACACACAAAGGTGCTCATCCTCATGAGAAATCAGCAAACAAACCAGAACAAGATGCCAGCTTCTTGTCATAGCACTGGAAAGAATAAAAATGTCTGATAACATCAGGTACTGTGAGGACATGGAGAAACTGGCATTCTCAAAAGCTGCTAGTAGGAGAATAAATTAACAGAGCCATTGTGAAGGGCAAATTAGCATTATTTATTAAAACCGAAAGTTTCACATCCTATGACCTAGTAATTGGTATGTTCCCAAGAAAAACACTCACATGCGTGGGCCAAGAGACACATGCGAGGACGGTGCGAGAAGCTTTTGGGTAAGGACCCAGATGGCTCAGCAACAATGGATGCCTGGATAAAACGTGTTCATTCATTTCTGCAAAACTGCATGCCAATGACAAGGAATGAATCAGCTCTCTAGATATTTCAACAGTCTCAAGAACATACTGTTGAGTGGAAAAATCAAGTTGCAAGGTGATTTTAGTCTATATGCAATGCTCTGATTTTCCAAAGGGGAAATAGATAGGTTATTTGCATACTTAAAATTGAGTAAAGAGAAAAGCAAATCTCTTTCCACACCCTCACACAGGACCTGGGGCCCAGCCAGGGTTGGGCAAGCACCAGAGCCGGCTCGGCTCTGCCTGATCACAGAGACAGTGGACAATCACCGAGCACTGGCTGATGGAGAGAAACTGAGAGCTCTCCGACGGCACCCTCGGGGCACAGCTGTGGACGCTTCCAACTGGCCAGACCCGCGAGCTCAAGAGCTCTGGTGTCCAGCTTACCTCCTGCGTGAGTGTGAGGTCTGAGTGCGCACTCGGGGCCAGGCCCTGAGCGGGGCACTGACGCTGAGAGGGAGGCTTGGCCCCCACCTTGAGGAGTGCAGGGTCCAGCTGGGAGGCCTGGGTGCCACTGGCAGAGCTGGGCTGGGAACTATCAGGGGCCACGCAGACCAAGTCTCCACTCTGAGTGGGAACCAGACCCTGTGGGCAGAGCAGGTGGGATGGCAGAAGTCTGTACTATCCCCAAGGACCCTAAAGGTGTGGTGTGCCTCCCGGTAGAACCTTGCCCCACGGAAAGGTGACATGGTCCTCCTGCCCCGAGGTACTGCCTTTTGTTTTATTTTTTAAGGAGGGAGAAAATTTGCCATTTTATTTTATTTGAAAATAATAAGCTTATCAATCTCTTTCACTAGATAACACATTCATATGGTCCCATTTTAAAAGGTATAAAACTTTTTTTACAATGGACAATAAGTTTCCCCCACCCCCCTCGGCAGAGAAGACCACCGCACGGATTTCTCGTTATCCATCCACCATGCATTTCCAAGTGCTCACGTAGCTATGGGCTCCCCCATCTTAGCTTTCACAAATGGTGGTATGGCACGTTGTGCCTCTGCCACTGAACCTCATATCCTGGTGACAGACATATCAGCACAAAGACCCCCTGCACTTTTACATAGCTGCATTCTCTCCCATGATAGGGGTAACTCTAAATGATTTAACGGCTCCCCGACTGGTGGACATTCAGCTTGTTTATAAGCTTTTGCCCAGACAGTTGAAGGAATATTCTTATTCACATGCACAGGCGAGAACAAATCTCTAGCAGCAAAGTAGAGCTGAGGGTTAATTTTTCTCTTTAAAGCACTGTGTTTTACTAAAATAAACTTATTTAAAAAGGAAACTTTATATCATTACCATGAATGGAAAACTACAATCACTTACAATCAATAAGGTAAACATGAAACTTGACTAAAGAGAAAAGGTCACTTTATTAAGTTATAGAATAATGCGTGCTCTTTTGATAAAAACCGAAATCCGAGAATTAGAGAGGTTCTAAGACAAACCAGTCCCAATCCAAGACTTTCTCTTTGGTGTCACAGAATGGACCAGAGGGGCACTACTGTGGATTTCCTTATGGCCTCTACTTTCCAAAGATGGCCACAGCATTATTTCCCACCCTACACATTCTTCTTACAGACACTTGACTCCCCTCCCATCAAGCGTTGGGGTGTCCTTTCTCCTTGAACCTGAGTGGGCCTCTGTGATTGCCTAGATCAAAAGAGTACCAGCAGAAGTGATGCTACATAACTTCTGAGGCAAGGTCATAAAATTGTTCTTCGAACTTATCCACCATGCTGTGAGGAAGCCCAAGTAGCCGTGGAGACATCTATAAAGAGAAACCAAGGTCTGGGGGCCCATGGCCAACCCCCCGTCTCTGCACTCAGGCTGATGCCACATGGGGCAGACACCAGCTATTCCCGTTGAGTCCTGTGCAGATTACACATTTGCAAGCAGAATGAATGCCTATGGTTGTTTTAAGCCACTAAGTTAATTTAAGGGGGTCTGTTACTCAGCAACAGATAATTGCAATGGTGATTTAATTTAGTGCTGTATCCAGGCACACTTGGGATTTTAAAATTCTTTCCATATCGCCAAGAGGCTGCATACCACATCTCAGAAGACTGGCCTAGAGAAAGAGCTTGGGGTTGGCTATTTTGGATGCTCAGAAGGTCCTGCAATTATTAAGCAGAACGAAGGGAAACAGGACAGCCATTTCCCAACAGAATTTTAAGATGTTGGGAAAGAGAAGGAGAGAAGGAAAAAGCATGAAAGAACCACCTTACCATGAAGGGCAAGTTGGCCTGGTAAAAACAGCTTGGGCTTTGGAGCCAGGGAGACTGGGTTTAAATCCCACCTCTGCCGTTAATAACTGTGACCCTGGGCAGATAAGCTCCCTTCTCTGAGTCTTGGGTTTCTCACTTATAAAAATAAGACTTAACCCCTTGCAGGGCTGTCAAGGGGATCTGAGAAGAGGATGGGGCCACAGATGCACGCTGTGGGGTTGTTATTAGACGTGGTCACAGTGAAACCGCCCTTTATAAAATTAATAAAGGGCCACGAGGTGGGAAGTATGGTAGGGGAACCAGATATACAGCCAGTCATCGTCCCCTAGCTTGTTTTCCCATAGTTGCTCACTACTCAGGAGTCACGTAGCTGACGGTCATAAAGATTCTTAGCATTCTTCATTGCTCCCATGGATAACATCACCCTTGTGAAACCTGAGGCTAGGTTTTGAGATATCCTCCAGGCCCTGCATTCCGGTGGAACGGCTGACCCACCCAGACCAGTGGCCCATATCAAGGAGCTGACTCCACTGGTCTTGCAAACCCCATCCAAGAACCGACTCAGCAAAGAAGACAATTTCTACACCCCTATGGTTCCGCCCCGAACCCAGCCAATCAGCAGACCCCACTGCCTTGCCCCTTGCCCACCAAACTATCTTTAAAATCCCTTTCCCCTAAATTCTTAGAGAGATGGATCTGAGAACTTCCTCCCGTGTCCTTGCATGGCGCCTGTGATATTAAAGTCTGTCTCTGCTGCAACACCTGCTGTTCCAGTGTACTGGCTTCCTCTATGGCAGTGGGCAATGATAAGGCTGTTCCAGTCGGGTCCTCCCAGCACAAGTTAAATCACTGGGAAGCAACCTGACTTCTGGAGCCACTACTGCTCTAGTCGGAACCCTTCTGCTGGAGGTCAGTCATGCTTTCTGAATGCAGGCTCTTGACCAAGCGAGTCTCTTCAGAGGGAGAAAATGAATCATGGTTTCTGACCATTTCTCGGAACTCCTGTGGGGTCACGGAGTAAGCAAGACACACAGGCCTGCTGGCCTCCCCAGAGAGGCCTCCCTTGACCCCCTTACCCAAGGCTGCCCCACCCCAACGGCCTGCCGTGCTGGAATTCTCCCGCACACCCTTCCCTGTTGAGGCTCGCCTCCCTGTCCAGACTGTGGGCCCCAAGGAGGCAGGGCCCCCCGGTCTCACTCACTGCTGTGCCCCCAGCGCCTGGGCAATGCTGGTGCAGAATTATGGGATGGAAGGAAGCTGATGGCTTTTGGGGCTCCCATTTTGAGGCCAAGGACATCTCAACCAAGTGATCTTGTTAGCTCCTGGCTGCAGCCTTCCTCCATAGCTCCCTCTCACAGGCTGCAGCTCATTACCACGTGATAAATGGGGCTGATTGACTTTTGCTGTATTTAAACGATTCCTTTATGATAAAATATGGATGCCAATACCATAATTTAATTCTTGGTGTTGGTGGCTCCAAATACATTTAGAATCAAAGTAGTCTTTATCCTTACAGCAGGACCTCTGGGCCAGCTGAATTCCAATGCTTTGAAATCCAATACGCTGGGTTTTAGGCCACAGCTGGAGTTTGGATTAGCAATTTAGTAAACATCGCTAAGTCTTTCAGGCACATGTTGCTAATCAGAGGTCAGGAGGAATGAGGAACAGGAGCACGGATTCCAGGCAGGCACACCCTGGGATTCCAAGACAGCAGGGCTGCAGCAGCCTACAGCTGAGAGGAGACCAGAAAGGCCCGCGGCTCCACTTGCAAGGGGCCTGCGGTCCTGGCCTCTCTGTGCGCCCGTCCTGGCTGACTTGGTTTCTGTGCCAGGGTCTGTGCTGTTGCCAGGGCTTAGCGAGGGGCAGTGCAGGGCAGGCAAAGACACCGAGGACCGTGGAATTTCACAGGGCTTGGGGATGCAGTGCCATCCTGGGCTTTGGTTCTCCAAAGCCACATACTGACAGATTGTCACGGTTGAGTTACTGAAGCGAGGACACTTGCCCCCAGTAGTTTCATCAACGCCAACTGCTGCTGAGGCCACGGCCAATCTTTTCAAGTGCTTTTGTATGCCAGGCCCTGAGCTGCCACTTGACATGGTCCTGGGATCCTCTGAGGGTGGGCTGCTGACTCCAGAGGACACAAACCGCAGGAGATCAGCCACTTCCCCAAAGACACACTCTGATAGACAAACTGGCTGAGGCATAGAGCCAGATGGACACGCGGCCTTCAGACTGTCCTGAACAAGCTGATTGAAACCTGGCATTCCAGCCCCTGAGGAGGCCGGGGAGAAGACCTACCCTTGTCTCCCCCAGGGCAGGGCGCAACCCCACCTGGGCTAGCTGTCGAGGGTGGGGATGCTGCTGGTTCTGGCAAGGGGATGGGCAAATGACTCGAGCTCTCAACAGGTAGGCTCTGGAGGTTTGACCCCATGGAGGCCGAGGACCTGAAGCCAACTCTTTGCTCCTGGGCTGCCCTTGGCAAGGTCCCCCCTTCACTGGGAACCTGGTGGTCCCTTCCAGCGACAGACCTAGGTCCTTTTTTGGCTCGGGACATACTGTCTCTCTTCCATCTTGGAAGTTTCTCCTCCTGGCATGCAGGGAGACTGGTGCTGGGTCTCTGCCCCTTGGGCTCTTTTCAGATGCCTGGACATAGCAAGACAGGCTGCAGCCCTGCCCTCATGGAGCCTCCAGACCAGCGGGAGGATGGCAGCCCTTCTGAGCAGTCGGATGCTTGCGGGATTAGCCTCTGTGGGATGGAGACAGTACTTGGTGGCACAGAATAATGCTGGTGGCTTGAGGGACCATCAGCATGGCATGCCTCCCTGCTGACAGAGGCAGCTAAGGCAGAGGCTGTGGCTAGCCAGTACTGCACTGCTGGGGAGCGCTGGGCGAGTCACGGCTCGCTGGGGGACGGTGGGCAGAAGCACGCTAGGCGGCACAAGGAGGGCTGTCAGAGCCCAGCAGGAGAGGGCCATCCATCCCCCCAGTGTCACTGCTCCATCAAAGCCCACTGCGCAATGAAACTGGTAGCCACTCTGCGGAGTAAAGAAAGTTGCTCACATCATGTTCCTTTGGGACCTAACTCGAATGCTTTGCAAGGAAGCCTGTGCAGATTCGAATGCGACCCTGCAGAGGTGGAGTGACAAGGAACTGGTAAACTGTAGACCCGCCAGAGGAGGGAGAACCATCTTGCATGGACAAAACCCAGACCTTCCTGAGCCCTGATTAACCCCAAGGGGGATTCCACACTTGGCCTGTGACACTCAGAAGCCGAAAGCAGAGAGAGCGCCGAGCGCCGTGGTGGGTGTGAACCAGCATACTCAATTAGCTTGGCTGCTTCTCCTGACAGTCAAATCAATCCTTTGAAGAAAATTAAGTAACCATTTCTCCATCAACCCAGCAACAGCTTATGGGTTATTTGCTGCAAGTAGCAATCAATTACTGTGTCTTCTTTGTAGCTCCCTAAAGTACCCCTTCCCAGCACGGCAAGGGGCAGCTGCGAAGTGCGATATTTCCTGGATGGAGAGTGGGTCTTGGCACCTTTCTACCGCCAGGCCTGTGAGCCCCGTTCCTCTAAGAATAGAAGGCAATAAAACATACTGGTGTCGAGGTTCCTCGGATTTGCAAAGGAGAGCAGCAATTAGGTATGCAGATACTGGGGAATTTACTGAAATCCAAGGAAGCTGTGACCTAGTGCTTGGTTCTAAGAGCGGACTGTGATTGCTGGGGCAGCCGTGACGGCTGCCACACTGTGCGTCCTCCCCACCTACCTCTGCCCGCCAAGAGCAACCAGTGGAAGCACTGCTGGGAGGATGCTGTGCTCCCTAACACATTCCAACCCCGTCTCCGCAGCCAGAGCCTAAGGCTGACCACCTGGAGCTGAGTCGTAGCTCTGCCACTTCCTAGTTGTGCTGACCCTGGGCACGTGATTTCACTTCAGTTGCCTCATCTGTAGGTCAGGAGCAATAAAATGACTTTATAGCTTTACTTCAAGATATGCAAGCTGGAGTATTTAGGGAGAAGGGTACTGAAGCCTGCAATTGACTCTGAAAGGCATTAAAAAAAAAAAAAAAAGATAAGCCAGGCACCCTGGTGCCAGCCTGTAGTCCCAGCTACTTGGGAGGCTGAGGCTGGAGGATCGCATGAGCCCAGGAGTTTGAGGCTGCAGTGAGCTGTGATTGCACACCTGCACTCCTGCCTGGGTGACATAGTGAGAACCTGTCTCTAAAAAAAAAAAGATCCACTGGTGGATCGACAAGTAGGTCTGTGATAAGACAAGCAGGCGAAAGTTAGTGGTAGGATGTAGGTGGCAGGTAAAGGCTGTTCCAGTACAAGTCTCTCAACTTGGGTGTATACTTGCAAGATTTTCAAATGTTAGGGGAAAACTGACTTACTAGGGTTCTTGTGAAGTGACTTTCACACAAGTTACAACAGGTCTGACACAAGGTGGCTGATCCACACACATTTCCTGCACTGTAATTATTATTAGTTTTTTGACCTTTTTGTCACTTCTGTGTGACTGATTACTACAGGATCCCCTCACTGGGACAATCCATTTGGTTCCCAAGTTTCAATAGCAGGGATTTGAATAGGAAGAGCTGGAATTAAAGGGGATAACCTGTAGGGCTCTTTCTAGAATCTCTTTATTCTGCAGGAATCTTTACATCTCCCATGTGGTCCCAGGGCCACCACGGCCACTATATCGATGCTCACTTGGCAGCCATACATGGGTAATCTGTCATTTGCTCATCCAGCAGTGATTTGAGCAGTTACTGGGCGATGAGTCAGCTGTCTTGGTGACTAGTACATGGCCCAGGAGCCACAGCTACCTGGAGGGAGGGCTGCTGGGGCCAGTTTCAGACAGGAGCCCAGGGCTTGGGGAGACCAGGCACCTTGCCCCAGGTGCCTGCAGGGTGGGGGTGGCGCTTGCTTTGGGCCCAGCTCTCTACCTGCTTCCAAAGGTGGGGCTTTCCACAGCGACTTCCCTTCTCTTAGTTTGAAATGCACATGTCATGCCTGGTAAAATCAAGTGGCTGGTTTTCACCAAGTGGCCAGGAAAGCCGGTCACATATCTTCATCTTTTTCCCTTAGAAAATTTCAAGAGACTGTGTTCTAGGGAGAAGAAAGGATGAGGATTTTGCCCTTCGTGTTCTCACATGTCCAGAATGTGCGTGGGCGGCCCCTCTGCCTGCTCAGGTGTACATAAGGACAGGCAACTCGCAAAAGCTTTATCCCTTGTCCCCCTTCGTCACACTACACAGAGTTCACAGATAGACAACACTGTGAAAACATAATTACCAGAAATAGAATCCCGATAAACAGTAATTCCAAGTAGAGCATGGCATATCCCCTTATCGAGTGACACACTGCACGCCAGAGGCACAGATCTGATCTTATAATGCACTGGCGACCACACTTATCTCTACACTGCTCTCGGAAGGCCGCATTTGCATAGTACATTGCATAATTTCCTCTCTGAAAATGGCTCTGTTTAGCATGAGTAAATAAAGTTACCTAACTTGATGAGGCAGCCGAATGGAATACTTGAGATTTCCAAGAAAAGATTTGAATACCTAAGCCCTTTACCGTGCAGTGCGAGATAGACTAACTCAGAATCGACTTTCCTGCGGCTCCTCCTTCCTGCTTCCCAGCAGCCTAGCAGCCGGCAACAAGGACATCCAGGTCTTCAGGAGCCCCCGGTCAAGCCTCTGCTCTGGGCCCCTCCACAGGATGTGGTCAGAGACTCTCCACTCGTGCTGCCAGCGGCTACCATGTGCCGGGCACCGGGCTGCAGGGATGGAGGAGGCAGATGATGCGTCCCTGCTCTGGGTGGCCTTTTGGAGGCTCAGTTTCCTTATCTGAAAAATGGGGACGCCGTTACTATACAGGAATGAAAGCAAGTGGGCTGAGGTGCAGAGAGGGCTTGTGATTTTTCTCCATGTGCATGGAGTGGGCCCACCCCTCCTTCCTCCTTCTGGATAGAAGGTTCTTGAAGACAGGAGCCACATCTTTTCTTTCCTTTGGATTTCCTCTTTATACCTCATCCAAAAAGTGCACAAGGGTGTTCCAGAGAGCAGATCCTGGCCCAGGGGATTCTCCTTCCTTGGCAGGTGGCGGTGGGTTCCCCAGGCAGAGAACATAGTCTAGAGAGTGTGTGGAAAGCTCTGGGATTCACACTGCTAACGTCGCTAGAGAAGGCACACGTGGGTGCCACACATGTATCTGTGGGGGATCCTGGCACCCACAGATGCTGGCCAGACTTCAGGGAGCTCTTTGGGTCAAATGGCTCTGATCCTGGCATTCTAGGCTCTTCTTGAGTCAGGAGACGTTCTCTCATGCCAACATCCAACCACACGCTCTCCTCGAGATAGATCAGGCAGGGGGAGAAAACGGCTTCACGGATGGAACCGTGTGCACCCACTTTCCCTCTCACTGCCTCAGACTTTTCACTCAAACGTTTCTGGGCTGCTTCCCCCGGGCTGGAACCTGTGCTTGGTAAAGAGGACCGTGGAGATGGCAAGATTCTCCCCTCAGGAGGTCCTGTCTAGTGGGGGAGCCCAAACAAGTGACAATTACATGCCGCGTGACAAGTCATGGCAGGGCAAGACCAGGAGGCTGTAGGAGGTGCAGGAGGCTGGAGAGGCGCACAGACACAGCCCACAGGTCAGAGAAGTCGGCCCACAGGTCGGAGGAGGAGGAGGGTGGCGCCACTGGACCTCTCTGATGTGTTCCTGTCTCTGAGCCTTGCTGGCCCGGCACCAGCACCCCCATTTTCCACTGGTCCTTTGGGGTTTCAGGCTCTTTGCCTCATTTCAGTTGGAACATCTGGGGCATCTGCTTGCCCATCCCTTGGGCCCTGCCTCTGCATCTGTCCCTTCTCTGAATCTCAGCCTCCAGGGGCAACTCTGCCTTGGGGTGAAGGGCATGCTGAGGGCCAGACTGCCCACAACTTTAGCCTGAACTCTGCCGCTTCCCAGTGTGGGACCTCAGTACGCTGCTGCCTCCCCTCGGGTCCGCAGGGACCTCAACCGGTGCACGAGCTCGTGATGATAATAGGATTTCCCTATAGGGCTGCTAGGAAGGGTCCATGATATTCGTAAAGTGCTAGAATAGTGCCTGGCACTTAGGAGTAACAAGCTCTCCGACGTGCATGCAGCAAGAACCAGCAGGGTTTGGTGAGAAGAAGTGAGCTGAGAGCGAGAAGGCGCCAGGGTCTGACACCCAGTGGGGCCACTTCCTAGGCTGTGTGGCCTCAGTCGAGGCAACTGACCTTTCTGGGTGGGCCTCAAATGAAGAGGCTGGGACTAAACCACATGCCTCTTTTCTGATGGGAAAGAACGTCTAAATTTCATACCAGGGGACACTTTTATAGCCGTTTGGCAGAAATTAGTTCACAGAGTGAATGCTTACCGGCACAGCAGTCTGATTTTTAATTAGCTTGTGGGAATTCAGTATACTTCAAACATTAACAGTAAAATATGGGAGACCTCTGGTGGAGACAAGCCATACCTCTAGACTTAAACAAAAGCTGCATACTCCACAAACCAAATTCCCTGCTCCATGGGTTCCGTCTCTAGTGTTCTGACTGATTACCAATAAACTTCTGGCACTAGAGCCACACTTGAAAAACTATGTGATTTAAATTAATATGGTTAATGTGAAACTAAGTCTTATCAGCATAACTCTGTACAATGCCACACTCCCAATCAGATGGCTTTCTTTACATTATTAAACTATGTTTCAAACATGATAGAAATTGAGAATCTTAACTATGTTTCTGAACTTTTTCTTCTTTTAAAAATGAACTTGTATGTGAACTCCTCCATTAAATTCGTGATGGGCAAAATAGGAAAGGGAGCCCCGTTCATTCATTTTACTTTAGTCATTCAAGAAACTTTTATGGAGTATCTTCTAGAATGTTAGTTCCACGAGGGCAAGGATTTTTGTCATTTTTGCTCACTGCTCATGGCCAGGCACATAGTAGGTGCTCATTAAACAGTTGCCTACTTTGGGTAAGGTGCTGGTGAGACAGAGAGAGAAGTCTCAGTCTCTGCTCTCATGGAGCTCAGTCCAGGGGAGAAAACAATGAATGGGACACGCAAAGCATGACGGGCGTGAAAGCCAAGGACGCGCATGGGCCGAGGCTCCTAGGCCAGGGTGAAAGGGTAGGGAGGGGACTCTCCCAGATCTGTGGGGCTGGAACACGAGGATCTAGGCAGCAAAGGCTGGTGGGAGGCGAGGCTGCAGAGGCTGGGCACTTGTCAGTAAGGGAGGTTTTATTACAGCCACGCCAAGGAGATGCCCAGGAACTGGGGATTACAGGAAGGTCATCGTGGTAACTAGAAGTTTTTGCCTATGGTTATTCACTGAAATTTGATTCAGGACTTTAATTGGAAGTTCATAATTAAGACCTAGACTGGAAATTAAAATATACATGAAGAAAAGGTTTACTAAGGAGATATATACACACACACACACACATACACACACATACATATACACACACACATATATTTTTAAAAAACCCACAAGACTTCCCATTCATTCCTTTATCAATCCATCAAATATTTACTGTGTATCTGCTATGGGCCAAGCACAGTCCCAGGTCCCAGGCAGCAGGGGTAAAAATGAAGGTCTGCCCCTCATAGGTGCAGACAGACCATAAACCAGTAAAAGAAATAAATCCGTTAGTATCAATTGTGCCAGCACAATGGGAAGGCGGCATTTACTTTGCTTATAGACTTTTTTTACAAAAGTTCATTTGCAAATTCTGCAAACAGAATGTTTTCAAAAGTTCCATCCATTTGCAAATGTGTAACTATGCTAATTTCAAATAATAACAGGTACCATGTATTGAATATTTATGAAGCACGTAGCACTGTGCTGAGCACTCAAAACCATCCGACGTGGTAGGCACTGCTGTCTGTGCATGACACATGAGAAAACTGAGACCACAACAGGGTCAGTAACTGGCCCAAGGCTGTGCTGCTAACAGTATGACCATCATCAAGGTCAATTCCCAGGACCCCAGGCAGGAAACACCCACAGTGAGTCAGGTCCAAGTTTCTCCGTATTCTTGAAACCAAACCCCAACCCTGTAAAAAGATTCTGCAGGCCACGCTAAGTTAGGGGAATCTGGACCAGTCAAACAAAATGACGTTTGGCTGCCTGTGCTAAGAAATCAGCTCCTTCACAGGAAGAACAGGGTGACTTCACTTTGGCCAGGCTGCATGCACATCATCGCCTTCAGTTGCTCTTGCTAAATTCTTGGCGGAGGAAATCCACCAGCAGGCAGAGAAAGGGAAAGGTTAAAGACAGACAGGAGATGTTGGCAGTCTGGTAGGAGGGCATAATATTATAGACGGCGAGAAAGCCCAGACTCCAAGTTGCTCAGTGCCCCACAGACCTACCTCCTTGCTAAAGCGTGGCTGGCTCTGAAGCCCCTACTCCTCCTGGAACTTGACGCAGAGGCAGGTTCACAGGGCTAGGAAGCCCCGTGATTCACGTTTGTTAGACAGAAGAAGGGAAGAAAAGAGCTATCGAGGTTGTCCACTAGTAAACAAGTATAAGTCACAGGCAGAGCTTGGCAGGGCTGCGGAGCCCGCTGTGCCCCCCCCCCCCAGTGCAGCTCTGGCTAGAGAGAGTCACGACCCACCCTGTTCTGCTCCCCGCCCTGTGCTGGGCGCTTCAACACAGCGCAGGCTCGGGCGTCCACTTTCCAATCTGTAAACAGGGTTGATAACAGCACTTGGCTCCCAGGCAGTGAGGAACTTCGAGAAGCAGAGACAAGCGCCTGGCCAACACCACGGTCACTGTTGTCACCCTCCCTTCACCACAACCACTGCCTCCAGGCCACAGATGAAGACAGCTGGGGCTCAGCACGTTGAAAACATGCCGCCACACTCCAGTAAATGACGGGGCTGGGGTTCTGAAACACTCCAAACCTGTGCTTTTCTCGTCTCCTGATTTTGTCCCCACCTGCTACCCAATAGGACTTTATGCACTGACAGAAATGCCCTAGAGCTGTGCTGGGTAGTACGGAGCCACCACACATGTGGCTACTTACTTATACTTCAATAAATTAAAATTAAATGAAAAATTCTGTTCCTCTGTCAAACCAACCACATTTCAAGCGCTTAGTAGTCACCTGTGACTAGCAAGACAGTGGAACAGAATTTTTCATTTTATTTAACCTTTATTGAATTTTCATTGATTTAAATCCAGATGGCCACAGGTGGCTTGTGGCTGCCGTGCTGGGCAGTGAAGGGCTGGAGGAAGCCAGAGGGAAAGAAGAGGCCCAGACCACCATGTGGGGCTGCGGGAATCCGCCCAGCTTCATTTCTGCCGGCACTAGGAGTTACAAAGACCCGTGCCAGGGAACCAGGGTCACACACAAGCAGCCTGGCCCAGGGCCTCGGAGCTCCCTGACCTGGAAGGAACGGGAAGCTCCGGCCACACACGCTCTTGGCTCTTGGCTCACTCAGCGTGGGAGCTTTCGTTCTGTCACCTTAGCCAACATGCCCCCTGCAGAGCCCACAGAAGGCACATTCCCACAAAGCTCTCTTTGTGTCACAGAGCAAGTAGGTCCGACTGACGGGCGCGGGGAAGCCAGGAGCACAGGAGTAATGAGGCTGATGTGCGCTGCACCGCTGGGCTCACGGCGGGGCGGATTCCTCGAGGGCGTCTCCCTCCCTGCACCCCGGCCTCCGAGAGGAGCAAGGGTCTGACACACTCCCTGCCCGCAGCTCTCTCTGTCCTGGCCCCCACGCGGGGCTGGCACAGCGGAGGGGCAGGAAGGGCTCCTTGAATGAAGGAGCTGGAAAGTTACTCCCAGCCAGCACTCATGTGGGAACGTGCAGACGCTGGGAAGGCCGAGGCTCGCACACAGCGACTTGGGAGGGAGCCAGGATTCCCTGAAGTGAGGGCCACTGACAGCCCCGGGCACCCGGCATGGTTTACAGTGCAGACTTCCGGGCTCCAGCCCCACTGGGCTCTTAGGGGCACAGCCCAGGAGAGTCCATGGACATGTGGTTTGGAGACCTGTTAGATCTCAAATACCTTCACAGATGGTCACGCTGTGACAAATGGTCTGACAGATGGTCACCAGCGTGCTCTGCTCTTAGTGAGAAAACCGTGGCCAGGACCTGGGTCTCCTTATTGAGCAGCCTGACAATTTTTTCAAGGAGGAGGGGACTCGGCAGTGACACTTCACAGGCCAGTATACAGAAATGCCTGGTGGCAGTTTAGAACAAAAGGTCAACCACCATTTGGTGCCCAGTCCCCTCCTGCGTCCTCGGCACACACAGACACACGTTCTCAGCACGCAGGCTCACGCGGCCCTTCCATGGAGACGGGGCTGAGTATGATCTGATTGCTGTCTCTCCATCGCCTCCCCTAACTTGCCTTTTGCTAAGGGGTGGGCACCGAGCGCCCATTCTGTCCCCCACTGTGCCAGAGGGTGCTGCAGAGGCCTCCGTTCAACCTCAGAGCAGGGGTTCTCAAGCTCTGTTGGACGTGGCATGACCTAGGGACCTTTAAAAACACAGACGCTGGCTCCTGCCCTCCCCATGGGGGGGTCTGATTTAATTGGCATGGGGTTGACTTGGGCACCGGGAGTGACTCTAGTACGCAGCAAAGTTTGCACGCCGCTTGGCCTTCCAGCTCCACCTGGGGAGGCAGAGTTCCCTACCCCATCTCCCATGGGCCAGCAGAGGAGACAGACTTGCCCAAGGTCACAGCCTGAGCCAACACTGAACTCAGCTGAGTTGATCATAAGGCTTGTGCTCCTGCTATTCCAACACAAGGAACTTGCAGCCCGTGGATAATTAAAAACAAAACACAAAATCCTTTTTCTCATCTTACTCTGGGACGCTGGGGCAAGATGTTTCAAGCCATTCATAAAACAGAAGTCCAACAGGGCCAAAAAGCTGCCGAGGTTCTCAAGCACAGGGAAAGCTCGCTGCAAAAACCCCAGTAAATACAGAGGCTGTCATGCAATCCCAGGCTGATGGATTGCTCCGGCATCCTCGGGAGTTAATTAGAACAGCCCTGAGCCCGGTCCTGTGTGTCAGCACTCTTTGCCATTAATGATTCAGGTAAGGAAGGACGCAAAATAATAGGGCAGGGAATGAAATTAATTGAGCTAAGCCTTTTAAAAATATTTCTGATACATCAAATTCTAATGAAAGATTAACACACACAATGGAAATATTAAAAGGCACTTACAGAGGGCCCCAAACACAGGGAGAAAAAGAAACCTGTCATGGGTGAGGGAGCTGATTAAATCTTTCGGATAGGGGAATTGGTAAGTGATGCGAGGCATTTACTCACAGCTGTCAACTGAAGTCCGGAAAACAGCCCCTGGTCACTCCCCCAGCTGGTCACTCCCCCAGCTGGTCACTCCCCCAGCTGCTCACCTGGCGCAGCCCTCCTTGAGGTCAACTTGGCAATAGGTGAAGGTTTCAGCTGAGCCTGCCCTTGAACTCACAAGTCCACTTCTGGAATTCTAAGCTACAGCCATCCTCGTGGATGGGTGTAGAGATTCAGCTACAGGGAAGTTCAAACTCGGGGGTGAAGGGGCTTAAAAAGGGAAAAACTCATGTTAGACTCTCTTGATAGAATATTATATAGTCAGTTTTTTAAAAAATGCTGTTAAAATAGTGTTTCCTAAACTTTAATCATTTCTTTACCACTCTAAAGATCTTCCATAGTTGTGGCATCTGCACTATTTACTTGATGTTTTCTTTAAATTATGTTCCCTTTTGTATTTAAAATTTATTTTAAAAGGAAACCTGTGTCATTATCCATTTACATAAATGCAAAATTAGCATCATCTGTCAATAGAAGACATAACTATTCACATGGACAAAATATTCCTATGTGTGCCAACAAAAAACTGTCTCAGGCACCACCTCCTAAAAAGTCTGGCTGACAAGAACGGCTTGGCTGATGACGTGGCAAGGCACCCCACGGGCCTGGCGTGAAAAATGAAGGTACTCAAACAGCATGCACAGGGTGACCTCACTTTGTAATACAAACTCATGTGGTTATCTTTGGGTTATGGTACGGTTACAAGTTTTATGAAATGCTTGTCTCTCTTTTCTCCGTTTTCTACAGTGAAGTGCTAATATTTTTATAATCAAAAAATAAATTCAGAAAAATGTCAGCGGTCCTATATTTCTCCTATGGGTCCCTGTGTGCCTCTTGAGGCTGGTCTGGAAGGATACACGCCCAGCTGTAACCCTGGTTACCTGGGGAAGTGGGAGGAAGGGGTAGAAACTACCTAGTTTTGTTTTCTGACAAAGACAAGGTATTTGCACTGTATTTGTGTCATCAAAAGTTAATGGCCGGGTGTGGTGATATGCTCCCAACTACTCAGAAGGCTGAGGTGGGAGGAGCTTGAGCCCAGGAGTTCAAGACCAGCCTGGACAATATAGTGAGACCCCTATCTCTAAAAATAAAAATAAAAAAATTGGCCTCTGCTCCCCAAGGTGGTTCTGCCCAGCACTTAGCTCAATTATTCTCCTGAGAACAGCGCTGGCCTGTGGAAAGAAGGTGAGGACTGATCAAGGAGAGCCCAGGACCCTGAGTCAGGACATGATGTGCTAGGCTGGGACATCCAACCTTGATCCCTACTTGGGCTTTTTTCTCGTTCATTCTCCACTCTCCTTTTTTGCGCTTGTTACCCTTCCTACCTTTCTTCTCTTCAGTTCTAGCTCTAAGCATGACCTAGAAAAGGCAGGCTTTCCACGTTCCATAACATTACCGCCCACTTTTTCCTGCTATTTACATCAAAGCTCCCAAGCTCACACATTTGAAACAGAATGTCATTTAAACAACTACCCACTTTAAAAAAAAAAAAAAAAGATTAGCAACTGTTCAAAGAAGAAACAAGTCATGGAAAATGTGACTTTCATTCTGGTTCTGCTTGATCACACCTCCTAAGAAGACAGCAGAGACTTCAAAGGCATCCCGGGCGGCGAGGGGCCCCGCACTGCGGAAGGTGAAGTGCTCCACGGCGGCCAGTTCCCTGGCGGACAACTGTTTCCATTATGCGCTTACGGGCCCACGGCCCCTCTGAACAGGCCCCCACTGCTGCATCCCAACGGTAACTCGGTTCATTCTACAGACTTTATTGATTTAAATGTGATTCCTGTAAAATTCATGGCAGCCAAGCAAAGCTAATTTTTCACATTTGAGTTCTATTATGAACTGCAAGAAAGAGGCAGGAGGGAAACGAGAGACAGTGTACTTGGGCAGCGGGGCCAAGGCAGGCACGCAGGGCCCCAAAGGAAAGGAGGGAGGGATATTTTTCTGAAGAACTCAGATGCAAAAGAGACACACAAGGTCAGTTCTTGAGAAGGGAACTGCCTGGGGTGGCCTGGAAAAAGTGATGTTGTGGGGTGGGGGAAGGTGGTGTCTGCAAATGCCTCAACACTCGAGAGGGCGAGGCCTCCCGGGGCTCTCAGCTGTCCCCGTCTGAGCAGCTGGAGCCAAGGGGGCCCGTTAAGCCACAGGAGCACTCCTGCCTCCTCCACAAACCGCACACCTGAAGGTGAAGCTGGCTCTGGCCCCCAGGTTTACTGGAATCACGCTGTAGGACTGGAAACTTACCAGGCACAGCCTGCCTAGGACTGGCCTGGGGTTTCTGGGTCAAGCCTCTGGAACCCCTGACTCATGTCACCTTTCAGTTTCCTTTTGAGACCCCAAAGCTTGCATCTTCTGTCACCTAAAGGTGACACAGCAAGATGGTTCCCTAGGACTTGCATGGGCTGGGAAGGGGCCCTGCAGAACTAGCAAGTACCCTGGAAAAGACTGAGGTCTGGCCTCATTTAGAGGAATGGAGTCAGTCCTGTTTCCCATGCTGCTGTTGCAAAGGAAGGGGGAAGCAACTGACACAGCCCCCACAAGGGCACGACAACACCTGTCTGCCATTCAGAGGCCCCCGTCATCCCCACCCCAGTGGGTCAGGAGGCCGGTGGATCCCCTCTCCTAACCAACGCTGCATCAGACACACTGCCCCATGCCAGAGGTGGCTTGGGTCATTGTCCTCTCACTCTGGGTCCAATGAGGGAGGTGTATTCTACCAGCTGCCACCTGGTCTTACTGCCCCCAGGCCCTAACTGTGGCTGTGGAAGTGGCCTTTCTGGAGCTGCTCACAACTCACTTGCCTTTCCTTCTCGAACTCCTGAGCTCAAGTAGTTCTCCTGCCTCAGCCTCCCAGAGTGCTGGGATTATAGGCGTGAGCCACGTGCCCGGCCACTTGCCTTTCCTTCTAAGGGGCCCTTTCTCTATGTGGCCAGGCCCTCTGTGCCCTGGGCCCTCCCTTCCACCTCCACTCTGCTCCGTCCCCTTCCCCCTGTGCTGTGCCCGCAGCCTGGCATGCATCCGCCCACCCTTGTGTGTTTGGCTGATGTTTACTTCTTCAAAAATAAGTTCACTTTGTTTCAAGAGATATTTATTTGGTAGCTCCTCAGTGGCAGGCAGCACGGATAGAGAAAGGTGACTTGCCACTACCTGCCTTCCACCGAGGGAAGAGGGGGAGTGGACCACCAAGTCTGGAAACATCACTGAGGTATCTGGTGGGGAGGCCCACAGCCAGCTGCCCTCAGCACTGGGACCTGTCACTCCTGTGCCCGAGCACCACAGGAAGTGTCGGCTGGCGTTTCACAGGCCGTGGCACACTCCAAACAGACGTTTTTGGGTCCCAGCCTCACGCTCGCTGGGATGCCTATGGCCACGGCAAGTGGACGGGCTGCTCCACCCACCTCGGGCCTCCATTCTCGCTGTGCTGTGCCGAGCAGGTCTAGCTGAACTCACGGGAGACAAAGGTATACTCCATGCAGTGTCCCCAAAAGCACCAGGAAAGGGGGACACAGGCTGTGAAGGGGCCAGAAGGGGAGTGGAGGTAGGGGTCGGGGGAGGAGGCTCCTGGATGGGTCTGCAGGGTCCCCTGCTCCATGGGACTTCAACACCCAGTGCCTGCTCCTGGCTATCTCTCACTAGCCTGGGGACCATCATGACGGTAAGGACGATGATGATAGCCACCTATACTGAAGATACGTTATGGGCTGAACACTTTTTGGAACATTTAATTCTCACAACCACTGTTTTACAGATAAGGAAACTGAGGCCCATAGAGTCCCAGGAATTTGCCCCAGTACTCAAACCCTGATAGCGTCTGACTGCAGGGCCCCTACTCCCACCACTGAGCCAAGATAGGGAGGGAGGGAGGGAGGGAGGAAAAATTGGGGAGGATAAGAACTGAAATCAATTATGTTCAAATTTGTATTTGCAAAATAACTTTCAAGAAAACAGCGGATCAAGGGGGGAGGGGGGTCATGGGCAATATAAGTAACCGTAATATTTGTACCCCCATAATATGCTGAAATTTAAAAAAAAGTTAAAAAAAGAAGAAGAAGAAAACAGCGGAAATGCCTGCAAGCCAGGGACGGTTCCATGGTGTTTTTAAAGAGCTTATGTCGATGGAGTGGGGGGGGCTCCTACAGCGAGGTCTGGAGAAGCAAAGCCCTGCAGCTGGGGCTGCTGTTGCTCAGAACCACCCAGGGTGTCAGCGCACCCCTGCTCGCGACCTGCGCCTTGAGCATGCCTTTCCTGCAAAGAAGAGTGGGGCGATTTAGAAGGGGGAGCTCGGGACTCAGTTCGGCTATAGCTGAGTTACCAGAAAGTCTAGCAGGGCATGGGCAGAAAACCCTAGTTCGCACCTATTAGAGGGCTGCTGTGTTTTAGGCATCGTGCTCAAAGCTTTCCTGACAACTCTCCTCATCTTCCAGATGAAGGAAACCTCAGCTCAGGTTAAGTGATGTGCGGAAGTCACCCGGCTGGAAGTGCCAGAGTTGGCTTGAGTGCCGGCGCTCGGACTCCGGAGGGCACCCACTTACCCGCTGCCCCTCCCTGCCTCCGTGCCCGCGCCTTCCCCACGCAGGGCCGGCCCCCCGTGACAACCCTCTGGAGCTGGGGGAGGCCCTGAGACTCTTCGGGTGCAGAAAGCTGCCGGGTCCACGGCTCCAGCTGCCGGGTGGTGAGTCACAGGCTTGGCAGCCTGCACCTGTCACACTGCTGCCTCTCTCCGCTGCTGGGACCAGACCTGGAGCGCCCACCACGACGTGGGGTTCCTTCATCAAGTGGCTGCAAGTAAAAGCCTGTGAACTTTCACTCAAGGTCACACACAACTTCCCTTTTACCCTTTGAAATAGGCGGTATCTTTCTCAACACCAGTTATCAATCTCCTGTTTCTTTTAATAGAAGCAGTGCACGGTGTGAGGTGCGGCAGGTACAGACACAGGAGGGAAAGCTCTCGCGTCAGGTCCTTGCTGAGAGAAGACGAGGGAGTTTTAACACGAGATCTGCGAGACGCCCAACACACCAGACTGTGGATTCTCCGGAGGTGGGGCAGGGTGGGTAGGTGGGTGGGGAGTTACTGGAAGACATGTCGTAAGGAAATGGCTCACTGTGCAGACGGGGAGGCTCCAAGGTGGTATCTCAGATGCCCATCGACATCACACTCTGCTGCCTAAGGACACGCATCACATAGGAACTCCAGCTGGGTTGCCCATGGTCACTTGTTTGGCCCCAAAACTCATTCAATGAATCCACAAATGCAAGAAAGGAATGAACCATTTTCAAGTGCTTCATCGAGCCAAGAATTTCAAAGTACATTCAAAGTGAACACCTGGTGGGTCACCCAGATGACATATGCAGCTTGGTTGAAGGAGGCAGGTCTCTCTTCTATGGTCCTTCTGAGGAACCGGAATGCAAGGGACATTCTTTTATGCAATGAGTGTTTAGCAGAGAACTAAATAACTAAGCAAGCATATTTCTGGGACTATTTAAAATAAATAACTACCAAGTAGAGGGTTGGGAACGTCTAAACAGATTCCAAGTGTGAAAGATTGGTCAAGGTTTGAGAGAGCGCAGCTGCATGGCCTCTAAATACGCATGAAGAGGCAGGAATTCCAAACTCAGGAAGTCTTTTCTGGCATCTCTTTGATGAGCAATGACAGGAATGGAAAAAACGGAGCAGAACACAGGGTTGGTTGGTTTGGAATGGTGCCTGGTGGCGGCTGGGTGGGCTAGTCAGTGCCGCACGCCGTGCCCAGCGCCACTCGGCAGGCTGCCTTGGTGTGCTTACCAACGCCATTCCCTGAGCTGGGCCCCTCCCTGGCCACCTGTGGTATGGAAGGGGAAATTCCTGCAGCCACTTCTGACCAGGTAACCAGGTGGACAATGCTTAGTAGATGGATGTGCTTTTGCCTGTCACATCGACACAAATGACACAGGCTGGCAGTGATCGGTGCAGGAGAGAGGTGAGGGAATGGACAATTTGAGTAGAGCCATAATCAATATCAAGAAACCTGACTCTGAACCAGCCAGTCCACAGCTAGGAATCTCTCCCACCAAAGTACTGCACTTGGGCACAGAGTTGCTCACGAGGCTGATGTTCCTGGCCCTCTGTGAGTGAACAACAACTGGACACTGCCCAGTGCCCATCAACAGGGTGGCCGCACAAGGGACGGCCTTTGGGACGCTCCCATTTAGTGCAATATTGTGCAGATAAGCTCCACCCCGATGTCCCGACACAGGAAAACCCCACTTTAAAGTGCCAAAACCAAGTCACAGAGTAAGACATACACAGTCCCATTTGTGCAAAAACTATAGCTATACTCATTGATTCAGTAAAGAATTACTGAGTACCTACCAAGTGCCGGGCCTGTGCCTGGGCTGCGAGGACGCAGCCGCAGATGGAAGCTGGCGCTGCTGCTCGAGAAGCCGGCAGGCGGGAGGAGCTGCGGGGCGGGAGGAGCTGCAGGGCGGCCAGGCAGAGGCACTTTCACTTGTTACTGGACGCGCCCTGCCTGCTTGCGCCTTCACCACGTGCATGTGTTTCTATATTACTTGGTGGCCTAACAAGTACGCCTTCAAACAGCAAAAAGAAAACCTGAAATGACTGACCCGATGGTAGGACCCCAACCTGACTGGGCCCCGGACGGCGCCTACTCCGCGGGGGCGAGGAGCAGAGGTGACATCAAGTGTGTGCTGATTTTCCAACCAAAGCCAAGGTTGTGACGCGGCAGCATTTCCAGGCCCGGTGAAAAGAACGGGTTTGCAGAGCGCGGGCTCTAGCAGCCCGTCACAGCACGGCTGGCGGGCACGGCATACTTCAACCCGGGGCTGGGCGTCGGAGGGCACAAAATCTGACTCCCTGGGAGCACGCAGCTTCCCCAGCCTGCCCGCCCAGGGGTCACCGTGGCCTCTTCGGCAGCTCTCTCTGGGTGAGAACGCCCCCAGGGGTTTGTCCAGCCCCTCCTCCTCCCCACCAAGGCCTTTACCCACTCCCAGCTGAAAGTGGTACTCGGTGAACACCCGCAAGCACCAGCAGCCTGGAGCAGAAACATTCCAGACCCGCTGGCCACCGCAGCCTGACACCACCAGGCGAGGCTGAGGACACAGCCCAGGCCCTGTAGAAGAAGAGCAAGGGGCCTCGGGGGCCAGGCAGCCTGGGCTCCCAGGCTGGTACTGCCACCTCCTAGCTGTGCACCCTTGGGCTGATCATATGACCTCTCAGAGCCTGGGGTCTCAAAGGCATAAAATGAAGTTGCTGCCTGCTTCTAAGTGCAGGAGGATTCCACATTTAATATCTACAGGTGGCCGTAAAAAAAAAAAAAAGAAATAGTTTAGGTCCATCTCACCCTTCCATTGCTGAATGATGCAGATCACAGCCTGAGCGCCGGGGAGGCAGGGCTTCCTCCTGGACGTCAGAGCGGGCCCTGCCCTGGGGACCAGGTGAGGATCTGCAGGCAGGCAGGGGTCCCAGAGGGGCCCTAGCAAGTACACCTTGTGTGCAGACTGCGGGGCATGAGGGGTGGGTGTGGCCTGAGATGGTTTTAGATAGTCCGTGAATGATTTTTAATTTCATTTCAGTCATTCTATATTTAGCTTCCTCTGTTGTAGGAAAATGTATATTTAGTTTATTGGTCCCCTGATTTCCTGGACACAGGTTAGGACTAGCTTTACCTACCCCACCCTAACCTGAGGGGGAGAAATTACTAATAGGTTCAAAGGAAAATATTAAATCATGGATCACACAGTTGGTTCTCTGACAAGGCAAACTTCTCAAAGGTGGTGCTCGAAGGCCTCTGCCTGGCGACCACTGGTGCCAGGCACAGAACAGCCTCTGCCGAGCTGAGGTGGCGTGAACCGAATGGAAGGAGGCAGGGTAGCACTGACTTAAAAGATGACACCAGGCCCTGGAAAGGTAAGGACTGGGTCATCTCATCTGGGCAATGGCATAAAATGTGTCGGCTCTCACCTCAACCATCTGAACTCGGTACATCCTGGCTGTCTTTCACAGGGAAATTATTTACCAGTGAGTTAACACCCCAAGCCTTCCTGCAGCAAAGCACTGTTAGAACAACATGGACCATCTTACTGAATCCTCGTAATGACCTCACAGTACGTAACAACCTCACGGTTCACAGCCCCATTTTACAGATGAGGTTAAGTAACTTGCCCATGTCACAGAGACAGCAAGTGGGGATCTAGCGCCAGGTGGGGTGGTCTGTGCTGCTAACCACTAAGCCCACGGCCTCCACCTGCCAGGCCAGGCACGGGCCCAGGGACCCTTACCTGAGCCTTATCCTTGGCTCTGGTGCTCGTGTACGCACCCCAGAAACCAAGGAAGCCAAGTTCCCTGGAAAGAATTGTCATCAAAAGTAAGCACAACAACAATAATGGCAGTAATAGTATCAATGCACTTTGCACAAATGGCAGCTCTGTGCTTGACATACACTGCCTTACTTCATCTTCACCGCCTCCCTGGTAAGCAGCCATTACCTACGATTCTCCCTACTTCACAGAGGAGGAACTAAAGAGCTGAGAGGTAAATCACTTCCCACGGGCACGTGGCCACCAAGTGGCAGAGCTGGGACCCAGGCCAGCCAGCCCCCAAAGTTCATGGTCAGGCCCACCACCCTCTGCAGCCTCCGCCATCCAGACCGGTCCTGAAGCCCTGCCAGGCAGCCGACCAACACGTGGTCACGCTCTCCCAAGCTCCCCTCCCTGCTGGTGTTGGGAGAGCGGGCTCTCAATTCCTGTAACCCGAGGGCCACGCTGGGGTTTTCCCAAGTGCCTGATGGTCAGCCAGCAGCAGTGACGGTTTAGGGACATTTGCAAATCAACCGCCTTACCCCTAAAATGGGCCTGCCCCATCTCAGCCCAGGCCAGTATTTGCCTAATGTCTTAAAATTGGTCAAGGGCAAACGCATTGCGTCCCTCTCTTTCCCTTTCAGTTTCAGTCTTTGCTCCTCCGATTTTTTGTTAGTTCCTCAGATTTTTTGCAGTGGGTGCTGGGTGCTCTGATCCCCCAAGAACCCAAGTGCCAGCTGTTGAACTAGGAGGTTCCCAAGAGACATGCAGGGGATGTGTGTTTACCAGCGTGGCCAATACATTTACTGCTCCCCAAATAGTCACCTGCCCCGTTTTCCCACCCCCTAACAGTTTGGTGAGGCCACTGGGGCAGTGAGCACCAAGTGCATCGTTTCTGGGCTGAAGCATTTAAGCGCTAGCGCATGGCCCTCCAACTCTTTCCCCTCCCCTGCCGCAGATCCAGAGGAAGCGGGCATGTGCCAGGCAGCAGGCACAGCAATGGGACGGTGGTGCCTCCATCAGCCTTGTCTCTGAGTGGCATGCTGCGCAAGGATCTGCTGACGCACGTGGGACATTAGAGTGAGCAAGAAATCAATCTCTGTTGTGTTAAGCTGTAGAGATTTCAAAGTTAATTTGTTACCGCAGCACGGCCTGGCCTGGCCTGACCTGACTAATCTGGCACAGGAACACTTGGGACAAGGGTCCCAGACACAGTGAGACCCAAGACCACCGCAGGACAATAGTGGTTGCCAAGTGCTTATAACACACGGGCCCGCCCTAAATAATTCCACATGCGTTTGCTCACCAAATCCTTTATGCTAGGTTGTGGGGCCTCATCATTCCCATGTGACAGCTGACGACAGAGAGACTTGGAAAGCTGAAGACAGCAGCCAAGGCCTCATGGCGAGTGACACAGCTGGGACTTGGCTAGTCTGTGAGCACCAGGGTGCCGCCCCCAGCACGGCCACGGGTACCCGACATAAAGCAAGCCTGCTTCCTCCTTCACTAAACCATCCCTGTTTGTTTCTCATAAGTCACCAATGTGCCCTATGACCGTCCAATTAAGGCCTCTGGGTTGAAGAGGGTCCTGTCACCTTATGGTTGGACAGCCAGGCTGAAACCCCTTCCCATGATCCTACTGGAACCCAGAACGTAGGCTTCTCGGCCCTGTCTGTAAATGAGCGCAGCGCTTGTCCTGGCCAAGAAGGGTGCCAGAGAGGTGTCTTCACCTTGTCCTTCAGACAAGGACAGGATGACACACTCCAGGGGAGGAGGGGCTCCTGGAGCCGGCGCCCTTCCCCCAGCCCTGACAAAGGCTCCCACTGTCTCTCTGCAAAAGGGCTGCTGATTTATACCCAGGGCCAAGGAGAGGCTCCCCAAAGCAAGGGCCCACACGGGCCGTGAGTTATTCCAGCCTGCGTGCGGCCGTCTGGCTGCGGGCCCTTTCTGCCTGTAGGATTGATGGCTCCGTATTAATTTTCCTCGAGGTAATCACCACCCAGCTGGCTGCTTCTCTCTCAGCAGCGTCTTCAGGGGGGCCGAACGGGCTTTTCAAGGGACTGGAAGGTGGCACCAGGTGGACTGCGTATGATTTACTAGATATTCTGACATACCGACAGACCTTTGGAGTTCAGAATCGCCTCCTCCACTTGAGACGACTCATGTAGCCAGGCCAGTTCAGAAGACGGATGCTGGCCCTCGAATTAAGTCTTGATCTTATTCCAAATTCCCAGTGAGAAAAGAGACCAACCCTGAGTGAGGGACAGCCCTTAGGGCCCAGAATCACGGTCCGTTTTTGCAAAACATGGCCCATGTCCTCATTTGTGGGCTCGGACTCTAAGTCACTGTCTCATTTTCATTCACTTATATCTGGCAAATCTTCACTGAACACCTGCTACGCTGTCAGCTCTGGGATTCCACTGTGAACGAGAGTTCCTGTCCCCAAGCAGCTTGTGCCTCCAGGAATCAAATAATCATACAAAAAGAGAAAATCACACACAGCAGGAAATGCTGTGAAGAGGGAGTGACCTGGTAGTCAGAAAAGGACTTACTGAGAAGGGACCTATCTGCAGAGTGGGAGGTGACAGGGAGTTAGTCAAGCAAAGGGGAACACAGTGGCAGGTGCCTGGGTGTGTCCCAGGCAGAGGGACCGGGTCGTGCTAAGGTCCAGGGGCAGAAGGGAGCACGTTCAGCACAGTCAGGGAACTGAAAGGGGGTAGTGTGGGTGGGTCTCAAAGAGTGGGAACATAGGCTGGAGGAGGGCGCAGGGTGAGACTGCACGGGCCCTGGGCTTGGGCCTTGACCCTGCTGGTGAAGAGACACAAGCAGCAGAGAAGGCCAAGCTGGATGTGGCGGCCAACAGAGGCAGTGTCGGCCAGCAGAGACAGTGTCGTGTCTCCCCAGGCCCTGCCTCCTGACAAGGTGAGAAAGCCCACCGCTGCCTCCATCCCAGGCAGAGCACACACAGACAAGGGGGGACCAGAGCCGTCACTTCTCCCTCCATAAGACAGACTCCGTGACAGGCCCCCTTTGGCCGGCCTCCCTGCGCTCCCAGCTCACAGGAGCCCCACAGACAGGAGGGCGTGGGCGGGGCGGGCTTGCCCTGGTTCAGAAGAGAGGGCCGGGGCTGAGGCTAGGGCAGTGTGTTTATTCTGGGCCCCTAGCCCCAGATTTCGCTCAAACCAGGGTCAGGGGAAGCTGGGAGATGTTATTATTGTAAACATGCTAAGGAGAGATAAGGCTCTAGAGTGGAAAACAGCTGGGCGATAGCAGGATGGAATGAGAAGGGGTGGGGTTTGGGGGAGGAGATGGGAGGCTCTGGAGCTAATGGGCCTGGGGTCGGGAGCCACCTGGGCCCCTCCTGGCTGGGGCGCCTCGACACATACCAGACAGTGTCTCACAAGATCAGCTGCCAATGAGGGAGGCTCTTATTACCCCACCGACCTGGCCAGCTTTGGGCCTGCAGGACTTATCAGAGCCTTTAACTGGGCTCTACAGAATTCACTGCATCTGCAGGGTCTGGGGCCAAGGGCAAACCCAAAGATCTGCTGGAGGAAGAGCTACACGCTTAGTCCCCGGCGGGGAGCTCCCACTCGCTCCCTAGCTGGGTGGAGAAGCCTTGATGCACAGCTGGCTCTCCATCTCCCACGGTTTCCAGCGCTAAATATAACCCTACACCCACACACAACCAAGCAACAAAACCAGGATACAGATCTGCCAAATATGGAAGTTTCAAAACTTCATGATCAGGGCAGGAGGGACCTGCTACTCTGGACCCAGCTGTGAGCCTTAGGCCTCAGGAAGAAAGTGTCCCTTTCCAGAACCCAAGAGAAACCCAAGAGAGCTAGAGAAGGGGCAGGGCACATGCAGTGCTGGCCCCAGGCTGGCCCCGCCTGGCACACAGCAGGGCCTCGGCCGGGCTGCTGAACAAACGCGCAGCCCAGCCGCTCTGGCCGCCTTCCACGTGAACTTGTTCCCAATTCACCAGTAAACCCACTGGGACTTCAGTCTCATCAGGTCTCACTTGTAATCCCTAAGTTTTAACCCAAATGAGCTCCTGTCTTTGGTGTCACCCAATATCACTTAGGGAGTGGGGCTGGCTCTTGTTTTCAAAAGAAGCACTTTCTTCGCAGCAGGAAGAGAAGTGAAAGACTGGACATGGGTCTTCTGGGGAGGGGCAGCCTTGACAGGGAAGTGACACCCACCCAGGAGCCCTCAGTCCCTGGCCCTGCAGGGGTGAGGAACTGTCCATGAGCAGATATGAACTCCTACAACACCAAGTCGATTCACCGAGGTGATTTCTCATGTGCGTGCACATACACATAGGCACACAGTTTCTAAGGTTATTGTGTTTGTTTTTTTTTTTAAGAGGGTCTCACTCTGTCACCCAGACTGGAGTGCAGTGGCACAGTCATGGCTCACTGTAACCTTGAACTCCTAGGCTCAATCAATCCTCTTGCCTCGACCTCCAGAGTAGCTGGGACCACAGGTGTACACTGCCATGCCTGGCTACTTTTTATAAAAAATTTTTTTTTATAGAGATGAGGTCTCGCATTGTTGCTGAGGCTGGTCTTGAACTCCTGGGCGCAAGTGATCCCCCTGCCTCAGCCTCCCAAAGTGGTGAGATTACAGGCATGAGCCACTGTACTTGCCATGGGTCTGTTTTTTAACCAAAGCCATCAGAATCAAGGGAGGCATTTGCAGAACTTCGCAGAACTTCAATTCTCATACATACACTTGAGGCCTGAATCAGAATGCTTTTCCATCGTGGTCAACAATGTTCTCATTTCTTGAAAAAAAAATAACACACAACACATTTATTGCATTTCATTTTAAAATCCACTTTAGTCAAGGACTCACACTCTGCAGCAGACCACTTAATGACTGGAACTCTCTAATCCTTTCCTGGAGAAAGTTCCCTTTCAAAAGCAAACTTGGGCTTTTGGTTAAAATTCCTCCTGGCCAGAGTCGGCTGGAGAAAACCCCCCACTCTCCTGGCTCAGAGCTGCTGTCCTTCTGGACTAACGTGCATGCGAAGGAACAACAGGGCCCTGTGGCTTGAGGACCTCGGGGAGTGGGCGCCTCGTGACTGGGGTGTCAGAGGGCCACGGAGGAAGACGACTGAGCCTTTTCAGGTAGAAAGGAAAGGAGAGCTCAGGGAGACTGACCTGGGCTGCTGGGAGAGCCGAGCCACAGGGGAGCCTCAGCAGCAGGGGCACAGGCAGATGGAGACGGGCAAGGATGGCAGGCCACGGTGGGGTGCCCAGGGCTGGGGGAGGCAACTTGGGGAACATCAGGGGCAGAGACCACGGGCATCCTAGAGATGCAGGGTTGGTGCGAGAAGAGTTTTAACTTGGGCTGGGCACAGTGGTTTCCACCTGTAATCCTAGCATTTTGGGAGGCCAAAGCAGCCTTGAGACCAGGAGTTTGAGACCAGCCTGAGCAAGAGCAAGACCCTGTCTCCACTAAAAATAGAAAAATTAGCCAGGTGTGGTGGCATGCGCCTGTAGTCCCACTATTTGGGAGGCTGAGGCAGGAGGATCACTGGAGCCCAGGAGTTTGAGGTTGCTGTGTACTACGATCACGCCACTGCATTCTAGCCTGGATGACAGAGCAAGACCCTGTCTCTAAAAAATAAAGAGTTTTAACTTGTACCAGCAAAGTGGGGCCCCAGTCCAGACAAAAGGAGCTTGCTGCTCCTGAGACCCAGGGACCTCCTTGGTGTGCCTCAGCTCTTCGCCAGGGCCGGAAGCTCAGAGGGACCTGCCAAGGTCAGGGCGGGATGCAGGGCCCAGGCCACATAACCAAAGAGCTTCCGAGGGGTAGCTGTGGAGGGGTAGCTGTCCATTGCCTGTCCACCTGCCACTGGTTCTTGGGGATTCCTCAGTCAGAGCCTCCGCCTACCCCTCCAGCCCCATCTGCTGGCAGTTTCCACATCCCACCTGTGGTAGGTCATAATGACCCCAAAGATGCCCATGCCCCAATCCCTGGAACCTGTGAATCCCTTACAAAAGGGATTTCACAAGTGTGATTAAATCAAAGACCCTGAGATGGGGGGATTATCTTGGCTTATCGAGGTAGACCCGATCTAATTAGAAAAGGTCCTTAAAAGTAGAAGAATGGGGCAGAAGAAGAGGTCAGAGTGACCCAATGTGAGGACCTGGCTTGCGGCTCACCATTGCTGGCTTTGAAGATGTGGGTGGGCCGTGAGCCAAAGAACACAGGTGACTTCTAAAATCTAGAAAAGGCAAGAGAACCGATTCTCCCCTAGAGCTTCCAGAAAAGAACAACACCTTGATTTTAGCCCAGTGAGACCCATGTCAGACTTCTGAACTCCAGATAATATAAATGCACACGTTTTAGGTCACTACGTTTCTGGAAATTTGTCAGAGCAGCCACAGGAAAGTAATATTCTGTCCAGTGTTCTAGGCATGGGCTACTGACCAGGGTTGCCAGACGCACTTTGTGTGCTCACTTCGGATGCCCTCTCTGCCTGGAATATCCTCACCTAGCTCGTCTGCCTGCTCAACACCTGCTCAGAAAAACACTGGGCTCGACAACTTGGCTCTCTGAAGCCATTCTTACCCCCTCCACGCCCTGCCCCCAGCAAAGGCCCAGTAGTCTCTGTGCTTCCTGTTGCATCCTGCAGCTTCCATCACAGCGCCTGCCCCGTGTCACTCCAGCAGCGTGCTGCCGCTGCCTGAAGGGGAGAGGGCTGTGCCTTGTCCTTTTCTGTCCCTGGCGCCTAGCACAGTGCTCACCACGCAGTAAATGATGGAAGGACAGGCGCAGGAGTGGGCGAGTGGGCGCACAGAGGAGCCCGAGCCTGGAGTCAAGTGCGCAAGTTCTGTAGTCTGAATCTGGCCATTGTGTCCTGGTTACCCCACCTCCCGGCAGGGCTTGAAACTGGGCGGGTTGCTTAGTCTCCCTGTGCTCCTGCTTCCTCGTCTGTAAAGTGGGGATACTAGCAGGACCTATGCTGCCAGCCTGTGAGGGTAAATGAGTTGAGCTGTGTGAAACGCTTGCACCAGTGCCTGGCCGTGGAAACGGACTGCTAGATGGGATCTACTGTCGTTACCGTGCTACACAGCAGAGGATGCCACGATAGGAAGGGAAGCCGCTGAAGCCTGGGGCCCTGGAGACATCAGGAAGTGGCAACAAGGGCTGCACACATCTAGCCTGGAACCTTTTGCTAGACACCGCTTAGGACTCAGCATTTCCACCTCCAGCTTCCTCTACAAGAGTCTGCGAGTGGGGCTCATTGGGTGCAGGCAGCAAAGGGAAGGGGGCCCAGCAGGGAACAACGAAAGCTGTAGATCTTCATCAATGTTGCTGCTCCGGAGGATGCAAACCATAGCCGGGAGAGAGGCGAGTTTTATGAGAAACCAGTTAAAGGCTAAAGGTTAACCGGAGTCATTTAAATGACATGCATATTTCCTGGCTTTGCACAGCTCTGGAAAACCCCAATAGCATTTAGAAAAATGCAAAGCATATTATAAAATTCGAAGGCCTGGGTACAGGTAATAAAAAAAGATAAATGCAAAAGATAATCTGGATGTGCCAAGCTGAAAAACCGAGAAGTTGCATGAGTTTGGCAGGAAGAGGAAGGAAAGGTCCATCTCACCTTGAACCTTAGATGAAAAATGGTGGCCTGACAGTCCAAGTGGTGGAGGGGAAGATGGGATGAGAACTTTTAGCTCTTCCTTGTAAGCAAAGTCATGAGCACTGGGAGAGGCCGGCTCGGCCTGTCGACTTCTGAGCCTCTGTGGTCTTGCTGTCTGACTCCAGCCTGGACAGTGTCTGCTCTTGAGGCATTTTTACAACTGTGTCTGAAACAGAACAGGCCACTTCCAGGCCTGGCACTGGTTCAGGACAACCAGGAGAGTTAGGGACGGCTGGGGTTTCAGTGCTGCAGAGTTTGGAGCTCTGCAAGGGAACCTCCCACCTGGCCCACGGCGATTGATTATAAACAAGGCCAAGCGCAGGGCGGTTCATTCACTGCCTGAGCACACATGGGGGCTGCGGGGCCCTGCAGGAGGCCCAACTCGTCACCCAGGTCCTTCCTCTCTCAGACCATGAGCCCAGGGCTTGAGAGGTTAAGTAATCTGTCTTCAACTGAGGTAGAGGCACACTGTGTGCAAGGTTAACTTACATAAACTGAATTACCTGCATTCAGGAAGGGGGGCAGGAGAGAGGGAGAAGTGTAACAGCTGTAATACCGCAGGCCTCTCTGGCTGCCATACCCTGGATGAAGCCACAAGGGCAGATGGGAATCTGTCACCCTCAGGGGCCTGGCTCCTCCTGCCTCTCCCCTGTCCCACTCATGGGGCCCAGGTAAAGAAATTGGTATTTCAATGTGGCCAACCTCTTCCCAGAATGCTCAAGGCCAGGGGCCACTGCAGCCCTGGAGTTAGGACCCACTGTGTTGGACTCCTCCTTGAGAAATCTCACTGTCCTACAAGGGGAGGGGGGATTGGATGGCACCGACTTCAGAACCTGGAGAGAGATGTGACTGCTGTATCATGCCACCAAAGCCAGCCTCCCTGACGACATCTGGCTGGGTAGGAGGTGGGCAAGGAGAGTTCCTACAGAGAACTAGAATTTGTGGACAGCAGCAGAGTAGAGACTAAATGTTGAGTTCCAGAACACTCCTCACTCTGTCTAACCCCATGGTTCTCAATACTGGCTATGCAATGGAATCGTCTAGGGAGCATTTACAAATACAGATGCCAGTGCCTCACCCTGGAGCAGGTGCCACAGAACCTTCTGGAGTGTGGCCTGGGGACAGAAAGTTTTCAAAGCTCCTGAAGTGATTTTAAGGCACAACTCAGGTTGAGGTTCTGCACTGACACACTGCACTGTGTGTCCCTGACAGAGGGCCCCAGGGAGGGGACCCCACACCCCTGCCCTGCCCTGCCCTGCCCTGGCCTAGGGGCCACCTGGATGACGCTGGGGCAGTTCCTCTGCTGTGCAGCCACATGCAGGGCAGAGTGGCGAACTGATTTTCACTTCTATCTTCAGGCAGGTCAAAGTGGAAACGACAATTCAAGCTTTTAGATGTCCCAACCTCAGTATTTCGTACATTTCTTAAAAGCTTAAAAGAGTGAACATTTGACATGCATTTGAAAAATGAGTCCAGACTGCCTATGGTGCCGCACATTGTGCCTGTCACCAGGAATACCGTGATTCTCACATGGAAGTTCTTAAGTCTTTACTCAGGACATTTGCTCTTTGGTTTTTTGCTTTTTTTTTTAGAGAGATAGGGTCTCATTCTGTCACCCAGGCTAGAGTGCAATGCTGCAATCACAGCTCACTGCAACCTCGATGGAACTCTGGGCTCATCAAGGGATCCTCCCACATCAGCCTCCTAAGTACCTGGGACTACAGTCGCCCACCACCACACCCAGCTAATTAAAAAAAAAAAAATTTGTAGAGAGAGGGTCTTGCTATGTTGCTCAGGCTGGTCTCGAACTGTTGGCCTCAAGTGATCCTCCTGCCTCGGCCTCCCAAAGTGCTGGGATTACAGGTGTGAGCCACCCCACGTGGCTTGCTCTTTGTTTTTAGTAAAGAGATTCTAATGGTCATTCCATGTTATTGCAAGTGCTTCCTGTGCTTTGACTTTGCTGTGTATTTAGGATTCTCGGTGACAACACTTCCCAGCACTTCCGCCTAACCTAAAGAGAACCCCTCTCCCTCCTCAGAGAGGGCAGGAGGAAGGTGTTGGTCTATTCTCCCCCATTCCTGTTCCTCCCAGTGGGGCCTGGGGTGGGCTGGAGGGTGAGGACTGGCCGAAAGCAGAGGGGGCAGGCCTGGTGCTGGGGAGGTGGCAGGCCGGCTCCCTGGCTGGGAGAGGTGTGCGGGGGCGGGGCAGCCTTCTCCCGACTGAGACCTTCTGTAAAGGTCACACGTCTGCAGCTGGTTCAGTCTCCCCAGAGATTTGTTTTGGGTGTTCTGTGGTTGATCAGATATCAGGGCCAAAAGGCAACCCTCCCCTCCTGAGGCCTGAGCAGTCACCAGATCCTGTGTCATCCCTAGAGGCTGGGCTGGGCGGTGGAGGTGGGCGTGTGGGGGGCGGGAAACCCGCAGCTTGGGGCGAGGAGCCCTGTGTAGGCACAGCCCCAGACAGCTCACCGAGTGGGCTCAGCGAGGGATAGCCTGAAACTCAACGTTAGTCCTCAACCCCACTGCCCCCACGAATTCCTGTTTCCTGCGGCGGCTCTCACTGCCCTCCCCCCGCCCCCGCAGCCAGATGTTGTAAAGGAGGCTGGCTTGGCAGCCCTGGGGGGCGGAGCAGGGGCGGTGGGCACTGTGAAGCGGCCCAGGGTGGAAATCTCCTGAGCTCTGTGTGACTGGGGTAGCACAGTGAGGGACAAGGGGGACACACATCATGCAGGGCCCTGCAGGTGGCAGGCAGGACTCTGGACTTGACCCTGGGACGGGAAGTGTGTGCTGGTGAAGGGTCTGCTGTCTGTCTGAAAGGATGCTGCCGGCCGCTGGCACAGTGGAGGCAGCTGGCCCCAGTCAAAGGGCTGTTTCCAGAGCCCTCACCGGGGTGGAAGAGCTGAAGGTGGTGAGAAGGGGCCGGGTTCTCCATCTGTCTGATGCTTGAACTGGCAGGATGTGCTGAGAGCCTGGTTATGGGGACTCGAGGAAACGAGCCGACGAGGACTTTCCAAGGTTTCGAGCTTGAGTGACCAGAAAGACAGAATTACTATTTCTTGACGGGGGAAGAACGGGCTTTGGAAACCCAGAGCCAGCTTTTCAGCTGCTTCCTTGCAGCCGTCACTGCCTGGGCTTCACAGAGTCGCACCAGGCGGCCCTGTGCTCACTGGGCGACAGGCAGCATCCCGTCCTCCCTCCCATCCTCCCGACAGCCCCGTGAAGCACAGCCGGGGAGGTCTGGGGTTAGGGAGGTCAAGCCCAGCTCGCAGTGCCCAGAGTACTGGCCTCGACTCGACCACCACCGGCAGGACCGCCGCCCCGCCCCGGCAGCCTGCGATGCAGCTACACCCAGAACCCGGCCCCGGCCCCATTCAGGGCTGTGATGTGCCTCAGAAGATGATGGTTTTGGGGCAAATCTAAGCCACCAGGGTCCCCTCCTATCAAAGAAATCAAAACCGCGGCCCCACTGTCAAATATGTGAGAAGAACTGGGATTTAGAAAAAATATTTAAACCTTAATAGGCAAAGAAAGGAAAAGCTCAAAACAGTCTCTACTACTCAAATGCCTCATTTCCCCAATGCATAGAACGGAACCTAGAAATCCTGCTTTGTAGAGGAAAAAATAATAATTTTTTTTTGTCCTAGAGCCACTTCAATACATCACCCACGAAAGAGGGCACAGTCATTAGGTGACCTTGTGATCTCAGCAGAACATGTCTCTCTAATGTAGCTCGATTATGATTGCAAGTTTATAAAACAGGGAAAGATTACAGGAATATACATTAAACCACATCAATGAATGCTACTAAGAAAAAAAAAGTAGGTCCAGCAGACAGGTACCAAT
The DNA here is from genome assembly GCA_008086735.1 of Cheirogaleus medius. Taxonomy (NCBI): domain Eukaryota; kingdom Metazoa; phylum Chordata; class Mammalia; order Primates; family Cheirogaleidae; genus Cheirogaleus; species Cheirogaleus medius. The sequence continues at coordinate 7,111,140 of VBSM01002153.1, read as the reverse complement.
CAAATAATCAATACGCAGGAAACAGCTACATCACCCTGCTTTAAAAGAACCAAATAATGCTGCAATTGGATTTACTTAAAAATTTTCCACTTGAACAAAACTGACAGCTGTATTATAATCACATTTCCAGTCAGTTTATAAGATATAAATTTCATTTCTCCATATTTCTACTTCATTTCTGAAAAGTGGCCAGCAACATTATTCATCAAGCACACAGAGAAGAAGTCTAATTCATAGAGAGAGGGGAAATGTTGTTAATTCCGTGTTTTTCATTTCCTTAGAGAATTGGTGTTTTAATTCAAACATGATTTTCTTCTCATTGGTCTAGTTCAAGGTCCCAGTTTCAAAGCAGAGTAAGAAAAAAAAAAAAAGGAAAAACAACAGAGGCAATTTTAGCTATTAGAGACGTAAAATGATTTGGGGTAGCTCAAATGTTGAAACCAAGACAATCTACATTTTTTAGAAAATGCCAAAGTAGGTTTAAGATTCATGGTATAAGAGGTAAAAAAAACGTCTGCAGTAGGAACCTGACTATTCAAATGTATGCTAATGATGAACAAATACCATTCTTCTAACTCACAATCCAACTTCCTCAAATTACTCAAGAGGACATTTAGAAATGCCACTTACATGTTAATGAAAGTCCTTCAGGGTTTATGAATAATTAAAGAGACTGCTAAAGCTTTAATCAGTTAAATCCAAGAAGACTTTTTTTGAGTGCCTACTATGTGCCAGGGACTGTGCCAGGCACTAGGGATGTACAAAGTGATAAGAGGGCATCTGAGATGCGCACGAGGAGAGTGGGGCAGGAGGAAGGAAGTTGGGAGGGCCATCCAGGCAGAAGCGACAAGGCAGGCAGGCTGTGTCCAGGAGCCTGCGAGCACTGCTGGGCCAGGTGGGTGCACATGTGACAGGATGCACAGCAGAGGAGGGGACTCGAGGCTGGCTTGGGGCCACTGTGTGGAGGGGGTCTGAAATTTACAAGCAGGGATGTGATGGTGGCTTAGGTGTACCTTTTAATTACTGGGTGGATGGACCAATGTGGGCAAGGGCCATGGGCTGGGGTACTATGTAGGAGACACTGAGCAGAGGAGAGGCATGGAGAGGCTGGACTGGGGAGGGGTCAAAGCTGCAGAGACCAGATGGCTGGTGACCCCTGATCTTGGGGTTGGAGGGGGGTCAGAAATAGTTTGAAGTCTGGAGGTCAGGTGAGGGTGGGCGAGTATGGCCACCTGGGTGCTCCACCAAGTGTCTGCACATGGAGAGACACCAAGTGGACTGTGCTCCTTTTAAAGACAAAACACGGATGGGAGAGCGCAAGGCAAAGAGTCACAAAACCACACTCGCCTCGCAATCCGACTCTTCAAATGCCATACGCATTCCTGCCTCTCTGGTTTCACCATAACGTCATCAGTCCACTTCGGAGTCAGCACTACACAACCCACTCCTCCAGGGCCCCATGCCTAGATGCTTGAACTAAACTGCCCCCAAGGAGCCATCTGGGTTTGATTCAAGCCCCCACTCTGTGGTTTCAGTTCTTCTCCAATCAACTGGCACCCACTTTCCTGAAAGTCATCTTTCCAAGAATCTTATCATCTAAGTAATAAGCCTATGTGACCTCCTCCACTTTTCAATATGTCCCCTGGACAGAAACAGTCATGAGGCTTTGCTTTTTCAGAACTCCCACAGAGAAACTTCTAGTGTGAAAACAAATATTTCAGTACCCAATGTGCAGTCAAGATGATGAATGCTAATGACTGGTTTTATTATGAAAAGCCTGTGTACGCCAAATATGATGCTGAGAATATTTCTGATGGATTCTCTCTTTTAATCTACAGAATAATTCCAAAGCAGGCACTATTAGTCCCATATTACAGATGAGGAAGAAAGGCTCAGATAAGTTAACTAATTTGCCCAAGGTCACACAGCTAGAACTCAAACCCAGGCTTTTCTGAATCTGGGCCTCCATTTCCTACATATTACACTCCTCATTTATTAAATGCTGGATTTTCAAGGACTTGATATCTCTCTCTTGACCCATCTTTAAGTTTTTATTTTGAAAAATTTCAAACTTCCAGAAAAGTTTAAAGAATAGTAAATACACATAAGCCCTCCACCTAGGTTCATCACTTGTTAATGTTTAGCCACATTTGTTTCCTCTCTCATTATACCCACATACTCACTCACACGTTTTTATTTCTGAGTCAGTCCAACGTTGTGGGTGTCAGACACTTTACCCCTAAACACTTCATCCCGTACTTCTTAAGAACAAGGACACACTCCCACAGAACCACAATGCCATTATCACGTTCAAAACATGCAATATTGACCTCAATTATATTACCCAATCATAATCCACATGCAAATTTACCCAGTCTGCAGAAAAATGTCTTTTAAAACTACTTTTTCCCCTCAATCCAAGGCTCAGTCTGGATTGACAGCTATCATGTTTCTTCATTTCTACAATCTAAGAATAATAACCCTGTTCCCCTCCATGTTTTTTTGTCTTCTAAAAACATTCACAGTCTTGAAAAGCTCAGGTCAGCTGTTCTCTAGAACGTTCCACATTCTGAATTTGTTTTTCATTGTCTTTATTATTTATGCTATTTTCTAATTTTCACCAGGATGAGGCACATGACAACGACTGGGCCATCAGCAAAATAAGCCACATAGAAAACTTTCCAGAACTGACAGGACCACAAAACGATCACTGGACTTGCCAGAGAAACCAATCAATGAGCTCACATTTTCATGGACTTACAATCAAACCACATAACTTGCTGGGGGAGCTTCATAATACTTTTGCTGGAAACGGAATCTCTAGGCAATCAGATGAATACAGCCAGGGACTTCCACTTTGCCTAAAAGCTCTTGGCTGTAAGGGGGCTGGGGCAGAGCACACAGAGTGCCAGGAATGGGGAGGCGGGGAGGAATACAGCAGGGTCTTTCATGACGTTCTCATTCATATTCATCAGATAACAAAGGATGATAAAGGCGGAGACTTGGTTAGGATTTCAAACATGGGTCAAGAATTTTGCAAAGGCCCTGGGGTGGGAACATCCCAAGTACGACTGAAAAGAGCAAGGAAGCCGAGAGGAGGAGGAGGTGCCAGAGGACATTCAGCCTTGGGGGTCACCTTAAAGGTCTCTGCTTTCCATTCAGAGTGGCATGGGAGCCGACTTTCAACAAGAGGATATGAGCTGACTCATACTTTAAAATGACGATAGTGCACGCTGTTGGGAATAAACTGGAGGGTCTAGGCAGAAGCAAGTGACTGGCTAAGAGGCTACTGCAATAATCCAGGTGAAAGATGATGGCAGCTCAAGCAAGGTGACAGGGTGGAGCTGAGAGAGACGGTCAGATACTGGATGTGCAATCGTCACTCGGTATCTGAGGGGGACTGGTTCCCCTGCCAATACCCAAATCCTCAGATGCTCAAGTCCCTCATATACCACGGCATACGCAGTATTTGCGTAGGATCTATGCACATCCTCCTGTATACTTTAAACCATCTCTAGGTTACTTGTAATACCCATAAAATGTAAATGCTATGTAAATAATTATTATATTGAATAGTTTATTTTATTTTTTTCTTGTTTATTTTCAATTCATTTGCTGGTTGAATCCAAGGACGCGGAACCCTCCGCTGTACCTGGAGGGAAGCACTGAACAGGTGTGCTGACCAACTGGAAGTTGAATTTGAGAGAAAGAGAGGAGTCAAGCCCAAGCCCAAGGTTTTTGCCACTGGGATGGAACTGCTGCCAGCTGAGATGGGAGGGCTGCAGGGAGGCGTGTTTTGTGGGGAAGATCAAGTCCTGTTGTGTTCATGGTAAGCATGAGATGCTGAGCCGGTAGCTGGACACGCCGGTCTGGAGTTAAGCAGAGGCTCTCGGGGGGAGATGGAGCAGGCTGGCGAGAAGGGCTCACCCCCACGACAAGGAGCAGCTGACTGCTGCCTGGGGGATGCAGGCCCTACATGGCCAGATCATTTCATGTTCAAAGTGACAGATGGCTAGAATTTTACAATAAAATATGTGACTTTAAAATGTTAGCAACTAACATAAAATTTGCCTGCAAATGTTCTACTAGCTACCAAACTACACCTGTGGGCCTATCTGCCTGATGACCAGCGGTTTGCAACCTCCACGTCCACCTTATTGTCCTGCCTTACAATAATCCCGCAATGGTGGGCACTGCTGCCTTCATTTTATCAATGAGGGAACTGAAGCTCAGAGAAGTGGATTGATTTGTCTAAGGTCACACAGGAAGAAGCAGAGCTGGGATTCAGGCTGCATTTTTCTGGGACCCAAGGCTTCCCCCTACCCTCAGCTACCCCTCTTAAACAGGGAGGTCCTAGGCTGGAAACAGCCAGAAGGAGAGCAAAGGGAATGGTCCACAGCAGCCTGTCTTGCTGGGAGGTGAACACATCTGAAATAGTATTAGTGTTGCTAATAATTAGCTTCAAAAGCATGATGGTTTGGGCCCCAGAGAACAAGCTGTGCAATAAAGAGCCCCTGCACCCAACCCAAGCTGCAGAGTGGAGCAGCACTCACGAACAACTCCCTGGGCAAGCCAGAGTGTGCGAGCCACGTGTGGACACCTCTTGCAGACAACACCTCTGCAGGACGGCCTCTTGGGCTTGGCTTCTCAAGAAGGCTCCCTGACCCAGGTAATGCTGCCCCAGTCCAGAAATCTAATGATCACATCAGCCAGTTAAAAACTCTTCTCACTGTTCTTAGGATACAACCCTAAATCCTGGATGCGCCCACAGGCTCTGCAAGGTGTCCTCCCAGCCTCATCTCACCAGCGTCTCACCCACCCCCACCAGGCCCCCGGCCACACTGCCCCTGCTCCACATCCACATCCAGCCCTCAGATGGGTCGCTGCTCCCTCAGTGGCCTCCCTGACCTCTGGCCGGGTCCACCCTCTTCCCAGCCCCTGCCACCCAGACTGTCCCCAAGTTCCCACTGGATCTCCAGCATCGCCAAGGCAAGTCAGTCACAAAATGCTGTCCCCAGACGGTCCCATCCCCCTTTGCCCACTGGCACTGACCCCTGGACCTTGCCACAACCTCCTAAATGACCTCTCTGCAATTGTGCCAGGCACTGTTCTAGGTACTTCACATGTATTAGCTCCTCTACTCCTCCCAACGACTCCCATTTAACAGATTTGGAAACTGAAGCACCAGGAGGTTAAGTTACCTGTCTAAGGTGATACAGCTGGCAAGTGGCAAGGCGCAGAGCTGGGATTTCAATCTGGGCACAGTCTGGCTCCCGAGCCCACGCTCATACCCACTGTGCTACCCGGCCTTTCTAGCTCCTCAGTGCAGCTCGAAAGCTGCTGCTGGGACTGTCTGACCTTGCAGTGCCCACTCTAGAAGTGTATGCATAGGACAGATGTCCCCATGGGAAACCTTGGAACTGACACCTGGCTCTTCCCAGTCACAAGACCCCCTTGCTCCTTAAGTGCCAGCCACACTAGCCTGCATCGGGGTCCTGGGACGCGGCAAGCTCTCTCCCTCCTCAGCCTCACTCTGCCATCATCAAATGGCAGCCTCATTTCTGCATTTTCTTTCTGACACGGGACCCTGTTCGTCACCTCCACAGAGCCATCTCAATCAATCTGTGATCAAGCATTTACATAACTTGCCTGTTAGTGGCCCACTCCTCTATCCTCTCCCTCCCCCAAACTGGAAGCCCCCCAGAACAGAGACCAAGTCAGGCTTGTGCTCACTATCACATCCCAGCTCCTAGCACTGTGTCTGGCACACAGCAGGTGCTCGACACAGTTAAATGAATGAATAGATTTTCATCAAATCGATTTTTGTTGAATGGGTTTCATGAATGGACTTAAAAATCAGAATATTAGATGCACGTAGCACGTGCTATGGCTACAATCATGTGAATGCTGAGTGCCCACGTACCGAAGGCTGGAAGGAAAGTGGAAACTGAACATGTCTGGTTGTCTGGTATCTCTTTTTAAGGTGTACAGAGATAATAGATAATTTCTTCCCTACTGTGATTGCCCATGGTATTTGGAAACAGTCAAGAATCCTTTCACAACACTCTGAGGCCAATCCCAGGCAGGAATCTGTGGTTTCTCCTTGGTCCGCAGATACACTGGAGTGAATGAGTCCCACAGCCTGGATGGGGTACAGGCCCCTTCCTCTGGCCAAAGCAGCCAGAGCTGGCTTTCTCACTTTAAAAAGCAGTGCCATCATAGAAGTGTTGAACTGCTTTGAATATTTCAGGATATTCTCCTCAGAAGGGCGTTCGAGCAACCCCCCTGGAGCCCGGCAGCATGAGTTAGAGCTCACGTATTCAACGGCTACCAGCAGGGCCGACAGGCGGCTCTCGTTCACTGACACCTACTGCATGCCAAGCATGCGCTGTGTGCTTTGCATACGTGATCTCACTGGACCTTCTCAACAGTCCTTGGAAAGTCTTTTAGGCCCATTTTAAAGGTCAGGCTACTGAGCCTCACAGGCATTACCACTCTGGGGAAGGTCACACAGCTGATTACTTCCAACTTCACCAGGAACTGCAAAATCAATGTCAGTCAATGAGGCCAGGCTGGCAGCACGTGGGGGCACACAGGCCCCATCTACAGTGGCTGCCTCAGACCCCCAACTCCAGTCCAAAGCAGCAGCCAGGGCTGGGGAGGCGCTCCGTTTGCAAACGGTGGCAACCAATTCAATTAAGAAGAGTAATGCAAAATCCTTATCTGTCAAAGAGAAGTATTTATAGATGCAATAATATGATGTCTTCCTTTTGCTTTAATACACTGCGTGGGTGAGTGGAGTATTTTTAAAAGTGAGATGGTGGGACAAATGAAATAAAACTTAGCAAAATGGTATTATAATAACTGTTGAAGATGCAGGCTGGGTGTATGGAGATTCAACGATTAGTCTCTCTAAAAATCTAATCTGTTTTATCTAGTCCTCCTTCTCTCTCTCCCTTTCTTCTCTCTTCTCACCCTCCCCTCCCCTCTGCCCTCTCCCCAGCAGACACAGCCCACACGGCTGCCAGTTTGTGACTTCTACCCATGCTATTCTCCTCTCCAGCAAAAAACAAAACAGGCTTTGCTTTAAGCATGGTCAGTTTGCCTCTTTCCCAAGTGGCAACCACATTTTGATGCTCCTTGTCAGAAGTCCCTTTTGTGCCAGAGCTTGCCTGTCACACCCTGCCCTGCCCAGAGACCTACTGAGATGTCTTCTGGGGAACACTCTGTATAGCTGTGGTTTCTTATCAAAGTGTGATGAGGTCAGTACATACAATTTATGTCACCTCTTGCACACGGCATTCCTTTAAGCCTATCAGACATATCATGTTAGATAAAGGGAACTAATCCTAACCACTTCTCCCTGAGTCAGCTTCCCCAAGCTCAGCAGGGAGACAAAAACACATCCAGCTTCAGTCATTCAGCAGGTATATATTTTGTATACACAGAAGGCATTTTGTCCAGTGCAGGTATGGTAATTTTTTTCCATCAATGACAGGTGAGAGGGTCCAGCATTTACAATTAAAAAAAAAAAAAAGCCAACCAACAATACATGCATATCTTATTCTAGTATCATATGCTTCTAAAATCCCTAATTCCTAATATTTTCTGAATGTCACCCTCTTAGCAAAAGACATAATTTGCAATCAGTCTGGGTAAAGACAGACAGCCATTACTTTCTTAATGGCCAACTACCCAAAAGAGCTCAGTTAAGTGATCTCAACTAGCAATCTAATCAATTAAAATTGATAAGTGAAATACTTTTAACCTTTATTTCAGTGGGCCATTCCTAGGGGGAGGGGAAGGAATGTGAATTCCCAGCATCAAATTTAATTCCATTTCACGGATGCAAACATTCTTGCTGTCCTGATGGAGTGGCCCCCTTTAAAGCCAGCTGTTTCCCTTTCTATCCTTGAATCAAATCACAGAAAGACTGGTTTATGATTCCCTCCAGTCAGCTGGATCAATTTAAACCCTTACAGAAATCCCTGCAGCCGTTTCTCAAGGGTGAAAGGGCTAAAGGAGATAGGCATGGAGCAGAGAGGGGACATAGCTCTTCGTCCTTCCAAGAAAGGGAAAGGTGAAAGAGCACAACCATGAAGGCGGCCACAGAAAGAAAGCAGACAACCAGGTAACACCCAAAATACTCATTAACTGAGAACCATCTACACGTCGGGCAGTGTGCTGTGCTCTTTTTACATATCACCTTTCAGTTAGCAGGTGACACTGCGCACAGCTTGCTGAGTACACTTACATGCTAGGCATTGTGCTTGCTCCCATGGTATCTCACATCAGATTACATGCAATCCTCAGAACATCCCTGCAACGTAAGAAAGACCACCCCATTTTACAGGCAGGGAAACGGAGGCTGTGCAGGTTTCCATCGCTGCTCAAGGGGAGACCGAGCAGGGCAGGGATGTCTGGCTCCAGACCAACACTCAGTGGTCTAGATCACAACTGAATAGTTTGTCAAAACTCACTGAATTATACACTGAAGCTTGGTGGACTCTATTATATGTAATTTATACCTCAATAAAGCATATTTAGAACAGCAACACCGCAGAGAGTGGCCCTGTGTTGTTTCTGCCTGCCCAGCCTCCACCCCATCTTTGCGGTTTTGCTTTGAGGGCCGTCTCCTTCCTTTCTCTCAGGTGACTGGTGTTCAGAAGGAGCTGGTCCTACTTCCCAGCTCCAGGGCTGGCCACGTGACCCTGGCTTAGCCAATCAGTGAATCACTTTCCTCTGACCCCTGGCTGGTTCAGGGATGGTCACATGGCCCCAGCTAGGCCAATGAGAGCTCTACCCTAGATTTTTATATTAGATGAAGTAAAGAGCAGCTCTCTTTCTCTCAGGGATGCTTAGCTGGGTCAGTATACACTAGGGCTGCTGAGGGCCCTCCTTGGGATGAGCGGACACGGAGGAAAGCAGAGCTAAGAGATGGAGGGGGCAGCTTCCCAGTGGCACTGAGTACCCAGATCCAGCCATTCCTGAAGGCAGAACTACTCCCAGACTTTCCAGTGACATCAGCCAATTCCCTTTTCTTTTCCTTAAATGCTTAAGTTGGGTTTTCTGTTTCTTATAACCAAGACTCCTAATATACCACAATGCCTTTAAGAAAGACACATATCCCATAGTAAAGGGAGGAAAGAGGAAGCTACATAAATACAAGAAGGGTTTTGGGAACATGATCAGGCTTTATACCCACTGTCTCCTTTAAATCTCAGTCTCATGTTACAGATGAGAATGCTGAGGCATCGTGTGGTTGAGGTTAAACAGCTAACCCAAAGATACACTCTGAGCACATGGGTCTCTGGTCTCCAAAGCCTTCATCCTTACCTAAACACTGGTGATTTGTTTTTTGCAAGTTTCTTTCTTTAGCAGCAGAATCGTCTTATTATTGGAATCACACAAAAAACCCTTAACGTAAAAAAACCAATCAAGCGGGTGGAGGGCAGGCACCCTGGAGCTGTCCCCACCCTTGCTGAGCCCCCAGTCACTCTATGCAGACCTTTCAGCAAACCACCTGGTCTCCAGAAAGCAGAACCCTCAGACTCACTTGCAGGTGTCTAGAATTTGGGGCGCTGTTCATGGGACGTGCACATTGTTAGCTCACGGTCACAGATCAATGGTGACACAAAACACACATCGAGCACCCACCCTCCCAGTAGTGTGTGAGTCAGCAGACCACTGTCCCGTGTCCCCGGCCCACTGCCGTGACTCAGGGCGGCTAACTCACTCAGATCCAAGACGTCATCAGTTTTGATCAGGTCCTCCTCCCGAGTGAGCGGCAACTGGGTCTCGGGCTCCCCTCGCAGCTGCAGCGACAGGGAACGCAACATGAAGAACACCCGGATGGCCTAGACCAGCAGTCGGAGAGCAGAGAAGAGTGAAATTGCAGAGTCATTTCAGAGAGATGCTCCACATCAAGAAATTACACGATGACTCTCGATTTCAAATAAAGACACAAACACAACAACGCCACCTCTTCTATAATAGTACTGTGGTTCTGGTGCTTTTAGAGCGAGACAAAAAAATCAAAGGGGGACGGCCTGTTTTCAGTTATCCACAGGTTCAAGTTTGGGTCACTTTATCTGATCTGAGCACCTGTCATCTGCTTGGATCTTGTCCCCAAATGTCAGGGGACCTTCATAACACTCTTGCCCAGCAATCAGCCCCATTTCACAGACCAGGCAACAGAGACCTAAACAGGTGAAGTGACCTGCCCAAGGCCATGTTTCCAGGAGGGCAAGAACCCAGGTCTGTTCCAACTAAACCAGCATGGATTTTGGAAATCCAAATCACTAGTTAGAGTGTTTCAAGGTCCTTGAATGTAGGGGTGGGGGGAGGATACACAGAACAGGGTGAGATGCCCGTGGGCTTCAGAGCCAGAGAGACCTGATGAAAATCCTACCTCTAGGTAAATTTCTGCACCCCTCAGCCCCGTGGCCCTATGACAGGGAGTGTGCTGCTGACGGGGCAGACGCCCGGCACCTGGCTGGCGGCAGTGACTTCAGTTCCCCAAATGTCCCTTAGGCTTTCCCAGCCAGCAGACCGGGGACAGAGGTGGCTCTGTCAGCACAGGGGTTCCTGGCCCATGGAACAGGTGTCTGGTTAGAATTATGTGACCACCGAGCCTTTCCAAAGAACAGAAAAAAAGCAGATTCCTCAGAAGCCAGAGAAGTGTGTGCGGAGAGCAGCCTTCAGCCCCAGAGCAGGCCTGCCGACCAAGCAGAGCAGGAAGCAGAGGGCAGTTCCGTGAGAGGGCGCCTCCAGGCCTCCCTCCCCGCCGCACAGCTGACGGGCCTGAGCGGGGAGTGCCCGGGGGAAACGGCACCAGGGTCAGCTGGACACGGTCTGCACCCGATCCCCAGCTCTGCTGCGCCGGGCAAGCCCCTAACTCCCGTGAGCTTCACTTTCCCCATCTGTGAAGTGGGCACAATGATGCCTCACTCTCAGGGCAGCTAGTAGGTTCTGAGATAACGCTGGAGGGCAGCCGCCAGCACTGTGCTCCACCGAGGGGCGGCCATCCAGGCACTGGACGAGCACCACGCTGGGCACCACACTGTCACCACTGGTGAGCCGAGCACAGGTGAATGCCAGTGCCTTTTTAGGGCTTCTTGTTTACAACTCTGAGGGCTCCGGTCCAGGCCTGCGTGAGGTGAGGGCCCTTTATACAGCAGGTGCCTCCCCAACCAGGAAAGGGGACAAACCGCTGCCTGTAAAGAGCTGCTCCTCCCTTGACCCAGGGAATAGGATGCTGACAAGCACGCCTGAGCCCTGCCCCTGCCTTGGCCCCATCTCCTACTGTAGAAACTGGAGGAGCGATCCTACCTCCTGGGCCTATTCTGGGGTAATGGAGTCCTCTTTGTAAACTATGAAGCACTAGAGAAAGACAAGCTTTTTATATTATAATTATGGTGATAATAGAATGATGGTGGTGGTGGTAGCAGCATTACTATCTGATTTTTTTTGTTTAAGAGATGCTCTGTCACCCAGGCTGGAGTGCAGTGGCATCATAAAAGCTCACTGCAGCCTCCAATTCCTAGGCTCAACTGATCCTTCCACCTCAGCCTCCCAGGTAGCTGGGACTACAAGTGTGCACCACCACACCTGGCTAATTTTTTATACAGACAGAGTCTCGATATGCTGTCTAGGCTGGTCTTGAACTCCTGGCCTCAAGCGATCCTCTCAAAGTGTTTGAATTACAGGTGTGAGCCACCCATACCTGGCTCTGATTGTTCTTAACAGTTTTTAAAAATAAAGACATCTGTAACAATAAGAAAAAGAGGTGTAGTTCCATTTTTAAAAGCCAAAAGAGCTTCTATTTATTAAGCACCTGTTGTGTGCCAGGAACTGTGGGCATCTCATTATAACTTTAAGATTTCATGGGGGAAGAAACGGAGCTGAGAGGGGCAGAACAATCTCAGTCCACACAGCCGGTAAGTGGCTGAGCTGGGGTTTGAGCTCAGGAATGTCTGATACTTGTGTCACTTAACCGAGTGCACCAGGAAATTTAAACACCTGTGCCAGCCCAAGTGCAGGAAGCCCAAAACGTGGGTGGGCACTTGAAATATTTGGTAGTTTGATCTCTCAAATAAAAAGTCATGACTTCAGGGATGACAGAATGAAAAGAAAAAGACCCATCCCGGTCAGGTCCAAGTTGAAGGGATGCTTCACTTCTGTGTCAAAGCGCCCACTCCTCTCGGGGCTCTGAAGGCAAAGAACTCAAGCAGGACCACAGCTGGTGGGTGAGAAAATAGAAACGTGTGTGGCTTTCTACGGCCCATCACTCTGAAAACCTGAAACCTGGCGATAAATGAAAAAAGGAGTTCAGAATTGGGCTCCTAATATACGCCTTTTTGGTAAAACATCTGCTTTTGCTCTGCAAACAATAGATACAAAAAATAAAAAGTATAAATATAAAAATATACAGTCAGCACTCTGCATCCACGTGTTCCATGTCTGTGGATTCAACCAACCACAGATTGAAAATACTTAAAAGAAAAAAAGGATGGCTATGTCTGTACTAAACATGTACAGACCTTCTTTCTGGTCATTATTCCCTAAACGATACAGTGTAACAACTACTTGCGTAGCACTTGCAGTGTATTAGGTATTAAAAGTAACCTAGGGAGGACTTAAGGTATAAGGGAGGATGTGTGTAGGTTCTATGTAAATACTATGCCACGTTATATAAGAGACTCAAATATCTGTGGATTTTGGTATCCTTGGAGGGTTCTAGAACCAATCCTGCACAGATGTGGGGGAACGACTGTATAATAAATCCTGCAAGACGTTCCCTGGCTCCTGCTCCATCTCCTAAGAGAAAGAAGAGCACATGAGAGGCGCTTGCCCGTCAAGGTGGGGAGAGCCGATTCCCACAGGGCAAGGTGCTCCACTTGGGCGAAAGCTGGGCTCCCACCGGGGGCTATAATGGTCTGGCAGGCACGTTCACCAGCCCCACAACTCCATGAATCCACAAAAGAAAGCTAAAATACAAGGATAAGAGTCATAAAATTCATCCCACCACTTGCCAAAACAATGACCACTCCCTCTGATCACCCATGGCCTGCCGGGTAGTGTCGTCTCATTCAGGCCTCTTAATGAGCCTGTGAGGTTCCCACTTTACAGATGGGGAAACCAAAGCCCTGGGAGACAGGCAGCCTGCCCAAGGATATGGGTAATGAGTATCTGGATTCCAAACTGCTCTTCTAATCACATGCCTTGAACCTTTAAAAGATTTAAGGCTTGAGACCCAGGGTTTTATAAAGTGCTTTTCTTTTCTTTGCTAAATAAAGATGCAAATGTAAAAGTATTACTATAAAGGAAAAAGAAATTATTATTCTTTCAGAGTCTTCCATAGAACATCAGGAAGACTGACCCTGGAAGAACAGATTAGATTTTGAACTGTGTGACAGCTCACCAAGCTCAAATATGAAGAGACTTCTCCAGTCTCTTTGCTTCAATGAGTCTGGTAGCAAACTCAGGCAAACTCAATGTCACCTGAGAATCAGTCCAGTGGGTAGGGCAGGAGGAGGGCTCTACAGTCAGACAGACTGTGGCTCAGCTGGGGCACAGGTGAGTACGTGAATTCCTCAAGCCCAGGCTTGTGCTCCAGAAATGGGGTGCCCACAGGGTACCCACCGTGCAGGTACAATGAGATGGCACAGGTGATGCCCTGAGCCTTGGGCTGGCCCTGGGACAACCTCCTGCTTCCTTGCCACATTTGCAAGCTCGGTTTAGGCGATAGTCACTGAGGTTAGAAGTCCACCAAGACCACGGAAATGGCTGTGAAAGTCAGTCATTCTTAAAAGAGAGCTGAAGCAGATTAACACGGGCACAACCCACCAGGAAAGCAATTTGGCAATGAGTAGAGAGTCACACACACAAAAAAGCGTTCATACCCTTTGAACCAGAAATTCCACTTCTGGGAACTTATCCTAAAGAAATAATTCAAAAGAAAGAAAACACTGTATTCATGAAGCTGCTCATTATAGTTTAGTTGAAAATAATGTTTAATACTGCAATACCAAAATGTCTACTAGCAGGAAAATGCCAGATAAACCTTTTTGCAGCCATAAGAAATCAGACTTATTAAAACTACATCACAACATGAAAAACTTCTTGTGCTACAATGAAAAGAGAAAAAAAGGAGGAGGGATGAAAGTGAGACCACGGTACGCTCTTTGCAACTATGAAAAGATGTGTTTGCAAACCAGGATAGGGAAGAGACACAAAAGATGTCTCAGTGTTGTTTGTTTAGGGTGATGAAATCATGGGAAATTCTTTTCCCTTTACTTCTGAAATTTTATGAGATGTTATTGTATTTTCTGTAATGTGTAATACACATTCAAAAAATAAAGCAAAATATCCTATTTCCTCAAGGTCAATTGCAATAAACACACAAACTGGTTGTGGTTTTACAAGGGAACAAGGAAACAGAATGCAGGGACAAATAAAACCTCGTACAGATACACTTATTTCATAATGTCTTCCGAGATTACTATTTAAAGATGGCTAGTGGCTTAAATTTGGATTTTGATATTTACCAAAAAATCCTATCCCTCTTTTCTCTCTAGCATTAAGCTTGAGTAGATTTAGATCATTAAAGATCCCATTTCTGGCCTGGCGCGGTGGCTCACGCCTGTAATCCTAGCACTCTGGGAGGCTGAGGTGGGCAGATTGCTAGAGACCAGGAGTTTGAGACCAGCCTGAGCAAGAGTTAGACCCCTTCTCTACTAAAAATAGATGAGCTGGGCATGGTGGTATGCGCCTGTAGTCCCAGCTATGTGGAAGGCTGAGGCAGGAGGATCGCTTGAGCCTAGGAGTTTTAGGTTGTGGTGAGCTATGATGACACCACTGCACCTTAGCCCGGGCAACAGAGTGAGACCCTATCTCAAAAAAAGGACCCTATTTCTTTCCCACCTAAGACGCTAGAATGCTCCACCACTATTCAGCCAGCACTTCCTGAGCACTTGGTATCAGCACTAGGCTTGTCACTTCACAGCTGCTCTCCCATCTACTTTGGGCAACAGCTGAGAGGTAGGACAAGGAGCCTGAGGCTCAAGGAGGTGAAGTAACTTGCTCAAGGTCACACAACTAGGTTGGGATTTGGCCTGCGGTTGGTCTGACCCATGAACCTGTGTTCTTTCTTTACCACTTCTCCCAACTGCACCTACACGTGGGGAGGGTCCAGCTCAAGGCCAGAGTTCTGCTTGAAGGTTCTCATTGGGCCCCATAGCTTCCGTGACTTTCATTTCAACATGAACCTCCCTTCTTGGTTGGCATGGCTCAGTGGCACCCTTGATAATTTGGTTTCATTTTATATTATTTGTTCACTGTTCCGTCCTTCACCTTGCACAGTGCCTGGCACTTAGAAAATGCTCAACAAATATGTCAAATGAAAGAATAAATGGCGTACTTTGCACAATGCAAGAGGGGAAGTGACTTTATGTCGAGATGCCTCCCCATGGCCCGCAAAGCGCTGCCGCCCTTCTCCCCTGCCCTCGCCCCTCCTCCCCTTCCCTCGCTCTACTCCATGAACATACCACACTCTGTGGCACCTCGGGGACTTGACACAGGCTGTTCCCCATCTGGAAAGTGCCTCCTTTAACTTTTCTGGCTTTTTCTCATCCTCCAGGTTTCAGCTCAGATGTCCCCTCTGCAGAGTAGCTCTTACTGATCACTTGTTCATAGGAGGACCCTCCCTCCCCCACGTCCCCACCAAGCCCTGGCCACAGCACATCATTTCTTTCCTCCAGAGTCTTGACTGCAGCCTGATTTCAAACCTGCTACTCGCTTACTTGCTAATAAACTTTACCTCTCTACATAGAGAGGGGGTGGGGGGTCCAGGAAACAGGGACATGCACCCTGGTCACTTCTGCACCCCCAGGCTCAGCAGAGCAATTGCACGGAGACAGGATCCAGCAGCTCCTTCATAAATGTATGAACGTGTATGTTCTAAGTTAGGAATGATTTACCAGTAAGGATTGTTTAAACTTCTTTGACAAGTCTTTAAGGAAAATAAAGGGTGGGATTTCTCAAAAGTACCAGCCTCCTAAAAAAGTCTACTTGATGTGGGGGGTGGAGAGGGAAGAAAAGAAAGAAAACCTTTGAATCCAAAGGAATAAAATGGAATGTTCTTTGGATACAAGCAAAAAACTTGAAACAAACCACATAAGCCTTCAATTGCTTGCTAAACCATATAACTTCCTTTAGCTCAAATTCAAAGCACACTGCTGTGCTCTGATTTCTGAACTAGGCTTGAGGAGTGAAACTTCCGGATGATTCTAGACAGTTGCCTTGCAACAGGAACTGGCCTGGGGTGAATAGCCAAAAGGGGAGCTTCAGAAATCAATTCTTGAAGTCACAAAAGGAAGCTTTTGTAAAGTAGATGACTTTGTTTTGAGGTGGCCTGCCTTGTTTTCTACCATTCTGCACAGGGACCCTGGAATTTGAGAGTTACTTCTATAAACCGGTCAGACAGCGAAAGGCCTAGTAAGAAACCCCAGGGAAGTCCAGTTGTTCCAGGGGCTCTGTTTGTGCTCCAGTAGCCACTTGGGCTGTGCATGCAGCCGGGGCAAGGGAGGCGGGCAGCACAGCCCTGGGAACCCACCTGCGTGAGCTGTGAGGGGCAGAGGGAGGAAGAGACCACTGTCATCAAGGACCTACTATCAGCCTTTTGTGGTCAGGCCTCCTGCTGAGTCCTTAGATAACTCTGGAAAGGTGAGAGTATTCCACTTGACAGATGAAGAGATGGTGGCTCAGAGTGGACAAGTGCCACATGCCTGATAGTCTCACCCCCACCTTTCCTCTCATTTCTCACTTGTGGATCAGGACCACCTGCCCTAACCCAGCAGGCACCATGTCATGAAACAGTGTTAAGAGTTGATGGCCAAGGTCCCTACCGGGCTGCAAGGCCCCGGTGATCTGGCTCCTGCCAGCCCCTCCGGCCTCATCACTGCCCATTCTGGGTCCTAGCTTGGTTACCTCCTTGGAGGTGCCGGGATGTTCCACATCTCTCTGGGCCTGTGCCTCCCACTGCTGCCCAGCCCGCTCCCACAGTCTCAGGTTAAGGACCATCCCCTCTGCTGCTTATCCCACCTCCCTTCCCAGGTGGGATTAGGAATCCCAACCTAATGCTGCTTAAGCGATGGCCTGGCCACGTGGCCTGCACTGCCTTTTCCCACTCTGCCCTCTAGACCCTGATTCCTTGAGGACTGGGGCTGTGTTTTGATGTCCCCGTGTCCAGCCTTAGTAGGGCTAATGAATATGACGAAGGTAGCAGCGGAAAGCAGTGGGGTCAGGGTGCGGAAGCTGCGGCTTTCTGATTCCAAGATTGTTCTTTTTTAAGCACCAAAGGAGGCAAGAAAAGCTTCACCTTTCTCTGCTGCACCCTTTTTAATATTTAAAAGGATCTGTTCTATAAAATTGGGATTCAGTCAAAGCTGCACTCAAGGATCCAGAAGGCCACATGTGGCTCCAAAGCTACAGGTTCCCCACCCCTGTATGCTTGACCTCTGTGTGCCTCAATGTCTTCCTCTGTAAAATGGGGACAATGATAGTGCCAACCTCCTAGGGTGGTTATAGAATTAAATGAGGAAATCCACTTAAAGAACTGATATGAATGATCCATTTCATAACAAAGGCTGTGTTCGCAAAAGTAGTAAGGAAAATCCTGGTGAACCGTGGACCCAAAGAAGGCACAGTGCAGCCCAGAGCAACAGCATCAGTGTTCAGGCCTCCAGCCCTTGTGGCTCAGGGGCCAGGGGGACCTCTGAGGAAGGGCGCTCTTGGCATGGGGACGCTACGTCTCTGCCTGGGCGACATTTCTTAGGCCAGCCAAAGGCTAAGGGTGAACGTGTCAGTGTCGAGGAGCTGCCGGCACGATACACGTTTTTCAGAACCATTCCTCCAGTGAAAGCTGATGCCAAGGACACCCAGTGCAAACACTGCCACCCACAAACAAAATCTGCGCCTGGCCAGCAGGGCTGCAGCGCTGGCCGGGAGCAATGGAAGGAAGGCGTCAGTGGCTCGGACAGGGTGGGTCCTGTGGTGAGGTTTGTGGGTTTGGTCAGACAGCTGGGAATGTGATTGGCTCGAGACACATGGCTCCCACTTCCTCTGCACCCCCAGGCCTCTGAGGCAAACTCGAGGGCTGCTGGAGGAAGGTCACAGACTTCTCTTGTCTGAGGTGCACGCAGCAGGTCCCTCCTGCTTTGCAAAATCCAAAAGTGAAACACCTCTGCCGCTCTGGTCACACGCGGATTAACTCAGAAGACTCAGAAGGCTGATAGCGTCAGCGTGCAATGAATTCCTCTAAATTATCCACTAATGTTCATGTCTCCAGGGAATGATTTTCTAGGAAAAGGTTATGGTGCTTTCTAAGAAAGAAACTATGATCTTACGTGGGAGATAAAATACCATGAACAGCCTTGCCGAGACTGCTTCCTAGAGCGCCTGCTTCAGAAAAAAGTGCTGATAACGGAAGCACATGCTCCAGCTGTTTCTGAGAACTAATCTGCTCCCCACACACGTCTCTCCTGCAGCCTGGCGAGAATCACCTTTCGTTTGCGTGTGTCGAGCCCCAAGATCAGCCAGATACCTTAACATCACACCATCTCTGGGGGTCCTGAGATCTCTGGGCTAAGATTTCGCCCCAGCCTCATCTGCACTGGATATACCACACTCTACCCCCACCCCACCCCTGACCATAGTTCATAGAAACTCAGCCTCCTGCTCCCACTCCCTGAGCTCAGGGCCCAGGGCTGTGCTCTGCACCGGGATAGACAACCTGCCTGCAGCCGACACCCGGAGCTACATGTAGTGGAATTCCAGTCCTCACTGTTCAAAGGGCAATGCGCCTTGGAAAGTCACACCTGGAAGCAGGTGTTGTGGACAGGTACTCTCCACCTGCTATCTAAGCTGGGTTCGAGGCAGGCTCTTGACTTTGACCCAGAGACCCTGTGCTCCCTGGCCTGGGAGTAGTTCTGGCGAAAGGCTGCTCAAGAGGGGACAGGTCCAGCGCTCACTCACCCGCCGGGTCTTCTCCACGTCGCCACACGGCAGCCGCTTCACGAAGTCAATGCCCGTTAGCGGCGTGCCTGTTGGAGGAAGCAGGATGGAGGCGTCCATCATGAGATATTCCACATTCATGGGCTTCATCTACAAGAGACATCACAGGAAACCTCAAAGCAGGCCCCTCACCTGGGGGAGGAAGGGGCTGGGGCGGGTTACACAGGCCTCTGGCCACACTTGCCCAAAGGAAATGAGCCATGTCAACCCTGGGTGCAGACTGAGGTAGAGCCTGAAGGCAGCCAGGGAGGTGAGCGACATGCTGTGTTTTCTAAGCTACACATTTTTCCTTTAATCGAAGCAACAGCCCAGACGGTCTTGAGCAGCTGCTTCCTCACTATGAAACCTCTGCTCTCTCGCCCTCACCCTCCCCTCCAGCCCAGCTGGACAGGGGTTCCCACGAAGGAGGCAGGGCCCCTGAGGCGGGCTTATTCCCATGGGCGTGAGCCTCCTTCCCTTGGTCCTTCCAGGGATGATGACAACAGCTACAGCGATGAAAGCTTCTGCCCAGAGAGAGCTGACCACGGGGCAGCCTGTGACCTAAAGGCTTTAGAGGGGATGTTTCCCACTGTGCTGATGAGAGACGGAGTCTCAGAGAAGCGGAAGAATGGACCTGGGGTAACTCAGCTGACTGGAGCCAGGCCTGCCTTATCCAGGGCCCTGGGATTCCTACCCCAGGACCAATGCTCTCCCTTCCTTCCCTGTCTACTTCACACCTCACCTGGGACAACAGAACAGAGTCATTTACGGAGCATCTACTAAGTGCCAGGCCCCTGCTGGGCTCGCCTCCTGCTGGGTGGCAGGAGCTGGGGCCTGTATCACAGTGGGGCACACTGAGCTCAGAGGAGGACCAGGGGCAGAGCTGTTGGCCTCCTTCCACACCACCTCCACGAAGCTTCTTGGATTACTAAGACACAGGGTGACAGCACCACCCCATGTTCCCTCCCGGAACTCCGCTGCATCAGCACTGACCACTGAATGCACGCGTGCTGTTGAACACTAACACTTCATTTGCCTGGCATCACAAAGGAATGCCATGACACAAAGTTTTCTACAGAATTAATTTTACTCTTTCAAATATCACAAGCTTTCTTTTTGTCTTCTCTTTTCAGAAGGCGGGCTTCCAACATGACATTCCCCGCGCCCCCTTCCTGCTGCGTACAGCTGACTAAACAGGGCAAGGATGAGGTGAGGCCAGCTGTCCACTCAGTGCTGTGGCTTGACTGTGTCCCCTCAAAGTCCGTGTGTTGGAAACTTAATCCCCAGTGCAACAGCGTCAAGAGGTAGGGCAACAAGAGGTGATGAGGTCCGGAGGGTTCTGCCTTCACGAATGGGAGAACGCTGCTATTGCTGGAATAGGCTCGTCATTTCAAGGGTTTGTGCGAGTTTGGCCCCCTCTGACGTCTCTTGCCCTTTCACCTTCCGCCACGGGCTGATGTGGCAAGAGGGCCCTCGCCAGATGCCGGTACCTTGATATTAGACTTCTCAGTCTCCAGAAGTATTAATGTAAGAACATTTTAGTTTCTTTAAAGTTGACCCAGTCTGTGGCATTCTGTCAGAGCAGCACAAAATGGACTAAGACACACGGTGGATGGGCTGGGGGCCAAGGAGCCACTCAGTGCACGCTGCCTGCCTTTTCTTTTGGAAAGCAGCACTTTCTTCTAGAACCCTGAGGTCCCCTACCCTAAATCCCTTCACCCCAGCTGGGTAGCAGGGAATGTTCTGCTGACGTCAGTGTCCAGCAACCCCTTCCCGGCCTGCCTCCTGCCCGCTCATGGCTCCTCACGCTTTCTCTGCAGCTGACCGCTGACCGTCCCGGGGAGCCCCCTCGAGCCTGCCAAGGACAGAGCTGGACTGCCAGCTCGTTACTCCTTTTTCATTAAACCAGGGGCAGTGAGGGAAATGGGGGAAGGATGGCAAGTCACAGCCTGCCTTTAGTGCAGTGGCCTCCACTCAGTAGTACCCTGGGCCTGTCCCCACCTCGTTCCCCTCAGGCCGGTTTCCTGAGTGGAGGCTGAGCTGAGGCCTGACTTTCAGATATAGGGCCAGGGGTGTGTCCCGTTTGCATTTCTCTAGAATGCCTGGCATTGTGCAGGACACACAATAAACATCTGATTAAAACAAAGAAACAAAACCCAGGAAGCTCCCTGGGGTGAGAGGCACAGGAGGACTCTCCACGAGGCACCCTGCTGGGCATCTCACATCCAGCCCAGGCAGCTCCATGGTACGGCACCATCTTACAGGTGGAAAAAAAAAATCAAGGCTCAGAATTTAAGCCACCCGCCCACGGTTGCATAGTAAGCACAAAAGCAGACACCGCGCAGGGGTTTAAGAGCCCGAGTTTTTCCACATCATCCAGGGACACGGGAGCCTTGCATTCCCAAAGAGGAAACCAAACTGTGGACAGTTACATCGCACAAAGGCACAGCACGGAGGGAAAATGGTAAATGACCACTGAACCCACTCCACTTTAATGAATGGTCAAAGAGTAGAAGACTGCGCCCTCTCTAAGGGGCAGGGGGTGTGGATCTCAGCAGACCGAGGGGCAGGGCAGGCAGCCCACGCACCGCACACAGGCCTGGGCACTGGGCGCTGCTGGGCCGTTTCTGGAGAGCAATTATGCCAATTTACACTTTTCCCTTGAAAAGCCTCCACGGGGGCCCTAGACATGCCGTGATCGAGGATGTGGCGAGGGCCCAGCTGCCCAGATACCCGGGAAAGGGTCAGGAAGCCCAAGAGCCACTTAGCGCACACTACCTGCCTTCTTCTTTTTGGCACTTTAAACACTAAGGTGTACCGTAAACTTCCTGAATCACTTCACGCTTTGGTGGGTAATATCCACGAAAAGAGTCATTTGTCACCTACGTATGGAACACCTAGTCACAGGCAGGCGCTGGGGATGTGGAGACAGACGAGCAAAGCAGAGAGAGCTGCCGCTTCCCACGCCTCTGCCTGCTGGAGGGAAGCAAAGCCCCTGCGCGGGCTGCGGATCTGGGGAGGAGCTCCGTGCTGGAACGTTCCAGGGAAGCGGCAGAGGCGGCAGCAGCAGCAGGACATCTGGAGAAGCACAGGAGGCTGCTCCGCTTCGGAAGCCGGGCCCTGCCACTCCCCGGCCAGGCAGGTGTGGGGACATCACTCGACCTCTCTGACTCTCGCTCTCCGCATTGGCAAAATGGGAACAATGACAGGGAACAACAGTTCCCACTGGCTGATGTGAGAAGGAAGAGATTTCATATACGCGACATGCTGTACCCACCTGGCATGGAATCAGTCCCTAATAAAAAAGACACCCCCCAATACTATGCATATCACAGTGAATCTTTCTGACTCATGTTACTGATGTGGCTCAGTTTAGGGGGTGTGACTATAATCTGAAACTCAAAAGGCACATTTTAAATTTACTTCCCCATCGGTCTTTGCCATCTGGTCAGAAAGCCCCAAGTCAGGGGCACGGGCGCATGCCAGCTCAAGAGTGTCCTGACCCGCACTTACTGTCATGCTCCTGTACTCATCTTCAAACATGTCCAGAAAGATTTCTTCTCCCTAAAAAGAAATGGAGGGAAGAGAAGATTATTCATATTTTTTTCCATAAACAACAGAGTATTATAAACTCTAGTTCGCGGCTTTTGGGGCCATCTGTTTCTCATTAGTGAGTTCTCGTAAATCACCAGGAAGTAAAATACACACGTGAACATGAACACACACGCTCGAATGACAGACCAAATATCAAATTGCACAACTCAACACTTTCCTCCTTCTTTTTCAAGCATATGGAGTTAGAGTTCCTCTGTCAAAGCAGTTAATTAAAAAACAATGAAAATAATACCATACATACTTAAAATATAGGGAAAGTTAGTATCTCAAGTGTTTAGCGTCATCTCTTCATGGAGAATGGTTGGAGAAATGGAAAGTCCTGGTTAAGTTGCCATGTTAAAAAATATGAGGCTCCACACCTCTGAAAGGAAGAGTATAATTAAATAAACTTAACACTAAAATTCTATGGCTTGTTCCATTTGGGTTTTTTTTTTTTTTGGTGCGAGTCATAGATGTATTATTCATGCCATGAAGCAAACCGCACTTATTCAAGTGCACAGTGGCCTTCCACGCTCCCACGTAACAGAGCTGGCTTACATTCACAGACAGACTGACGGCTCCTCTCTTGCGTACTCCAAGTAAGGCTACTTAGTGGCAACGTGAGCAGGCGCAGTAGTTTCAAAGCTTTACTTCTTTTATCGGCACTCCTGATTTTATAAGCAATGGTGATCATCAACCCCATCCCTACCCAAATCTCTCGGTAACCCTGGGTACAGCGGGGCTTCAGGGGGATCCACACATTCCTAACGACACTTGGAAACATCTTGGCGTAGGATCAACGGCTCAGGCCGTACCAGAGCCCCACAAGCCAAAACACTGGAAACCTTCTGTTTCTCAAAGAGGGCCTTTGGGGTCCTGTAGTTCCTTAGGGTCGAGCCTGTCCAGGAAGCCCCCTTCGCAGCAGGGTGAGAACGTGGCTCTGAGACACATCAACCAGGAGCCAAATCCCAGCTTTCCCTCTCGAAGCCCCTTCGTTCCGCTGCAAGAATGGGATGGCAGCCCCTGTCTGTGTGGGTCACTGTGGAGGTGACGTGAGTCTCAAGGCACATAAAATGCAGAGCACAGAGCCTGTCCCTCAGTCGGGCTGGGTAAATGTTTGCACTCATCGTTAGTTCAACAGTGTCTGCTACGGCTGTCCTGTCTCCCTCGCGGGTCCTGAACCACACACACACACACACGGGGTGGGAAAAGGAATAGATCCTTTTTATGTTTTTCCAGTTGTTAGAACTACAGATAAACTTGAATGTACTTGTGTGATGTCAGTACCACCAAAAGAAATGGCAATCCCTGAAAATATCCAAAAGCTTCTGAAACATTATATTTAATACTTAGGGTACAAACATTATAGGATAAAAGCAAGAGAGAAAAATCTGGGTGGGGAGAAGGAAGCTGAAATTCAAATATAACTCTCCTTTTGTTAATAAAAAAGAATAACCCTCTGAGAAAATGCCTACTTACATATCTTTCTGTTTTTACAATCCAAAAGCTTTCTAGGGCCCCTAAGAGCTTTTTAGAGCAGTTACACTGGAACGGGATTCAAAGATGACTAACGGAACTGTGAGGTTTCTGCCTTCTCCGGGGCTTTGCTAGAGGGGCCGGGCCTCACTTAGAGGCCACGTGTGGTCTGGGACGTCTAAGCGGAAACTGGGATTTCCTCTTTGGTGAGTAGGGGCCACAGTGGTGCCACCCTTGTCTGGGCATGTCCACTGCTGCAGCTGGATGGGGTCATCTGAGCCTGGAGAGGTGGATTTCTAGATTATCTGACCTTGTTTTATCTCACCACACACTGACAATAATGGATAGTGGCTTAAAGATTCCTGCAAAGAAACAGCACTTTAAAGAGGGCACAAATAACAAAAGCACAAGTGAACAACAAGAAAATGGCAGTCCTGACACCTCTCCTCTCCTAGGCAGATCCTCATCAGCCACATTAAGAGGTGAAACTATCACTAACAGGATCTGAAGAGATCTGATAATGGAGGCCAAAAAATTGGAAAGTTACAAAGACTACTTGACATATGGATTAATCCACCATAGTTAACAAGGGGTGAGCCTTGCCTAACGATATATTATGCTGGTATGGGCAGAATGTTTGCATCCCCCCAAATTCATATGTTGAAATCCCACCCCCTAAGGCGGTGGTATTAGGAGAAGGTGCCTTTCAGAGGTAATTAGGTCATGAGGGTGGAGCCCTCGTGAATGGGATTAGTGGCCTTATAAAGAGGCCCCCGAGGGACTGCTTGCCTCTCCCACCATGTGAGGACACAGCGAGAAGGCACCATCTACAGGAAAGCAGACCCTCACTGGACACCAAATCTGCCTTGATCTTGAACTTCCCAGGCTCCAGAATTGTGAACAATAAATTTCTACTGTTCACAAACTATGCAGTTTAAGGTATTTTGTTACAGTAGCCCAAACGGACTAAAACATATGCCTTAAGATAAGAGGTAAACAAAGCCATCACAATTAGATATTTTAAAACTAATCATCTGGAACCCAAAGACAAAGCTCTACAAATGTCTCAGATATTCAAAGTCATGGCAGTACATTACGAAATCTCACTAAACTTAATAGAAGTTCGGAAGCCTGTATGAGGTTTCTTAGTATATATATAGATAAATAATATGCATGTATATAAATCATAAAGTCATTGGTAATCCATAAGTAATTTTATATGTATAAGCATATATAATTCATGAATATAAGTTCATCATGTATAATTTGGTCATATGCATATAATTCATATATGCATATACTTTACATATAAATTTCTAAATAAAAATATTCATAAATAATTGCTAAACAAATTGTCATATACTAGGGCTGAGTCATCAAAAATTTTACTGTTAAGAGAGCATGGGCAGAAAAGTTCAGAGATGACTGCTCTGGAGACCATGAAATTGAGCATTTTTGCTCAGTAATAACAGGTACAAAAAATAACTGAAGACACATAACCTTTACGTGTACAGGACCAGACCACACAATCCTGTTTCTACAAGACACGCCACGCTGCTGTCCACCAGTGCTTTGCCAATTACCTTGTAAAAATGTCGAACAAGGTGAACGCTTTCTTCTCTCGCGCCCTGTTAAAAGAGAAGGACGGCGTGAAGGAGGCAGTTCTCCTGGAGGTGAGTGAGTTGGGCAAACTAAGAATTCCAAAGTCTGCATGTATATAAAACAGACACTGGGCTAATATCCTCCCCGTATAAAATGGGCCTTAATGAGAGAGAGGGAGGGAAACAGAGCTCAAAACGAAGACAGGGAAAGGACAGGCATTGCAGTGTAATGACGTGGAAAATTGTTAACATACAGTTAAGTGCAGGGAAATGGGATATAAACTATGCCCATTATGGCTCCATTTTTATAAAACAAAAAACTCATCTGTAAGTGTGTGTGTGTGTGTATGTGAGTGTGAATGTGTCTGCACAGACACCAATGTGTCCCTCTTGTACGTCCTAAATTTTCTAAAATAAACATGGAAAATAAAGGGGAGGCCATAAAAGCTATTGAGAACTTGATGAACATATACTTTAGCACAAAATATATAAATAAATGTGTATGTTTATATATGTATAAAACTTTTGTAATACAAAAGGAAAAATTAAAAAATCCTGGGGACAAATACAGAAGCAAATAATTGTAACAGAAACTACTAAAATTCAATAATTCAGTGAACTTTTCAGCAGGTCTCGCCGAAGAAAAGTTCGTTGAAGCAGGGTCACAGGGGACCAGCCCTGCTGCTTCCCGCTGGAGAGTGGGGACACCGTGGATGGGCCCCTATCTGGATACCAGCAGCCCCCTCCCGACCTCCTCCCACTCTCCTCACCTCCAGGCAGGCCAGGTGCACGTCCTTAATGATGCAGCCGGAGCTGGTCAGGACTTGCTGCTTCAGGAGCAGGCAGCTCAGCTCCAGGGTCGCCAGCCGGATCTTCCCGTCTGCAGAGCACAGCAGGGTGAGCCTCGCACGCCCACGGCAAAGCGCCCTTAAGCACAGGCTTCTGCCTTACCTACTTTGAGGTTAGCAGGTCAGCTGATCAGCCGACTGCTCGAGGACCCCAACATCCAGTGGGGACACCGAGGGAGACCCCACATGCCAACCCCCTTCCCAATCAGTTACAATTCAATGTTCCCATCAAAACTGCCTGTACCAAATACTTCCCGAAGTCCCCTTATGGGTGGAGGTGACTAAATATTATTGAAGGCTTAGGAAGTGGCCCTCTGCCACTGTTTTGCTTGTCCAGCGTTCTCTCCCCTTTCTCAGGGATGAGCACCCACACTTTCCTTTGCAGAAACACCAGCCCCATTCTGGGTCATGTGACTTGGGTATAGCTGGTCCCCCTACCCCCTTCCAGGGGTGGGGACATCACCCAGGCTGGTCAGGTTGTTCCATTCCCCTGGTCATAGTGATTGGGTAAGGGACAGGCAAGGAAGCCAGTCACAGCCACTAAGGCTCAATCCCACAGTCTGCTGGAACTGCTGGGTAGAGAACCCCTCCTTGTGCTCACCTCTGCACCCTCACCAGCATTTTCAACCTTTGTAAAACATTCTGCAAATAGAGCCTTGAGATCTCCCTTCCAACTGGACTGCATAGACCTAAGCGGCCCCCTTAGAGCAAGTCTAGAGTCCCAGTGTTAAAGGGATGGCTGGAGGTGCTGGAAGTGATCTTGCCAACCCAGAAGGCAGCAGAGTCCAAAGGTAGTGAGTTGAGTCTTGAAAACACTATTTGAGCCCCTGGATCTAGCTGTGCCTGAAGCCAGACCCAAACAGACTTTACGAGCCAACACAGTTTTGTTTGTTTCTGGTAGTATTGTTTAAGCCAGTCTGAGTTGGGTTTCTGTGACTGCAACCAAGTTCTGACTAACACAGTTTGCTACGCTGTCCTACTGTGAGCCAGGGACACTGCCAGTCACTATTTATTATATGTGCCCCTTCAAGGATCTCTATGGAAATCTACTGCAATGGGTACTCTAAAGACTGGAGTTTAGCGAAGTGAAGTGACTGGTCCAGAGTCCCATGTCCGAGCAGCAGTGAACTGCAGGAGCTCTGAATGCCGAAACCCACACCTGGCACCTCTCCTGGAAGCATCAGTAACCGACTGACTGAAGGGCAACTGCTCTTATGCCAACTCCTTTGTGGGTCTTTAAGCTTATTTCTGGGAACAGTCCCAATGTGGAAGGAGGGCTCAGGAGAGCAGGAAGTCTCTAGGCCACGCCTCCAAGGCCTTGGGAACATCATGGACCAGGAAGGGCCACTGGGAGAAAACTCCAAGCACACACACCCCTGCACACACACCTTGCCCACCCCTTTGTTGCTGCCCTATAAGTCGGATGGAAACAGATGAGAAAAGGGAACCTGTTTGCTTAAAAAATGAAAGAGGCGTATCACACAAAATAGCTCTTCCACAGCATGACCCAGGCCCAGGGCCTGCACAGAGAAGGGCGGGTTGGTCTCCGCGCCCTTGGTTCTTCCTCCCCAGCCCTGGCGCGACTGTCCTCAGCTGCTCCGCCCAGTCAGTGTCTCTCCAGGGCAGCGTCACTCCTGCCTGCCCCTCACCGAACCCCACTGCTGCCCGGTCACAACACTGCCTTCCACCCACTGTCCCCTCAAACACTCCTGCTGCCTCAAGGGAACCGGAACGTGACTTTCCACCCAAAGCTGTCTACCTTGGCATGCTCCTGCCAAGGAACCGAGCCCCGTCCCACCAGCCCCGCCAGCCTGCCTTCCTCAAACAGCTTCCAGCCGTGCCCCTGAGTCGCCTCCATCTCTTCACTTCAGGGGTCCGGGCTGTCCTGTGCGGCAGCCCCAAGGGGCCCGCTGTCCCTCCTGAGCCTGGAGGTTCCTCTCCCGACACCCAGGCCACACTCTACCTGCCTCGCCCGCCCAGCCCCATCCGGCTCACGCAGTTCCTGCAAACAGCTGCGGGCACCAGCCTTAGGGACGTGCTCTTTCCCCCGGATGGGACCTCTCGGCAGACACTGACTCCGTGGAGCACACCCCACCATCCTGAGCCACACACACCTCTCTCCCACCCAAGACCCCATGTCTTCCCACCCCTCTTCTCCTCACGTGGGTCCCAGCTCAGGCTCCTGTGCCGGCTCTTCCTCTTCCTCGCCTCTGGGTGTGGGCAGCAGCCCGGCTCGGTCGACAGCCCTCCCTCCTCTCCTGGGTTTCCATGGGCCACCCACGTGTCTGTGGGTCCCACAGTGCTGGCTCCGGCCCTGACCTCTGCTCTGAGCTCTAGAGCTTTCTCCACAGCAGGGAGCCCACGGGCTTCTAGGACTTCACAGACTACCAGCAGCCTTGTCTGTCCCAGACCACCTGTGCCCTTGTCACTCATATGCCGTGGCCAGTACACAGCGAACATCTGTCGAGTGAATAAACACTCCGATACCTGCTGACACCTCTGAGGCCACCGACTGGGCTCCCCAAACTCCTCCACTCACCAGCACAGCCACGCTCTGTTTCCAGCCACCACCTGGACCCCACCCTCCATAACTTCAAAAGCTCCTATCTGCCATCACAGTCTCCCCAGCCCGGACCTGGCCCAGCCTGCTGGACGGCTCCAGATCCGCAGCCTGCCGGCTCTCTCCCCGCCAGGCCCCCAGCTGTGCCGGGCCCCCACCCTGCACCAATCTCCCTGGTGGCCTCTCTCCTTGTCTTTGCAATCAGGGGTTCTCAACCTCAGCACTGGTGATGTTTGGGGACAGATAATTCCACATGGTGGGGCTGTCCTGTGCCTTGCAGGACATTCAGCAGCATCCTTGGCCTTTACACACTAGGTGCCAGTAACATCCCCTCCCTCAGTCGTGATGACATTGTCAATGTCGCCTGGTGGGGGCGGGGGCAGGCAAAATCACCCCAGTTGAGCAGCACTGTGCTAGGTCACTGCACCTGCTATTTCTAGCCCTTCCCCTGCATGCAGGTTGGTGTTGGCCAAAACCTCAGACCCAGGCTGACCAGTGCAGACACTGGGCACATCACATATTATCAAGAACATCTTTGATCCAAACCTTCCACTCTTCCACCCTTGCTCAGACTCTCAGCCTAGTTCATTCCCCCAACAGAGCCTTGGGCCACCCAAACGGGAGAGAGAGAAGGAGACCCAGAGCTGAAGACCCCGCTGTTGCAGCAGGCGGGAGGGTGTTGGTGGCCCAAGACACAGGGGTGGAGGGGCAGAGAGAGTGGCTGAGATTTGCCTGGATTCTCAGAAGGGCCAGGTCCAGAACCCAGGGCCCTGTGACCCCAGCCGGGCGAGCAGACGCCCCAGGCACCTGGCTGGGCGGCGTTGTTCATGATCCTGATGAGCCTTTCGGCCAGGAGATGGTTGTAGGTGGTCTTCTCGGCCGCGTTTGGCACTGGGAGCTGGATCCGCTCTAATTTCTCAGGATCCATGCCTGGAACAGAGAAAGGCCACCCCTATATTAGAAACACTCCACACTGGGGGAACATAGATCTAGAGAAACAGAGACCAGACACAGAGGAAACTACAGTCCTCCCCAACAATCGTACCTTCCAGCTCTTAACCACTAACTCAACTAGCTGGGCCCAACACTCAACAAACACTCCGGGCAGCAGGCTCTGAGCTGGGCAAGGCAGATGCCACTCTGCCCCTGATGGGGTGGCATTAGCAGAAACAGCCCAAGCTAAACCTTGATTACAGAAAGGTGCACCTACAACGAAACCAATAAAGCAGATCTGACAACAGGCCAAGGAATTATTTTTCCTTCAGTGAAAATCCAGCAGCTCCCCACCTGAAAAGGCACATCATTTAAAAGACAAAAGATGAGATGGGGGTGGGGAGGGTGCAAAGTCTATAACAACAGGCCACATTATCTTTTTTCCTAAAGAAGCACCTGGGAGCAGGAGTGATGGGAGACCTGTCAGGGTTGCTAGAAACGTCCAGGCCCTGAACAAGAGGTCTGCAAACTGCTCACCCGCTCATCTAGCACGGCTCTTGAAAATACACTTGTAGAAACAAACATTTGCTTGATCCAAGCTCAGAGAACCAAATGGATTGTTTATGCTTAAAGCACGTCCTTTCCTGTTATTCTACAAAAGGGGGGAAGGTGGCACTTCTCGGAACTCTTGAAATACGGCCCCTTGAGTATCGGATGACGCGTCATTTAGAACCTTGACAAAATAGTGGAAGATAGCATTGAAGAGCTGAGCGTCTGGATTCTGAGTAACTCCTGCACACACGTTGACGTAATAAACCATAACAATATATCTTGCCTCGTTGAATTCCTTCCAGCTCCCAGCGAGAGGCTAAGTCATACCAGAGACATGACGGGCGCGGGACAGCCCGAAGGCTCGAGTTGGTACTCCTCTCTCTCATGCTCCACAAACGTGGCTTCGTCAAAAAATCTGTTTGCAGTGAAAATGTAATTTGTGGATTCTGTACCCCCATCTTGATGCTAAATGTCCAACTCTGAAGTGTGCTGGCTTATAAAATGGCAAGAAGAATGTCAGCGGAATCTTTCCGGCATGTGTTTTCTCTAGAGCTGTCAGCACCATGCTAACATTTCACTAGCCTTTCATTTCTGGCCCTTTGCGAACTGCCAGTCAGTGGTTCTGGGGGAAGAAAGGCTCCTCTGCCTCCCAGGGGTGTCACCCAACTGTGTGACCCGACCATCCCGGCTCCACCTCACAGAGGGCAGAGGTGAGCCCAGCTGCTGGCTGCTCCGAACGTGGTGCTGGCCACAGAACCACAGAAAGGGGCAAACTGGTCTTGAATGTCCATGGAGAAGTCCATTTTGTCTCTTTCCTATTATTGCCCCCTCCCCCATGAGAATTTCTGGAAAATGAGAAAATCTGTGGCAAAATCTTCTATTGACAGGAAGACAAATGTTCCGAGATTCTCCTGACCAGTCCCCACTGGCAGCGCCATGCTCCGATGGGAGGGCCCCAGAGGACTGACTGCAACATTCAGTGAGGAAATGAAGGCCCAGAGATGTTAAGCTGCTTCCCCGAGGTCACAGAGCAAGTCAGAGGCACAGTGCGAACCACCTTCGGATGATTCCAAAGGGAGACTGGGTCCACATGGGAAGGGGGTGGCACCCCTACGCAGAGAGCCCAGGGGGCCTGCCGTCCCGTGCTGACAACAGCTACCACCTCCAAGGTGGCCTCCACGTCCCGGGTTCACTCTCTCCCAGGGAGAGAGTCAGTGTGGGAGGAGTTTTGTTTTGATACTTGACCTATTTGAAACTCGTTCTCCTCACCTATGAAATGGGAACACTTACAGTAACTACCTGCACCAGGACTGTTGTCAGGATTGAGGAAAAGCACTGTGTCACAGAGTGCTGTTACTGCCTGTTATCATGCACAATGGGAATTTTTAGTTTAAGCAAGGATTAGTATGTTTCCATATCGTCCATGTTACAAAAGGAAAGGAAGAATAAAAATCAAAGCTAAACTTGAGCTACAGAAGAAGGCCCAAAAAAGGCATGCTGAGCTGTTTGGGGCCCCTCTCAGGAGATGAGCTACTCAGGTTGGGTTCTGAGGGATGAATAGGAGTTTGCTTTGAGTTGGACAGGGAGGGCCAGGACTTGCCAGGCCAAGGGGGGACTGCGGGCAATGGAGCAGAGCTTGGGAGGGGCCATGAGGTAGAGGATGGGAGGGACAGGCAAGGCTTAATGCCAGGACCCCTGGAGAGTGATTCAGTGGAGGAACCCACAAGAGGCAGTCAGTGGCAGGTGATGTGATCTGGTTGTGCTACGGCTGACTGTGGGGTGGTCCCCACACTTCTGGCCCTTTCCCCAGCAGACCCACTACTGCAATACATTCCATGCGAGGTAGATTTGACCAACCGTGGAAGACAGAGAGCAGAGGCAATTCCACACAACATGTGACAAAACTGTACCAAACAAACAAAAAAATCCCCTTTTGAACATCTCCCTTCTTTCCCAAAGTTCCTTCCAGGCCAGGTGGCTCATTTCCTCTCCCCTGTGTCTCCCTTTCTCCCACCATAGGTGGCTTTTAAAATCCCCCGTTGCTCTGAACTGGTCATGCTGGCCCGTGGTTTTTAAGGCCTGTGCAGCAAGTCAAAGGCCCCAGACATTCCTCTGGCTCCAGAAGCCTTAGCAAGCAGCTGATGGCCACTGACGACCCAGTGTTTCTCAAGCAGGCCTCGCCATTTGCCAAAGTACTCAGTCGAAACAAACAACAAAAATCCCAGGTCTCTTTGGGCAAAGCCAGGGTGCCTTTGGGAGGAAGGAAGAGAGGATTCTGCTAAGAAGACAAGATTTCCTTCATACAGAAGCACTGAAGAAATGGTGACCACGAGCCAGGCATGTTACCTGCAATGCCTCATCTAATCCTTATGACATTCTATGAAGGAGGTAAAATTATTTCCATTTTATAGATGAGGAAACTGAGGCTCAAAGACGACAGGAGCTTGCCTGAAGTCACACAGATACTGGAAAAGCCCAGAGCTTAATGCGATCCTGTGACTCCCAGGCCACCTTCCACCCTCTCTGCTGTGTCCCATGACACTTGCTTGTTAATTCTTCTCTGCCCCTCCGCCTGCCCAAGCTACATGTGACAGGGTGTCTAGCAGTGTTCTTGGCACAAAGACAAAAGTCCATAAATGTTTGCTGAATTAATTAAATAAGTTTTAAAGGAGTTAACTAATTTCGATCAAATTTAACCCACTACAAAAAAGAGGGGGAGAGGATCAGACATATCTAAAACTTAGGGGAAAGCATACATAAAATAGAAGCTACAACATGACAACTCAGCAGAATAGCCCAACTATCACCACGCACAAAAGAGACCAAGAAGAAATAAACAAACTTATTAGCAATTGGTTATTGTGAGATGGTAAAATCATAGGCAAGTGAAAAAAATCTTATTCTCATTTTTGTCATTTTTGTTTTCTGTAACAAACATTACATCATCATCACTATTCTTAGGATGGCATTTAATTTGTGGAAAAGCATTTGATTTCGGTTTAAACCACCTTCCTGAAACAAAATGATGGCTGACAATTCTGAATGAATAAGGTCAACGTCACGGTGTAGCAGGGACATACATGTGAAAGGTAAGACAGCACACGGGTGCAAGGACACACACACACACACACACACACACTCCAGTGTTCAGTCATAAAAAGGCAGGTTTTGCTGTAAACCCAATAGCCTTTCTTTGCTAGTCATTTCCCTCTGACTGAAATAAACACTGGTGGATAACATATTATCTTATTTGTTTCAACCCTTAAGTGCCCAGTGACAGAAAAATTCCAAAGAAACCCCAATGCACTTCACGGGACCACCAGCTCGCCAACTTCCAGCAGACCACATGTCCCTGGCCCCCTCCCTCAGGCCCCCTCCCTCAGCCCTGCCTTGGGGCCAGAGCCTGCACCGCCCACGTAGGTCAAGATGGGTGTCCCTTCTCTGCAGGGCTGGGGGTGGACTCCCAACTAACTCATTCAAAGAATCCAAAATAGAAGGGAAGGGCGTGGCTCCGCAATGTGAGTTGTGCTTTCTGGATTCTTTCCTCTCAGCGACGGACCCCATTCAGGGCAGGGGTGCAAAAGACCCAGACCAGAGCTGCCCTAAGTCGAGTCAAACAGACAAACCTGGATAAAGAGACCATGAGAATACCAGGTAAATAACATTCCAACTTTCAAAATTTCTTTTGACCACGCAAGGTCTCCTTGGCTGCAGTCCCGCCGAGCACTGCCAGCTTTGGAAAACTATAAACCAACAATTTCGAAAGCTAACCAGATGTTGGGTCGATTTCCAGCGTACTTCTAGTTCTGATTATGCGTCAGCCAAGATCCAAAGCGACGTTTTCCCAGCTCTCTGTATGGCAAATGCCTCCCTTTATCCTATTACCTTCCAACCTTTCCCACATCACTCATCTGGCTACTTCTCAGTGAAACAAAACACAACAAAAAACACAAAAAGCCCAAGACTCCTCCTGGGTAAACAATGAAAGGAAGGGTGGGAGCAGAGGGTGGTGGGTGGACCGAGGAATCTTTAACACAAAAGCTACAAAACTCACCCCCTACCCCACCCGCCCTTGGACTTGACAAAAGAGCGAAGGCTGCATTTTCTATTACAGAAATGAACCAGAATTCATTATGTGGCCCAACTGAATCACGACAAGCGCCTTCCGCCAACCGGTCAACCCTTTCCACTGTGGGATATTCATTTCGGTGCAGCAACTAATCTATTATGATTTACTGGAAGGCCTGAGCTCACATTTGGTTTTTATTAACATTGCTTTTATGTTAAAATTGTCTATGAGGAAAAATCTATCAGAAAGAGGCCATCTCATTCTGGGGCCTTCTTGGGGATAAGGATCTGGAAACGAGACTGAAGGTCAAAGCAGCAAACCGCCCACTGCCTAACCAAAATCCCACCAGAGGCAGAGCCTGTGCCCACAGGCTGGGACTGCCGCGTTGGCCAGCTGGCAGCGCCCCACGAGGCAGCTCCCCCGGGCACCTGGGCCTCAGGGCACCAAACCTGAACTTTCTAGTTTCTTCTCCAAAACCGCTCCGTGGCCCATGCTCGCTGGTTCTGGAAATGGCACCATGCGCCACGCACACAGAGACAGGAGTCAGGAGCTCCCTCACCCAGACCCCTCCTTTGGTGCCCCTCCCATTCACATCTGCCAGGAGTCCTGTCCCCAGCCCTGAGCCTCTCCTTGTCTCCCCATCTTAGTGAACGGCCCCCACGGCTGACCAAGCCAAAGCGCAGGAGCCGTCCTTGACATGTCCCTTTCACGTCATTGCACCTCCCCACATCCAATCCATCAGCACGTCCTGGCTCCAGCTCCACAGTTGTCATAAACCCTCGGTTTCCCCCATCTCTACAGCCAACACCCTAATCCAATCCACATTATCTCTCGCCTGGGCTACTGCAGCAGCTTCCTAAGAAGGCTCCCAGCTTCCCCCCCGAGACCCACTTGCCACCCCCATTAACCCACTTTCCATCTAGTAGCCAGAAGTTTCTTTTAAAAAACTTCCATCGGATCACATCACTGTCCTACTTAAAAATCTTTTAGGGATTTCCTGCTGCAATTGGAATAAAATTTAAATTCATTTCACGGCCTTCAAGGCCCTTCATGATCTGGTCCCTGCCAGCCTGGCCAGCCTCACCTCGGCCTGCTTTCTGCTCCTCAAAGGTGTAAGCTCTTCCCCACCTTAGGGCCTTTGCGCATGCTGTTCCTGCTGCCTGGAGCACTCTTGTCCCAGATCTTCACAGAGCTGGCTCCTTCTCACTCTTAGGGTATCAGCTCTAGGTTCCTTCCTCAGAGAAGCCTTCTCTGACCACCCTGGCTGGTAACCGAGTAACCCCTGCACGACGGCCACCCGTTACTCCTCATCCTCTACTCTGCTCGTTTCCTTCTACCGCGTGTCACAATCACAACTGATCTTGTTGTTCACTTGAACAGGCTCACAGGGTTTGTTCCAGTGTCTGCAACAGTATCTTGCCCATCGCAAGCACTCAGCAAACATCTGCTGAATGGCAAGAAAGCCTTTCAGTTTCACCTCAGCCCGGCCCCATCGCTCCATTCCTCCCATCTTCTGGCTGAATGACTGTGAACCCGCTCTGAGGGGTGCAGAGTGGGTCAGACACTTTCCTGGCCCCACTGCCCTCCAGCAGCCCCCACACTTGTAGGAATGCAGGTCACAGTCGTTGCCTGCCCTGCGGCCTGCAGACTGGCTCCGGCCTGCCTGCTTCTCAGGGCACCTTGCTGCCAGGGACACGCTGCCGCTCAGCGTGGGGCCCGGGCAGCGATCCTACAGATGTGTCACAGGCTCTCTGCCACCCCCACCTTGCTCTGCCCTCTCCCTGCTCCCCTTCCCACCCTCTGGCTGCTTCTTCCCAGTTCCCTGACCCCACAGCCCAGGTGTCCTTAGAAATTGGGGCCTCACTCCTGCAGGCGGGGTCCATGCCCACCATCAGGCATGTGACCCTGAGCTGGACACTCTCCTCGTAGGACTTTCTGCCCAAGAGAGACAGCCGCTCTCTCGAGCAAGGGCCTCTGTCTGCCTGGAGCTTGTAGCCCGTGCTGAGCAAACGCCAGCACACAGCGGGAGCCCTGCACGCGTAATTCATCATGACCTACCGGATCATGGTCTTTTGGAACCAAAGGAGTTTTCAGACAAAACAGATGGTCACTTTCAAAAGAAGGCAAAGACACGTGAGCCACGTAGATAATATGACACTTGCCTCCTCAAAAACCCTTCAGAGCTTCCTGCCACATCGGAGCACAATCTGTTCCCTCTGCAGTCACCAGTTCTCACTGAGATGAGTCCCGGCCACGGTGCTGCCTCCCTCCGCCACTCTGGTCAGCATGCCTAACTGTCCCTGGGGCACCAAGCTTGTTGCCACCTCAGAGCCTTTGCTGGGGCCCCTTCTCAGTGCATTTTTCCCTCTGATCTTCACGAGGTAGTTCCTTCTCCTCACTCAAGCCTCCACAGGCCTCTCCTGAGTGCCCTGGCGGACACAGCACCCTGGGCCCTCAGCCTGCCCCACGCCCTCACCCAGTTTTACTTTCGCCACTGCGTGTCTCCCCACGTGGAATATCTTACTTGCTTGCTTACTAGTTTACCGTCTGTCTTGGCTGATAGAATGCAGACTCCACGAAAGCATTTGTTTGGTTCACTGCTGCATCCCCAGTATGAACGCAGTGCCTGGCATCTAACAGGGGCTTCCCAGATAAATGCGGGAAGGGTGGGTGAATCAATAAATGAGTAGCATTAGCAGAAAATGGAAGAAGGAAATAAATTCCCTCTAATATACAGTTCTATTCTTCTAAGAAGAAATCCCTAAGAAAGAGAGGTAGGATGCCCAGGCAGGAAGCTGGGAGAGTGTCTCTCCAGGCCACATGACTGCTGGCTGAAGGCACGCTACAGCACACACAGCAAGCCACGATGTCTCCACTCCTCCCACAGGCTGGGGCTCCAGGGAGGAAGCCCACCGAGAGAGCCAGCCACCCAGGAAACCAAGAGCTTGCCCACTGTACCTCGGAGCCTGGCATCGCCACCTCACAGACAGCACCTCCCTGCTGAGGCCCTGAGCACAGGATGCCAGGAAGAGAGCAGCCTTGGGGACCTGCCACATGGTGGAGAGGAGACCGATCAGCAAACTTTGGCAGAGTGCTGATCGAGTGCCAGGTGTAGGCTGGTACTGCAGCACCAGGAGAGCCCTGGTTTCTGCCTTCCGAGGCCTGGCAGTCCAGATTGGCAGACAGAACATGCAGAGAAAAAGAGGCATAAAAAAGCGCCATGGGAACTTCGTGGACATTAAAAACGGCTGCTCTTCCCAAGACACTGTCATGAACACGAAAAGACATGCCACAGACGGGGAGGACATCTTTGCAAAATACATCTGATAACGAACTTTACCCAGAATATATAAAGAACTCTTAAAACTCAATGATAAGAAAAAAGACAGCCCAATAAAAAATGGGCAAAGGATTTGAAAAGACTTTTCACCAAAGAAGATATCTATATGATAAATAAAGTACATGAAAGATATTCAACATCATTATTTATTAGGGGAATGCAAATTAAAATCACAGTCAGATACTATTATGTACCTATTAGAATGGCTAAAATTAAAAAGGTGACTATACCAAGTACTGGTGAGGATGTGAAGAAACTGAAACTTCCATACATTGGTGGTAGGATGTAAAATTATACGGGCACTTTGGAAAACAATTTGGCAGTTTCTTTAAAAAAAAAAAAAAAAAGCAAACATACACCTCCCATATGATTCAGCCACTCCATTCCTAGGTATTTATCGAAGAGAAAAGAAAACATATGTTCACACAAAGACTTATACACAAACACTTATAGCAGCCTTATTTGCAATGGTTAAAAACTGGAAACAACCCACAAGTCCATTAACAGACGAAGGGATAAAACAAACACTGTGGCATGTTCATACAATGGAAGGCTCTCAACAATAAGAAGAAAAGAACTGACACACACAACATGGATGAATTCTGAAATCATTATGTGGATTGAAAGACACCACGCAAAGAAGAGTACACATTGTATGATTCTGTTTACACAGAATTCTAGAAAATGCAAACTAACCTACAGTGACAGGAAGCAGATGGGCGCTGCTTGGGGAGCCAGGTGTGGGAGGAGAGAGAGGGCACGAGGAAACTTTTGAGGAGGTGGATATGTATATTGTCTTGATCTTGGGGTTGGTTTCGTGGGTGTTTACATATGTCAAACCTTGTCAAACTGTATACTTTAAATATTTGCAGCTTATTGTATACCAATTATACATCAATAAAACTTTTCTTTTTTTTTTTAAAGGTACTATATTTCTGGCCAAGATAGACTGGATTTACCCTCCTGATTCAAGCAACTTAGAAAACAAGACCAAACATATAAAACAATGGTTATCAGACTCTGGACAAATAGGCAGCATAGGAGAGTGACCCCTGAGAGAGAGAAGGAACAAAGGAGGTGGCCCAGGGACTACTCCAGCTTGCTGTCTGGGGAGAGCGTCCAGGCCTCAGTGTAGGGAAAGAAAACCCAAACCCACAGGCTCTCTGAGATGAGAAGAAAGAGTTTGGAGTCTGAGGAAGTCAGGTGGCTAAAATTTGAGGGAGAGAGTACTGAAGAGGAGGGAGCTGCAGAGAGCTCCGGAGATGTGCAGAGGGCTCCTTGTGAGGCTTCAGCTAAGTTCTGATCTGCGCGTGCACGTGAGGAAAGGGAAGGACCTACTGGAATGAAGCAGGTGGAGCAAACTCTGGAGCTCACACAGGCTGGCTAGTGCGGAAGGTCCCTCTAACCGTGGGACATTACACTGTGTAGAGTCTCAGTAGGGCACTGCCTCCCTAGTGGGGCCAAGTTAGCCCTAGACTACAGGCTGTCTGTCAGGACTGGCTCTAAAAAAGCTTCAAAGCAAGCCTCAAAAAGGACCAAACTGATTCCTAGTAACTTAACCAGAAGCCCCAAAATATTTTTAAAAAGAAAGAATCCAGTATTCAATGATGTTAAATTCACAGTAACCATCAACCAATCAAAAATTACCAGGCATACAAAAAAAAAAAGAAAAAAAAAGAGGTGAGATCCAAAAGCAGGAGAGAAATCAATGAGAGAAACCCAGCTAGAAATCACCAGATGACAGAATAGAAGAAATCAGAAGGGAAATTATAAAATATTTTAAACTGAATGAAAACAAACTGCATATATCAGAATTCACTGGACACAGCCAAAGCAGTGCTTAGAGGGAAATTTACAGCATTAGATTCACATTATAAAAGAAGAAAGATTTAAAAATCAATGACTGGTACAGAGAGGGTATGAGGGAAGTTTTTAAATAATGAAAGTGTAATGTATCCTAATAGTGGTGGTATTCACACAAATTCATACATGTACCAAAATTCACAAAACTAAATATTAAAAAATGAATTTTACTGTATGTTAATTTAAAAAATAAAATAAATTGAATAGCTTTAAAAAATCAATGATCTAAGCTTCCATCATAAGAAACTGTAAAACATAGAATAAATTAAATTGGAAATAAGCAGCAGAAGGTAAGAAATAAACATAAAAACAGAAATGAATGAAATAAAAAAAACAGTAAAACAATAAAAAATAGAGTAGCAATAAAGTTGATATAATCCTCTAGCCAAACTGATCAGGGAAAAAAAAAAAATGAAGACCCAAAACATCAATATCATGAACTAGAGCGAGAACATCACTACAGATTCCACAGACAATAAAAGGATAGCAAAAGAATATTATGGACAAGTTCATGCCAATGAATCTGACAGTTCAGTTGAAATGACCTGTTCCTCGAAAGACACAAATTACCAAAGCTCACTCAAGGAGACATAGACAACCTTGAAAAGTTCTATATCTACCAAAAAAAGTGAGTGGTTAAAAACCTTCCCTCAAAGAAAATTCCAGGCCCAGATGGCTTCACTGGTTTAAGGAACATTTAAGGAAAAAATAACTCCAGTTCTACAAAAACTCTTCCAGAAAATTCAGGAGGAGGGAATATTTACTAATTCATCCCACAAGGTAAGCATAACCCTGACAGTAAAACCAGACAAGAGAATTGCAAGAAGACTATAGACCAGTATCATTCATGAACACAGATGTAAAAATCCTCAACAGAATTTTAGCAAATCAAATCCAGCTATGTATATAAAGTGCCACACGAGGTGGTACTAACCTGGAGTGAACATCACCTGAAAGGATCAGAGAGAGCTTCCTGGAGAGGTGACTTTTGGGCGGAACCTTGACAGACAAGCAGAATTTCAATAGGTTGTGATGTTGGGGAAGAGAATATGGCAGGAAAAAACACAAATAAGAAGGTGGCAGCCTGTCCAGGAGCAGGGTGAATGCCAGGCTTCCAAAGGTGCTCCTTTTCCTGGGAACAGTCCCAGACCCAGGGCTGAGCCCCCTAGGACCAAGTCTGTGCTGTGTGACCCTGTCCCCCAACCATAACTGACTGTTCCAGAGTTAGACACACCACCAAGCTCAAACAATCAGATTTTTTGTCCAAGAATTTGAAACTTGAATGGAGTCAGACTCCCAGCCTGGGATTTGCTGGGACCAACTCAGAGCCCTTGAGGGATGGTCCATGAACTTTTGCTGTTGAAGTCCCCAAAGCTGGTTGGTTCCTGTCCTTTGCTAGGCTTTTCAGCAATTTCTTGGATCCTGTGAACTGCCCCAGGGGCCTTCCTATAGACTTTCCATTTTAGCTTAAGTTGACGAGAGGCAGTTTCTGCTGCTTGCAACCGAAAGAACATTCAAGAGTTCAGTGATTACCATGAGAGCCGCTACCAGTTTATCTCTATGAAAAATTCTGTCATTGCATAAAAATGTGAAAAGCCCTGAGCCAGAGCCAAAGGTCTGTAAAGGGAAATCCTGAGACTCAGATCAAACCTACCTGACAGGTAGGTGCAAGCTGGATACCCCAAGTGACAGGTACAGAAGGGTGGAGTTTAAGGGAGCAAGGCAGGGACTAAAGGTTTCTGAATGGGGAAAGGCTATGATCAAAGCAGTCTTATTGTAAGAAGATTATCTGGCAGTGCTATAGAGGAAGGATTATAAAATGGCAATGTGTCTGACCCCTCAGAGAGGCTGCTAATTAATTAGTGCAGGTATGAGACAGTGGCCGCTGGAGTGACCTGCCCAGACTTCTCTTGCTCCCGTGCCTTTCTCATCTCCAGCACCTAGCTTGGAGCCAGGCACTGAGCAGGCACTCAATTAAAGTCTGCTCATCAGATAGGCTGAAAAGGAAAAATTGACAAAACTTGATGACTAAATGCTGGGATCGAAGGAGGGAAAGAGCTAAAGGTCGTGGCAGTTTCAACCTTGGTTGGCAACTTCAACTGAAACAGAAATGGCAGGAAATGTGACCAGGTTGGGGTACATTTATGGGTTATGAGTGTAATGGTGGACAGTCTATTTCAAGGTATTGTTGAAACACCTGAGTAGGAGTCTCCAGCATGTAACTAGCAGGAGCTAAGACTGCAGAGCCAGAATGAGGAGTGCATAGGGCACGGGGGTGGGGGAGTGGTAGGCATTCATGGGTAGGAGCCGGTCAGCCTCATGGAGTTTGGTTTGTCCTTAGTAACTGAGGCCCCTGTGTGCCAGACACCGAGCCAGGACCTGGAGGGGACCACAGAAGCCATGGGAGTGAACAAGACAGTGGAGGAAAATGTCAGCAGCAGGATTTGGAGCTGACACCCTTCTTTTAAAAGTCTTAGGCTGGATTTACAGACTTGCACCTGAGTACAATGACTTCCACCTGAGTGGAGTCGGCATGGTTCATCCTGTCTATAGTAGGCAACGCCTGGAAATAGTCTCAGTGCCGTTCAGGAGGGGATGGCAGAACAGGTGATGGCACAGGCATATGGTCAAAAAGAACAGGCAGTTCTGCATGGACAGAAACCCCTGTGCTGACACATGATGACGTGGGAAGAGAGGGTAAAAAACTGACATACGGACACCTCCGTTTACGGTTAAGAGGAGGGCAGTCATAGAAATAAAACCACATACACTCCCACTTGGGTTTGCTCAGCTATCTTTAAAAAGACACACAAGAAACTGGTAGCATGAACTGCCTTTGAAGAGAAGAGCTGGGAACAAAGGTAGAGGGATACTGTTTTCACTATATATTCTCCTGCTACCAATCAGCTTTATCATGATTAACGATTTAAGAATAAATAGTTTGAGTGCACTTTAGTATCTCTAGCCATAAGGCTGTCTTAGTAAAAATCAACTCCACCTATTCCCCAATAAGCTCAGGAAAAACCTACTCTAACATCCCTTGATGTGACGTCTCTCTGCTCTATGCCCTTGGCAGGGGCTAGAAGAAATAGTCCTAAATTCTTCTTTGAAGAGATTCTGACGTGGAGGCTTCAGAACACACCTGTCAAGCTGGGGCTGGGGGGACATCAGCGATTATTCCCAGGAGTTGGCAGCGACAGCGCGAATGAAGGAATCCTAATGCGACCTGACGACGCGATAGGAGCTGGATCCTGGCCACACAGCCCCAACAGGAGAAGCCAGCGAACCACACCTTTCTTCAGAAAGGAAACCTACACTTCCACAAAATCCACCCAGGGTCTATTTTAGCTCTAAACCCAGAGTAAGAACATCAAGTATTATAAATAGCAAAACCAAGATTACCATTTGACTGATTTCAGTTCTGATGTTAGGAAAGAGGTCGGATGCTAAGTCAGTTGTAAATCAAGGGGTCGAAAGAAAACCACAGTGTGAACACAGTCATACGGGGTTAGGCAGTCAAAACTTTAACCTCCCCGCCTGCCCCCATATTGCCTGAGTAACCAATTCCTGTGGCTTCAGTTGGTAGAAAATCACCTGAGAAATTCTAACGAGGCTGAGGAGTTTTGTGAGAATCCACCAAAGCCAGAAAGGAAATCCTGTGTGGAAAGTGCCTTTCCTTTCCCTCCGCGCAGCAGATGGGAAGGATGGTACCGAGGACTCAAGGACAGCCAGGAAGGCAGCGAGGTGCAGGAGCTTACCTTTATTATGCGACATGGCGTAGAGGAGGCAGAGCACAAAGAGGGCGTGGTAATCGTCATCCGGGCTGTCCAGGGCGTGGTATACCATATCCAGGAAGGGTCTGGAAAAGAGGAGGGGCATATGTGAGACCCGTGGCGCACGGGGGTGAACACCTCCCCTCTCCCACCTGCACGTGGGGCACAGCTGCCCTTGCCTCTCGCAGCTCTGCGCTCATTTAGGCCACCTGTGTGTAGAGAGGCCACTGTGTGCCCAGCTCAGCACTAGGCACCGAGGCCACAGAGACGAATGAGAGACAGCTCTTCCCATGGAAAGCTGCTATGTAGAGGGGAAACTGACCAAGGAACAGAGCACTTAG
This sequence comes from Cheirogaleus medius, assembly GCA_008086735.1. Taxonomy (NCBI): domain Eukaryota; kingdom Metazoa; phylum Chordata; class Mammalia; order Primates; family Cheirogaleidae; genus Cheirogaleus; species Cheirogaleus medius. The sequence continues at coordinate 7,067,137 of VBSM01002153.1, read as the reverse complement.
TCACTCAACAATCATCCATCAGGTGTCCCAGACACTGGGGATAATTGATACAAAGTCCCTGCTCTTTGGTGCTTCCATGCCAGTTGGCTGAGACAGAGAACAGACAGCACTCCAAAGTGATGTGTGTCACAAGAGAATGAAGAAAACAAGCAGTGTGATAGGCTAGCAATACCAGACAAGGCATAAACAACAATCTGAACAAGTTCAAGAACATGGGCCCTAGAGCTAGACTGTCTGGATTCAAATTCTGATTTTGCCTCTTCTTAACTGCAAACCTTCAGGCAAGTTACTTAAAAACCTCTCCATTTCCCCACCTGTATGATGGGAATTAGAACCTCACGGGGTTAATGGGAGGATTCAAGTGCAGTGATGACTAAGAAGCATTTAGCACAGGGCCAGATACTGTGGAAGGTGCCAGTACCTGGGAGCTGCTATTTGATTTCTATTTTAAACATTCCAAGGGCACTTCTCCATGCTTTCTTGTTGGCAGGGTCCAGGCCCAGCAATTTTTTGGACCGACTTTCCCTGACTGGTAAGAATCAATAGCAAGGTCTCTCACCTCTGATGTTTTGTGGGCGAGATCTATAGAGTGACTGAAAATACCGAAACCACACATCCCAAATGCTGCCCTTCCAGGTGAAGGGCTGGCCAGGAAGGTCCCCTCAACACAAAGATAACAGAACATGCCCAGCTCTGGCCGTAGGCAGGAGGCTCGCATGACCGTCTGCAGCTGCCCCCTCTGGATGCTGGGCTGAGGCCAAGAGAGCAGAGCACCTCAATGGGTGACTAAGGGCACATTTAATCCCAAAAGGACACACAAGCTACTATCAACATCAGTTGCCTATAGGGAGTGAAACTGGGTGGGGTGGAGAAACAGGGAGACTTTTCATTGTAGAACTTTTGCTACATTTTTGGATTTTGAACTCTATAAAATGTATCACCAATACAAAATATTAAATTGAAAAATGCAAAAGTAGTGAAAATGTACTTGTCTTAACATTTCAAATAAACATGAGACACATCAAATTTTTTTTAAAAAAACCTTAAAGGAGACATTTATGTTTGGTGCCTGTTTCTCCAGAGCCCTAAATGGGTCAGCGCCTTTCAGATGTGTTGATGGTTTTGCCATGTGTAGATCTGGGATTTTGAAAGCCTCCAGCAATGACACTTACAAACTTAAGAGCGTGATAAAGTATAACACGTTTTATTGTAGACCAGCAACTTGAAATGTGGATTACATTTTCATTTGAGAATAATATTAACAACCAAATGCCAATAGCAGCGGAGGGTTGGGTGGATGTAACATCTTTATAAGACGAAGTGTTATAAAGCCATTAAGCATTTTGCTTACTAAGAGTATAACAAAGTCAGAAAGATGCTCAGGGTTTGATATTAGGTGGAAAAAAGAAGGAATAAAAAAAGATAGACATGGAATGGTCCAAGCTACTGGGGAAGGGAGGGCAGAATTCCCAGAAAGTTGACACTAAAAAAAAACTGGTAAGAAATAACTAAAATGGTAGTAAAAGTTGCCTTTGAATGCTGCTATCATGGAGACTTTTTTCCTCCTTCTTTATACTTTTCAAGATTTTTCATTTTCTAAATGGGTTATTTTCATAATATTTAAAAGATTTTTTAAAGAATAATTAAAAAAACCAATATTTTGAATGTTTCTCATTTCTTAGGCTTATATTTAATGACAAATGCAGATACAGCTCATAATATATGGGGAATATAAGAATAGTCTACTTTTTACTATGCTGTTTCTTGGGGCAAGCAGACCAATGTGACAATCCAATTCACATCCTAGAGAAAAAATGGCCACATTCCCTATCCTCAGCACCCTCCCTGCCAGGAAATCAGGGGACAGAGGATGTAGCAGTTTCTCACAACCAGCAACTATCCACCCCAGCCAGTCTCTTCCCTGGCCTTCAGCCTCAGAGAAGAGCAGAGATTGGGTCCAGAGGTTCCAGGGCCTGCATGTGGCCTAATTCAAGGCACCTGAATCAGCTTCCATTATAAGCCATGTGGTCGAAGATGCCCAAAGTTAAGAAACAATCCCAATCAATTCTAAGAAAACCCCTCTCTTCCCTGAAATTTGGAAAAAAAAAAAAAAAAAAGAAGTTATAAACCCCAATCTTCAAACAACACTTTGGTCTGGTTTTTTCCTTTTGAGGGGGGAGTGAAGAAATACATGGGTATTTCTTAGCAAAGCTATAGTATACTATAGTATAGCAAAGCTATAGTATTACCATACTGTGCGAAATATGTGCTCTGTTTCCTTTTATGAGATCCTAAGAAACTGAACACATCATGACAGTATTCATCTAAGAGCAGCACCTAATATTCTAGTAAGCAGATACACTTGCAGTTGCTTACGCATTCTCCACTGCTAGTCACTGGTGGCTTTTCCAGTTATTCATATTCTAACCAATGCTGTGCCAAGGTTGTCCCCAAACTTCTGTATTTAGAACGACTTCCTTAATTATCAGGGCTTTGGGAGTAGTTACATTTTTTGCTGCTAAGCAAAATCTAAAAGGCCTTTATATAAGTTATAACAACTGATAGCTCACATCATACTCCAATGGTTTTTTACTTAACAAAACCTAAAAATGGCCCCCTTGCACATCTGTTAAAAATTAATCCCATCTGTTAATAATTGAAATATTTGCCAAGCAAAGAGACAAACAGGATGTAGAAGGAAAAATCAGTGGATTTCAACTCTTCACTTCAAGTTGTATTAACAAATAGGATGGACTGTGTATTTCTACCACCCCACCCTAAGGGCTCGGGTAGTGAATGCCTCGCAGGCTGACAGAGAAAGCCTATTGTGCATTTGTTCACTAACACTAAGGTAGTGTTAATAAGGAAGTTATTGCAGGCATCTGTGCAGTGGGCCACTTGATAAGGAAATAACTGAGAGGACGCCCTCCTAACAGTTCTCTGCATACTTTGGAAGTAGCCTTCCACCCAATGCCATTGTGGAGGGGTTGGTGCTACAGCAAGGTTCTGGGAATTGGGGAGTTGCCAAGGTTTAAGAAGATGTAGCCACAGCAGGCCGTCACTGAAATGAACAAACAGCCACAAAGGCGACGGCGGACAGCAGCATTCAGTCGTGCCAGCTGAGTCATGCGGGCAGGCCCTAGGGACGGTGGGGTGCGTGGCCGTGAATGAACCAGGCAGGGGCATCCAAGCCCGCCTCCCGAGGGCATCCTTTCTGGGATCACCAGAGCGTCTCCAGGAGTGGCCAGTGGGAAGTGTGGCCCACGTCCTTAAGATGCGGCCCAGCTCCAAAGTGCTCTGGTGTAGTGCTGCCCTATCCTGGCCAATCTCTTTCCAAGGGGTGAGCACTACAGTGTCAAGTGACGGCTCTGTCCATGTGCCTCTTGAGAGGAGCCGTGCCTTTGGGTGGCCCGAGACTGCAGAAGCTGGGAGAGGAAAGGAGGCAGCACGACCTGGCTGGGAGACAGAAGAGGCCCTGGCCCAGGCACTCAACCTTCCCGCTGAGCCCGTCTGCTCTTCCCGAGACCACGCTAGGCAGGGCGGCGCAGCTACCTGCTCCATTGCGCACTGTCGTAGCTCGTGGCCGCAGCGCTCTTCTCCTCGTCCGTGGTGTTCTGCTCCTGCACAGAGGTGCTGGCGGCCAGCTCTGAGAGCTTGCTGCGTTCCATGATCACCATCTCGATCTCTGGAAGCCAACACGGAGACCGGGATGAGCCCAGACAGCTTTGCAGACCTAGATTTATACACACGCTCATATTCAAGAATAGCATGCATATATCACACCTAACGCGTCAAGCAAATGTCCAACAGTGGTGATCTGAACACCAGCAACACACTGGAGGAGAAATGAGATGGAGGCCAGAACCTCTCTTTCCACTCATCTCGGCAACACCAAGAAACGTTTTGATAACAAAACACAAATTGCAATCACTTATTCTACTTCAAGATTTTAAAAACATATCTGTTTTACTCTACTGATACCACATTTCCTTTCCAAAGGATTTGGGGTAGCTGAAAAGACAAGATACGTGGTTAGGAAACATAACCAAACTCACGGATGATATTCTGAAGCTGCTAACATTTTAGAAAAGGCTCTGATGTGACTGAAGCCTTCCCTTTTCCACCTGCAACTTCTGGAAGGCAGAGAGAAGTTAGAAACCTTGCTGCCTGCCCCCCACCCACCCACCCACACACAATTAAACAAGGGCAACTTGTTGCAACCAACTTAGGCATGGATGTATTTTTATTTTTCAGAAAAAGTTATGAACCACTAAAGAAAGACATCTTGGATTAAAGATGGATGGTGGTTGGGCTTCACCATGTCCCTGTCACAGAGTTCTCTGTCATGTGGGTGTGGACTTTCAGTCAGCCAGTCCTTGGAACTCAGAATTCAGGTCATTATTTAGGTCATTTTCCCCATCTTCAGGAGATATAATGGAGGGAAAAAAAGACGATGAAATGTGAACCTACATTTCTGTTTCTGGAAGGATGAGAATGCATAACTTGGGCTCAGACATGGCCTCCACCAGGTCCTCCCCCAAGGCTCGTGCCAGGCCTCCTAACTGGCCTCTGCTTCCTTTCTTTCTCCCCTAGTTTGTTGTCCACATGATCCCAATGTGATTGGAAGGAAATTAGCTCATGTCACATGTCACCCTTCTGTTCAGAACTTCCGATGTCTTCCCATCACACTCAGGATGGAATCCGAATGCCTTCTCAGGGTGTGGGCCTGGCCCCCGTCCACCTCTGATCTCACCTCCGGGTCCTCTCTGCCTTGCTGTCTCACGTCACTGCTGCTGTGCTGGGCGTCTCACTGTCTCTTCAACACCCAAGACTGTTCCCACCCCAGGAACTTCACACAGCAGTTTCCTCTGCCTGGAAGGCTCTCACCAAGGTCTCTCCTGCCCAGGGTGACTCCAGTGCATCACTCAAGGCTCAGCTCAAATGTCACCTCCTTGGAGACATCTTGGATGCCCACTCCACCCATTTTTTTCTTTACATCTTTTAAAATTATTCTTAATTAAGACTCCACACTTTGTTCATATTTCATTAATTTTTCCCCAATGTCCTTTTTCTGTCCAAAATCAATGGTTGAATGTAGTTGTCATGCTTAGGCTCCTCTGGACTGCGACAGTTTCTCAGACTTTCCTTGCTTTTGATGACCCAGACAATCTGAGGAGTACTGGTCAGGGATTTTGAAGAGTCCCTCGATCTGGCTTTGTCTGATGTTTTTCTGATAATTAGATGGGGGTTATGGGTTTGGGGAGGAAGACCCCAGAGGGGAAGTGCTCTTTTCATCACATCGTATCAAGGTCACATACTGCCAACATGATTTATGATTGCTGATGTTAATCTTTAACACTTTGCCAAGCTAATGCTGATCAGCTTTCTCCACTGGAAAGTTAGTTCTCCTCCTTGCATACCACACTCTGCGGAAGGACGTCAGTTAGCACAGGTCATAGTAAAGAATGGAGAGCTATGTTCTATTGTAAGTATCTTACACAAATTATTTAGAATTCTTCTGTACAAGAGACTTGTCCTCCCTCCCCCTTTACCTTGATTTTACTTCACAGCATTTGTAACTACCTGGATTTTAAGTTCTCTACTGTGCTGCTTGTTTGCTGTCTTCCTTCCTCCACTAGAATGGGGGCGGCGTAAGAGTAGCTGCCTTACCTGTCTTGTTCTCCACTGTACCCCCAGTAGCTAACACAGGGCCTGGCACAGAGGGGGTGCACAACAGGTATCTTTTTAACAGATAAATGGATGACTGCTCTAGCCCGATGCAGGAAGTTCTGGCAGTAGGCAGGGCTGGCTCTGTCCTGTGGCCATAGGTCCACCTCCGCTGCAGCTGCCAGTTCCCCTATTCTAGGCACAGCTCTGTCCCTGCCTGGCTGACAGAGTGGGAACACACGTCTGAGGCCTCCTAAGGTTACAGGGTCAAGCCCTAGTGCCGTAGCCTGGAGGCCACGTCTGCCGAGACATGGTCGTCCCCTTTCTGTCTTTTGAATTTCCCTGGACACCATCAGAATTCTGGGGCAGAGGAGGGGTTAAAGATAATCCAGTCAAGCGCTCATCTAATGTTTTAAGCAGCTGTTTTGTTGGTTTTTTTTTTTTCAGACAGGGTCTCACTCTGTCGCACTGGGTAGAGTGCAGTGGTATCATAGTAGCTCCCTGCAGCCTCCAACTCCTGGGCTTAAGTGATCCTCCTGCCTCGACCTCCCAAAGTGCAAGGATTACAGGTGTCAGCCACTGTGCCCAACCTGAATATTAATTTTGAATGACAGTTTTCCGGGGCACACCACCACAGTAAGCAGAGGGGAGCAGAGTTGCTCTAGATAAAGGGTGGTGGGTACCAAGCATCCCTGACTACTCCATGAAGGCTCCTTTCTGGAATTCTGGGGCTTCACACAAAACTGCCTGAAAGCCATGGGTTTGGTCCAACCCTAGATACTGTATGTGCGAGAACAGAAACCCCGAAGTGCAGTGACTCTTAACACAGCTGGAAATGCAGCACTGAAACCAGGACTGCTCCCCCTTCCCCATCCCCGCAGCACAGCCTGGGGCAGGACCAGGCCCACAAGGGCCACTCCGCGCAGAACAAGGTTTCTGAACCTCACTCATCCAGACAGCACAGTTGTGGAATGAGCTGTTCCACTTAGATTAATCTTCTACATGAATACAGATCAGTTCTTCCAATGTCAAAACAGGTTTTCACCCCCTTCTTTTTAACAACTGTATCCAAACAATCCTTTAAAGTACTGGTTCTTACCTACAGTCTGCCAACTCCCTGAACCTGTATGCGCAATGCTCCGTGGGCGTGGGAGTGGTGGTTGGTAGGTTTTAGGGAGAAGCTCTCCCCAGATTCTCACCACTCTCGTGGATTTTGTGGCTCTAAAAGGGGGTGCGCCAAAGAGGGTCTGACCTTTCCTGATGATTCAGGGTCACCGTGAATCACACCAGGACTGTGCTGTTTCTGGGCCCCCAGCTCCACTTGTCCCTGCTGACACTGTGCCTACATCAGTGTGGCCTGGCTTCCCTGCATGTGCATGTGCCACGCTGCTGTCGCCCGGGAAGGAAGCTCAGTGGGCTCATGTGGACACAGATTTCCACTGCTGGTCACTGAGACCGGGACTCAGGCTCTAAGGATGGATTACTGGGGCCTCTTCTGAACCCCAGTAGTTACACTATGAGCCATCTTCCCTCACCAACCAGCCTTCCATTTTGGAGTTTGAAGGAACTGCAGCAATAATGTAGCCTTTTTTTGCTCAAACTTCAGTTATTTGCTTGCCTTTATGATTTTTGTCATGTCTGTTGCTGCCTATACTGTTATGTATTTAATCATTTTATTTGAATCATCTCACTTTTTCCCCACTTAAATACAGTTTAAAAGGAAACTATAAATCCCTATTATACCCTTCGGCCTAGCCGTCCACTTGGTATTTATTGGGAAGACACACCTCCAAGAGCATGGAAAAGCACAGGCGGAGGGTATTCACTGCAGTGTTATCTGTAACTGCAAAGCACTGGAAACTACCTAAATGTCCCGGCCAGAGAGCCTGGTGGAGTGAACTATGGTCCATACATGCTGTGCAGCTGTAGAAAGGAATGAGGAAGACCTCTGATGACAGAGTAATTTCCGGTGATATCGCTAAGTGAAAGAGCAACATGCCTAAGGACACATATAGTATGCCACCCTGTGTGTAAGAAAGAAAGGAAAAGAAAACACATGCAAATATGCTTATTTTTACAAAAAGAAACACAGGAAAGATACTCCAGAAGACAATCGAGTTGGTTATCTACAAGAGATGGTAGAAATGAGGTGGAAGGGATGTGGGACGGCGTGGGGGGGGGTGCTTCTTTGAACATACCTTTTTCCATAGTTTTAAGTTTGTTAATATTCTGTATATTTTAAAAAGGAAATGAAATCAGTAAGAATGGGAAGGGAGAACCCTAAACTGGAAGAAAAAAAAAAAAAAAAAGGACCCAAATTTATTTAAAGGTGAATGCTACATTTACCCTGGAGGGAGAAAAGAACAGAAGGACGCACAGACTAATCCAAGGAGCTTATGAACACAACACAGCAGGTCTTATAATAATGTCATTTCATTCAATGTCATTTCATTATAATGTTCATGAAGAAAGAAACCTGATTCCCGGCTGAGGTCACTGTCTGTGTGGGGTTTCCTCCCACAGCCCAGAGCTGTGCACATCAGGTTAACTGGCATGTCTACACAGTCCCAGTCTGAGTGTGGGTGCGCCCTGTGATGGAATGGCATCCAGTCCAGGGCTGGTTCTCGCCTGGCGCCCTGAGCTGCCAGAATAGACTCTGGCCAAGAGAGACCCTGAACTGGGATAAGTGGGTTGGAAAATGAATGAATAAATGAATATAAATGATGTCCAAATAAAAATTCATAAAGCAGACAATAATCATACAAATGCATGACAATAACCGATGCAGTATGAAAGCACTCGGGAGCCCACCATATTTGTGATTGCTTTTGAACTGCGTGGCGGTAGGAGAGGCTCCTGGCAATTTTCCCTTTGCAAACATTTATTTGTTCATTTTACCCACTGTCACTACGACCGCTGTCACTCACTGATTCACCAAAAACTAGATAAATAATTATCTTACTTGTAGCTCACATGTATTTCAATGTTTAATATTAGAAGTATCTTGGGTCTTTATTTACAAGTTTGGTGATGTTTTATGATCAGAAGTATGCCATGGAAACTTAACTTCTGTTTATGTCGATTAGCCTATGGGTAAAACTGGTTTATTTATATGACGTTTCCCTTTAAGTTGCAGTTTTCAAGAACCTACTGATGACATCAAAGGAGGACTTATTATACTTGACTATACACCCTTGGCTGTGGGATAAAGTACTGGAGTGGACATGGGGGAGGAAGAAGAACTGCAATATCTTGAACTCTGTTTATTAAACAATAAACAATTCTGAGCGGAACAGTTCTGAAGCTCTTTTAGATGTATCATAGGATTGAACAAATAATTGTGTTGACGCTGTTGGGAGCCAGGGCTCTTACTGTGGAAAAAGAGACATATAAATCTGGAATGGGTGAGGATAAGGAAAAACCCTGTATAAATTGATTGGAATCGGAGGTACTAGTGAACTTATGATTTCTAAAATATATATATGTATGCATGTATAAATATGCACTTTGTGTGTATATATAGGTATTTCCTAGCTTTGTGGAAAGGGCCAAATAGCAGAAATCCCAGTAGCAATGAGCTTATGCAGTGCCCAGATCTTGGCCTCTAATGCCATTGACCATGGAGAGGAACCAGAGCTTTTCAGAGAAATGGCTAATTCCAGGGATGGGCAGAGTAGGTACAAGATGAACACAGAATACCTTGTTATATCAGAAAGTGTAAGGGACTGCTCGAAAAAATGGTGGGGGCTTATTACAAGGACAGAGCAGCAGGCTTGAAAGGGTTCCCACAGGCCAACTCGGAGACAATTTGAGCACCGAAATAATTAAATACAGCAATAAAATATAAACCATTAAAAAACTGGAATCCATGAGTCAATGTCAATAAGATAAATAAATAAATTAGAAGAAGGAAGGGATCTTGCTCAGAATGCGGGGAGCTGACTTTTAACCACAAAGAGAATGTTAAAGTTGGAAAATCATCATTCTGTGATCATCATGGCAAAGATGGATCAGGCAAGGCTCATCAATGAACACCAAATCTAGGAGGAATTTTAGGGGCACAGGGCATCTGCATGATCTCAAAGTGTCTTCCCATGGACTGCTTATTACTTGTGATGGAAAAAAAAGTAGTTAAACAGTGGAGAAACTTACGCCTGATCACTTAACCAGGTGGCCAAACGAACATCACCCAGTAGGGACCGAAGGACGTCATGTGCCTCCCAATGTGACACCCTGAGAAGGACATGACATCATCCATGCCATATTCCAGCCAAGAATGCGTAACCTCAGTATAATCACGACACATCAAAGACAAAATGAGGAACACTGTATTAGAACAAAGGTGAAGGAGGTTCTATGTTCTTCAAAAAAAGTCAATGTTGTAAGAGAGAAAGAAAGGCTGTGGAAACGTTCCAAAGTAAAGGAGTCTAGAGACATGACAACTGAAGACACCACCCGACCCTGGATTGGATCTGCAAGAGAGAATATGCTAGAAAGGACACCATTAGGCCAGCAAATACAAGTGGAACATGAACAGCAGGGAGTGCCATGAAGCCGACATAGTATCCTGTACTGTGGGTACTTCGGAAGGAAAGGGGTGTGATGGATGTGGCTTATCTTACGCCCCCAGAAAGTGTGTATGTGGGAGGAACGTGTGCAGAGAGAGAAAACACAAATAGGAAAGCAAAAGGCATAAAGTGTTATAGGTTGAAACAGGTAAAGGGTAAAGGTGTGTTCTTTATATTATACTATTTTTGTTTTTGCAACTTTTTGTAAATTTGAAATTATTTCCAAATAAAAAAATTACTATGATAAGGATAAAACCAGTACAAATAGAAAGCAACTGTAAAAAATATACATGATGAACAAACAAAAAGGTGCCAAAGCCTGTAGTGTGCACTTAGAAAGGGAGATTCACAAACATCAGGGAGGTATTAAAGACCTGTCACACCACATACATAGCCCCCCTCACTGCCCCGCCTGGAGATAGTCACTCAGAATTAGAGCTCTCTCACTATATTCTTTAAGGCCCTCTCTGCACCACCTAAAACCATCTCCATATCCTGCAGTGGGGGCAATGATGATCTACCCTAACCTCTGCACGTTACAGCAGGGGAAACTGAGGTACAGAGGGATTAGGTGGTGGGCTCTTCTCCCTGCCCTGCCCACTTGCTGCATCATGGAAACAGTGTCAGTTCCCCTGCTGGGTGCCTTGGCCCATAATCTCTACCACTCCAGCACCTAGCCTGGACCCCACTACGCAACTGAAGTCTCCAGCCTCTGGGAGTCAAGTAACGCGCTCACAATCCCGCAGCTTGTGATGCTGCAAAACTGGGAGCAGGAACCCAAATCTCTGAATCTCGCTTTGGTGGGCCCTGCCCAGTCCCTCCATAGCTTCTCTTGTTTCTGCAAAAGCCTCAAAGGTGAGAAAGGATTTGTACACCCACATTCATAGCAGCACTGTTCACAATAGCCAAAAGGTGGAAGCGATCCAAGCACCCACCAACAGAGGAATGGATAAAAAAAATATGGTCTATCCATACAATGGAATTATTATTTTGCCTTAAAATGGAAGGAAAAGTCTGGCACATGCTACGCCATGGATTAACCATGAAGATGTCCTGCTAAGGGAAGTGGGCAGGCACAAAAGACAAATACTGTACGATTCCACTTAAATAAGGTACCTAGAGTCAAATCCATAAAGACAGAAAGCAGAATGCGAGTTACAGAGGAGAGGGGGAAATGGAGAGTTGTTTAACGGGCAGAGTTTCAGTTCTGGAGATGCATGGTAGTGATGGTTGTACAGCAATATGAAATACTTAACACGACTGAACCGTGCACTTAAAAATGGTTCAGATGATAAATTTAATGTGATTTATATTTTACCACAATTTAAAATAAAAAGCAGGAAAGGCCACATCTCCCCACTGTTGTCCAGGCAGTGGCTGTGCTGCCAGGGGCCGGTGCAGGCCACGAGAGGCCTGAGGACCCTCAGGACCCAAAGACATCAACTTCTGCCTCTTGATGTGGCAACTCTGACCAAATCCTTGAGCTTCCTTGGTATTCTGATTTTTCAAATGACAGCAATAATTCATCAGCTCACCTGGGATGATGTCTGTTCTAATCTGATTAATATTTGGTAAGTGAAGTGCTTTTCAGGGAAATGGCAGGCATGACCTCCCAATAGTCTTTGACTTCACAAATCCAAGGATTTTCTCAACTGCCTGCCCTCTGTGCTCCAAATTCCAGCAATTGGCAAGGACAGATGACAAAAAGAGGGGAAAGAGAGAATAAGAAGGCCTTCAAAGGAAAGCTAAGGGAAGGGGAAAGAGGACTCCCTTGCTGGTTCCCTTGGAAACAAGGGAAGGCCTGCAGGCTATTGGTTGGCCTTGGAGTCAAATTTCAAGAAATGAACTGCAGTGGCAAGGACAGAGAGTGTGTGTGCTAAGTACTGGGGGTGCTCCTTCCTCTGTTTTTTATCTTCTACTGCACAGCAGGAGATTGAATTCAGAATGGTTTTCTGGGAAGTTACTCTTCAGAAGATTTGTCCTAATTCACCTTCAATCTTCTTCCTTATCCTAGTGAAGCCCATTTGAAAAGCTGGCCACCCCACATCTCTCTACAGCAGTGCCGGGGCCTGCCAGTCCTTCCCCTCCCTCTCTTCCCATGATTTCACACACTCACACACTCACTTACCTCCCTTACTAGTTGTAGGAATTAAAAGAGAAATGGGCCCCATAGAAACTTGCCAGGTGCCCAAGCAGAGTCACCCAACCACACACCTCACTCTACCCACTACTTGCCAGGGTTTCTATTCAATGCTCCCATGTTGCATGCTGAACGCTGCAGCACTAATGTCCTCACTTGTGACATCCTGAGGGCTGGGAATTAGGAAGCTCCCTCTACATGTGGAGAAGCACAGAGAGGGCAATGATTTGCCCAGAGTCACACAGCTGTGCAAGGGCAGGACTTGGATTCAGACCCGACCTCCCAACAGTCGGTCCCTGGCTCACCCCAATCAGAACACTGACAAGCCTGGGTCTGGCTTTGGTTTTGTAAAAGGAGCTGGAAATGAGGCCAGGTTCCATCTTGTTTTAGTAGAGACTTAAAAAAAAAAATGGCAAAGCTAGGGCTCCAAACTCCCAGGTACCCCTCAAATACCAGTTGACCTGGCAGGTTCAAAGTCAGTCCTGCTGCCTTCGCTCCATGCCCTTGCTGGGATTCCAAGAAATCAGCAGGCTTTGAAGGTCGGGCAGTACAATTAATGCCTCCTTTTTCAATAGGCAAAAAACAATAATAGTCCAGCACTATTTTTCAAACAAAGAGTTCAGACAATTCAATCTCTTGTCTCAGGTCTGCTTATTAAGTTACTGCTCTAAGTAAATATAAAAAGAGATGACTGTCCTTTCATTCTGAAGGGCAAGCTAAGAAATGAGCACACACCTAGGATGTTTGGCTTCCTGGGGAGCTAAGGCTTCTTTGGCTACAGGGACTATGACACCCCTCTTCTTCCTTTTAGTATTTAATTTCTAAAAATTTAGGGGTCCTGTGATTTCTTGGTTTCAGAATGAGTCATTTATCACTTGAGACCTGAGGCAGAGCAAATTTCTTTGCAAACTGGGGATGGGAGTGGAGGGTCCGGGTGCACATTCATTTCATACAGCTTCCTTGTCTGGGCTGCAGTGTGGAGGAGGTGTGAATTCTGGGTGCATTTGTAAAAAAAAAAATAAAACACGTTAATGCCACATTCAAATCAGGTCACAGCAAAACTGTGCCTTGTGACCGCATGCCGTTTTTACTCCTGTGTGTCACCCATCTTTTTCAGTAAAGATTTCACTACTAAGATGGGGGTGGCGGGGTATGCGGCGGGGAACCAGTGCCAGCGTCTCTCCTGAAGAGTCACCTGTGTCTGCCTGTTCCAGGGAGGCTGTCGACAAGCCTCTAGAGCTAAGGCGCTTGCTAGAGAAGAAATAATGTGAAGGAGAAAACAGCCACATGTCTACCTCTACATAGGAAGGGAGAGGATGGCTCTGAGAGAGACGGGGAATACCCAGAAATAGAGTGGCTTTCTGGGGGAGAACTTGCTGTTTCTGCTGGCCCAGCATCCATGCCCCCGCTTCTGATAAACACACCTCATATTTTACTGAGGAAGCCACCATGGGGTAGGCGCATCACTCGGGCCAGGCCAATAAGCCCAGAACACCTTTGCAGGGCGTGGACCCGAGCCAGGCCCACAGCGCCAGCACGCAACAGACCCAGCACGGCAGCTGCGGCCGCTAGGAAAGACAGGCTTCCCCTCCACTGTGGTTACGCCGCTGGCAGGGTGCGAGCCCGGAGCTGCACCTGGTCCAGCCCCGCCCACACTTCTCAGGAACGTGAAATATAAGCACCCTTTTTGCTTAAGCCAGTCTGAGTTGGATTTCTAAATCTTGCGTGCACAAGAATACCAATGTACCTTCATTTAAAAAAAAAAGGTCATCATGTGAATTATATTTTCTATACTCATAGTTTCCAGATGGGGAAAATGAGGTACAGAGCTTAAGGAGACCATCCAAGGCACACAATAATCCTAGATGCTGAGACATTCCCCATCTACACTTTTCTCTGGTTTGCAACGTGAAAGAGAAAATGTGCCCGACACCCTTCCAAGTCACAGGAATCAACAGCTGTGCGGTTTTACCCAGACACAGACACAGTCTAGGAAGAAAACACCCACCAACCACACCTTCAAATATGAGAATAATAAGAGAGCAAATATTCAATTCAAAAAGCTCCAGAATACAACTACTGCTGCCCAGCAGGACTGGTCTGAGAAAGTCCTATTTCTCTTTGGTGAGCCATGGAAAGATGACAGGCCCATCATATCTGGAATGACTAATATGTTCAAGAAATTAGAAGGGCACCAAAATAGCCAAGGGGGTCACTGAGAACCACACCTGACCAAGCAAGCTCTGAAGTCAGCACCAACTGTCCCAGCAAGGCCTCTGGGGAGATGCCTGGGTCCTGTTTGGCACAGTCAGGCTGAGTAACTGCCTGGGAAACATGTTTTGGAGGCTGGTACGCTGCATAGGGCAGCTGGGCTCAGCGTCCAGGAGCCAGCACTCTAAGCAGCCCAGGCTGAAATGGCAGCTTCCTGAGCTGGCCTGAAGCCCCTGTACTCTGGGATGGGGCCACTCCTCTGACTAATTTGATTGTGCTTTGGGGCCCAAGCCTGCCCTGTCCACACCACTGTTAGTCACGGCCGAGGATTTGTTAGACAGCATCCCTTAAAAGGACTGGAACAAAAGAGGCAGCATCTTTCCAAAACAAAATTGACAAAAACACAGTGTACAAGATGAGGTAAAGATGTCCATTTTTCCCCCAGTGTGGCTATAGAACAGCTAGGCCTAATGGTTAGGCAGACCATTTTCTTCTGCATTAACAAACAAACAAAATCAAAATGACCCAAATAAGCAAATAAGTATAGCTTACCTTGTGTTTGCCCCTTACTTCCCCATCAAAGTGATATTTGTTGACAAAGGTTTCCCAGGCCAAAAAAGAATTCCTAAACCAAAGTGCTTACTACACACTTTGAATAGAAATAAAAGCAGGCTGGAGAGAGCTCAACCTTAAAAAGATGACTGGTTGGCACCAGAGAGACTTTTTGATTATACTTATCAAAGTGTGATTGTGGCATTCACTGATAACTGCCAAGAAAATCATGATGGGGCTAGCGGGGTCGGGGCGGAGGCATGTTCTGGCTACAGAATTGCAGGCAACTCCCAAAGGCGAATGAGTTCCCAGTCACTGATCAGTGAGTGGCTCTGTGTTACAGGTTCCAATGTCCTGGGCTGAGAGGCTCGCACAGTCCCTGCTAACTGTGCTGGGACAGAGCTGGGGAGAGCTGGTTTCAAAGCAGCCACTGCGAACCCAGGAGGACGGCTCCTGGGAAGTGGTTCCCACTCCCATGGCAGACACAGCCAGGCTGCTGCAGAGAGGCTGAGTTTGCCCCAGGAGGTGTGGCTGGACCTTCCCTCCTGTGAGCAGAGCCCCTGCCCTACTTCTACCAAGTATCAAACTCCCCATCACCTCCCACCACCCCCGAGCCCCCATGCCCAGGGCCACGGCCAAAGACCCCATCTATGTAGCTGTGAGCCTGGCCCATGACACAAGCAACTGGGCAGCTCAAGTTTGCTTAATCCCAGAGTAAATGCTCTCCAGCTCAGGGTTTTAGCATCTAAACGAGAGAGGTGAAAAATCAACCAGAATCATTCCCAAGGGCAAAAAGAGGAACACATAAGCACCACACACAAGTGCACTGCATTATAAACAGGACTTTTAAAAAATCTTGATGTCAGAATCAAGGGGATTATATTTGATAATTTGATTCCAAAAACACGTACTCAACTTCACTAAATACAAACCCCCTTTCTTCCCATAGTACGCTGGATACAAATCATAATCCTGTGGCATCAGGAATAATTACAACAGCAATAAGGATAAAGACGCTGATAATAATAATAATGATAGTAATAGCAACAACAAATACTCATACAGCAATTAACAAAGGCCAGGGACTGTTCTGAACACATTACACGTATTCATTCATTCATCTCTGGTGATAACACTACAAAGCAGGTACTATTGGTTACCCTCTTTTACAGATGAGGAAACTGAGGCACGAGGTTATCACCCATGACTCGTACTGGATCTACATGGGACGCACAGCCCACAGCTGTTCCCAAATGGCCGGCTGTGTAGAACGAGGCGCGCCAGTGTCAGGAATGAACAGAGCACCCACTGGACACGCGTGGGGCCAGAGGTCGGGGTGGGGAGGATACAGACGGCAGCAGGGCACAGGGCAGCGTTCACGGGGACACTCACCTTCATTCTCCCCACTTGTCTTGATGCCTTTGGAACCACCCTCTGTACCTTTAGCCTTCTCAGCGTCTTCCTGGGTGTCCTCGGTGGGCCCTTTCTCCTCATCTTCTTCTTCCCCAACATTTTTGTAGTTAGGTCTCTTCTGCACCCGCCTCTTGCCCTTGTGCTTGTTCATCTCAAGGGACCGCTCCAGCGTCTCAGTGGGTTTAATGAAGCACCGAATGCTGGGCTTAGCCTGGGGAGCCGAACAAAGACGACAGGTGCATCTGAGCACTGCACTTTCACGAGATGCTGCCAAGCTATCCTAAGAAATAATCTCCAAAACAACAAATGCTACCTCCTGATCTATTATTATGCCTGTTATTAACACCACCGTTATTATTGAATAATGAAAACAATAGCGCCAGCTACCATTTATTGTCCACAGTCCAAAGTCAGAAATGCTGCCCCTTACCAGGGCCAGCCCTATGCTCCCCAAGTGTTGCTGTTCGCGTCAGAAAACACTTTCCAGTAACACTGCTATGGTGCTACGTTCCAGACGCTGTTCTGAGCGCCCTGACTATATCATCTCACTTAAACTTTGCAGCAACCCCCTGAGATAGTACTGTGACATCCTCATTTTACAGATGAAGAAACTAAAGCTCAGAGACATTAAATGATCTGCCTGAGGTCACTCAGCCGGGAGGTGGCAGAGCTGGGATTCGAAACCACATACCATCCATACAATCTGTGCTTTAGCTACAGCACACTGATATTATTATTAATTTCAACTTAAGTAAGAAACTATATATCACTGCAGGAAGCAGAACACCGGCATGCCTTGCTATTATAAAAATAAATAACCAAAAGAAAAAGCAAGGTATATTGGGTGTAGTCAATGCTGGCTCTCTTTAGAAGAGGCTGGCAAGTATCAGCAATGAGTCAAAGATCTGCTCTCCCCAAAGGAAGAAGTTTTTCCCTAGAAAAATCAGAGGCTTCACAGAGAAATTTAAAAAGGCCTATGTCACCTGTGATTTGTGTCCATATTGCTGTATCTCAGTCTTCATAACAGCCATAATATATAGGAATTATTAGCCCCATTTTATAGTTGAGAAAACAGAGGCACAGAAGGGTTAAGTGACTTGCCCAATGTCACACAGCTACTGAGCTGCAGGTCGGAATTTGAGTTGGAGCTTGCCCATCTCCAAAGCCCAAGCTCTTCCTAAAATAACAGTGTTTCACCGGGAATTCAAACTCTGCTCCATATTTAATACTCTTTCAAGAGTATACACATGCAAATGGATCGAGTCTAGAAGGTAGCCAAAGACAAAAGAAAACTGATTTGTTTGGGGCAGGATTTTGATGAAAGTTTTTTCTCTTTCCAGAGTCTGGATAATGTTCAGACATCATTTTGTCATTAAAAAAAAAAGTTTTAAAATGAACTTTTCCATTATCTTGATGTGGATTATCCATCTTCTGAATTTACCCCAAACCACCACCAGTCGCACTCTGGGGGCCACCGTGCCTTGCCAATAAGCGGAATGTGCTCAAGGAACACAGATTAATTTCAATAACGCTCAAAACAAAACTCAATTGAAAGCTAAATTAGCATCTAAATCCAAACATTAATTTTTATTTGCCCACTTTGGATTATTCAACCACAAAAATGATGGATAAATTCCGACATGATCCTACTGTCCAGGAAACCCAGATTGTGTGTATTACAGATGTCAACAACCGAGAGCCCAGAGATAGGAGCCTTCCGAGTGAGCGCTGTGTGACAGATGGCATCCATCAAAGCCCACTTGGGTGCTGTGTGAGCAAATGCAGCCCTGCACGCCCCCCTCATCTTCTCCTGAAGGACCTGAGCCCAGGAAGTCAGGGCCCCAAAAGGAAGTGACTCACTTCCTCCCATCATCACCTACTCCCCCAAAATTTTAGAGCATGCCACACAGCAATCGAAGCTTTCAGAAACAGAAAACCGAGACCAAACAGAGCAAACTCACCCTAGTTAGAAGTTATGAGCAGAAATTCACACAGATAGGTGGGAAAACCCCTCCTGAAGCTCTATATGGCCTCAGATGTACAGAACAACCGGCAGAACTTTGGAAAGTGAAACAAAGTTCTTGGGGCCCAGAGCCAGTCAGAATGGTCCGAACCCCAGCCCAGCTGGACCCTTCACTGGCTGCGGGGCCTCTCTGAGCCTCGGGCTCCTTGTCTAAAATAAAGGGAGAGTAATTCCGGCCCCTTAGAACCAAAAGAAAGTATGGATATAAATCTCCTTCAGAGCCCGGTGAAACAGTAAGCACTTAACATATGACAGTTACTGTCTTTTCCCTGCCTGCCTCCAAAAGAAAAAGGAAGGAAGGAAGAAATGAAGGAAGGAAGGGAGGGAGGGAGGGAGGCAGGGAGGGAAAAGAAAGAGAAAGAAAGAAAGATCAACTGTAAGAATGAATTTAAAAACTTTCCAAAGGGATCTGCTTTTCTGGATGATCAGGTGTTTGGGGGGAGGGGGGCCACACTTACTGGGGAAATTTCAAACCTTTAAAATGCAACCATCCAGTAAATAGCTGGAAATAACCTAAATGTCCATCAATAGGGGAGTGGTTGGATAATTATGGTCTGTCTGTCCACACAGTGGGACTCCGCAGAGATGTTAGAAAGACTGAAGTCTTTTTATTCCCAGATGTACTGATGTAGACACAGCACCAGGATGAAAAAGCAGAGCAGAGCACACAGTAGGTCCTTTTCAGGTAGAGCTTTTCAAAGGCTACACACGATGTGTAAACATAACTTTTCCTGGAACGATGTGTAAGAATGGATTGGCATTTCATCTTTGGGGAACTAAAACAAGCAGGGGCACTGCACAGCACATGTGTGGTTTTTCATTTCATTCCTTTCCTTTTGGTTTGAAATTTCTAATCATGTACATCTACTAACTTGATTTAAAAAAATTCAAGGGGTCATTTGGACACTGGGGTTATGGTCTACTTTTGTTTCCTTTTATTCTTTTATATTTAAAAAAACCTATTCTTTTCCCTTAATGCTAACAACATCAAGCACCACTGCTGGCATGGAGAAGCTAGTAGGACTTGGCTGGGAAGAGTGGGCAGAGATTTGTGACCATCCCTGCTGCTCCAGTCACGATCCTTCCAGCTGCCGGCCTCTCATGAGTCTTCCTGTTACCCCGGAAGGCCCAGGATGTTCCAGACTGAAGACTCCCTGGAGAAGTGCCCCTGTCCCTTTTCTCCCCACTGTGCTCTCAACACTAACCATGGTGCCTGGAGCGAAGCTAGGGCTCAACAGGCTGCTGCCAAGTGAACTCGTGGCAGCAGGAACAAGTGCTTGGACGAGACTGGATGCAAAGTGAAAGACAGGCTGGCAAAAAAGAAGGAAGTGGGGAGGGAGGGAAGAAAAAAAAGCCAAACTGAACTTAGCACAATTAAAGAGCATGCTCAATGAAACTAACCAGAAGTGGGAAAAGCCCACTGCAGAGTCAAAAATCAGAAGGCCTTTGGGTTTATCTTCTCATAAAGAAAGTACGCAGGGCATGTCCCAGAGAAAAGCATTCTGCAAACAAGGTCTACATTTCCCAAGTGCCACAGGTTCAGGTTTTGCCAAAGGCTAGTCTCCCAGGTGCCTGAGCCTGGGCTGCAGGAGGAGTATGGCGGGACAGGGTCTCCCTGCTGACTGCAGTGGTTCTACCAGGCACCAAACTAGGAAACACAGGGGCCTTGAGCTCTCGTGGCTAGATATTTGAGCTGGCTTCTGGAGTCAAAGTCAGCTGAAGGTCAGCAATGGGATTCCAGGGGTGCCCCAGGGCCTAACTATTCCCCAAAGTGTCTGCACCTGCCTGCTGGTTCATGAAGCCTCCCACCAGCCTAGCACCCCTTCACCTAAGGCTTTGGTTCTTGCTTTTTAAAAAGTCAAATACTCTGAGGAAGGCGACTCCCCCGGGCTCAGCAATGACTAAGACCTTTCAGGGACTGGGGGATCTGAGAGCAGGTCCTGCAAGGGGGGCAGCAGGGGTTGGGAGAAGGAGAGAAATAAGCAAGGGTCAGGTGCCCGAGTGAGCGGGGTGAGACACATCACTGAGGGGACAGATGCCAAGCAGGATGTCCTCCACTAGGTCCGGGTGCACCAGCTTTAAGAAACCCAGATGCAAGACTGCACATGAAAAAGCAAGCTGTAAGCAATGATTGTTTTTGATTTTAAAAAACCAAGACTGTAGCACTGAAACATGTACATATACGTATATCACATACTCCTGGGTTGATAGATATTTACATGAAAATACACAGTCAAAGGCCTGGAAGGATACACAAACTGAGAACAGTGGTTCCCTCTGAGGTTGGGGACTTTCACTTTCTGCTCTATCTGCTTCTGTATCATTCAGTTGTTTTGCCCCAAGAAAGTACTGCCAATACCATTTAAATGTAAAAAATACCTTTTAGGTATGTATTTAATGCCATTGAACTGTACACTTAGAAACAGTTAAGACGGTAAATGTTGTTTATTTCACCACAATTCAAAAAAAAAACTCTGAAACTTTAAAAAGGCCCCTTTCAAAGTCAGAGTGGTGAATACCTTGTGTGGGGTGGTGTGGGGGCGTGGGCTAGAGACTGGGAAGGAGCTGTGTGGGACGCTAGAGATGCTTTCTGTCTTGACCTGAATTATACACAAGTATAATCATGTCCAAAATCCTCAAGCACTACACCTAAGATTACTATATTTTTATGTTCTTTATGTTACTCCTCAATTTTTAAAAGAAAGCTTACCCAGAGGGTTTTCAATAAAGTCAGATTGTCCTAATGCCCTAAAATACAAGGTCAGGGCGAATTAAACAAGTGGGGAGCTGGATTCAGTGGAGCCACTAGAGGAGGGACCTGCTCATCACTGAGCAGCGAGGACGGGGGGCGGGGGGGCAGAGTACTGCCCGGCAGCCCACGCAGATGCCAGCAGAGAGAAAGTTCACGAGGGAGTGATGGGGGCACAGAGGAAGGGTGGGAAGCTGTGCCACGGCTGGGAGGGATCGGGGGAGATTAGGAGGGCTTCACAGAGGAGGAGATGGCTGATTTGAGTGTCGATAGGAGTTCACAGGACACTCGGGAAGAAGAGAGACTGGTACGAAGCCAGCTCAGAGCCCCAGCAGGAACCTGTGTGCTCCGGAAGAGGCTGTCTCCCTTTATTCCTGTTAAGGCCTGGGTCACCTGGAGCTGGTATGCTTGATGACAGCTGCGGTGCCCTAGGACACAACGTGCATGGCCAGCTCCCCAGGTAGCAGCAGACGCACAGCTGCTGGACTTCTCGGGAAGTCAGGGTGGTGGGACTAGGCCAGCTGTTGAAACACAGCACTCCCAAAGGAGCTCCTGATGCTCAGGGCCTGGGAAGAAATGTCGGGGTGCCCTGTGGATACAATGCAGTGAGTGGGTTTCTCAGCACCTACTCAGGGGTGCAGTGGGGTGGGGGAAAAGCAGTGAATGGCAAGTGACCAGGAGAGGGGACAAGAGGGCACCATACAGACCGCCCTAGGAAGAATCTCGGTTGAGAACGAAAGGAGGGAGGAGAGACCGGTGGCCAGAGGGACAGGTGAGGGAAGGAGAGGTCACGCAGCCCCAGGATTCTGTCTGGATCTATAGGACTGTCGTGACAATCAGGCTAAGAAGACTTCCAGGCTCCCCCAGGCCTAGCCCAGCCACATTCTGAAGATGCTTCCTCAACAGCTCTGCTAAGGGACTTGGGAAGTAGGAGAAAGGTTTTCTCCTAAGAAAGGAGGCAGGCCACGTTGACTAACAAAAACATGCCCAACGTGCCCAGGGCAACCTGGGCCCAAATCTCACACCCACTCACTCGCTGAGCAACCCTGACCAAACAAGCCCCAGTTTCCTCATCTGTTTGAACAGAACTGACAGCAGATCGCTCGCAGGCCTCCAATGAGATCCTGGAGGCAAAATGCCTGGCACAGAGGGGCGCTGGAGAAATCTTTACTGACCTGCAAGGCCCTGGCAAATAGATCACTAAGGCGGAAGAGATGGCAGGGGAGGGGTTGACTTTTAAAAAACAATCACATTCTTTGTTTTAAACTTGACTTCCAAGCTCCTAGCAACTTGCTGTTTGCTGGTCTTCTGGTTTGGTACTGGGCTAGACTCAGCCTCCCTGAGACACCACTGGGACCCTGGCCAACCTTCCCAATCTCTAGCCCTGGCGCTGGGATTGACAAGATGTAGAGCACAAGCCAGGGTGTGATCCACAGGCCCAGGGTCCCCCCAACCACGAATTGACTGCTCCCTCCCTTCCCTTCTATGGGCCTCAGTTTCCACACCCATCAGTGGACATCATATTAGCATCTCCCTCACAGGCTGTGGAGAGTGCAAGAGATGGCACACTCTCCTGTTACTCTTTCCACGTACTAACAACCATCCTTAATACTCAGCGAGTACTTGAAATGTGTATAGCACTGCTCTGAGCACTAGACATTGTCCCACTTTATCCTCCAGTAACCGTATACAGAAGCAGCTACACAGGGCATGGAGCTTGCCCAAGGTCACCGATTAGCGAGAGGCAGAGCTAGGACTTGAACCCAGGAAGAGTCCAGCTCCAGTGCCCACATGCATAGCTATTCTGCTAAACAGCCCAAATACCATTCCCTTCCCTAAGCACTTTCTGCATCTCCCAATGTTGGGCCAGCTCCCCAAACGATTGATATAAAGACAAGGCCAGGCCCATGCCACACTAATCGAAGAAGCAGGCAGCCTCTGTGACAACAGCTCAGTGACAGTTTACACATCACTCATGAGGTGGCCCTCTGACCTGACAATGATACGGCCGTCAACAACGTGTAATCATTTCACATTTTTATCTCCGATACACAGAGACCAGAAATCACAGAGGCCGGGTTTACACCAGCCATAACCAACGGCACTGCAGCATGTGGCTTTGCAACTGGCTGCCAAGGGGAAACGGGTGGTAAGTGTAGCAAAGGGGGCCTGCTCTCATCTCTGAACCGAGGGATCTGTAGCAAACGGCAGATGGAATCAACTCCGGGGTGACGTACGGGTGCACGTGTTACTCGCCAAACTGAGTCGCATGGGGCTGCTGAAGCAACACCCAAACAAACACGCATCCAGAATGCACAACTGCAACCACATCAGTGAGGCGATCTGATAACGCTGCCAAATTTAATGGGGAAAATAAAAGCTATCGACTGGGGAACATGAAGAGCGGTAACAGGCCACTTCCGCTAACAAGAGAAACGTGGCATTCTTCTCCGCGAACTGCCAATTATCAGGCAGCACTGCAGTTGCAGAGGCACAGACCAAGGAAATGCCCGTTCATCTGGAATCGGAACAGACTCAGAGCTCACAGGCTCGCACGGTCACACACGCAGACTCTGACACTGGGACGAGCAGCTGGTATCATCACGATGGTCTCACTAGGTCTGTGGGCCCCAGCCTCGTCTCCCTGGCCTTCTGCACCCCAAGTCATCTTCTCTGTCCACTTCCATGCCTAGCACCGTGTCTGCCACTGTCTCTGGCATTGAATCAAAAGCCAATAAATACCTGTGGGAAGAATTTATCGAAAGATGCTCATGAGCATCGAACGGGCCTCTTCAATCCTACAAAATGAAGTATCTCGCACTCCCCCATTAAACAATGACATACCAAGAATTTACTTGGTATTTCTTTAGGGAGAGTATTTTATTAAATTTTGTTCTCTAAGAAAAGATAATGAACTTGAACTATGAAATACTGGTGATTCTCAGTTACCCAAAACATCAGTCCAGAACGTTATATATCCTTTGACACCTCATGCTAAACTGGAAGTGGCCATTATTGCAGACGGTGACAAAAGGGCATGGGATAGGAACTCTCTAGGGAAACCCTACCTGCTAATCACCTCCTGGGATGAGAGCTGCACTGTCCTCGGCATGAAAGAGTGACTCCCCCCATCACTACCACCCCCCACCACTACCACCATCACCGCCAGGGGGACGGTTTTTACTTTATAGAAGATGAACATGCTTGCTTGTCTCATTTCATGGTCCTAACAACCCAGAGAGTGAGGTAGTGGTATCGTCACATGGTCCCCATGAGGAAGCCAAGGCTTCCAGATCATTCCACTGGGACTGCAGGTGTCCAGCCCCAAATCCCACACTGTTAAATCTGCTGGAGTACCCAGAAAGGGCAGGGGTCTCCGAGAGTGAGTGGAGGGCACCCCTGCTCCATGTGCGACCTCCCAGCATCCCATCAGACAAAGCATCCAACCAGGTTTCCTGGTTCAAGGACTTAGGTGCTGACCAAGACTGGCTTTCCAAGGTTCATTGGAGATACAGAGCTTGATTTCCACATTAAGACTGCCTGGGCAACAGAGCAAGACCCGCTCTCTTAAAAAAAAAAAAAAAAAAAAAAATTGCAAGTGCCCAAAGAAGCCAGCCTGGTAATGAAAACAACACGCCGCACATGGACACGAGAAGTGGTGGGTGTCTCATTTGTCTGTCCCCACCCTCGATTTCCTGATTTTGGCTGAAACCTGGAAGAAGTCTCCAGTGGCATGATGTAGCTAGGGGAGGTCCCCATCAGCATGGGAGTGTCATTCCACCCTCACACTGCAGTGCCATCTCCAGCCTAGTGGCCGCCCCAAGCCCATTCTGTGTCAGGGCAGATAGGGAAAAGCCAGCCAGGGTCTGAATCATGAGCCTTCCACCCCCCAGCCCGCGTCTGCCCACTCTGCCCGCTCCATCTTGCCCTGTTGGCTCCTTCAGGATGTGATGATGTGGAAGGCCTCTGGCCCCACTCTGGCTGGCCCAGTACCAGAACCCCTGGCCTGTGTCCTAGTCGCCTGCAGGCCTGGCAAAGGCTGCTTCCTCCTCGAGCCTCAACACTACGGGACACCCTGAGCTCCCAGAGATGGGGAGAGGCAACTATTTCTAGGACAACAATGCCCTCCTTGATGCTGGAACGTGCTGCATTCTGAATCTAGATCCTGTCAAATTCTCTTAAACATGAACCAGAGCTGCCACATTCAGTACTTCTGCAGGCGAGAATGGTGCCTCAGAGCTGTGATTCCACTGAGGGACTGGGGGAGAGACCACAGTGGCCACACCAAAAGGGAGAATACACACTGAGTTCTAATTCTTTTGCGGGAATGCTTGCAACTGGGTCAATTAAAGCCCTTGTTCTATAGAAGTCTACTCTTGCCCTTTGATACTCACAATCAACCTTCTCCCACAAGCCTATTAGCACTTTCAGGAAGAAGAACGTATGAGCCTCAGAACCAGCACTGCCTAGCTGGGGGTCACGAGTACAGTCAGGGTCACTAAAAGACTGGGGAACTCTAATCCTGGCCGAAGGGGTGCTATCCTGCCTGATGGGAGTCTCAGCACATGGGAGACTCAGCTGCCATCGGACGTAAGCCCAGGCTGGAAAGAAAGCCCCACAGCAGTGACAAGGGGACCCAAGCCAATCATTAGCGCTCTGAATCTGCAAACACACAACTCAGACATGCAAGGCTGCTACTTTCCTGGCGGAGTATTCTGCTAAGCAGAGGGTCCAACTGCTAAAAACGACAGGTGTCATGCGGAGAACTAGTGGCTAACATTTCAGATGTGCACTCACTCTTCTGGATCCCCAGAGAATCATCTGGAGACCATCCCAACTGGCTAAATGGATGCCGATAGAGAGATGGTCGATGTCCTTATTTGGGGACAAGCAAGCCTATTCTGCCCCAGAATCCTTAGACCCTGAATTCACAGCCAACTGACCATGTGAATGCACATCAGCAGTTAAGTATTTGCACTTTCCTGAGATTAAATCTGGGTCCAGCTGAGTGGAGGGCACAGAATGCATACACAGGGCTCAGCCTGTCACTCAATGGCAATGGTTAATATTAGTGCTGTCTTCATCATCATTGTCATTGCCAATACTTCTCCCCTTCATGCCTTGGTGTCTGCTCAGAAGGCACCTCCAGACGGGTGCACAGTGTGTGCTTCCACGTTCATCAGGCCAGACACTGCTCCCCAGCCCAGGGAGGCAGGTCTCAAGTAGGAGGTGAGAGGCCACTGTACAGCCTCAGGAACTATGGTCACTATAATGAAAACATCTAATATTTACGCACTCAGTGTGTGCTGGGCTTTGGAATAAGCACTTTACACAGCATTTAAACCTCGCCACAAACTCATGTTTGTAATTCTCATGATAGAGGTGAGAAACTGAGGCCCAGAGAGGTGGAATAACTTGCCTTGGGGACCCTAGTAAAATAAGGAGGATTCAGGAGCCCAGGCAGTCTGGCTGCAGAGTCCACTCCACTGGGCTGCCTCTGGAGGTGGGATGAGGAACAGCATGGAAAGCAGCCCACTCCAACACTGCTTCCCCCACACCCTGCCTCTGAGGCCAAGAGCAGGTGGCATGCCAGGGGTAGGCTCGCCAGCAATTTCTGCTCTGAGAATCATCACGAGAACGTCACGAGAGCCCTGTGACTGCCACCACTTCACCCACTGAGTCACTCATTCCTTCACCGAGCACTTCCTGAGCATCTCTGGCAAGCCCCACGATGGCACAGGCCACGCAGGCGTCTCTGAGACACGGTTCCCTGTCCTCACAGGGGTGGGAAGTGCCTGTGAGGGCAGGTTCATGTGTTTCCTGTGCACCACCGTGTCTCTAATCTCTCAGCATGGTATACGACAGAGGTCTGCTGAAGGAATGGATGAATGAATACAAAAATCAAGGAAACTATTCCACAGAATCCCAGGAGGAAAAAAGGCACGTTTTATAAAAAGTACCTATAGGTAATGATGCACATCCCAAATTCTAATCTATATGTCCATTCTGCAAAAACAATGGGATGTTAGCAGTTTCAGAATTAGCATTCTCCTACTCTGTTTCCCCAGACAAGCAACACTATCTGCTCTGCATTAGAATTGTGGCAAGAATGATCCCTTAGCAGGAACCATATGATTTCAATGCACAGATGAATTTCAATTAGACATTCGTCTAACCATCCTGATGTGTTTTCCATTTAACCCTAAATTATAGTCCTTTCAAATAACTGTGATCTCCCCTCTGCCTCTTTCTCTTCAATTTTGGTTTGGTTTTGTGAAAGGCCTGCTGGTAAAAATGAAGCAATACCAGTAACTTATCTACAAATTACGGGAAGGAGAAAGTAGGTTAAAAAAGACCAAGAAACTTAAAACAAGTATGATCAAACCACATCCGAGTTGGGCAGGAAACAATAGGAGACTGTTCTCACTCACAGGGAAGGAAGGTAAATCTCACCAGGACTATTGTCAAACAAGTCGCAGACAAGATTCACCTCGAGCTCTTCCTGAATCTCAACTGTAGTCATCAAAATACAACCGACTTCGATTTGGCACCCGGAGAAAGGCAATAACCAGAAGTAGAAAGCTGACACTTGCACCTGGGCTGGCAATTCCCTCCGCACTAGAGTCTCGTTTTCAGTTCAGACATCCACTACAATCAGCAGTTGTGTCCCAAAGGCAGTATGTGTGTCTCTTGCAACGGAAGTGGGACCTTCGTCCCAAGAAGAGGCCATTGGAAGAAAGAACAAACCTCCTGAACACTCCCTCTGATTAGACAGTTCAAATAAAGTGGACATCTTAAGCTGAGAGGTTGCCAATAACCTTCTGCAATTTGCTTTTGCTCAAACTGAAAACCCCAGGTATCTATGTCAATATCCTGCTTGTGATATTGTACCTAGAGTTTTGCAAGATGTTACCCTTAGGGGAAACTGGGGAAGGTCTCTGTTTTGTTTCTTATATCAGCATGCAAATCTATAATTTTTTCAGTAAAAAAATTCAATTAAAAAAACTGTATATTGATGAATAAGTGGATAAAGAAAATGTGGTGTATATACACACAACAGAATATCATTCAGCCTTAAAGGAGAGGGAAATTTTGACGCATGCCACAACATGGATGAGCCTTGAGGAAATTATGTTAAATGAAATGAGCCAGTGACAGAAAGACAAATACTTCATGATTATACTTATATGAGGTATCTAAAATTGTCAAACTCATGCAGAGAGCAGACTGGTGATCACAGAGACTGAGAGAGGGGAAGTGGGGAGTTGTTGTTCAAGGGGTATAAAGTTTCAGTTATGCAAGATGAATGAGTTCTAGAGATCTGCTGGACAGCACTGTGCCTGTAGTCAACAATAACATATTACACATGTGAAAATGTGTTAAGAGGGAAGATCTCTATTTAGTGTACTTACCACAATTTAAAGAACCTTGCAAACCCCAGAACCCCAGCGATCTCTGCATTTATCTCTTAGGAAACTGAGTCTAACTTCAGAACTGCCCTGGGTGTCTTACAGGAAAAGAATCTGTGCTGAAGCCCTAGCAGCTGTCTTGGGGTCTGGAAATCATGTGGAAAAGAAAAAAAAAAAAGAGTTCAAAGGGACCCAATACATCTCAAATAGATCTTAACATAAATGCCGTGTCTGTTAGCAGTGGGCTGGGTGGGGACAGGGCAAATTTAATGGTAAACATGTGCCTCAGATGGGGGTGGCCTCTGCAATGCATCCTGTAGAAACACATGCATAAAGGGGACCAGATCTTCACTGTTCAAGAGATTCCAGAAATATGGACTTTTCTTTCTAAATTTTAATGTTGGTGATTCATAAAATTGTCTTAAACATGGTGAACACCAAACCAAACAGGTCTAGGGCCAGTTTGCAACCTGTTGGGCGCTTGAGATGTATTTTCTCCCCATCCTCCCAACAGCCCTGCAGCACAGGGCCTGCTCTCCCTGTATTTGAAATGGGGAGAAACAACTCGCCCAAGGTCACCCAGCTGGCAGGGTGCTCCACAGGTCTCCCTGGAGGCCCTGCTGGTTGTGCTGACTCAGCATTCCGTGACTTAACATTCATTTAGCAAATGCTCATTTAAGAAAGTTGCAAAGAAGTATCTCCAGCTCCATGAACCCTGAGTCAGCAGCACATTTTCCAGACCACGTGTCGTCATGAGATGGACCACCAGGAGAGTCTTTGTGTTCAACAAGTCACCCCTGTCACCTCCAGGTTACATATCCTCACCAAACACTTCTTCCCGTGAAAGCACTTGAGCTAGAACATAGATTTGCACATTTGATCCACATCTGTCTTTCCACTGGTCTCTAAAGTTCCAATATGACAGAGACTATTTATGATTTCGTATATAACCTCAGAACCAGCATGATCCCTGGCCCAAAGAAAGAGCTCAATAAACACTTGGTTCAATGAAATCAAGAAAGGGATAGGCTAGACAGGGGCCATGAAAAGGCCCCATTCAATTCTGCTGAACTAACGCCACCACCAACAAGGACAGAAAGTTTCTGGGAACCTTTTCAGAGGCTCTCATGCTCCCTTGAATAGCAAAATGGCCTGGCCAGACCATTGTACACCAAAAATCCAGAAGGGCAGGGCCTCTTGTGATTGTGCTCAATGCAGTGGTGACCTTCCACCTCCAGGGTCACATCCCACCCACTCATCCAGGGATGGCAGCAGTGTCTACCTCACCAGGGTGAGCCAGCCCTTTTACCAGCATAGCTATGGCCTGAGCACCTGGCTGCAGAGATGGCCCCTTAGGAAACAGCCTTTGCACAAAGCACACTGTGCTCGTCTCTGACACATATGCCAAGCCCATGCTGCACAATGACAGGCGAGGTGCCTGCCATAAGGAGCTCAGAGGGGGTAAGATCTTTGAAAGAGATCAGCCACAAGGGCCTTCTGGGCTGTGAGTATGGTAAGGGCACAGGTGTGGAGGCAGAAACACAGGGCGTGCTGGGGGAAAGGTGAGTTGCACCAGACCTAAGGCAGCCTGGAGCTCAGGATGGCAGAAGGGATGACAGCAAAGACATACAGGGGCAGGTTGGGAAAGCCTCGGGGGAAGTCACAACACTGCCCATCAGGTGCTTTCCTTCAATAGTGTACAAAATGCAACTCCAAGGCTCCTACAGACCACAAACATGCTCCATTTAGTCCAAAGTTCGCCAATAATTTAAAACTAGAGAGATCATTGATAAAAATGCAGATTTCCAGTTTCTCTGGAAACATGAAAACAGATATCTGGCAATACTACATCCATATTCCTAAATAATGACTGCAGGCTGGAGTGGAACAGCAACTGTTCACAAAGGAAGAACACACTCCAAAATTTGCCGCAGTCTCCCCCCCACTCCCTACTATTCTCGCCCAGGGCCTGCATCATTCATAGATGTTCACTGCCAACCTCTGCAGATACTGGTGCCTTGGACCAGGCATTCTCTCAGTCTGTTCCAATAACCGTGTCTTACAGATACACAATCTGAGGCTCAGAGTGGTACAATCCCATGCTTAATAACATACCACAAACCAAATCCACTGTTAGTACCTGACCCCAGATTTTCCCAGCTATGTATTTCAAGACTCTGTTTAGGTTCCTCGAATCCCAGACCAGCTGACGCGTCATCATTCTGTATAAGTAGAATGTTAGTTTCTGATTTTAGAGAAAATCAAAGCAATGGCTTCTCATCAAGGTCGGAAAACAGTCCCAAAGCTAATGACTTACAGAACTTCTCTGAACATCCTGTTCAGTCTTAGCGTACATCTCAGACAGATCACCATTCAGAATGACTTCTGCTAACGAGTTCACCAGCGGTGCGTGGTGTATAATTAGGAAGACCTGGTGAAAAAGAAGAAATGGGATTTGCATTCAAGGGTACAGTCTTTGAACCTTTTCCTTCCCCGATCAGAAACAACCAGGCTGGGCTATATAAGGCCTCATTAAGCAGCAATTCCTGTGATGCAAAATGCAAAGAAGGGGTCCTATTTAGCAGAAGTCAGTTACATTCTTCCCCTAAGGTTTGCCTCCCCTTCAGACTGTTGCCTATTTGGCTGACTGCTCTTCCTCAGAAGGAAGTACATTAATGCAAGACTGTCTCTTGTGGCTGGCTGAAGCCAAATCTGGCTGAAGTGGAGCAACGTGGGAAAGGAACAGCCAAACCAGCACACTCTTTCCTTTCCGCAGGCATTTTAGTGTCAAATTTGGTTATGAGAAGACTAGAAGGCATCACCCCAATACTTTAGCTACACAGGAAGAGGAGCTGGTGAGTTTTGTGCCAATCAAGGACTTGGCAAAGGGTCAGCTACACAGAGATTCCATCACTGGGAGGAGCTCCGACCCCTGCGGGGGGTTTTAGCACACTGGGATTCCACGGCAGCCTTGGCAGGTGTGGAAACTGTGGGGAAAGAAAAGCCACATGAGCCAGAAGCAGACTCGTCATGCCAGGATGCAAAGTCAGGGCTCTGTGCTGTCCACGCTGGCCCTGCTACCCCACCCTGTTGCCCAGTGTTCAGAGGATCAGCTTTAGGAACCAGGGTATTCAAAACTGCCTTGCAAAGCTGGCCTAGACACACCTGCTATTTTGTTTTAAAATGTGAAGGCAACAGGGTGTAGCACAGTGTGTATATACCATCTATAAATGGAAAGAGTATGCGTGCATGTATTGGTTTGTTTATATATGCACAGAAGAGGGTTTCTCAATCCTGGCACTATTGACACTTGGGGCTATAAACCTGTGTTGCAGGAGGCTGTCCCGTACACTGCAGGCTGGCCAGCAGCATCCCTGACCCTCACCCACTAGATGCCATGAGCACCCCCTCCCTCAGACATGACAACTAAATACATCTCTGGACCTCGCCAGATCCCCTGGGGTGGGGGGAGAAGAATCACCCCCAGATGGAAACTCCTGGCAGAGATGTCTCTGGAATGACATATGAGAACCTGTAACTATAGTTTACTCTGGGGATAGAAATCAGGAGCCCAAACAAAACTAGAAAAGAAACCTAGTTTTTACCTATTTTGAACCATTTGACTTTAAAAATTTTTTTTATTAAAAAATAAATATTGTTTTTTTCAAAAAAGTACTTACAGAAGCAAGACGAATAATGCAAAGAAAAATGAAAAAAATAAGAAAAAAGAATAAAAATAAAATAAAATAAAAAAATAAGTACAGGCAGAAATTAACACGGGCTGCCTCAGGGAAAAGAGCCTGGGTGCCCAGGGGGAGGGTAAGAGGGAGACTTCTTCCCATGGCATGTTTTACGCTGTTTGGACGGGGGGAATATACTATTCAAACAAATAAATACAATTCGAATTAAATAAAAGGTACAGGCAGAATAGCCCAATATGGCACCTACCTTAAAAAAAAAGAGCACCTGTTTTTAAAATACCAGGGAGACCTTTGCTATTACAGAGACTGTGCAGCATGATCCAGTGAGTTAGCCCATGTCCAGGACTGTGGCAGGCACCCAAATGTCAGTGATGATGATGATGATTTAATGATTTTTCTCACCTCATCATGTCCAAATTACTGCTACACTTCACCAAGTAAAACCCCAGTCACTGAGTTCATTCATTCCATAAATATCTGTTATGCATCTTGTATGAAAGTGGCCTTAACTGATCCTTTATGCATTCTTTTACTCCGTCCACAAACTTTCACTGAGCACCTATCGCCCTTGAGAAAAGCCAACCAATTCCTGCCTGTGGACACACATGGTGCTCATTTTCCTGGCTCCGAACTGGGACAAGGGGAGGGTGGGTCACTGCAGGGCACGTGGAAGTGAGCGCACACCAGACTCAAAGGGCTGGGTCAGCTGCCCGCACCATGCTCTCATTGTGAGCAACACTTTAGTTTTAGGAGGACAGCGTCCCCAGTTACACTAAGTCAGTGTCATCACTGTGAATTGTCATGGTTTGGGAGCTGTGCTTGTAAAATAACTTGAAAGTGTGCATTGATTTTATAGTGATGTAGGGACTTTAAGGTCACGGGATTTATACCTGACTTTAGGTTTCACACATTTAGGTCACAACATAACTAAGTTAAATGAAAATATGCAGGGAGGGGGGAAGGAGTCAAGGTTTTTTTGTATTTAAAAGGGATCTTTACTCAAGTTTGAGGAATGCCAAATTGTAAGCTATGCTTTTTGTGAGATAGTGAAACAAGCAATTATGTGCCAGAGCTACTGGTCCTTCAATAAGAAAACAGGAGAAAAAGTTCTCAGAGAAAAGGTATAACCCCTCTCCACTAAAGCACCAGCCGTTGAGGGTGGGCAGCCGTGCTCCCTGGAGGAGACGACCCTGCCTGTGCGATGCTCCAACAGCTGAGGATGCTTTCTTTCCACGTGACTCCTGGGGCTGAGCAACTGGCCTGCTCAGGTCCTGCCAAACTCCCAGAATCCCAAGCAGGAGATGCTGGCAGACTTGTAAGGAGGCAGCAGAAAGCTCTGCCAGCAGAGGCTGGAGTTTGTACTGCGCCCCGCTGCACAGAGGGGCATTCAGACAGCGCCGGCACAGTGCACAGCTCTGAGCAAACAGGAGCCCCCAGAACAAGACTCCAGGATGTGAACAGTGGTCAGGCCACGTCCGCCTCGGCCAACCCACTGGCAGGAGGTGGCCTCTGCACCTCTCTTCTCAGGCCAAGGGGAGACAATCCTGCCCCAAACTTGAAACAGCTGGGGATTAAGTCAGAAGGACAGTCTCTTATCAAAGCAAATAAATACCTGTGCCACTGCAGAAGTGGGAACAGAGCTCTGGTCAAATGCTTGACTACTTGACAGTCTAATGAGATGGCCTGAGAGTCTGGACTGCTAGTAATAAAAATATTTTTAAAGTTATGTAACTGGGTCACCATGGAGTTTTTCCCTTCTTGTAAATATTACATAATTATAAGAAGGAAACACACTTGTTTAAGGATGGGAGGCAGACAAATTGGCTCAAGACACAAATCTAGGAACTGAGGCTGCTACAAGAGACCTTCCAGAAGGTAATCTGGGAACTAGAACCACGACAAAAATCCTTTAAAAATAGCCTCATTACAGGAAGTTTGTCAAACCAAGGATGCTGTGTGTATATGAGCTACGGGCCCTGCAGTTTTGGGGTTATTTCAAAGTACTGTGAATCAGAGCTGTGCAGCCCACATTTCCAAGGTAATCAGAGGTTTCCTCTGCTGTTTTGGAAACCTCAGTCCTCATGGTAAAAGTCAACTACACAAGTGCCAGGTTTAATTTATTTTACATTTCTCTTTAAATTTCCATCCCCTACCATAAAGAAGATATTCATAGATATCACCTCTACTGAATG
This sequence comes from Cheirogaleus medius, assembly GCA_008086735.1. NCBI lineage: Eukaryota > Metazoa > Chordata > Mammalia > Primates > Cheirogaleidae > Cheirogaleus > Cheirogaleus medius. Next base: position 7,032,512 of record VBSM01002153.1, on the reverse strand, counting down.
TCTTCTCAAAAACAGAACACCCCTTTCTTTTTATTGTATCTCAAGATGGCGGACACAGAGAGAGAAGATGTGGCAACGGGGCTTGGAGGTTTTCTGTATGGCAGCAGCATTCCAAGGGACCCCAAATGTGATGGGGACACGGAGGAATGACCAAACATACCTGTGACAGAAGATAGAGGGACACCGGCAGGCTGATTTTCGGTCGTTCTCCTCCCTAGTAAAGGTTGGGGGCAGGAGGAGAGAGAGGTCCAGGTCACACAAGTGAGCACCACAAAACATACGAAGCCAAAAGCCATCTGTTTGAACAAGAGGCACCCTGTCCTTCTGACGTCCTCCATGGCCCTCAGGCTGCCCCTTCCTGGTGCTAGCCAAAAGTCTGAATCCCACTCAATACTGTTGCAATGCCTCTATTTTTCCACCTGAGAAATCTTTCACCGTTAGTCATAGATGAGAGGGCAATTCAATAGAAGAACTTGCTCCTCAAGTTACCAAGAACGTGCATTTCCCCAGGTGGGGCAACAAAAGCCCCAGCAGGAGAGGCCCCCTGAGGACTGTTCTCCGGAAGGCATTTTCAAAACCTGGGGGAGGGAGACTCTGGGGCACTCTGGCCTTGGAAAAGCCCCTCATTTGTACTAAGTTTCAAGATGCTCCCTCTCACACCAACCCTGTGAGGGAGGGATCTTCAGGACGCTCACTTTGCAGCCAAAGAAACAGGCTCAGGGAGGTTAACCACAGGTCACAGGGTTAGGAAAGGGAAGAGGCAGAATTTGAACCCCAGTCTGAAAACTCCAATTCCTGTGCTTTGTCAATGCTTCCCAGAGCTGCCTCTGCTTGAGCCAATGACAGTTGCAATTTTCTTTTATTTACATCTTTGTAGTGAGAATCCTCATGCTCCATCTCCCACAAGAAAACTACATCTCCTTGGGGCATCTGTGTAGGGTGATCAGCTGGCTCTGTCCTGCCTCCTGCTGGGTCCTCTGCTATCCTTCTCTCAACCCCCTTAACTCCGGAGGAACTGGACAGAGTGAGGCCTCCCCTCCCTGAAGCAGGGTTGCCCCTGCAGCTCAAGATCCCAAGATCCCCGGTCCCAGCCCAGATCAGTGTCCTTTGAAAGAAATCTCCCTCAGGCTCAAAACCTTGGTCCCTTGCAAAGCTCAGCCCCATTCAAGGTGGCTGTTCTTTCCCACTTTTGAAGACAGCCTGCAGCCAGCAGTAGTAACGGGGCCAGGCCCAACAGACGCACCTTGTCCTGGTTCTCCAGCGAGTACACGTACAGGGGCAGGAAGAGCCTGTTAAGCAGGTGGTCCGTGAGCACATCGTTGAGGAACTCACAGTTGATGATAAGGATGTCATTGAGATAGTGCAGGTGGTCCAGGTGCTCAGCCACCAGGTCGCTCAGTTTCCCCCGATTCCGGTGCCTGCCGAGAGAAACAACCACCTCAGCCTGGAGGTTGAAGCTCGGAGTCTTTGGGCCTAAAATCATTGGCCTGAAACTTAGGTCACTGGGGGTTCACGCATGCAACCAATATTTGAGCTAGTCTCAAGAGACACCTATCCTGGCCCCTACTGGGGAGATATACAAAGGGAAATGGACAGGTCTACTGCAATCAATTTTAGGGGATTGCCAGGGTCCCCCCCACCCTCTGGGGGCCTCGGTACCACCCCTCCCACTACCACAGCCTCCCCAAAATGGGATAAACAAAGCAAAAATCAGCTAAGCTCTTACAGCAAGCTACTGCAGAGTAGCCACTAGCCAATGTGATAAGATGCCCCTGGATCCCCAGATAAGCAGTATTAATGGAGCAATAAATCCTTGATAATTAAAATGCTCCAGAGGAGTTCTGAAGAGAAAAGCAGGCCTCAGCAGCCATGTCCCCCCAACAATATGGAGGACATAGAGCAAGGACACAACATCCCTCCCCCAGGCCCCTGGCCTGGACATCTCTGTCTCCATGTAGTTAGCTACAGGCATGCTGGGTGGGTCTCTTGGGTGGAGTCACACTTTCACTACCCCCAAAGCAGTATCTGTTGCAAAGAGCAATTCCAGCTAGGGCAGGACATTTTGTTTGTATTATTATTATTACCCAAGTAATAGATTGTCATTTTAGAAAACAGAAAATTAAAGAAAAAAATAAAATCAAAAAGAAACCAAAGTCTCCGATAATCCCACCACTAACAGATACTCACTATTTTTTTTTTTTTTTTTTTTTTTTTTTTTTTTTTTTTTTGAGACAGAGTCTCACTTTGTTGCCCAGGCTAGAGTGAGTGCCGTGGCATGAGCCTAGCTCACAGCAACCTCAAACTCCTGGGCTCAAGCGATCCTCCTGCCTCAGCCTCCCGAGTAGCTGGGACTACAGGCATGCGCCACCATGCCCGACTAATTTTTTCTGTGTATATTTTTAGTTGGTCAATTAATTTCTTTCTATTTTTAGTAGAGACGGGGTCTCGCTCAGGCTGGTTTCGAACTTCTGACCTTGAGCGATCCGCCCGCCTCGGCCTCCCAGAGTGCTAGGATTACAGGCGTGAGCCACCACGCCCGGCCCAGATACTCACTATTAACATTTTGGGTCTTATGTCCCTATAGTCTGTTTTTTTCCACATTTTTACCTGTTTCTATAGTCACCCCTAAAATACAAGTGTCACCTATCTAGCCATCTAACCATATATGCTTTTTAAAAAAAGTAAAAACAGGATCAATTTTGCTTCTTTCACATAATTTTGGATAATTATTTCTTTTATGCTTTAATAAGATATTTAGTATTTACAGCAAACACACGTGTAAAGCCTAATAGTATAACGAGCACCTATGAACCCACCATGCACCTGAGACCTAGAACATTTAGACACCATGTTTTGCACTTCTTCTCCATTTAAGGAGATACTTTGGAAAATTTTCTTTATTGGGATATTCCATGCACCTCATTTTTCAATACTTTGGCTTTAAAAATATCAAAGCAATACACGCAAATGGGTTTAAGACTCAAGATAGTATTGATAAGCTAATAACAAACAACAGCAGTTCCCGGCCCAGCTTCCTCTACTTCCACCCGCTCTCCAGAGGAGGCAGATAACACTTCTGGTTGTTTTGGCAGATAGTCCCTCCCCTATTTCTGTAAAATCTGCATGGACTTCGACTTTGCAGTTGAGTTATTTTAGATATTATCTATTGAACTCCTGTCACAACAGAACTCTTCGAGTTCCCTCTGCCCCTTCCCCTCCATGGTAATTGGGATTGATATTCTCATAACGTTTACTGCAGAGCCAAATAGAGGACTATGATTTGATTTCCTTCCTTGTATAACTTTGTTCTTTCTGCAGGGAAGTGCCTCCTTGTGTCTCATGTCCATGACTCTTCATATCCATAAGGGTTCTTATTTTCCCAAATGCTCAGTCAGATTTGCCATCAGTCTACCCTTGCTCCTTTCCTAATATCAGATCTAATACTCTGTCTAGCTCCCGTCCCCCTAGGAGACTTCATTCCTGGATCCCTTTAGCGTCCTGACCCTACCTAAGTTTACCTCTCACCACACCTGGGCAAAGTGCCACTCTGGACAGTGGTTCTCAACTGAGGGTGATTTTGCCTTAAAGGGGACATTTGGCAATGTATGGAGACATTTTTCGTTGTCACAACTAGGGAGGGGGTGCTATTGGCATCTAGTGGGTAGAGGACAGTGATACTGCCAAACATCCTACAATGCACAGGACAGCACCCATAACAACAGTACCCAGTTCAAAAAGTCAGTAGTGCCAAAGTAGAAAAATCCTGTTCTGGGACTTCTATTTACCACTCTAAGGACAAAATCACATCTTAATCTCTCTTTTTAAACAGATTTATTGAAATATAAATTCATATGCCATAAAATTCACCCTTTAAAATATATAATTTAATGGTTTTTAGTATTCACAGTTGCCCAACCATCGCCACAATAAATTTGGGAACATTTTTATACTCCCTGCAAAAAGCCCTATACTCACTTGCAGTCACTTCCCATTTCCCCCCACAACACTGCCCTCCTCGCCCAGCCCTCGGAAACCACTGAGCTACTCTGTCTCCATAGGTTCGCCTATTCTGGCATTTCACATGAATGGAATCACATGATATGTGGTCCTCCGTGCCTGACTTCTTTCATCGAGCGTAACGTGTTTGAAGTTCACCCACGTCAGAGCACGTGTCAGTGCTTCATTCCTTTTTATTGCCAAATACTATTCCATCGTATGGATACAGCACACTTTAATTATTCACTCATCAGTTGACAGAGCACCTTAATCTTGTGACCAGCTGCTGAGCAACCCCATCTCTGGGTACACTGAATTTACTTACCCTATCCCTCCGGGAGGCATTCGAGTTGTTTCCAACTTCCCACCATCATAAACAGGTGGGTAGAACCTTTTACAGGATGGGAGTCCAAGCTCTGCCTACACATAGTTAGGTAAGTCCTGTTCTCATGTCTATTTGTCCTCAGGGAAAACTGAAGCCCCCCCCCCCCCACCTGTCTACCTACTGAACAAACCCAGGGGCATCACTTACTCCTCATCAGTCTGCACACAGTTATCAAGCTCGATCACGTGACTCCCGATGAACCAGACCAAATTGGAGAAGTAAGGGACAGCCGTTTTATCTCTGATATAGTGCAGCATGGCCTGATTATCCACTGAGAAAATTCACAAAAGGAAAAAAAAAGTCAAGGTACCAAAAATAACTTGGAAGACATTTTAACAAAACAAAACAAAACAACCACAATGAAAAAACCCTCTGCTATAATCTGAAATTGTCTTTCCTGGAACTACTTGAAAATGTTTATCTTATTCATAAAACTATACACATCAAGGCAGTTCTTATGTTATTTTTATAATTAATAAAATAAATTAGTTGGGCTAAACATTAATAGTGCATTGGAGAACCTACTTAGCAGCAGTAGATTGAGCTAGACTACATTGCAAATTACACCACTCTTAAGCAAGTTTCCTGTATTTACATGTAAGGATAAGTTAAGAAAGCAGAAAACCAGAGGTTAATAACTTACATGACACTGGAATAAGGAACACAGGAATCGTCATTGAAGGAAAGGCAAAAAACAGACAACAGTTAACAGGGTTAGGAACTGGGAAGGCGAGGCAGCTGCTCAGGGGACAGACAGCTAGGGCCAGAGGAATCTAAACCGAAAGATACAGGTTAAAAGAGAACAAGAGAAAACAGCGTGCAGAAGGCAGCGCAACCAACTATGGCTTGGACCGGGGTCGCAAACTTAGAAGCCTGCCGGGTTGGCTGGTGGCCCAGTAAGTGAAGCCGGCAAGCCCAGCGTGTGAACTGGGCGCCTGGGCCTCAACCCCAAAGGGGGCGGCTGCCTCTCTGTGTCAGCTGACCCCTGCCCTGTAAGACTACCGGCCCAGAATAGCCAAATTTACATCTTAAAGTCAGAAATCCAGATTGTCACACAAGATCTCCCAATTTTTAAATATTGGCAACTATATATTTTTTTTCAAAAACCACCTAAGCCAATTAAAACATGTGTGAGGGCTGGATCCGGCCCTCGGGCTCTCAGTCTGCGACCTCTGGGTGGGTCTGGTCGGGCTCTCAGAAAGGCTCTTTAATGTAAGCCCAGGACTAGGCTGGAGGGAGTGCCTGAGGACTCCCCCCGCCATTAGGGGTCATCTCAAGTAATAACAAGTTGACTGGTGAAGATCAAAGTCTTCCAATCCCTGAGAAAATGGGGTCCCAGCTCCAGTGTGGTGACTACCGGGGAAACAAGCCGGGCATCAGGTAGAGAAATTCCAAGGCATGGCCTTGGAGGGGCGAGTCTAGTTCAGGAAACCTGTGGCCAGCCAGCCTTAACGGCGGTGCAGGTATAGGGCCCTGCACTTTCTCCAGGAGGCAGTCAATGTTTTGGGCATTAAGTACATGTTGCAAGAAAGGAGGAGTTTGTTAGCGCTAGGCTCTGTAGCAGGTTGGGAATACAATATTGCCCCCTGCTGTCCACAACGTGACATGCTTTTACACATTATTTAAAGTTTAAGGATAAACTTACCCCCATGTATATTTAAGTATATTTTACAAGCGAAAATGTAAAAATTTAAATCTAACATGTAAAAGACAACTTTGCTTTATCTAATTCTAACATGGCCACTTGGAATCCCATGCATGCCTCTCTTAGGGCACCCTATTTCTGTGCAGCAGCACTGAGAAAGACTTTATCACGCGCGGAGAAGGCAGTGGCACAAAGACTTACGTGAGAGGCCGGCTAAACGGTCAATGGTTGCAAGTCGTGCATGAGACAGGCAGCCACGGCTTATAATAAACAAGCTCCCTAGTTGCTGTCAGAGAACTGTATGCACAGACACGGGCTGCCAAGCTAGAAATCAGCCAAGGCATGAGTTCACGAGGAAACTTACCTTTATAGACGTTCAAAGTTATGGTTCTTACAGCAATTCTAACCATGCTTTCAGGGTGGTTGAAAAATTTGATGGCTTCTGTGTACAAGGCAAAGTCATTGGTGTGCTAAAACAAAAAGTACCGAAAATGACTTACAAACCTGTAAGCCAGCCCTGGCCCCATCCCCTCTGAATTCCAGCAGAGACTTCAGTAAAAGAAAAATAAATGTTGCCAATGTGAACTTCGAGTCAGTGGTTCATTCCCAATGGACAGTGTAGAAAGCGGGTAGGCAAAGCCATGGAAGAAATAGAAAAGAGTCCAGGAATGTCAGACCTAGGTTCATTTCCTCTTCCACCACTTCTAAGCTATGTGATGCAATATTTCTAAGCCTCTGTCTTTTCATCTACAAAATGGGGATACTAACATCCACGTCATGGTTGCTACGATTAAGAGATCATTTCTAGTCCTGTGCTTACAGCAGCACCTGACACCTTAGCAGCACTCAATGTGACACAATTCTGACCAGTGAGATATGACAGGAAATCTGGTGGGAGGCTTCTGGGAAAGTGTTTTTGGAAGTAAAAAGGCGACACAAAAAGGGAAGTGGTCTTGTCAGGCATTTCACATACTTGAGTATGTGATGTTTGGAGCTGCTGCAGCCAACTTGTGACCATGAGGGGTTGAACTCGAGGACAATGCCAATTGTATGGTCAGCAGAACAGGAAGACGGAAAAGACTGGGTCCTTGCTGATGTGGTTGAGCCACTGGATAAACAAGCCCCAGCACAGCCAGTGTCTGTACTTTTTGGTATGTGAGATAAATTGACCTCACTGTTCAAGCTTCTTTTAATTGTGAGAGCAACTGCAATTCATTTATTTAAGTTGCTAATAATTCTCCCAAGGAATGTCAGGGACATTAGCTTGTAAAGAATAGCAATATCTGTGATTTTAGGGAGCCAGGTACATACTAGATGCTTTGAAAACATCACCTCATTTAATCTAACCCCTAAAAACCCTACAAAGTATATATTCTTATCCCCATTTCTCAGATGAGGAAACTGAGGCTCAGAGAGGAACTGGGACTTCCTTAAGGTCACACGGCAGGGAAGTGGCAAAGGCAGGCCTGACTGAAGTTCCTATTTTGCCCACAGAGCAACACAACCCCAAGACAACTTCTAGGCACTTCTCCTCTCTGCCAAGTATAATGCTCTCAGCATAAATTGAATTTTACATTAAAAATAGAAAGACAACTTGCTTAATTTAAAAAAAAATGTTTTTAAAGCATGCCAAAGTCAAACAGTGTCGCTGTGAAAACTATGACAGTGGGCTTGTAAGAGCTTTGTAAACAGACACTAGACCACCCAGATGGCGCCACTATGACTGGTTTAGCTTCACACCCAAATGTGTCCCTCTGGCAGTTACTCACCTCATTATAAAAAAAATGGACAGTGTGGTTGTTGAGTTTTAACGAAAGCGTTTTCAGGAACGATATATAATATGCCATAATCTCCTCGTCGGAAAAGTCAAATTTATGGACGATGATAGAATTTACATAGTTATTAGAGAGCAAATAATCTAGAGGGAGAAAAAAACAACAACAAAGCAAAACAGACAGGTTAACTCATGCTGGAGGAAAGATAAGCAAAGGATGTCAGGTAACAAGCAGATGACCATGTTCATGTACTTGAATCAGTGAAGCTTCTGGGTTGCTGGGATTAAACAAACTAACAGGGAGCGGCTTAACCTTTAACCAGCAAAGAAATCATCTACTATGCATAGTCACCAGAAAGTTCAAAGGCATTGCCAGAGAAAAGTCCTTCCTCTCCCTCCCATGCCAAATAGAAAAAGACACTCAAACATTTTCTTTTCATTACTACCAAAGTTCAGCAAAGAGCCAGGGGTGGGGAAGATTAGTCAGTGCCTGGGCATTCTCACAAACCACCCATGGATGAGGGTAAAAGGCACTGTGTTTTATAAAAAGCTGCTCCATTTTGCCATCACAAAACACATCATCATCCCTGAATGCCACAAAGAGCTACACATGTATTTTTTTCTTCCTTAGATAGCAACATGATTTCATAAAGGTCACTTTATGCTGAACCCCTGGCACCAGGCTGAGCGCTCTACATTATAATCATCTTTCATTTTGCAGATGAGCAAAAACAGCTCGGAGAGGTCGATTAACTTGTCTAAAGACACAGAGACAGTAAGTCACAGAGAAGGGATTCAAACTCAGGTCTGACGTCAGAGCTTGTGTTTGTCATGCGCTACCGGGGGCCTACAATGGAAACTGGGTGATGAGCATCTGGAGAGCAGTCCCCACTCCCCAGCTCCCAGCCCCCAGCCCAGCGGAAATGCAGGCCCAGGACGGCGAGAGCTTCTGACTGTGGAAGAGAGGCTGGAAACCACAGATTTTCATGCTGCATCTCCAGATCTTGAAATGCTCGCCACTGGATAAACTAGTTTTTGAAGCTGTGCTGGCCAGCAAGAGCAAAGCTATTGGCAGCTGCAGCCTGTGGCCTGCAGTTGTTAGTCTTGGTGTTGACCCCTTCCTGGGCATGTTCCCCTCTGAGTTCTCACCAGCCACATTCCCAGGATTGAACACAGTTGCTCTTGGGTAAGTAGGAAATTAACCATTAAGTTGTTTGGAGCCAACGAGGTACCTAACTTAGGTCAAAGTATTTTTTTTTTTTTGAGACAGAGTCTCACTCTGTCACCTGAGCTAGAGTGCAGTAGCATCATCATAGC
>VBSM01002153.1:7008155-7023295 GCA_008086735.1 Cheirogaleus medius | reverse complement strand
TTGCTCTATAGTATTTCATTCTCTAAATAGTCTACAATGTATTTATCTACCTAGAATCTCACTTGAAACATGCATCCCAGGTGATTCTGATACCAGGAGCACTTCTTTCTCATTTCGTGTCATTCTGGCTGTGGGAAGGGGCAAGTGGGGAGGGGTAGCGGGCTGACAGGAGAAGGGACTGTTGGGACGTCTTGTTGAGCCCCGCTGTGACTGGTTAGTGGCTTCCGGGCCACCAGCAGCACAGGCGCCTATGCTAGGCGCTTCAGATGTGCAACAGCGGGTCTCTCGGCTGCACTCTGGAGCTGGGACAGCCACAGGCTCCATCTACTCCCCAGCAGGGACTTTTCCAGGGCCTCCAAGAGATTACTCCGTGGGTGGCAGGGGACCACATGGGGGCAGTGGCAGTGCCTCTATTATTGGGCTGGGATTTTTCTGCTACCCCCTCACTGTGTGGCTGACTTTCTGTGGTGTCCTTTTCTAATAAACCCAGGAGTCTGTAAGTAATCTCAGTCTCTCGGGACGCTATCACTTAGGTCACCAAACCCAACAGGCAACAGGTGCATTTGTGAAATAGCTGATTGTAATAGTGAAAAACTGGAAACCACCTAAATGCCCACGGTCAGGTTAAATAGATTATGGCACAGCAAGATACAGCTCTTGAGCCCAATCAGGCAAGGTTACGTAAAGGGACAATGAGAAGCTGGGGGAGGGGAAGCAAACAGCAAAACGAGTTGTGTACAATGAACCATTTAGGCGAGATTCTATGGAAACGTGACTTTCTGTATTTTCCTAATGCTTGGCTTATTGTTGTTGTTTTACAATAAGGATATTTTCTTTCCATGATGAGAAAATAAAAATTAAAACAAAGGTCATCTATCCTCCTCACCCCTTGTAAATCCAAGTTCTGTAAACAAGTCATGATTCCTGCTCTTTCTGCAGGGCTTATAAAGGCGCCCTGGTGAACTGTCTGTGAAGCAAGGGACATCTGCCCGGGTTTCTCACAGTGGGGAAACCCTTTTTGGTCCCAGTACAAGAAAGGCCACGCATGCTGCATGATCAACCATGCACGCTGCATGACCTCACTTATATGTAGGATCTAAAATAGTCGGACTCATAGAAGCAGAGAGTAGTGGTAGTCATCAGGGGCTGGAGGGAGGGAAACAGGGAGACATTGGTCAAAGGGTACAAAGTTTTAGTTTCACAAGATGAATACATTCTGGAGATCTAACATACGGAACGGTGACTACAGCCAACAATACTGCATTATATACTTAAAATCGGCTAAGAAGGTAGATCCCAAGTATTTCCACTCCACACACAAAAGGTAACTATGTGAGGTGATGGGTATGTTAATTATTTGATTGTGGTGATTATTTCACCATGGATACGTATAACAAATCATCAAGTTGTACACCTTAAATATACACAAAAGAGAAAAGCCATGCAAATGTCATTCAGAGAAACCCTCTAAATGCCAAAATTCTGACTGCCCCAACCCCCATCTTTAGTCCAGCAGCCCTGTGCCTAGCTGGGCTCAGAAAGGGTCACCAGAGAGGAGCCATTGAGGGGCTGCAGTAAGTGACAGCACCGACACCGTGGGCACGTCCCACCTGCCAGGCCCCGTGCTAAGCTCTGCACACCTGCTCTCACGGCTACTCCTCAAGCCCTCTATTCCCAGCTACTACTATCTCCGCTTGACACAAGCAGGGAGCGTGGAACTGCTTTGGTCTGGCCAGGGACCTGGTGCGGTCTGAGTCCAGGGCCTGCACCCCTGAGCTGGGGCTTACCCTCTCAGAGTTTCCAGAAACCACACTTCTTTCAGATCCAGCGAAACAGGAGCTAGTATCAAGGGAAACCACTTAGGGAGACAGGAGTCAGCCTGCATTTGCCAAGTGTGGTCTGTAAGGCATCTCCAAGGCAGCAGCACCACCTGGTGGCCACTGCCGAGAGCCACCACTCAGCAGCTCCTTCCCCTCCTCCTCCTCACTGGGAGGGATGCCCCCATCTCTACCTCCTTCCACGCACTGAACACATTTTTCAAACCTGTGCGGGAGACCTAGAGCCTGCCTCTGATATAGACATTTGGCCACTGGCCTCTCCCCTACTTCCTGTGGGCAGGGCCCGAGGCTTAGCAGAGTCATCTTGGAATACTAAAGCTAGTGGTTAAGCACAGAGGATTAGGAGCTAAACCAGAGTTTCCCAACTTCGGTGCTGTTGACTTGTAGGGCTGGATAACTCTTTGTTGGGGGTTCCTGTCCTGTGCACTGTGGAATGTTTAGTAGCACCCCTAGCCTCTATCCCCTAATGCCAGTAGCACCCCCAAGGATGTCTCTAGACACTGTCTAATGTCCTCTAGGGGCACGAGCACCCCCAGTTGAGGACCCCTGAGCTAACTCACCTGGAATGAAACTCTTTCTCTATTCTGGCCTTGTCACCTTGGGCCAGTGACCCAAACTTTCTTGGCGTTAAAATGAGGACATCAACAGCACCTGCCTCTCAGGGCTGCTCATTACAGATAAAGAAAAACCAGGGCTTAGTGAGGCAGGTATTATAATAAGCTCAGGGTCACACACTACGAGTCGTGCAGCAGGACTGGAGCAAGAGAGGCAGGGGCCAAAGCGCACACCCTTGCACACTCTTTGGTCAAGTTTTTCCTCACCCTGCTTCTTCTGATACTTATTCCATGAGCTGATTATTCAGTAGCCCCAACCCTTTAATATCAAATCATAAAGAAGAAATGCAAGCACCCCAGAATCGTTCAGCAGAGGGGAACCCTCTCTTAGCTCCCATAGTACCCCACCACACAGAGAGAAACACAGTGTTAGGGACTGAGTTGTGTCTGCCCCAAATTCATATGTTGAAGTCCTGATCCTCACTGCGACTACATTTGGAGACAGGGTCTTTAGGGAGGTAATTACGGTTAAATGAGGTCATAAGGGTGGGGGCCCTTATCTGATAGGACTGGTGTCCACATAAGGAGAGGAGACACTAGGCATCTCTCTGTCTCTTTCCACTCATGCACAGACGAAAGGTCACTCGCAGCAAGAAGGTGGCCATCTGCAAGCCACGAAGAGCCCTCACGGGAATCCAACCCTGGTGGCAGCTTGATCTTGGACTTCTACCCCCCAGAACTATGAAAAAACAAATTTCTGTTGTTTAAGCCACCTAGTCTGTGGTATTTGCTAGGGCATCCCAAGCAAACTAATACGCACAGTAAGTACAGATGTGCAAAAATCACACCAAACTACACTCCGCTCATGTCCAGTGGTACAGAGGCAAACATCGAGGAATGCCCTTACAAAGTGAGGTCTCGTGACTGATGTTCTCAAAGAGGATGTTCAAGGTCTGCAGCAGCTGAACACACACGTAACGGCCCGATTTCTGCCGCAGAATGTTCAAGAAGAAAACAAACATATTCTTCTCCAGGAAGAAGCTAGGGAGAGAATGGGAAAGGGTCAGTGGTTTGCTTCCACATGTGGAAATCGAAATCAGCCTCTACTTACGTGCATACACCCACCTCCAACCAAAGGCACCCATGGATGCCAGATCACCCCACCCAAAAGGCCATCTTCCATCATGGCTAACACGCAACCCCTCAACTCTCTTCCCGGAATGTGAGAGCAGTGCCTATTCTGGGAAGCAGTGAACCAGATTTCTGACAGCACGGGAAAGACCTTTACAGACTAAATGGTCACACAGCAATCTATGCTTGTAAACCCAACAAGCTACATTTTCCACCAAATATTTTGTATCCTTAGTTTCCCTTACTAATAAGCCTCTTTCCTTTGCTCTTCACATCTTTGAGTGTTAAGAAAAACAACAACTGGAGTTCTCTGCAAAGGGATAAGATAATGCTGAATGTGAATAGTTTTAGTACCCAAACTGTCAAGTTTGTAGTTTTCCTATCTGGGGGAAAGAACTGGAAAGAAATATACATGTGCTAATGTGGTGGGGAAACCCTAGCCACTCCCCAAGTCTGCTTCTGCCTTTCTTGTTCTGGACAGCACATTTGTCTGCACAAAGCCTGGGGGCACTGGCTTTTGGGGGTACACGTTAGCTCTTTTAGTCTTGAAAAGGAAGGAAATAGAACTCCCTAATGCCTTTTTTTAAAGGAAGAAAATGATGTTTCTAGTTATGTATTCTCTGCAATCAAGCTAAGACGAGATAATCTCTTATTTGGGATACTCAGAAGAAATCCCTGAGGCTGGGCATGGTGGTTCCCGATGGTAATCCTAGCACTCTGGGAGGCTAAGGCGGGAGGATGGCTTGAGGTCAGGAGTTCAAGACCAGTCTAAGCAAAAGCGAGACCCCGTTGCTACCAAAAATAGAAAAAAATCAGCCATGCATTGTGGCACATGCCTGTAATACCAGCTACTTGGGAGGCTGAGGCAGGAGGACCACTTGAGCCCAGGAGCTTGAGGTTGCAGTGAGCTATGATGAGGCCACCACACTCTAGCCCAGGTGACAGAGTGAGACTCTGTCTCCAGAAAAAAACAAAAGAAGATGAAGAAATCCCCAAAGTCATGTGTGCCTACTGGTTGACTTGGTTTTGGGTGCCTTGTCCATCATTGCCACGGTGGTGGGATCACGGGCCTGGCATTGCTCAGTGCTGCATAATTCCTCTTTGAATCTATGAGAGCGTAAATGAACAGGACCTAAAAAAGACCCCTAAAATCTTTTCTGACTCTGAGAGCCTGTCTGCCTATGAACACCATTCACACTGACCTCCAGAGTATTTCTGTCATTTGACCTATTTTGTCTACCTTTGCTTCAGCTTGTATAAGTCAGTGACTCCCAAGTGCCACCAACAAACTCACTGCTGCACAGTGACCAACTTGGGAACTTGTTAAATTGTCTATACCTAGGATCTTGCCCCAGGGATTGATTCAGTATCTCTAGTGTAAAATCCACGAGCCTCAATCTTTAAAAACTCCCTAGGGGAGAGGAGCAAGAAAACTTAGGAAAAAAGGTTGATTCCAGGGCTGGGCAGAGAAAATATAAGAAGAGCCTGGAGCATCTTATAATACCAAGAAGTAAGGAAGTGCTCAAAAGGACCAAAGTTTGTCAAAGGGACACAGGGATCAACCTGAAAGAGCTCCTCCAATAGCCAAAGCTAAAACAATTTGAGCATCAAAATAAATAACACAGTGTTGGATTATAATCCAAAGTATAAAATAAATATCCATGAGTCCATATCAATATAGATAAATGATTGCAAAAATAAAATAAATAGGAGAAAAGACACAAATCTTGCATGTAGAAGAATTTCAAATAATAATATATGTACTCCTGGCTTCTGTAAGGTAGAGCCTAATTCCCACCCCCTCATCTTGAAAAGGTGGGCTGGACTTAGTCACTGTCTTCTAGGAAATAGCACAGGGAAGGGGGAAAGAGTAACTCCATAGGAGAGAAACCTGGCAGACATCACCTTTACCGGGCGATGAAGGTTAACAGCACCAGGGATGTCACATGGACACCAAGCGTGCCCTGCCGCTGATGGCATGAGAGGGGAACTTCCCCTCTGCAGCAATCTCCCTGTAGCCCTGAATTTAGTCAGGAGAAAAACATCAGACAAACCCAGACTAGGGGACAGGAGAAGTGGCTAGTATTCCTGAAAACTGTCACAGACCAGAAAAGACTGGAAGGTTGTTATGGCTAAATGCACTGTGGGAGCTTGGATGTGATCCTGGGGCAGAAAGAGGACGTTAATGAAAAAACTGACAAAATCCAAACCAAGGCTGGAGTTTATTTAATAGTAATGTGCCAATGTCAGTTTCTTATTTTTAAGAAATAAGAATATTTTTTTACAGTAATGTAAAATATTAATCTTTATAACAGGGGAAACCAGGCAAAGAATATATGAGAATTTTCTATACTAACTTTTCTGTGATCTAAAATTATAAGATTTATTAAAAACAAAATTTTCTTGGGGACTCCATTGGGCAGCTGTTTAAGAATCACGGGACTCTAAGAGCTCAGTAGTTTTTTCTAAGATTACAGATGGACTAAGTCCATTCTAGTGAAGGGGGACACAGGTTCTAATCTTTAACCCAAGGGTCTTTCTCATTTCCAAGAACAGATTCAAACATACAAATAAATAAATTCCTCATGGATCCTTAAAGGAAGCTAGTCCCATTTATAAGCAACGCCTTCCTTTACTACTCACGTGTTTTCCTTTGGGGATCATAGCCAGTGTTCACAGGTTTGCATTTTAAGGAGTTTGCATTTTCCACAAGTAGTTTATTAGATAACCTAACTGATGAAAACATAGAGCTATCATCAAAATCAGTTCCAGATATCTAATAAGAAGCCAGGCTAGAAATGGAACACCTTTACTTTTTAAAAATGGGTTTCAAAAGTGTCCTCAGTATTTATAATTGAGAATATAGACACATATGAAATCTGTGTTTGGTGGTTGTTATAACCCAATCCCAGACCCTCCTGCACTGAGATGGCGACAGGTCTATCAGGGAGGTAGCTCATGGCTTTACAGCCTTTGCTTTTCAACCGTCCAGTAGACACACCTGTCTTATCACTTGCTGTTATTTATTGAGTGTCCACTTTGTATCAGGTACCAGACAGGGAACTTTTTCTCTCCCCTTTAGACGAGATCGGGCGCGTTCAGGCTGGTATGGCCGTAGACTTTCTCTCCCCTTTAAAGATGAGGAAACTGAGGCTCAGGCAGATAAAGAGCCCGGCCTAAGACTGCTCATTTAGGAAGTATGAGAATGCTGGAAACCACTCATGGACTCTGGGCATGGACCACTGTTTCACTTTTTACCAGCCTTGTGACCTTGAGTAAAAATGGGGACACCAACAGGGTTTGCCCCCGGGGCAGGTGGGAGACTTAACTGGATTGTCTCAAGAGCTCAGCACTGTGTCTGGCCATCAGTAAACACAGTAACTGGGGACCCTCAGTGACTCCCCAAGGGCAGGGTCCTGTCTGTTCACAGAGAATCTAACCACCCAGGACATTTTCTCCTTCCTTTGAGAAAATAATCAGACACTACTTAGAGGAAAATTATCCATGACATTTTCAGGTTTTTCTGGAGAAACTAATTTCCATAACTTCCCCATTTGGGGCTTACATTTCTACAGTGTCTCAAGGACATTTTTTACAGATAGATAGACAGAGACAGATATCTGGGCAAGACCAAATTAGCGTCAAATCCTGACATCATCAGGAATGACTCATGGTATACATTTAGAAAAACATTCAAAGGAAGAAACGAAAAACAAAGAACCATTAGAAACCCTTACTCAAATACAGAGCTGTCATTTTGATCCCCCCAAATCAGGATCTCGGTGATGGAGCGGATGGTCTCCACTAGCAGGTTCCGGTTCTGTTCTGTGACTGTGGTGTTTTTGGTCAAAACGTGGTACAGATACCTTAGAGGAAGGAGATAAAAAGAAATTAAAGATTACCAATTGAAATGAAAGTCAAGCTCAATGACCATTAGCAACATTTTGGGGACAACACATTGGTACTTTTTCAGCTAGCGCAATTTCCCATTCAGATTAGACATAACTCACCATCCAAGAAAAGTGGCAGACAATGCTTTGGAGCATTAAACAACCAGGGACACACCACCCAAACTGAGTCAAGAGAATCATCAAACCCTCAAAGAGGGCCATTCTCAAACATTAGTGTGCAAGAGAATTGCCTACAAAGCTGGATAAAGTTGGGGCTACCAGAGCCCCTTGGACATTCAGATTCAGTAGGACTGAGGGAAGAGCAGGCGTCAGCCTGTTTCATGTGCTCCCCAGGGATTCTGATGCCAGTGGAACAAGTAGAGACATATGGTTCAGGGCCAAATGCCTACCCAAGACCCACTGCTGAGATTTAGAGATGGAGCCATAGCTTAGGGAGGGTGGATCCCAAAGCCAGTGGCTGGGACAAAAATCATGTGCCATCCAGATTCCCCTTGGAGTGCCCATAATCCACCACACACACCCCCCCCCCCGAAGTGCCATATGTCCATCAGAATGTATGGCTCAAATGAAATGGGTGGTTTGCAGTCCAGGGCAACTGTCTTATTCGCTGAGAACACATTGTTAAATTCAGAGTTAAATGGGCTAGACAGGCCATGATACCATACTTCACCCATCCAAAGGCCTGGAAGCCAGCCATTGGGGTAGAGACAGGAAAATACAGTCTAGTCCTCAAGACCTCTGCTGGTAGTGGAGGAAACCAAAAGTATCACCGAAGCCAGTCCTGACTAGGGCAGGGACCAGCAGCCTGGCTGGATGCCCTGAGAGTGCCACCTGACACAGCTTTTAAGACACTCCTCCAGGGCCCACAGATCCAGGTAACTTCTCCTGCCAAGGGAGCCTCAGGCTTGGAAAGGAAAAGAAGACACCCAGAGGAAATGACTCAGGAAAAGTCACCTCCTGATTTTGTTTATGGACATCTTCAGTTTTGGCAGGGTAGGGGGGCTAGTGAGAGCAAGGCAGGGAAAGATGAGATGGAATCTTTCCATCTACGATCTCTACAAACGGGTGAGATATAAAGAGGTAGAACCATGCAGAGGGAACAAGAAGGAGCAATCTGCTGCTTTAGGGGGCTAGGGTTTAGCTAATACTGTTACTGTCTATTTTAAAGACAATATAATCAAGCATTTAATTAATTTAACTTATCAGAAATGGCATGTAATTTTTAACATGCAATAACTAGAATATCCCTCCAAAAACATAAATCCTCTGCCATTTGTGCCCAAATCTATGGACAGGGCCGCATGTAGCAGCACGAGGCCAGTTGCTCTCTGTGATACAGTAACTCTACAGCACTTCAGTCACGCTGGGATGAATTGCAGGGGGACCCACTCATAAATCTGTGTGTCTTCATCTTGCCTCTAGTGCATCTTCCCCAAAATGCTCAAGGGCAGAGTTTTTCAAATTGAGGTTCACAAACCTCCTGCATCAGAATCACCTGTTTAAGTTGCTCCCTATGCCACACCCCGACTTTTAGGTGCAGGGCCCCAATCCCACTTAAGTTTGACAGCCACTGCACCATGCCAGCTGTGGCTATCAGTGACATTCTCCATGCAGTCCACAGGATGCCTGACACCCTGCTGGGAACAAGGCATTGCTGGCAGTGTTGGGGAGGGAAAGATGCTCCCTCATTCTGGAATTTTCTTCTGTGTAAAGGATGACATCCATTAGCATCACACTCCTGGCCCAACGGGAGGCAGTGGCCTGGATGAGTGGGTCTGCTCTGCAGACCTCCAACAAGGACATGAGAATTCAAAATCTTTAGGACCAGGTCTGACTTCAATTGTCTTTCTGCCTGGAATGCCCTTGCTGCCCTCATCAAATAGCAAACTCTTACTTATATTTCAAAACCCAGCTCAGGCTGGGTAAAGCCTTGGTAAAGCCTTCCTTAGAGAAGGCTTTCCTCCCTCATCCCCGACCTCGGGACTGCAGAGACCACACTGATCTGCAATGACGTGCCTCTCTTACTAGACCTGAGCTCCTCAAGGTCAGCACCATCATCTTATTGCTCTTGGTGACCCCAATATATTAATACTCCAAATGTCTGGTACACAGCAGGTGCTCACCACATGCTGGATGGGGCAGGGGATGGTCTTCATGAACACTGTTACATCAGAGCATCACAGACTGAACACAGCCAAGGGTCCAAGCGCCACACACACAAGTGACAGCACAGAGCTGTAATGAAGAGTTCAGGCTCTGGGGTCTGACGGACTTGGGCTTCATCCCTGGTGCTGCCACTTCCTCACCGTAGCATTGGACAAGGCACTTCACCTCTCTGCAGCTCAGATTCTACAAGATGGTGTTAACAGTTGAGGCCTCCTCACTGGAATGTTCCAGAGAGTCAATGTGATAACACACAGAGAGCGCCAAGCGTGGCGCATGCAACTGACCCTTATTCAACAGCGGCATGGTCAGCTGCTATTATTATCCTGTGGTCATTACGACGCAGGCCATTAACATCCTCACTACATTATACAAAGACTATTCCAGGAACGTAGGAAGGAGAGATCAGGCTGGATCTAAACAGGGAAAGAGGACCTCGGGGGAGGAGTTGTGATGGGAAGGTCCAGAGAAACCAGAGCAATAAGTGGAAAATCTGGGTTATTTTCTGAGAGGCCCTAGAGAACATGGGTTCATTATAGACACTGGTGCTAGCATGCCAGGGTCTGAGCACATCTCCATCACTTATCATGGATAGCTGGGTAATCTTAAGCAAGTTAATTCATCTCTATGCACCTGTTATCTCACCTATAAAATGGGAGCAGCAATAGTACCTAAATACTTTTCTACTTACCTATTACGGTATTGTTAGGAGTAATAAATAAAAGACAGATAATTAAACTGGCAGTTACTATGTATGATACAAGTGCTAGATACTATTATTGTTGCTTTCATTAAATAATCTCTGGAAAAAAAACCCTAGTAACTGCCACAAGGCCCTTACAGCAACAGTAATGAAAGGCCAAGATAGTAATACCTGAAAAGAAGATTCTAGGAGCTCCCATGTGCCTGGCTATGTGTGAAGGCTTCACATGACCTTCAGACTCACAGCAATCTGGGGATGCGATGTGCACGTTGTTACCACTGCACAGGACAAGACAGCAACGGAGGCTTGGGGAGGTTCAGTAGCCCATACAAAGCCCTGTGGCATGGTCTGAGAATTCCATCCATTCCATGGCCTCTCCAACACTGGGACTCTTTGCTTTTTTCAGTGGAGCCATTCTGCTAGGTGTATGGTGACATTGCAGTGGGATTTTACGGCATGATGACTAAGGAAGTTGGGTGCCTTTTCATATATGTTTATGGACCATTTAAATATCTTCTTTATTTTTTTAGGGCAAAATTTAGATTTTATTATATTCCTACAGCAATAAATTAGCACATATAATGGGAGAAAATCCTATTAATCAGAGCAACAAATGTAATAAGAAAAGTGCAGAGAATTTTATGAAGATTTTATATTAGCCCTTATTGATGTATGTTAGAAAAAAACACACAAATACATGGTGATTCTATGTTTCTAAATGAGAAGACAATATTGTACTTATGCCCATGCTCTCTTAGAAGACATATGCATACATTTAATAATATCTTCTTTAGTGAGGTGCCTGTGTAAGCCTTTTGCCCATTTTTTATTAGTCTGAATGGCTTTGTATTTATTTGATGGAGTTCTTTACACATTCTGAACATAAGTCCTTTACTGGATATACATATTGCAAATATTTTCTCTGTGGCTTGCCTTTTCACTCCATACTGGTCTTTTGAAGAACAGAGGTTCTTAACATTAATACAGACCAATTTATCAATCTTTTCTTTGGATAGTGTTTTTTTAATCAAGCTTAAGAAATTCTTACCTACCCCAAGGTCATGAAGAAATGCTGTGTGAACTAAAATAAAATCCTAAGCCCCAATCTGATTGAACAGATCCCCCTCTTGGCCCAGGGGACCCCAGAGAAACCTTAAAACTGAGATTCCAGCCATGACAGGATGGGAGGTCAGACACACCTCATTACAGCCCCTCCCTTGATAATGACCATCAGGCTTTTTTTCCTTATGGGCTAAACAGAAACTAGTTTCATGATCTGTCCCTCCCTATTTGCAGTTTCAGCACTACGATGAAGCAGCATTCTTTCCTAGTAAGAGCGCACCAACCATGGAGTGGTTTTAACCAGTCTACAGAATAGGCACTGTAAGGGCTTTTGTGTCCTTGCTTTACCTTTTGACATCAGAGGAACCCTAATTTTCTGAACATGGACCCCATAATGGGGTATAAAGCTCAACTGTGCATGTACATGTTTCTCCTTTGATAAATATTCATGACTCCTCCTATAGCTTGTTAAATATGTATATTTGGCCACCCCACTCAGCATAAATTCCTCTTCCCACTGTCCCTCCATTAAAGCACATGTTCCTGGTTTGGGGGGGGGGGAGTTCTGCTTCCCAGCCAGTCAGAAAGGCCACCCACAGGCTGCAACCCTTTATGAGAAATACAGCTCTCCTTTCCAAATTTATGAACCTCCTCATTTTCTTCAGTTAACAGTTGTTTTCTTCTAACAAAGTTATTGTTTTACCCTTCACATTTTGACTTAGAGTACATCTGGAACTAATTTTTGTTTATGGTGTGAAGTATTGGCCAAAATTAATTTTTTCTATATAGAGATCTAGTTGACCCAGTACCATTTACTAAAAAGGCCCTTGTTTCTTTACTACACTCCGTGTCACCTTTGTTATTAATCAGGTGACACATGTGTGGGCCTCTTTAAGGTTGCTCTAGTTTCATTAATCTACTTGTCTACCCTTGTGCCAACACCACACTGTCTAATTATTGCAGCTTTATAATATCGTGCCATGTGGTAATATAAGTCCTCCAACTTCTTTCTTTCTGTTTTCTCAATATTATACTGACTATTCTTGACCATTTTAATTTTCATATACATTTAAAAATCACTTTGTCAATTTCTACAAAAATACCTGTTAAGATTTCCTTTGAAGTTGCCCTAAATCAATAGCTAAATTTGGAAAGAACCACATCCATCTTTACCATAGTGAAATACAGCATTTCTTTCCATGTTTACTGAATAGGGGTCCTGCATTTTTTGTTACTCCTGGGCACTGATGTTTTTTAATGCTCTTATAAATGTTATCATTTGCAATAGTCACCTTCTAACTGTCCGTTGCTGATACATAGAAATACCCACTAGATTTCAAGCTCTAAGGTGGTTACACCTGCATCTTACTTGTCTTTTTGTCCCAAAATGCCTTAGCACACTGTTTTAGGTAATGTTTTAAAAAGAGATCCTCAATATACATTTGCTTGAATGTAATGGGGGAAAAAAGCTGAATGGATTAAAATTTAATATTTTAATGCTGCATCTAATTCCAGAGCTTTGGAAGATCAAGTAATTCAACCACTGCAGAGATGTAAACATTTTAATAACTTTCTGATTATAAATGTAACATTCATTTTAGAGAGCTTGGAAACTTCAACAACAAAAAAAGAGAAATGGCAATTGTTGACCATGCTACTACCCAGAGATGACCGCAGCTGGAGCTGTAGTCTATGTATTTCCTTGCTCCTACACCTTTTTAATCTATGTATTTCCTTGCTCTTTCACCTTCGTTATGGATATTTACATAGTGGAGCTCAAGTTGCATATCTATTTGCATGCCCATCTTTTTTCCCACCTCAACTAAAATAACAGCATTTTTGTTATTGACAACTGTTTGCAAATATCTCTAATGGCTACATAGTATGTCATTGAAAGGACAAGCACAGTAACTAATCTTCTGAAGGGCGTGAAGATTGCTAATTGTTCAGATGATAACAATGTTGCAGATGATTGTCTTTGTGTGCAAAGCTGGTCCTTATCTCAGAAAAGTTTCCAAGGACAGAATGATTACTATGGACATTTAACTACAGCAAATTAAGATTTTTTTCTCTTACAATGATAAGGACTGTTACAATGATAACATTTTCTCTCAAACTCTGTGTGTGTACATTTTAATCATCAACAAGACAGTTGAAGCTTACTAAAGCCAGGCTCTGTTCCAAATGCTTCAGCTGTATTCCTTCACTTAACCCCAAAGACAACAACCCTGCAGGCTTCATCCCTCCCCCCTCCCTCCCACCCCCGCCCCGAGAGCTGAGGCACCTGCCCAGGGCCCCATCCAGCACAGGTGGAGCCAGGATTAGAACCAGGCAATTTGACTCCAGACCTCATGATTATAACCATTCTAGTACTATAGAAATCCAAAAAATGAAGTAAACAACACTTTTATCGGCCAAACATTTACATGAAATCATGAATGCCTAATATACAAGAAAACCAAATAAACAACAAACCAAAAAAGTATGAAAATATGTTTCTGATCTAAGGGAAGTCCTTACAACTGGCCCTTATTCTATTTCTTTGGCAAACAGCCAGCATTATCCTATCCCCAAAAGCAGCTCTGCAGATGTAGAGACCCATATTGGACCCTTGAACATTAGCTAACCCCAGCCTAACAGACAAGCTTGGGTTTCCAGTCCTTGGAGATGGAAAAACTCCATCCAACACACTAGAGGTTCATCACCAAGGATGATGTATATAAACAAATCCTCCCTCAACAGACCCTGCTTTCTCAAGAGAGTCACTAATTTCACAAGTTAAACCACTATAGTTAATAAAGCCCCACACCCCTCGAAAATCAATATTTATGTCCATTTCACAGACAGAAATACTGTCCAAGTTCAACTTTAGTGACAGCATATTTTGAAGATAGCTTCAAGTTTTATGCTTCATATCATAATATTCCCCTTAGGATGCTCCTATTTGAAGATCCTGAAAATTATCCCCAGGCTGGAGCTTGAGAAAGGATAAGTAGACCAGTAGGAAGCTTGGGGTATTAGCAATTTACCCCCAGGTGTGGGAGGAAGGTGGGGGCCACAGAGCCTGTGTGTCTGTTGGGCCTTTTCAGCTCCTGGGCAGAGGCCCTCTAGATGTTCTCCAGTGTGTCCCATCTGCTCAGTGTCCAGTCTTCCAGCCAGCAGGATAAGCAGAAGCTACACTCAGGGTGGGGGGGGGATCAGATTAGAGGAGCAGAGAAAGGTGCTCACAGGTGGCGCTTCTCCTGGTGAATCATCCCCTAAAGATGTCAAACTGGGCCAGTGAGTGAGACTGGGCCTGGGATACATGGTGAGGGTGTAGGCAGAGCTCTCAGCCAAAGAGAAAAACCACAGCTCCAGCACAAGCATTGTGACCAAACTGGTGAGAGCAAGCAGCTGTTAAGAAGAGGCTGGCCAGAACTTGCCTCTTTCATTCATCCTGCAACAAATATCTGTTGACTGCTTACTATCTGCCAGGTCCTGTGCTGGCATGTGAAGATGCGCAGCTGAACAAGTCACACAGGCCTTCATGGAGCTTATGTTCAAATTGAGAGAGAAAGATAAAAAGATACATAACAAAGTAAGACGATTTGTGATGGCAAAAGGACATGCCCAAGGAATCCTGGCAAGCTTCCTGGGGATCTAATCCAAGGCTGAGATGAAGCTTGAAGAACCCATAGGACCTAACAGCAGGTCTACTCCTTGGCAATGAGAAGACAGTGTATAATAATAATGTGATAACTGAGTGGGACAATGAGAACAAGCACAAGAGAAGTTAGAG
>VBSM01002153.1:6968092-7008055 GCA_008086735.1 Cheirogaleus medius | reverse complement strand
AATAATGTGATAACTGAGTGGGACAATGAGAACAAGCACAAGAGAAGTTAGAGAAGACCGTAAAACTCTTGTCAGCTGAAGTCACCCGTGCAATCTTTAGGGAAGAATTGGCATTTGGATGGGCAGGAAGAGGACGGGTGCTCAGGTGGGCTTGTGAGGTGTGTGCCAGGGAGAGAGAGTGAAGGAACATCCACGGGAATGCACGTGGATGACAGCAGGCTGCTCCCATAACTCACCAGAAGATGGCAGTGGCCCCTGAGCAGACGCCCACCTTCACTCTAGCCCTCTTCCAATCCACGGGACAAACTCTGGCCAGACCACAGCACTCCCCTGGTTAAAAACTTTCAATGGCTCCCCACTGTTTGTACTCTAACGTCCAAATTCTTAACGTGATTTACAAGGCCCAGAGGGACCTGGCCGCTAGTCCAGGCTCTCCCACCCCACGGCTCTGCACTCCAGTCCTGCAATTCCCCCTCACCCCATGTACACTCCCTTACTGAACCACCTGGGTTCTGCCAATGTGCACTGCTCCCCCTGCCCTGTCCCCTGCCCAGCCTTCTCCAATGCCATTTCTCTGCCTGAAACACCCTTCCTTCCTCCCTGTTCCCCTATTGCTTGGTAACAATGACTCATCCTTTAGGTCTCCATTTAAACAGGCGTCTGCCAACCAAGAATGTTCCTGACCCCCTGTGCTCCAAACTAGATGGACTGGAAAAGAGTCTAGAGCACTTTGAAAGCCTGAAACAAGAATTTAGACTTGACATAGTGGGTGCCTAGGACCCATTATGTGTCATATAATGAACATGATATTTTAAGAAAATCAATATGGCAATATTGTACCCCCAGCTCTAAAACTGTCAGTACCATCTTAGCCAAAAGTTGAATATACCAAGAGTAGGTGAGCATCTACCTGCTGGGCATACGTTCCCCACCTTCTTTGGGTAATAACCCCTGATTCTCCCATAGGGAACCACCCCTTTCTCTCAGTCTCTATCCACTAGCTTGGGTGGAGCTGATCCCACCCTGGCTCCAGGGAAGGGTATATGAATGAGTCTTGGCCAATCAGAGCACCGTATATCCCTGGCCACAGTGACAGCTCGGGGATGGCATGAGAACTCAGGTTGGTCCTGAGTTCTCAATACTCAATTCTGGACTTCTGCTGGCAATATTAAGAAAGGAAGCTCTCTTTTCCCCAGGGATTACTAAACTGATATGATGCGTGCCTAGAGCCTGTCCGAGAATGACGCCAATGTGGAAGGAGGCAGAGCTGAGAGATGGGAAGAGGCAAATTCCTGACGGCATTGCTAAATACCTAGATTCAGCCACGGTTTAGCCAGGACAGATCACTTAGTGACAGGAGCTATCCAATTCCATTTGGGGCTTAAGACAATTTGAGCTGAGTTTCTGTCATTTGCAAATAAGAATCTTGGCCCACACACAAAGATGACCAGAACTAAGGCAACAGCACAACACAACCACCACCAAGTTCTACCAGCTGTGGACTTACAGTGCCTAGTAAAGATGACATTTCAGCAACAACCACACGACTCCATCAGTAAAGCTTTTCTACTTAGTGGTGGGCATTTGTCAGTCAATGTCACAGCCTTGCCACTAGTCTGGGCAATAAACCACCCATGGTGTGTAGAAAATAACCTCTTGACTATTTCAATCTGCCTCAACTAAATCACTAACTCGATTCAGTAGACAAAGACTACAGTACACAGTTTTCCATTATTATTCCATTATTATTTAGCAAAAGCAAAACCATAACAGGAAAATTCCTTTCCAGTTTGCAAGCTGGGAGTGTTATGAAGAATAATGTGGTTTAAAAAGGGTTTCTAGCTCTCTGTACTGTCTTCCCAATCTTTCTGTAAATCTCAAACTGTTCTAAAAAAAAATTAAGTCTATTAGAAGAGGAGGGTTCCAAGACCAGATGCTTTGTGTGTTAAAAAATAATAATTATTATTATTATCGATTCTAAATTTGCTTAAATATCTTAACCTGTCCTCCACCCATACTGCCCTAGGTCAGGGCAAGAGTATATTAGGAACTGTCACTTGTCACTGATAGGCTGAACAGTTTGTACTGGTTACTGGTTTGCCCAGGACTTTCTCAGTTTTAGCACTGAAAGTTCCATGTCCCGGGCAAACCTGGATGGTTGGTCACCCTAAATGTCAGATAAATCCCAAGCCCCTTCTTACCTTTAGCCTTGTTTCCCACAACTACCACCACCACCACCACCCCCACAGGCCACAAACCCCAGGGTCCTGATTATGGTGTTCTCCCTCCCATACCCCACTATCCCATACGGTGGCTCCTACCTGTCCAAGGAGGGTTCCCACAGACCCCTGAGCCTACAGTGACCCCAGCACTTGTCACACTGCACAGCCACTGGCTCTATGGCTGCCTCCCCAAGCAGCCTACAAACTCTCAGGGAATGAGCTGTTCTGTACCCGAGACCCTAGATGTTTACTAGCAGAGTCAAATGAAGAGCAGCGCAAGCATTGGTGTGGACACTGGTTTTTATGGCACTCTTTTCCACGTCACCTGGGAATCTTCTAAGCCCCCCAATGCATGAATCACAGGTTCTTCTGGCTGTAATATGGATTAAGCTGATCTTCCTGATCCAGGGCAGGCAGCTTGGGTTTCCAAAGAAGCACCTGACAGACACACGACCTAAACAATGAACCTGGGCAGTTCCCAGGATATGGCAAAGGAACCTGAGAACCTTTACCATTCCCTGGCTGGCCGGGTGGCAAAGATGCCCCATTGGTGATGAGGCTCAACTGAGTCAAAAGTGTCCCTGACTGACCTATCAGGAAGTTTTATTCAGAAAGACAGTATAACAAGTATAAGCTCTATAGACACTCTTTAGCTGTTGTTACCTGGAGGCAAGTGACTTAAGCACCTTGAACCTTAGTTTCCGCTTCTATAAAATGGAAACAATAATAGTTCCTATTAACTCATAGATGTCTGAGGACTAATGGAAATAATACACAGGAAGTCCTTAGCAAGTACCCCGCACAGAATAAAGCATTCAATAATTATTAAAGTAATTCAAATGGGCTAGAGTCAGGCAGAGTTAGGTGAGAGCCTGCAGGTACCTGGGTGCTGGCAGGAGGCCCAGCCTGGTCTGGATAACCATCCGCCCACTCATAAATTCCTGAAATCCTTAAGTCTCTCTCTTTGCCTGCCAGCTGCCCTCCCAGTCAAAATTCCTGCTTCCCTACCCACCCCCAACCTTCTTGTCTTCTCTTACCACCTCCCTCCAAAACCATCCCTCACCACATAATGAACCCTCCAGCCCCCCAACTCTTTGAGACTCACAAACACTTATTAAATACCACTTCCTCCCTGAAGTCATTTCCTCCTCAAAGGTCTCTATTTTTTATCACCCTCCCTGCCTGTCCCCAAAACCTGGGTCTCAGCCTGCACACTCTGAACCTCTCCCCAATTCATTGATTCATTTTTTTCATTCTTTAAGTATTCACTGAACTCCTACTGTGCACCGGGCACAGTGCTAGATGCTGGGAATACAGCTGTGAACAAACCAAGCAGTCTCTATCCCCCTGAAAGTACCAGTTTAATAGAAGAAAGAAAAGAAGTAAAAATGAACAGGATAATCACAGATAGTGGAGATGCACTGAATGAAATCAAGAGAAAGATCTGGCAGAAAGGAATTGGGATGAGAGAGCACTTTAGGTAGGGTGGTCTGGGAAGGCCTTGCTGAAATGATAAACACAGCATAACATTACTGAATCCACGTTCATCATCCCCACTTGCAGATGGGGAACTGGAGGCTCAGAGAGGTGAAGTAATTTGTCCAAGGTCACACAGCCACCAAGTGGTGGTGGAGTTAGGATTTGAAGGCAGGTCTGACCTCAAAGCCAGTCTCGATCTCTGTGCACTCCTACTTCCCAAGGGCCCTGTTTGCCACTTGTCCTTCCACAGAGCTCTACTTCTCATTATTCCTGCTTAGATTCCCCCCGGAAAATACTTTGTTCTTTTAATTATTGCTCCTTATTGAGCATTAATACATGTTCTGAGCTTTATGTCCGTTCTCTCACCCAATCAACCCTCAAAACACTTGCAGGAAGCAGGTGCTGTCACACTACCCATTTTACAAGTGAGGAAACTGAGGCCTAAATTCACACACCTAGATTCAAATCAGGATCTGCTCAACTCTAGGACTCGAGTCTTTGACCCCTACACTGTCCAGTCTAAGAAGTACCACCCCGGGAGGCTTGGTGGCCACTGTCCGTCCCCAGAAAGAACAAAGTCCGTGTTCGTAAACTGAAATCGCACCCCCTTACTTTACAGGTGAGGATACTGAGACTCTGAGAAACGAAGCGACTTGTCC
The DNA here is from genome assembly GCA_008086735.1 of Cheirogaleus medius. NCBI lineage: Eukaryota > Metazoa > Chordata > Mammalia > Primates > Cheirogaleidae > Cheirogaleus > Cheirogaleus medius. The sequence continues at coordinate 7,003,695 of VBSM01002153.1, read as the reverse complement.
AAGGTCACACAGCCAGGAGCGACGGGGTCAGGGTTCGGACCCAGGCGCAATGACTCCAGAGCCCTCGCTCTTAACCACCCTACAGCCTTCCTTCCCCGCGAGCCCTCTCCGCCCCCCACCTTCACTCTCCACCTCCCCGCGGCCCCGGCCCGGGGCTATGCACCCTCTTCCCCACGCCCAGCCCCGCGGCCTCCCGCCTTCGCCCCGAACACACTCACTTGAGGTGGTCCAAGGAGTGGATGTTGCGGGAGGACTTGCCATGGCCCCCGCCCACCCAGCTCCGCGAGCGGCCAAACATGTCGGCGGCTCCGATTCCTTGCTCGCCTCACGGTCTCATGCCCGACCAGCCGAGCGGCCCAGCGCCCGCGGCGGCACCACAAGCCGAGGAGGCAGCGGCGGAGGTGGTGGAGGGACCGCCAGCCACCTTCCTCCCCGGCCCACAGCCCCGCACTGACATTCAGCCGGAACCGGCCGTTCGACCGCCGCGCTTTACGGCCGCCGCCTCGAGGAACGCTGGGAAATGCAGTTCATGCGCGAGGCCCCCGGTGACGGGACTCTGCGAACGGACTACAAGACCCGGCGTGCACCACGCACCGCGCGCCTGCGGCCTTCAAGGAGAGGCGGAGCGAGAGGAAGGGAGGCCGAAGACTCGTCCGAGTGGGCGGGACTGGGAAGCCTGTGGGCGGAGACCTGGAGAGGGAACCGGTGCAGATGGGTGGAGATAAGTCACCACGATATTATTAATTAATAATTATTAGCTTTATGATAAGATTAGATAGCTATTGCATGGAATGTACTATGTACCACTGTCCTAAGCGCTTTACATATATTAAGATATTTAATTCTCACAACAACCCTACTATTGATAGGGTACTATTATTATTCCCAGTTTATTGTCCAGGAAACTTGAGTCACAGAGAGGTTGACTTACTCAAGGTCATGCAGTTAATAAGTGGCATAACCAAGGTTCATACCCTTGCACCCTTATTTTCATCCCTTCCCAATAAACCAAAACTGCACCAAGTGGGTAACTGCCTTGTTTGTCCTCACAGCCTTTTTCTTTTTCCATGTCAATTGAGAGAGAGAGAGTTTGTGTGTGTGCATATTGGAAAGGCCTGCGAGCAACAATGTAGCATACTGAACATCTTGTACTTTCAGAGAATTTCTCTGGTCTTCTGCCAAAATCTATGCCATTTCCCAAACTACCACACTAAGAAGAAAAAGGAAGCATTCATCTTTCTACAGGAGCCATGATGTATGTAAAGTTCTCTTCTGGATTAGAAGCGGGAAGCTCAGTGCAGGCAAGACTTCCCGATTCACTACCCATTCATTCATTCATTTCTATGCCTTAAAGTGTCTCCCATTAACTATGCCCAATAAGAACTGAGTCAGGGCCAATGTTCTCCCCAGCGCCTAGCACAAGGTTTGGCACTTAGCAGGTATTCAACAAGTGTCGGCAGACTGAATGAATCAGTGATGGTTTGTTTCACCTTCAGCAGCTGGAGAAACGGAGACGTGTGCAGGGTTAATGGTTAGCCCTGTAATTCATATAGAGGGGCAAGAGAAAGTCACGGAGAATAAAGAGCAGGTTCTGGCCTCCTAAGAAACACACCCAGGCCCAGCAGCTTCCAGGGTCCCTCCATTTCTCTGGGCTCCGTTTCCTCATCTGTAAAAAGGGATAACATACTACACTACCTTTTCTGCCTCCAATTAAGCAATGCATGTATATCACTCAGCTCAGCGTGTCCTGAGATTTAAAGGTTCGTTGACCGGCTCTGGAAGGTGCTTTGGGCAAGATCAGTTTCCTGAAGGATGTATGTACAACGGTTGCCCAGGACCAGGGGAATCACTGGTGGGAAAGACTCACTTGTCCGCGCACTTCTTGGTCGTTTGAATGTTTAGCCACGTGCATTATTGTGTTTAAACATGATTTGCAAAGAAAGCAAAACAAACAAGCAAAAAGCAACCTTAAGGCTGAAGGTCTGAACTACCTTGGAATCTCTTTATTCAGGCAGGTGTTCCCAGGCTCTGCGATGCAGATTAGCCAACAGGCAGAACTTCCAGCAGCCAGAATTTGGAGAGGCGAAGGGGACACTGATTGCTCTCCACCATGACTATCGGCGCTTTGGGAACGTCCAAGATTTTCGGTGGAACTGCCCACCGCCCCTCCCCCACCCCGCCTCCTTTTAAACTGGAAACTGAGTCCCAAACAGGCGTGGCGCTATCCCAAAGTCTAGTAAGGTGCAGAAGAAGCCCGCGGTTTCCTCTGGCTTTTGTCGTCTTAGGATAAGTCGAGGTTTGAGTTGTGTCCAGTCTCTCTTCCCTCCCCCTACTCCCTGGCCGCGCTGGGTGAATCCAGTTGAGAATCGAGCGCAGACAGCAACGGGGAAAGCAAGGCAGAGGCGGACGCCCCGAGGGGCGGAGCGAAGCTGAACGGTACCCGCCCCCTGGCGGCTCGGGCCAATGAGCGCGGGCGTTGAGCCGGCCAATGAGCGCGGGCAGGGGCAGCCGGCCAATGAGCGCGGGGCCGCTCGGAGGCGGTGCTCGGATCGGGACCCGAGGGCGACGCGGCGGCCGCAGCCATGGGCGCTGGGCCTGCGGGGGCGCGCAGGGGGCGCGAGGAGCTGCGGGGCCGGGCGGGAGAGACGGCTGCTGGGACTGGCCCTCGACGCTGAGCCGCCGTGGGGTCCCCGCCGGCGCTGCGAGGGCCTGCGAGCGCGAGCGGGGCGGCCGGGCAGCCGCCGGCCACTTCAGAAGGGCCCGGTCGCCGCCCGGCGGGACGAGGGGACCTTGTGGGAACATCTGCGGGAGCGGCGACCCGCCCGGCACTTTTCGGGGGCCGGGGCGCGTTCGCAGGGGGCACCTGGGGCCCAGCGCCGCCTCGGTCGACTCCCGGGGCGCCCCTGGATGGCTGAGCTGTCCCCCCGCCGGCCGCCCGGGCGCCTCAGCGGCTGAGCTCGCTGGACCGCCGGGCCGCCGCCGCCCTCGCCGCCCGCTGCATGCCCGGCGCCCGGGTCGCGGCCCACCTGGACGCACTGGGCCCCCTGGTCCCCTACGTGTCACCGCCGCTGCTGCCCTCTATGTTCTTCGTGGGCCTCTTTTTCGTCAACGTGCTGATCCTGTACTACGCCTTCCTCATGGAGTACATCGTCCTCAACGTGGGCCTCGTCTTCCTGCCCGAAGACATGGACCAGGCGCTCGTGGACCTCGGCGTGCTCTCCGACCCCGGCTCCGGCCTCTACGATGCTGACTCGGAGCTCGACGTCTTCGATGGGTACTTGGAGTAGGGTCTTCACTGCCGTTCCCCCCTCCCGTCTACGACCCGCAACCCTCGGGCTGGACCAGATCATGCCGCCGCTTCCGGTTGAGGGCACCGTCTGGACGAGGATGGGACCCCAGGACGAGGCCCTCCCCCGCCTCCCAGGCCTGTAAGTGCCTTCTCTGCGTGGGACGAGGGCGGCTCGGGGCGCTGGTGAGGGAGAGGGAGGCACCCCCAGGCCGGACACACACCCCTTTCCTAGGCTTATGACTTCTCCGTGTGCCTCCCTCAGGTCTAATTGGATGTCAGGAAAGGCCGGACCCCTCTTAGGCCCTTAGTTAGGGCTGGGAAGCTTCTCCCAGCAAAGGGGACAGCCGCTGAAGCGGCAGGGGACCCAGGGGCTAAGTTATGCTTGGGATAGTCATGGGACTTACCCCCACAGCTTGTGGGAAAAGCCGTTGCAGCAAAATCCACTTGAGGCAGAGCTGTGAGCTCCTCCCCCATCCTCATCCTGGCTTGATGGTGACCTTGGATTTTTGGGGATTCTCACTGGTCCTGGAAGGATAAAGACTTGGGGGTTTAAGAAGAGGTAGGGAGCCAGGCACTAATCACCTTTGTCTGAGGCCCCTTGGGGGACTAGGCGGGATCCAGTGCAGAGGCCTCCGTAAAGAACCCTGTACTTCCTTTTGGCCTTGGGTTTGCTGCTGTTCTGGAGTCAGGTTTCAGGGTGCCCCAGCTTGCCAGTTCTGCAGCTCAAATCTGCAGGGGCTGCCAGTTTCACAAGCTGCCTTCACAGAACAGGCAAGCAGGGGGGTTGGTGCTGGGGCTGGCTTTGTCTGCAGTGTTTGCAAGGCCTCAAGGGGCTCTTGGGTCAGCAGGAGAAGGGACATTGCACTGAGGTATTAAAGTCCTGTCTCTGGGCTGTGACCAGGGAGCTTGCCTCCAGCCCACCTTGTGTGTTAGAGGTAGGGAAATGAAGGTCCAGGGAGGAGTAAGACTTGGTCAAAGTCACTCAGCAAGGAAGAGAGGCAGCTGGACTAGATGAGAGAGAACATGCATGCCAGGCAGGCTGTGGGGCAGCTGTCAGGTTCAGTGAGGGGTCACAGGGCAGGCAGAAACTCCTTGGCTCAGCCCCTGAGGCTAGATGGTGCTGGAGCATCACTGGGCACGGGGCCTGCATGGCAGTGAAGGGTGGGGGTGAGGAGGTGGGCAGGGGCTCCTTTTGGAAAATGGACGCTAATGCCACTCGCCCCAAGCAGGCTGAGTTTACTCCTCTCCTATGTTGCCTGTCTTGCCAAGATGACCATAATCAGAGGGTGTCTTAGTTCGGTGTGCTGTAACAGAATACTATAGACTGGGTGGCTTAAACAACAAACATTTCTTACAGTTCGTCTAATCCCATCCACGAGGGCTCCACCCTGATGACCTAATCAACTCCCAAAGGCCCCACCTCCTAATACCATCACATTGGAATTAGGGTTTCAACATATGAATTTTGGAAGGGGACATAAACAGTCTGTTGCAGAGGGTGATGCAGGGTGGGACAGGACGTGCTGGCAGCAGAGCTGGGGGCAGAGGGCTCCCCTAAGGCTTCGGTCCCCAAACCCCAGTACCAGTCTGGAGTCCAGGGCACAGCAGGAAGCAAGCTTCATCTGTATTTACAGCCGCTCCCCATTGCTTGCATCACCACCTGGGCTCTGCCTCCCCCCCTCCCCACCCCACCCCTGCTGATCCATGGAAAAATTGTCTTCCATGAAACCAGTCCCTGGTGCCGAAAAGTTGGGAACTGCTGCCCTAAGGGGTCAACAGTGAGATTTCTTTGAAGAAAACTTCAGTTAATCTCAGTAAGATCTTAGCAAGAACCAAGTGCCTGGGGGGCGTGTGCCAGCTGCTCTGCATAGTCACCCAGCCTGCTCGCCTGCCTTCCATCCATTCTTTTATTGAACAAATGCTTATTTGCCCGGTGAGTGAACACAGTGAGCAAGACAGACTCAGCCCTGGCCCTCCTGGCACTTGGTGAGGAAGACTAGTAGGTACCCAAAGAAAATAATCAGATGTTTTAAGAGCTATGAAGGCATGTAAGAAAGACATGAGCTTCCTCTGTAGTGTGCGCTGCTGTGTCCTCAGCACATAGAACAGCACTTGGCATCTGGTAGATGCCCTATGGGAGTGTAGACGTTGAGCAGGTGAAACAGAAGAATAGAGATGGGCTGCTTTAGCTAGGGGGGGTCAGAGAAGGAGATGACACATTTGAGCTGGCCCTAATTTGATGGAAGGAGGCAGACGAAGATGGAGAGAAAAGCAACCTGAGCAGAGGGAACCACTAGAGCCCTTGGGGTAGGCCCTTCCAGTTGGCTCTTTCAGCAACCGAGAGGAAGCTGGCATGGCTAGAGAGCAACCCCAAGAGAGGTCAGCATGGTTGAGGGGGGTGCCATGCGGGACAGGGGAGGCCATGGCCAAAAGCAGTGGAAAGCCATTGGAAAGATCGAGGCAGAGAATGACACAATGCAATTCCCATTTTGCAAGGTTGACTTTGGTGGTTGTGGGCAGAATGGGCCGAAGGGGCAAGAGTGGAAGCAGGGGAGCCAGCTAGGAGGCCATTAGTTGTCCAGGCCAGAGGTGACAGAGGCTTGGACAAGAGGCAAGGTTGGTGAAGATAGAGAAACACAAACATACCCAGAACTCTTATCAGAGGTAGAACCTATGGAATCCATTCAAAGTCTGTACTGAGTATTGATCATATACCACTCCCCGGTTCTAGGCCCTTTGTAAATTCCCTCATTCAATCATTCATCAAATGTTGGTCCTGTCTCCTCTTCTGTCAAGCCATGTTCTGGGCCCCGGCGATCCCAAGATAAATCCCTGTCTCCAAGCCAAGCGTTTGACTTTCAAGCAGTATAACTTTGGTGAAGAACGTCTTATTTTATCTCTTTACCACATCAACAGAAACACTTCCCCTTCCAAATGAAAACATTGGCATATTCTGAACTGAAAACTGAAGCCCAAATGCTTCGACATATTTTGCAGCAAACGCTGTTTGAGCAGAAACACCAGGAAGCATCTCTCAAGGACCCCCTTGTCAAGCTCCCGCAGTGACAGGGCCTGACCCTTGGAGAGGAGTGGGGTTGTGGGGGGTGGTCATGGTGGTTGCCTGGGGCTGTGGGACAGACCTGGACCAGGAGAAGTGGTGGGAGCATGCACAGCATTCCCTCCTCCCCACCCCAAATCCAAGCCAAGGAGGCCTTGGCCCCATGTGCCCGGGAAGCCCAGACCCTAGGAGTGTGGGAGGGGTGGCCGGTGGCAGGAAAGCCTGTGGGAAAGGTCTAGATGACCTGACCAGACCTCATCTTTGGGCCCTGTCCCAGAATGCCGGTAGTCCAATCTTGCTCTTTTTCACTGGCCCTCATCTGATCACACGTGTTCCACGAAAGTCAGTCCAGGAGACAGTGACTACTGGTGTAGGACATGCCAGGCAGTGTGGCCTGGGGTGGATCTCAGGGTGCAAAGGTGCACCCACATTTGCTGAGCGCCAATTTGAGGAAGCAGTATTAGGGTTGTGGTTAAGAGCCAGGACCCGAGATTCAGATTACCTGGTTTCAAATCACAGGTTAGCTGTGACCTTGGGCATGCTACTTAACCTCTCTATGCTTTAGTTTCCACTTCTATAAAATAGGGGGATAATGACCTTCCTGTGGTGATTAAATGAGATACACATTAAGCACTTAGACCTTCCTATTATAGCAAGAGATATATTAATATTAACTGCTATTAATAGTCAGATGTAATGGAAACTGTGTATTCACAGGCCCTTGCGAATGCTGCACCTACACTCATGCATGAATATTTATATCCCATGATGAGCAAAAGAGGACTGGCTGCCTGAGTGCCAGGGAGATCCAGGTCTGGCCTAGCTGGGAGACGTTTCCCACTCTCTGGTCCCAGGACCCTTGGGAGACCTTCCCCCACTGCCCTGTGGTCCTCAGGGCACCAGATCCGGAGCCCTGGAGAGCTGGCTCTTCGGATTTCCCGGACTGTTAATTATTGCCCAGAAGCAGGGATTGGGTATCTGGAGAAAGGGCTGCTGTGGCTGGCCTGGGAGCCAACGAGAGTCCTTAGGTCCCAGCAGTTCCGGTGCAGAGGCAGCTCAGCTGGGATGGTTTGTCCCGGCTCCTAATGAAAGCGCCCGGTGCCTGCCAGCCCTTTCTTGGCACACAGTGGGGGTTGTGGGAGAGGAGCCATCTTGAGGCTAGAAACGTAGACAACTGGAGGCAGCGACTAGAGACTGTTGCAGCCAGAGCCAGTGTGACCTGGCCTGGTGCAGCTCAGATATGAAGCGAAGGGTCACCAGACTCAGTGGTCTATCTTATTACAGGGCTTCCCAGGCCTCGGTTATCTCCCAACTGGGTGCCACGACTGTTCCTTCCTATCTACCTGCCCTCATCCCTCCTTGCCAATCTGCAGCCTGTGCTATCAGCAGAACACCCGCTGGGCATGTTGCTGCCCAGCTCAGAAACCCAAACCTTCCACGGGGACACAATCAGATTTGAGCCATGAGAGATCGCACGGGCAGGGGTCAGGGCAGATGCAAGAATCCAGGCCAGGAGGCTGTGGCCGTCATCCAGGTGAGAGACAGACAATGGTGGCATGGGGAGGCAACTCTCCAGCTCTGTCCCTGACATGAGGCCCACCTCATGAGGCCCACCAGGAAGGGCCTGGCCACGGGGTGCATAGGTGCTAGCTGCCTCTTTGGACAGGAGAAGACCCTAACATATGTCTCAAGACAGTGAGATGTCAGGGGCCCCATTCCCTTGGCCCTGAGTTGTACAAACTGGAGATTTCAGCCCAAGGAATAGGCAGGGCCCATACCACCCCCTCACTGCCCTGTTGTGTATTTTACTGAACTAAGAAAGTGAGGGCTCCTATCAAATTTTATATTTCTGATTTATCTACTGTCTTTCCCCCCAGAGCTTCTGAAAGCATAGTCTGCTTTTTTGAAACCTAAGATCACAATAAGAGGGACAGACATCTTTATCCCCATCTCACAGTAAGAAAACTGAGGCCCAGGATGGGGAAGTGAGGGGCCAAGGAGCCAAACCCAAGTAGGACTCCCAGCACGGTGCACTTGCTTCCGCACCAGGGTTTGATGGGGCCTCCAGTGAGGGTCTCCCGATCCTTGACGTTGGAATACCAACTCACAGATTGTGCCAGGCTGGTCTCATACACACTTTTGCTCCTTATTTCTGAATTTTTTAAAAAAATGTTATTATGAAATAATTTCACACTTACAGAAAAGTTGCAAGAAGGGTACAAAGAATTCCCATATACCCTCACCCAATTCACGGATTACACCTACTAACATTTTGCTCATGCACAAAATGACTCCTTGCTCTTCTGTTTGTATGTAAATGTATGCATGCACATGTATGTACACAGTGCATATATGTATAATTATTCTTCTGAACCATTTGAAAATGGGTTCAGACATTATGCTTCTTTACTCCTAAATATTTACTCCTAAATATCAAGAGGCATGTGTTTGTTTCCTTAGAACAAGAACATATTTACATAATGACAGTACAGTTGTCAAAATCAGCAAATTTAACTTGATACATTGCTGTGACCAATCTAATCTACAACTTTATTCAAGTTTTATCAGTTGTCCCAGAGTGTCCTTTAACAATCAAGAACGAAAGGGAGTCGAGGTCCAGGATCCAATCTCAGATCACCCTTCATATTAATCTTGAGCCTTCTCCAGTTTGGAACCGCTCCTCGGTCTGTCTTTTTATCTTTCAAGACATTGACATCTTTGAGGAGTACAGGTCTGGTATTCTGTAGACTGTCTCTCAATCTGGGTTTGTCTGATACTCACTCTGAAGGTCAGGTTCAGATGATGCGTTGTTGGCAGGAATACCACAGCAGCAGGCGTGTGTCCTCCGTGCATCTCACCAAGAGGCGTGTGCTGTCTGTCCCATTCCTGGTGATGTTAACTTCGATCACTTGGCTTAGGTGGTGTCTGCCGGGTCTGTCCACTGTTAAGTTATTACTTTTACCTTTATAATTTATAATTTAAGATGAAATATACTACACTTAGTGTTTCATTTGTAAAAAAAATCTACTTTTTGAAAAAACTTTTTTAACAATAAGTGATGGGGCCTTACTATTAAATATGTTACCCAGGCTGGCCTCGAACTCCTGGGCTCAAGTGATCCTCCCACTTTAGCCTCCCAAGTAGCTGAGAGTAAAATAAATGGGTGATTGCCTCAATTTTGCAGGCCAGGGGTATCGAGCTAGAATTAATGATTTCATTCTCATTGTATTTTTAGCATTGCCTTCTGTTTGTGACAAATGATTTTTTTGTAATTCATGATGGTGGTGTAAAGGTTCGTTTTAAATATTTGGAGTTTTAAAAAAGTGCAGTAATTTAAAATACTAAGTAAATAATAGTCCAGGTGGTTCTTGGGTGTGGCCAGCCTTGGATGAAGGTGTTGGGCAGTTGCCGCCCTCCAAAAGGCCTCACAGAGTCTCGGAGGTACGTGCCACCGTGCCTGACTTCTCCTTTTTTACGTGAATTTATTTTAAAAGGAATGTTTATGTCACTGTAAAGAGAAAACCATCATCACTTGGCATGGATAAAAATAGTAAGTGCCAAAGTCATTAACTTTTGGCCAAACACTAAAGCCAGCTAAGGGCGTGGGGCCTGTCGCCTGCTCCGTTTGTTAAAAAGGGGGATTAGCAACTGCCAGGCAGGAAAGCTATGCCAGCACCAAACTAGAACTTTCTCCTGTAAGTGATCATAAGGGTCCACTGAGAACCAAAAAGTGAATCGCTCATTCGTTATGTATGTGTGATTCAGTGTCACTTATGGCCACATCCTTGTACCCCCCTAAAATCATTGGCTAGAGGCTTTGCAGTCAGACACATTTCAGTTTAAATCTCAGCTCCACCAACACCTCGGGCAAGTGACTTCACCCCCCAAGCCTGTCTCCTTCTCTGTAGAATAGGGATAACAGCCGTTCCCGCCTGAAAGCTTGTGTGAGGCAGATGCAATGGGATGGTGAACGATGTATGGTCACCGCTTAATAGATGATGTGGTCATGGTGTGGCAGACCTACAGGGACTCCAGGCCAGGAAGCCGCCCCCTTACCTCAGGCACCCTTACTCTTCTTGAGAGCCAGTCACCAAGGAGGGTGTGTCTGTGTGGGCAGCCTTTGAAACAGCCTCAGGGGGGTGATAATTGGTACCCAGGGAGTCCTGAATGATGCTGTTGGCCTCACTGCGCTGTCATCCCAGCTCCCAAGCCTGGGGTGGCTGGGAGCTCCCCTGCCGGTAAGGCTTCATTCCTGGGATTCCTTCCTGGCAGGGGCTTGGCTGGGTGGATAAAAACATCTGCCTCTCCCACATCTCACATCTCCATGGCTTCCCCTGAGCATCACCCTGTGAGCGGACTGGGCAGGGTTCCATTAGACAAGGAGGGAAACTGAGGCTTGGGGAGGTTCCGTGACGCACCCCAGATACCCAGCTATGAGGTGACGGTGTGGGGCCTCCTGGCCACACTCTCCCAGAGCTTTCCAAGTGAGGCGCTCTGCTGGAGATGTCCCCGGTGGCTGCAGCAGAGGGAGATGAGGGCGGGGAGATGGGCTTTCAGGGCACCTGAGGCTTCCTGAATATTGGCTACTTTCCCCTTTTTTCAGGCTCCTGGCTCAATTTTACAGGCCAGGGGTATCGAGCTAGAATTCATGCTTTCATTTTCGTTGTATTTTTGGCCTTGCCTTCTGTTTATGACAAATGATGTTGGTTTTTATTCATGATAGTGATGTCAAAGTTCCTTTTAAAAATTTGGAGTTTAAAAAAGTACTTTAATTAAAAATGCTAAGTACATAATAGTCCAGGCGGTTCTTGGGCGTGGCCAGACTGGGATGAAGGTTTTGGGCAAATGCTGCCCTGTGAATGGCCTCACGGAGTCTTGGTCTCTCAAACCTCATACAACATTGTCAGCATTTTTTGCTGTATCTGCCCAGCACCTGAACTAGTATTAACATAGTTGTTTTCTTTAAATTGGCTCTATTAACTAATTAATTAATTTGTAGAGACAGGATCTCAACTCTGCACCCAAGCTATGGTGCAGTGGCCAATTATAGCTCAGTGGAACCCGGAATTCCTGGGCTCAAGTGATCCTCCTGCCTTGGCCTCCCAAAGCACTGGGATTATAGAGGTGAGTCATCACACCTGGCTCAGCCCTTTTTAAAGTGAAATAAACGTTTTGAAAAGAGAGAAACTTTATATTACTACCAGAGATGGAAGGCTGGCATCACTTGCCGTAAATAGGTGACCCTACAGATAAACACAATGAAAACAGGCGCGTGGGTAAATCCCAGCTGGAGGCTGGCACGACTGGAGTTAGCACACGTGGGAGGGCAGCTCCCGGCACACCAGCACCTGGCTGGGACTTTGTCTGGGCTGCCGTTTGTAGTCACAGGAATTGGGAGTGGAATGAGGTCCTCACTGAGTGATATCCCATGTTCTCTAACACCCTGTGCACACAAGTCTGAGATGGCCTCCAGGACACCCCTGGGCCTTGGAGATGTTTACAGCGAGTACCGTGAGGATGGCTCTGAACAAATAATCCCGCTCCAGGTTGCGGGACACCAGGCATCTCCAGAGCAGCCTGGTGGGCTAAGTAGGCCAGGGCAGGTCTCTGCAGGTGGAAGGTGCCAGGTCCGCGTGCCCAAAGTTAGTGGGAGGGGACAGTGAGGCCGCTCTGATTGTGATCATTCCCATCGTTATCACTAATCTAGGGCCAGCTTTGCCTCTCACAGTGGTGCAACTTTAGGCAGGTCACTTGGCTTCTCTGAACCTCACTATCTTCACCTGTAAGATGGAGAGATGCCCAGTTCTTGATGGGAGCAGTTCTATGCTCTTAGGTGGTCCTTGGAGATGGGGAAGGGGGCATTTTAGTTGTCATAGTGAGTGCCCAGAACAGTCCCCCATATCCACCCAAATGTCAGTAACACCCTGTTAGAAGCTGGGCAAAGTGGCATCTGCCTGTAGTCCCAGCTGGTCTGAGACTCCCAACTACACAGAGGCTGAAGTGGGAGGACTGGTTGAGCCCAGGAGTTTAAGTCCAGCCTGGGCAACATAGTGAGACCCTGTCTCTTAGAAAAAAATAGCGTCCTGTTGAACAATACACGTTACACGTTTAACCTATAAGTTCTGTTTGATGCTCGATCAAGTTTGCAGAAGGAATAGTCTGAGCTGGCAAAGACAGGCTCAGAACTGAGTGGGGCAGGACTCGTGGGGGCTGTGAGGAGGGTGAGCACCCAGAGACACCGGCACCAAGGTGGACACAGAGAGAAGGGAATGGGGAATGAGGACCCGCTAAGGGCCAGGCCATGAGACTGCTGTGTCCTGGGAGGAGGAGCTGAGTGAGGCTGCTGAGTAGCTCGGCCATGGCCCGAGCCTTCCTGCAGGCCGCAGAGCACTTTCCGGGCAAGGTGGGAGGCGCTGCCAAGCTCCCCCCCACCCAGCGCTCGCTCAGCTTCCCTGGAGCCTCACGTCACCAGCAGACCCCGGGTGACCCCTGGGCAGGCTGCACTCCTTCCCTGGGCACCAGCCACCTGCCTCCCTCCCAATGTACGGGCGGTCCTTCCTCCCCCGTGTGAAATTGCACCAGTCCTCTAGGCCGGGGTCTCTTAGAAATGAGGCAAATTCATTAAAAAGAGTTTGTAATAAAAATTGTAGAAACACATTCCCAGCCCGAATCTGGAGCTTCCAGTGGTTTACTGAACTCAGGAGGTAAGGGAAGACTTCCCTGCCTCCCCCTGAGCCTCCTGAGGCCTGGTGGCTTGTCCCCAGTCAGACCGGCGGCAGGGTGGGGCTTCCACGTTGGTGACTGCCCTTTCTCCTTCTCGTTAGGCCTGCTCCCCTCCAAAGCTTCGTGCCAACAGAGAGGTTCCCGTCTGGACCCAGGAGGGCGGAAGGAGAGATTGGGACTGAGTGCCTGTCCCCAGAGAAGGGGGAAGGCAAGTGGACCCCGGAGACCTCGTCTGCCTGCAGCGTGCCACAGACGGTCCGGCCCTGGCTTGGGACTCTGCGGGCACGGTGGATGTTTACAGGAACCCAGCCAAAGTTTCCCTCCCTGCACTTCACCCCCAACTGCGCCTGCTCCCCCCACTTAGCCTTCCGAGAGGACACTTCAAACAGCGGACACGCACAAAAGCGACTTCCGTTGGATGCCAGTTGAGCCTTAAGCCTGGCCCGGCTGAGCCCGAGGCTGGTCTTACACGCAGGGACTGTTTCAGGGAGTGACTCAGAAGAAAAAGAAGCTGAGGACGCTGTCGGGGCTGAGGGTAGGGTTTTGACTTCTTGGTTTCAAGCTGCTTATTCTTCATCAAGTTGGCAAAAGCGAGACGTCGTGCTGGGGAGGGCCGTGTGTCTCCCCGGGCTGGAAGTACTTTTCAGAAACGTGAGTGGTGTGAATACTTGATTTCGATAAACCTGTAAAAGCAATACTTAGGAGGCTGACTTCTTTTGATTAAAAAGTGTATGCAACTCCACGCTCTGGGGGCCCTGCCTTATTATTATTATTTTTTTCCTTTGACATTGGGGAATGGGTCCTTATGCAGAACCTCAGGGTTGACAAAGAGAAGAAGAGTCAGGGTCTTCCAAGTTGGAGATCTGGCGGGGTTTGGAGAGTACCCCTCGAGGCTGGCATGAGAGCCCCAGACTGGCCCCCTCCGCCAGCTCCCACAAGCTGCACAAGCCAGGGGGGCGGCCTTTGGGGTGTGGTGGGAAGAGCCTGGTGGCCAAGCTGGAAATGTGACCTGAATCCCACAGAGGTGGAAGTGTGTGTCCCCCTGCCAGGCACATGGTAGACCTCTGTTAAAGATGAGGGGAATGCAGGGGGAGGGAAGGAAGGAAGGAATAAATGAATAATCGTGAAATTGGGTCAACTTGCAGTTTCATGGGGACACAGCAGTAATCCTCTCCAGTTTGCAGGGCACTCGATGATTTGCAAAGCACCTGCCCGTACGCACTGGGCTAAGCAAGGTACGGGTGATTAACCCCATCCTCCAGGTGAGACAGGTGTGGACGAGTGCAGGTGCGGCAGAACTGTGGAGGAAAGACAGTAGCAGCACCTCTCGTCCTCACGCGAGAGGGCTTAGAGGTGCACGGACTTAAAATCCACTGGACGTGAGCCCTCGCTCCTCTGAGCATCTTCACCTAACACACGGGTGCAGGTGCATGTCCAGTGCACTGTGCCCAGGCCTGCACAGAGAGTCTCCGAGGAAGCCAGTGTTCTAGTTAACATCTTGATTCCTTCTTTTATGGGGGTGCGACCTATAAATGTCGCTTAGATCTATAACATAGGGACAGTGCTTTATCCACCTCTTATCACTTTGTGTTCACTATAAAAGGTGCCCCTCTGGACTGACCAGGCTCCACACCAGGACTCACAGCTTGGTAAGCAGAGCCCAGACGAGTTTGCAGCCTGCAGTCAGCCCTTTGTGCAGGTGCCTTTGTACAGTACACAGACCACCCAACCATACCTGGCAGCCCTATCCAGAGAGTTTTGTTTTGTTTTTTTTTAATTTGCTAAAATGCAAGGCTCCCCAGGCAGGACATCTTATTCGCCGCAGTGTACTCGGTACATAATTGTGGAATGAACAAAGCAAGTTATAGTGAGGATTATTTGTTCGTTCTGCATTTATTATTGAGCGCCTACTGTGCGCGGGCACCTTGCTGGGCGCTGAGGGCACAGCAGTGAACAAAGCAAAGTTCTTGCCCTTCTAGAGCCCACATCCTAGGACAAGAGCAGACAGCGCTTCAGTAAGTGTGAGAAAGATAAAATAGCGAAGGGTTGGGGGGGGCAGAGGGGTGTCTATGTTTAGTAGGGTGGTCAGGTAGACCTTCATGGGGAGCCGTCCTCTAAAGCGAGTCCTGAAGGATGAAAAGACGTCGGCCGTGTGAAGTGCTGGGAAGAACATTCCAGGCGGAGGCAAGAATGAAACGCATGAACGTATGTAACAATGCAGCTAACACATATGGACCTCTGTGCCAGGCACTTTTTCTCAATGTAATTAGGTCATTGAATCTTCACATAACCCTATGAAGAAGGTATTGTGATTGTGCCCATTTTACAGATGAGGAGACTGAGGCACAGAGAAGTAACTTACGTAAGTAAGTGGTGAGCTAGACACTGAGCATAGGCAACCTGCCCTAGAGCCTGTGCCGCTGACTCTAGACCCTCATTCCTCCCAGGCAGGAGGAGGTTAGCGTGGTGCCTGGCACCTGGTAATCATAATTGCTACTATTTATTGAGCACTTAGCAGCTCCCTTCACTGTGATAAGTGCTTTACACGTATCAACTCATTAAATAAGTGGTAGCTGTCACTAAAAAAATCATTATTGGCCAGGCACGGGGGCTCATGCCTGTGATCCCAGCACTCTGAGAGGCCAAGGTGGGAGGATTGCGTGAGCTCAGGAGTTCTAGGGCAGTCTTTACTAAAAATAGAAAAATATTTTTAAAAAAATAGAAAAATTGGACATTATGGCATGTGCCTGTAGTCCCAGCTACTCGGGAGGCTGCGGCGAGAGTATCACTTGAGCCCAGGAGTTTGAGGTGGCAGTGAGCTACGATGACCCCACTGCACTCTACCTGGGCCGACTAAGCCAGACTGTCTCAAAAAAATAAAAAATAAAATAAAAATCATTGTAGCCTCTAGCCTCATTTCATCATCTCCAAACAGACCAAAAGCAGGGTACCCACCCTGCACCCATAGGCCAATAAATAGTACCCACCTGGAGATGCCTGCCTCGGAGAGTGGCCAGGTGCTCACCCTGTGGCCACACAAACGGGAGTCCCGCGGACTCCGCAGAGTCTGTGAATGCAGGGACACCCAGAGAGGCGATGCCCAGGTGATCTACAACAGAACCCGGGTGGCAACACCCGACGCCCTTCGCAGCCGGGCCAAGGCAGAAGGCGCCAGCCTCCCCCCAGGGACTGCCAACGGGGCAGCGGGCCTGAATCCTTTGGCCCCTCCCGACTCGCAACTCCCACTTGCTGGGAAAAGGGGAGAGTTCGGGAGCCGGGCCGATCCTGTGGGCATTCGGGCTGGCATGCCGGAGCTGACAAGCCGCTCCCGCTGCCAGCAGGCGGGCGCCAAGTGGCCTCACGCTGGGGCCTCTGGCTGAGCAGGCCACGCCCCAGTGGGGACCCGCAGCCCAGCTGGCAGCTGGCTGGTAGAAAGCAGGGCTGCCAAGCCCCTTTCGGGCTCACTGCAGCCTGGGCAGGGCTCCAGCGTGGCTAAGAAGTGGCTCCCAGGACAGAGCCGTGTGTCAGAGGCAAAAGGAAACGACTCCCTTGGCACAGCCCTATGGCGCTTAAACCCTTCCGATCCCCAAGTAATGAATTTTCCACTGAATCTTAGCAAGTCACAGAGAAAATCCTTTCAGAAAAGATAGGTCTTGGCCCCAAGTGGACTCCACCGTGTGTGTGTGTGTGCACGCGCGTGGGTGTGCGTGTGCGTGTACATGCACACATGTGTGCTGATGGGGGCCCGTCACACTGGCCAATAGAATATGGCAGAAGTGGTCCTGTGTGACTTCTAAGGCAGGTCATGAAGAGGGTTCTACTCTCTTGTGGTCACTCTCCCCTGCTCCCTTTTTCTCTCCTTTTCTCTCCCTCCCTCTCTTTTTGGGTGATCACCCTTCCGCCCAGCCACCACGCCGCGAGGAAGCCCAGGCCACCCACTTGGAGAGGTCCCCAGCCGACGGCCAGCATCCCGTGCCAGGCGTGCAGGTGAGCCAGGCCTCAGACGATCCGAGTCTGGCCCTCAAGCTGCCGCAGCTGACACTGAGCGGGACAGAGATGAGCTGTCCCCACCAAGCCCTGCCCAAATGACAGGTGTGTGAGCA
This sequence comes from Cheirogaleus medius, assembly GCA_008086735.1. Lineage (NCBI taxonomy): Eukaryota > Metazoa > Chordata > Mammalia > Primates > Cheirogaleidae > Cheirogaleus > Cheirogaleus medius. The sequence continues at coordinate 6,986,522 of VBSM01002153.1, read as the reverse complement.
GAAGTGTGTGTTGTTTTAAGCCACTATGGTTGGGGGTGGTTTTTACACATTTAGACACAACAGTGGGTACCCCAACGTGGTAATCATGGTATAAACTGAGACCCTGGACCTGCCCGTGAGGTTAAATGAGAATTTATAATGTAGTGAAAAAAGACACAGGAAACGAAGCTGTGGCTCCTGTCTGTCCCCGTCCCCCCTCCGTTAGTGTACCGTTACCTGTTTCACCGCTAAGGCCCAGGGCAGCTGGCCAGGCCTGGCTTTGGCCTTGGCCAACAAAGTGAGTGCACAGCGAGTCCCACAGACGGAAGCAGCTGCCACAGTACCCAGCCGGTCGGGATCTGGGGGCTTAGCCGGCCGGGGGTTGCCCACCGGTGTCTCCAGAGCGCCAAGAGGGCCCTGTCCCAGAGTCTGGCCCCAGAGCAGCAGCAGAAGAGCTTTCTCAGCAGGCTGGCAGGGGCCTGGGCCGGCCCACATGTGGCTGCCTCACTTCCTCACTCTGGCCTGGCCGCGGCTGTCTAGAGTGTCCTGCAGGGATGGGCTCAGGGATCCCAGGTGGACCGTAGCGGCCACCAGGCGCCCACCTGTCTGGGCCCCGAGGAGGCCTGGAGCCGGGCCAGTGTCTGCCAGCAAGGCACGGTTTGCTCCGCAGCGGGCGGGGCCAGCCCTGAACGTGCAGGCACGGGGTGCCGGGGTGCTGACGCTCATGGGGTACACCCCCAAGAAGAGCTGTGTCCTCAAGTGCCCAGTTCAAGATCCAGCACGGTCAGTGTCTTCAGAGAATGTGCTGCAGGGGAGGAGTCGGAGAGGGAGGTGAGCCAGGACGAGTGGGAGGGGACCAGGCACCTATCAAGGTGGGGGATGGGAGGGACAGTGGAATAGACAGGGGGGTCAGAGGGTGATGGACAGCACAGGGTGGGGCACACAGAGCTAGGGACAGTCATCTTCATAGTGACAGATGAATCCAGGGCCATCAGCTGAACAGCAGCAAGAAAGGCTTGGAAGTCCCCAAAGGAAGATCTTCCCAAAGCTAAGGACATGGATGGCCGACCTACCTGGTCCTTCTCCTGGTCGCTAAGCCTGACCACAGGGAGGACCCTCAGGGACCAAGTCCCCAAACCCTGGAGGACACCTCCACTAGCCCTGTGTGGAGACGGTGGTTAAGTCCCAGATGATGCCTGCTTTCAGAGGTGGTCACCCAGCCCACCTGGCACCCCGTCTCTATGGATACTGCTGTCCCAGAGACACTGTCCCCAGGGGGCCCTATGCTTCTCCCCTCCAGAGCCCAGCCTGGTTACCTTGTCCAGAGCACAGCGGGGGTCATCTCAGGCTGATCCGTGAGTCCAGCTGTTTCAGGTGTTCCTGGACACCAAATGGGATGGTGGGTGTCCACATCCTGCAAGGGGGCATGGGACACAAAGCCCAGGTTAGAGGAGAGAGGTGGCCTGGAGTCCCAATGAAATCTGCCCCCAAATCCCTCCTCCCACCCAGCCTAGAACCTTGGGGACTTCCCATCTGGCAGGGTGCAGACCAGTGTGGGGTCCTGGGGAAGGCAGGGGCCCAGGAGCCCAGGGACCCCTTTCTGGTTCTGCTGCTGACTTGCTCTGCGACCTCAAAAAGCTTAGTTAACTGCTCTGTGCTTTATTTGCCCCATCTGTAAAATGGGTCTTATAAGACCCACCCCATCCATCTTAGAAGACACGTATGATCATGCAGGTGAAAGTGCTTTGAAAGCGTGTAAAGTGTTACTGCTGGACAGTAGACATCATGGTGACTTAATAAAATATGAGTTTGAGCCATATGAAATTGCCAATTTTAGAGGTCAGAAATAGCTAAATGTAGGTAATTTCATATTGTTTACCTTAAGATAGCGTTTACTGAGCATTTTTCTGTTCTTGGAGCTTTATATGCTCTTGACCCATTTAAACCTCATGAAACCTCTTGGGGTGTATATTGTACCCCCATTTTACAGATAACGAAAGTGCGTCCAGAAGGGTGAAGTGCTCTCGCCCAAGGCCGCACGCGGGTGAGGGGGAGAGCGGGACTTGGGCTCCGGGCTCACGGGCGAGCCCCCTGCCTGGAGAGCTGGGGGTCTCCACCCACTGGCGCCGCCGAGACTTACGCCAGCGTCTCCACGTGAGGACACTTCCGCAGGCTGGCGGCAAGCTGCTGGGCCCCGGCAGCCGTGAACTTGTTGTACTGGACGCTAAGGAGAGAAACCAGCTCCACACCAAGGCCGCCAGCACCCAGCCCCTGCCATGGTGCCGGGGGGGACCCCCAGTCCCTGCCAGCCCTGGGCCCAGCCTCCCAGCGCCCAGACCACACTCACTCCATCACGCGGAGGGACGCCATGTCCGGAAGCGCCCGGGCCAGGCTCTCGGCCCCTGCGTCACAGATGCAGTTGTTGTACAAGCTGCCAGAAACAGAAGCCAGGGGGAGGGCTTGGGGTTGCTGGGGGGGCAGGGCCCAGCGGGATTCACACCCAGCTGGGCTCACTGCCCCATTTTACAGAGGGGCAAACCGAGGCCCAGAGAGTTGAGGCTGCTTCTCTGTGGTCACACAGTGAGTCCAGGGGAAGCAGTAGGACTAAAAGGATGTCATGTCCTGGCTGACAGCGTGGAAACCCTGGGGAGAACAACTTCCTAAGTTCAAATCCCACCCATGCCTCTTACTGCCTGTGTGGTCTTGGGCAAGGTACTCAACTCCTGTGAGACTCCGTTGGCTCGTCTGTAAAATGGGCACAATCAAGGGATTGTAAGGAGGAGTAAATAAGTTAACGCCGGTAAAATACTCAAAGTGCGCAAAGTGTGTGTACAGTACACAACCTGCGCAGCTGCACACGGCGATCCAGGCCGGGACGATACATGGATTGATGCATCAACAGAGATGGACAAGATGCCACCTTTCCTGGGAATCTGACTCTGGCTGTGAGAGGGCTGGCATAAGGGAGGGTAGTGTCCCCCACCTGGAGAGTGAGGACAGCTGGTGATTCTGAGTTGAGCCACTGGGGCTCTGGGCCCAGGTCAGCTCTCACAGTCTCTGGTCCCGCACCAGGGTTGGACTAGAAAGTCTCAAAAGCAAGAGGTGCTATGCCAAGGCCCAGCAGAAGGTGGCAGTGTAAGCACTGACTGGGAGCGAGAACAAGGCCAGCCAAGGCGGCGGGTGCGTGCTCAGCCTTGCAGGAGCCGCCACCCTGGACTGGGAAAAAGCTTGGTCTCGCCTTTCCCCGGGGGAAGAGGAACAAAATATGTTGCCCACCAGGGGCCAGCATTGTGCCAAGCACCTCACGTAGGCTGCTGGGATGGTTCCCATTTTCCAGATGAGCAAACAGAGGCTAAGAATGAATAAGCCACTCGCCCAGAGTTCCTGCCCTGGGTCCTGCTAATCCTCTTGTTCAGGGTCGGGGCGACTGCTTCTGGGTCCCCGTGTCTAACCCGCAGCCAGCACGAGGCTGCTCCCTGCCCTCCCCCAGCCAGCCAACTCTGCACCTGACCCGTGACCATGACCGGGGCCCCGCTCACCTCAGCCTGAGCAGAGACGCAGCGAGCGAAGGCAGGGCCTCGGCCAGCTTGCAGGCACCCACGTCGGTGATGCTGTTCTGGGACAGGCTGCAGGGACACAGCAGGGGGAGGGCTCAGGACCAAGCCCGTCTGCCCCTCCCCCACCAGCATCCATCCATCCATCCATCCGTCCATCCATCCGCCCAGCGGAGCCGGAAAACCCTCCTTCCCCACAGGGTGGCCCATAGCAGCAAACACGTGACACTCGACCTCCGGGAGAGTCCTGGGCGATAAATCGTGACTGGCGCTGTCGATAGACTTGCACTAACTCTTAAGAAATAAAAGGATACTGTTCCATCCTGTGGCCACGTGGGATGATGGGGGCGAGGATGTTTTATGATTTTATAGCATTCCCTCTTTTCCCCCTGGACCACTTTTAAGCACTGTAATTAAATAAGTGTTTGTGTTATTTGTTTAAGGGCTGTCCTTTCTGCCAGGCCGTGGGCTCCGTGAACAGAGGGGCCGTGTTTGCTCTGTTCGTTACTGTATGCCTGTGCCTGGCACAGTGCCACGCACATAGTAGGTGCTCAGCAAATACTTGGGGGCAGGGAGAACAAGTAGGGAAGATTGAGTAGAGAGGCAGGACTAAGAGAGGGCCTCTAGCTCCCGGCAGTGTTTCCTAGAACACTAGAAATTATTGGAGAATTCTCTGGTCCTACAATTAAGGAAGTTGCTAAATGAATTGTGGTGAATTCTTCAGCCATCCCGACCTTGGTTACAAGCGGGAGTGTGGGAAGATTTGACACCTTCCAGGTTCGGTAAAACATCGTGTTGACCCTCCTACATCTTACCCATCTCCAACTTCCGAAAGCCCAGAAGAGTTAAAAAAAAAAAAAAAATTACCATTTTGATAAAAATGTTTTACTGATAAATCCTAACTTACCTCTCCTGTTTCACCCCCAGTGTAAGTTTCTGTCACTACAATTCATTTTCATTATTGTATACTTTACGATTATGGGCTTGTTTATTTGACTGTTTTTGTGTCTCCTCACCAGAAGTTAAGATCCCTGAGGGCAGGGGATTTCTTTGTTTTGTTTAAAGCTGGGCCTCCAGGGCCTAGGAGGGTACCCACACATAGTAGGCGCTCCTTAAGTATTTCTTCATTAAATTAATAAATGAGCGGCTGAGTGGATGATTAAATAAAGGAATGATTGAGTGAGTGGTTGGATGAATGAATGAATGAGTGAATGAGTAATTAAACGGAAGGATGAATGGTTGATTGAAGGGTGGAGCGAATGGAAGACTACAAAAGCCAGCTGGCCTTTGGGGGACAGATGGGGAGGGAGGGGCAGGCCCATCCCACTCACTTGAGGGTTTCCAGGGCCTTCAGCTGCGGGAAGGTGGCTGAGAGTTGCGCAACGCCCTCGTCTCCAATCTTGTTCTCGCTCAGCGAGTCCAGGCTGCAGGTGGAATCAGACGGAGACCGTCAGCCAGCGCCTGGGAGGCCACCTGCCCCTCCCATCCCCCAGCCCTGGACACACCACAGGCAGACGACCCAGTCCGGAGCCCTAGAGACCAGGACTTTGTCACCTGAGGGCAGCCACTGGCCAGCAATGCCTGGTTTGCTTCTCAGGCCCACCCCTAGCTTGGGCAGCTTCCTTAACTCTTGGAACATCCACTGTGAAGTGGGATCCTGCTCCCCCCTCACCCCCCTCCCGCCTCCCCAGCAGCAAATGAGGCCATGAGGGGAAAGAGTTTCAAAGGTCACAAAAGGACCCCAAACTGTTTTAGTTATCGGGGATCCCCATCTGCGGCCCCTTCCCTGCAGTGGAGTCATCTGGTCACTCCCCCAGCCACGCAGAGGAAGCAGAGGGGGTGGAAGAGAGAAAGGAGGAAAGAGAGGGCTCTGCTCTTCGCAGGTGCCTCGGGGCAGGGCTCGGGTTGTCAGAACCGGGAGGAGGAGGGGACAGGCGCCAGGGCCATACTCACTCCAGATGCTGGAGGGAGGAGAAGGCCGGGAGGATCCTCACCAGTTTGGGGAAGGCCTGGGGGCCTGCGATGGGGCCCAACCTAGAAGGCAAAGAGCAAGGTGAGACCCCAGAACAGCCCAGCCCTCGATTCAGCCCCACGTGGGGCAGAGACGGGCACAGAAGCCGGGCCCCATCTGAGCCCCCTCCCCTTCCCTGCCTCTCGCCTCTCACCTCCCCCCAACCCTCCCCTGTGGGACCCCCGTCCCTTTTGCTTGGGGCAGATTTCACAAAGCCCCCTGGGGCCAGCTCTCCTACCCACACCCACACACACCCTTGCCCCCTAGCCTGGTGACGCAGCCCCCACATGCCAGCTGAGGACCAGACGGTTTACTTGTCTTTGCCTTTTGGTAACAAAAACAGCCCTTTGTTGAGCACTTGCAGAGCCCTTCACTCAGCTTAGACCTCATTTAATTCTCACAACTCTGAGCTAAGGACTCTTCTTCCCCCGTTTTACATATGGGGAAACTGAGGCACGGAGTGGTTAAATAGCTTACACAAGGTCACACAGACTAGATCTTGAGGGAATGAGAGAAATAAGGACAATGAACGGCTGTTTTGTTTCGTTTCAATAATATGGTTAAATGTGTTCAATGTAAAGACCTGTCTTTTATTCTAACATTATGTCTTTTGAACTTTTTTCATATTAAAATGATCATTCTTTAATAAAAGTATAGGACCAGCAGTGGTTACTGTGTTGTTCTTTGTTTTTTTTTGAATAAATACACTTGATAAAAATTAAAAGATGGCATCTGCATGGTCACTCAGATTCGTTCTGCAATGTTCTTGGTCTCTGACATCCCAAAGTCCGGGAACCACTGGCCACAGTAAAAGGCCACAGGGTCGGAGCTGGACGCTGGGGTCTCTGGCGCGGCTCCCGCGCTAAAGGCCTCGGCAAACGCCTTCGCCTCTGGGTCTCGGCCGCCCAGACCTTATAAGGTTGTTGGAAGGATGAAGAAACTCATCCTCACGTGTTTACCCCTCGCCTACCAAGCCAGGCCCAGGGGAGAGAGCCACGAACGAAGCAGACAAAACCCCTGACCGTGCGGAGCTGACGCGCCAGCAGGGAAGAGACCTCGTGTCTGAGTCAGCGAGCCACGCAGAAAAAGTACAGTGGCGAGGGGGCGAGATTTCATTTTTAAATAGCAGGGTCAGAAAAGTCTTTACTGAGAAAGAGCACGGGAGGTGTGGGCGTGGGCCGGGCAGGTGTCTGGGGAAGAGCATTGTAAGCACAGGGCACAACCAGTGCAAAGGCCTGGAGGCAGGACCTTGCCCGGGGAGGTTGAAAGCCAGCGAGGAGGCCCACGTGGCTGGAGTCGGAGTGAGCAAGGGAGAGAGTTCAGGGTGCAGAGGGAAGTGGGGCTGCATCAGGGAAGGATGCCATGTGAATGAGCGGCCCGGGGGCAGCCGAGGGCTACAGGGTGCCCGGCATAGTGGCTGCCAGAACAGATGCCCAGAATAGTCTTTTCCTTCCTTCCTTCCTTCCTTCCTCAGAACTTTCTCGGGGTTTCCGGCGTCCAGGTGGCTGGTGACGGCTCTCAGCTGCTCTACCCCATTGCCGCTGCTCGCCAGAGCGCAGTTCCCATCTCGAACTAGGGGCTTTTTAAGCTGAAAATAATTCAAGGCGAGAAAGGGCCCTTCACGATTGTTCTCATACATTTCCTCTTTCCAGCGACATTTTTACCTCTGCACAAATTTGGCCCTTTGTTCAAAACAAGAGACGCTTGGCTTTTTCCGGGGCACGAGGGAAGCGTGTGGGTGATTGGCCCCGGGGACCATGGGCAAGTCACTTAACCTGGCCAGGCCTTAGTTTCCTCATCTGTAAAATGGGGAAGATAATGTCTGTCTCCCATGGTAGCTCTTGAGATTCATGAGATTATGTGTAAAATGCACTGAATACACCAGGTGCTTAATGATGCCTTCCTAATCATGAGATGATCTTAGACCTTTGACAAGAACCAAACACTAAATTAGCTTTTCCCTTGGTTGGAGCTTGGGGCCAGGCTGACCTGGCTTTTAGGACTTTGGACAAACAATGTAAACTCTCTGGGCCTCGGTGTTGCCATGTGTACAACGGGGAGGTGACAGTAATAGCCCCAGAGGAGGATCAGCTGAGATGACAGAGGTGAAGGTGTTTTGCACATGGACAGGCTATGTTCCGACAGCTCTAAGTGATGATGATGACGACTGCACTCCCGGGGCCCGTGTGCGGCGGGCTGTGCCTCCAGAGTGACCCAGGCACGACTGGGGTCTCTAGAGCTCACTGAGGTCTCCGTTGCTGTCACCCTGGCAGCACCACCTAGGATGCTGGCTCCTAGCCCTGGCCTCGCATAGGGTGACCAGCTGTCCTGGCTTGCCCGGGACGGAGGGGTTTCCTGGGATACGAGAGTTTCAGTGCTAGAACCAGTCCCAGGCCAGCCAGGGTGCTTGTTCACCCTAACTGCACATGGAAAGCTCTTGGGAATCCTTCAAACTGGGGGAAGATTCCCCAGTCTGAGTCTCTGGGTTGGGGTAAGGTTTGAGCACTGGAATGATTGGAACCACCAGTGATTCTTCTACGTGGCCGGGGCGAAGAACCAGTGCCCGGAGGCGGGGCAGGCACCTGGGCTTTAGCAGGTGGCTTTGGCTAGGGAGGGTTGGTTCCTTCCCCTGATGAGCCCATCCCTTGGTCGTGGACATAAGCAAGCTGCGTGTGCAGTCCCTGGCCACGGCAGGGAAAAAGACTCAAGCGGCAGTCACAGCGGCATCCTCCTACGGAAGGCCACAGGCTCAGGACACATTGGGCCCTTCTCCTACCCCTGGCCGAATTACAATTCCTGGAAGGCCTTTCTCCCTCCCCTCTCCTCACTTGGCCCATTCCTTCTCCTTGGTCAAGCTTCGATGCAGGCAGTACCTCCTCCAGGAAGGCCCCCTGATCGCTTCCAGATGGGTGCTGACTAGACTGCAAGCTCACTGAGGACAGCAGCCTCGGTCATTCAGTAGGCGCTCAACAAGCCTGCTGGGTGGACCTGTGAGCTCAGAATCCGAGCACGTCCGCACTCGCCCAGACTGCCGCGTTCTAGTGCTGGCTTCCAAAGCAGTGGGGGAGGGGGTGAGAACGGCCCTGGACACCCATCTCTACTTTGCTGGCACAAGCCCAGCGAATGCAGGAGAAGAAGCCGTGCGGCGACCCGAGACAATCTACCCCTTTGCTTACGCAAACTCCAGTTTCCTTAGGTCCCGAACAGCGGGGAGCTCCCCGGCTGCGTCTTCTGAGGAACTTCTCGTCCTAGAGAGAACAGGCAGTGTGGGCGTGGAGGGGAAGGCTCTTCTGTCACTGAGCCCTTACCCGTGGGTCCCATGGTGGCTGCCCAGTCCCCAAAACGCTCTGGGAGGATGGCTTGCCTTGGGGCTATTCTTGTGCCCTAACGAACAGAAAAATCTCAGGACTGTGTGTTTCATGGAAAAGAGCCTCCGAGTCGGCTCTTGTCAGCACCTACCCCAGACCGCACGTAACAGTGTGTGATGAAGCAAGGAGTCTCGTTCTGTGGGCAAGTGTCCTCTGCCCCCTGGATCTTATCTCTGCCGTCTATGAAATGGGAATGCTACTGGTCCTAAATGCCTCGAAGGGTGGCAGCGGGTGTCACTTCTGTTACCAGATGCACAAGGCATCCTTGTTAACTCCCAGAAGGGGAGAGTATCTCTTTGGCTTTAGCTGAAGAAGAATCGGGCGTACGGTGGCAAGTTTTAAATGGAGCAAAGTGCTCAGTCCGGCAGGCTTTGTCTGAGGGGCTACTGCAGCGAGATATTCGGGGAGCCACCGCCCAGAAGGAGGACACGGGGTGTCCCAAAGGAGACGAGGCACTGGAAATGCCCATGACAATCTTGATAATGGGTCCTACGTGTCCTCAACAGGCGCGGCCTGGACCATCTCCCATGCCCTCTCTCCCTCACCTCTGGGTCTGCACGAGGCTGCTCAGGTCTCCCACATCCTTCGGGGACTTGGCTTTGAAAGGCTCGATGGTGAACTTCTCCTCCGCCGCCTGGAGCAGCCTGGTCTCCCCACGCTGCCGCAGGGACTCCCACAGCCCCACCGTGTCGCTCAAGGCGGCCCTGTGGAGGGAAGGCCTCAGACCCCGGCACGCTGCCTGGGCTAGACCATAATGGAGGGGCAGCTCCATGAAGGGACCTCCTGCCTATTCAGATACTTTCCTTTCTTAGCTTAACCTCCTCCAGAAAGCCTTCCATGACCACTCTAGTCCTTATGGAGTCTTCCTTTCTGGCAACTCTCACAGTGGTTTTGTTTCCCTTTTTGCTTTGGCTACCAGGAAACTCGGTGTTAAATTCTTGGCACAATTGTAGAGGACTTTACAGCTTGGGTAAAGTATGTTTAGGGGGAATGTGGGAGCGATTCTCTGACCATTAAGCTGAAGCGCTCAAGCAGACTGCAGAAAGACTTAAATGCACCAAATGAAGAAATTTAGACTCCATCCTGAGTAGAGTGCCCCTGAAGGGTTGTCAACAGGGATGTGATATCATCAGATTTAAGTTCTGGGAAGATTGCACTGGAGGCTGGACATAAAATGGAGAGGAAGAGGAGAGAATGGAGGCAGGGAGGCCAAGGGGAGGCTGTGGCTTTAATCTGAGCCTGAGAACATGGTGCCTCGATCAGTGGATAAAGAGAAGAAAACAAATTTGAACCCAGGTCAATCTTGGATTCTAGATATGGCCCGGTGCCTGGCACATGGTGGGCCTTCAACTATTGTTCGGAAGAACAATTCCGCCCCTCATTGCTGCGTGGCTTTGGCCAAGCAGCTGCCCTGCTCTGAGCCTCAGCATGGTCATCTTGAACGCGGGGTGGCTCCGTCCTGCCCCACCTGGCTGCTGTGCACACAACACGGGACCCCACGGAGCGAGCACCTGGCCCAGCACCAAGACAACCGTCGGTGCCCAGCACAAGGGAGACCCTTTTCCCTGTCCCCTGCCCCCACCTGAAACGGGTGACACAGCCGAGTCCCACGAGGTCCCCCAGTCCAGAGGGGTCAATGCCAGTGCTGCGAAGGTCCAGGGAGAAGTCTCGGCCCGCCGCCTCCAAGGCGCTGCCCAGCACGTGTGCGTCGGGAGGCGTGAGCCGCGCGCCCAGGAAGCACAGGCAGGCGGGGAGCCCCCGCACCACGTGCTGCCAAATGCCAGCGTCCTGGGCCTCGTGGGCACAGTGCAGCAGTTCCAGCAGCCGCCTGGCCCGCAGCGTCCCCGGCTGCAGCTGCTTCAGGTACCTGGCCAGCACCTTCCGCTTCCGGTCCGCCAGGGCAGCTTCCGCCGGCCCCACCAGGGCCCCCAGGCAGCGCGCGCGAGGCTGGAAGATCAGCCCGGCCAGGAAGCGCGGCACGCCCTCCAGCCAGTTGTCGTAGGGCCTCTTCTTCCTCGGGGTCAGGGCCAAATACTGCGACAGCTCCTTGTTCTTGACCTCGCCGCTCAGGGCCAGCCACACAGCGCCCAGGAAGCACTGCAGGAGGAAGCTGGAGAAGGCCAGCTCGGCCACCGCGGCCCCCGGGGCGGGTCGCACGAAGCCCTTGGCCACAGCCCAGGTCCTCACCTCCACGGAGGGGAACTGGCCCTCCCGCAGGGTACCCTGGTGTCTGCGGCCCAGCTCCCAGGCCAGCTTGGCCAGCTCCGCCAGGGCCCCCGGGGGGCCGTCGCGGACTGCCGGGCCCAGCAGGCCCACGTAGAGTCCCGTGAGTGTGGCGGGCAGCTGGGCCCCGTCCCCCAGCTCCAGCAGGGCCTCCGAGAGCTGGCACACTGCCCGGCACACGGTAGGGCTGTGGCCGTGGCTGAGGAGAAACGGCTGGTCCCGGAGGAGCGCCAGGGCTCTGTCTCGGTGCTCCGTCGTCGCCCCCGAGCGCTCAAAGTACTGCGACACGTAGTCCCGGGCCTGCTGGGCGGAGAAGCCGGCCACCTCGAACAGGGCGTCGGCCTTGCTCAGGCTCGGGGCCAGGCGGCCACGGGGCCGCGCAGTGAGGAGCAGGGTGCAGCCCCGAAGCAGCTTCCGCTGGAAGAGGCCGGCCAGCAGCCCGCGGAGGGAGCAGGGCTCCGCGCATGCCGGGCTGCTCGTGCTGTGCAGAAAGCCCTCCTGGGCCTCGAGCTCCTCGAAGGCGTCCAGGACGAGCAGGACGCGCTCGGGCCTCCTCGAGACGTAGCTGAGGACCTCGTCGTCCGCCTCGAGGGGCTGCGGGCCCAGGCAGAAGAGTAGGTCCCGCAGGCAGTAGGCGTCCCCCGGACGGTCCAAAGAGTGGCAGGGGACGTGGAAGACAAAGTCGTACTGCGGGAGCTGCCCGCGCGCCCAGGCCCGGCCCACGGCGCGAGCCCAGCAGCTCTTCCCCTGCCCGGCCTTGCCCAGCACGGCGACCACGCGCGTCTCCCGCGGCCGCCGGCGCTCCCTGGCCGCCAGCAGCACCTCGGCCAGGCCCCCCCGCGCCAGCTGCCGCTCCGCCCAGTCCGGGGTGGCCAGCTCCCACTCCTGGCTCTTGTTGCTGGTCCTCTCCAGCCCGGCCCTCACGAGGTCCACCGGGACCAGGATGCCGTCGGGACCCGCGGGCTCCTCCCGGTACTTGTCCCGCAGCGAGCGGCAGAACTGCTCCACCGGCTCTGCAAAGGCCAAGGGGCGTGTCGGCGGGGGACGTAAGAGGCCACCACGAGGCCACCACTGCCACCGTCACCACGTCTTCATCCATTCACTGCACCGTCTTCATCGACGGCCTCATGCGGCTCATTCACTGAGTCACTCGTTGCCACCCCATTCATTCGTTCACTCATCTTCTCACCCGTGTCTCTGTCCGCTCCTTTTAGGCCTCATCTCATTCCCTCGTGTCCTCACTAACCTTCTCTCGGTCCCTCCCTCACTCACCACGGGGAGGCCACAGGAGGGAGGAGTTAAGAGTTAGGACAGTGGAGCCCTGGCGTCTAGGTTCAAATCCTACCTCGGCCACTTATCAGTGTAATCTTGAGCATGTTATATACTGCGCTATGCCTCAGTATTCTCGTCTGTAAAATGGGAATAACATGAGCGGTGTTTGAGACTCCGACGATTTAACATATCTAATGCGCTTAGACGCGTACGTGGAAGTCGGCGTTTAATAATTCAGCCATGCTCTTACTCGCTCGTTCACTTTCACCTCCCGTCACTCCCATCCCCATCCACTCGCCCCTCGTTCACTCTCAGCCTCACCAGTGAGATGTCCACACCCAGCATGAGCTTATCGAGGGGCAGGTTCTCGATAGATATTGCGTGAGCGAGTGGTCGAATGAATGCTGAAATGATGGCCTAACCAAATAAGTGAATGGATGAATGAATGAATGAACGTGTGAGCCAACAAACAAGGGACTGAATAAACATTGAGCGAATGAGTGAAGTGAAGCCAGATTTGGTTTTCCACCTCCAGCACCCAGGGCAGAGGGACCCTGCGTCACTCACCAGGCCATCTGGGAAGCTTGTCGGAGACCTCGTTTGCCCGGCATTGGGTGGGGGACATTTCGCCCTCTGGAGATGGAGAAGCTGGTGTCAGAGTTAGGGTGAGGGGCACCCCGGGGACTTCTCTCCCTCTGGGCCATTCGGTGCTCAGAGCACGGAGGACACAGCCCACAATGGCTGAGTCTGCCAAGACGGGAGTAACAAGATAGGGGCCCGAGGCCACGTCTGAATCCAAGACATCTTTCTTTGGCCATCTATACTTTTAAAAATTTCCCCCCATTTTAAAATCACAGTATCTATATAAAAATTGGGATGTTCAGCTACAGAAGACCTGGCCACTCTGGACCTGCTTTCCTGCCGGGTAACAAGCAGCTGAAGGCTGGCGGCTCCGTTTAGGTGTGACGTGGATTCTCCAGCTGTCCCCTCCCCCCAGCCGTGCCCTCCACTCCCTGGAGACCCTCCCTGTCCTGTCTGACCCGTGAACATGACCTTCCACCCCTGCAGGCAGGCTCTGCGCATGGACCCTGTCTGAGGCAATTCCCTCCCCAGGGCCTCACTTCTGCTGCCAGTGCCTCTCTGCCCCCAAGGGTCCGTACCTGTCACATCTGCGTGGGAGGTCAGGGCCGGCTCAGGCATGCTGGGCAGATCAGCTGCGGAGGGAGCGAAGGGGCTGGTGGAGCCGGGCCGGTCTGGGGACTTGGGGAGGCTGTGGATAGCGGGGCTGCTGGAAGGGGATGCTTTTCCGGCCTGGGGCATCGCGCCTACATCGTGGGCAGACAAGGGTGTAAGGATAACCAGGTGCCCAGCCCGAAACTCACTTGGGGCACTCCCACCCCACATCAGGCTGTGAAGCTTGGGAAGTCTGGGGTGCGGAGAGAGCTCTGGCGTTAGATCTAGCTCCAAGAGCCTTGGTTTCCCCACCTGTGAAATGGACACAGTCAGCTCAGAAGGAGCTTAGGAGCAGGTACCACAAAAGCACCGTTCCCACTGTGTGGTTAGTGCTCATTTTTCTAGAACCGCCAGGGACTGCTCCTTTTCTTCTGGTGCACCAGTACCTCAAAGAGAAACTGGCATGCAGCCACGAAAGGATGCTCTCAACTTGAGTGAAGGAAGCACCCTCCTGGCCTCATTTCTGAGAGCCCAGATGTGCCTTTCCTGAAATAATTCGCCACCCCTCAGTGTGGTGGGTCAGCAGGACCATTTTACTGATCAGGAAACAAGGCAAATGTGAGAAAGCTGTGCAAGGATGCACACCAAACTGCTCACATCAGTATGCCATGGGAGCGGTATGAGGGAGATCCTCAGTCAACTCTTGTAAGCATCTCTTATTTGGTTTGTTAATGAGTGTCTATTGATGTTGCAACTTAAAAATAAAATAAAATTTTTTAAAAAGAAGGAAAAACTGGCCAGCCCGAGCAAGAGCAAGACTGTGTCTCTACTAAAAATCAAAAAAAAATCAGCCAGGCATGGTGGCGCATGCCTGTAGTCCCAGCTACTCGGGAGGCTGAGGCAGGAGGATCGCTTGAGCCCAGGAGTTTGAGGTTGCTGTGAGCTAGGCTGATGCCACGGCACTCTAGCCCGGGCAACAGAGTGAGACTGTCTCAAAAAAAAGGAAAAAAAGAAAGAAGGAAAGACTAAGGGTCAAAGGGGGAAAGTGACACATGGAAGGCCACACAGCCACTCTCAGTCATGCGCCCAGAGCACCCCAAGGAGCTCTCCTCCCCTGATTTGATTTTGGGGACACTGGGGCTGGGAAAGGCATGCCGGAGAGGGAGGATCATGAGAAGACACTGGGGCCCTGCTGCCAAATGCCTGGGGTCGGAGAGAAGCCAGGGAGGCGGGAGAGGTGGCCGGAGGCCAGGCTTCTCACTCACCCTGGTAGATGAAGACACTGGACACCCCAACTCCTGAGATTTGCCAGAGCCCCTGGGGCAGGGCGGGGAGAGTGGAGATCAACCGGATGGGTCCGGCAGGGAGGTTCAGGCAGCTCACCGGGGACCAGGCGGGGCCCGCTGCGGGAGACAGAGGCAGTGAGGTGGCATCTCCCACAGCGTCTGTGTTTGTAATTTTGCTCTGTGACTCTTCGATCAATGTCTGGCTGCCCGAAAGGCTCTCATTTCCCCGCGAGCAGCAGCTGTGTCTGGCTTGCCCACGGTGGCGTCCCTAGCGCCCAGCAGTGAGGCGCTCTCCACAAAAAGACCATGAACGTGTAGGGCTGGAGGGTGAATTCCCCAACCGGTGGAGACTCCCTCCCAGGCCGCCCCCGGATGCGTTTCCTTCTGAGGCGTGTTCTCTGGCAGGGACTGAGCTGATGGGGACCCTGAGGATGTCGCTGGCTGGGACAGAGGTGAGTGACGTCAATGGGGGGTGGGGTTCCTGTTCCTGGCAGTCCCTGCCTTCATGCCAGCTCCTCAGCCACCTCCTGGGAGGGGGGAAGCCCACCCTCTCCGAGCCCCTAACATACCGGGCATCTGGACGGGTTCCTCCAGGTGGGTCTGGCCGCACGCTGGCTCCTGGTTGGACAGAGCAGGCGGTGGCAGGAAGGGCAGGGCAGGGGAGTCACTCATTGGGCCCACCAGGAAACTGCCGGTCACCATGGGCATAGCAGGGGCCTCAGCTGTGAGGAAGGGGCATGTTAGAGGCTGCGTGAGACCTGGCTGGGTGCCTGGAGGGGCCTCCCTGGGGTGGGAGGGCTCTCCCGGGTCTCTCTCCCGGGCGGTCCAGCGGTTAGAGGAATCGCCTGTGCTCTCGCCCTGCTGAGCTGGGCTGATTAGCAGCCGCTGTGCGCCAGGCAGCCCGGCCCTCTCCTTGGGATGGGCCCTGAGCTTCCCTGCGGCCCCACATGCACAGCTGGGGCAGAGCAGAACCTAGGAACAGGCTGCCGGCCCCAGGTGCCACCACCTTCCAGGGCCAGTCACTGAGCCCTGCAGGGGACCCTAAGAAGCCCCAAGCACTCGGGCTGTACCCAGGGAAAGGCAGGGGTCGCACCACGCACACCCCTCCACCCCGCCATCAGACTTGGGGAGATCTAAGACGGGAAGGGTTTGTCGCCCCTGTCAGATTGGGAGTCTTGGAGAACGGGAACCCTGTCTCTCCCATCAGATTAGGAGCTCCCCGAGAACAGGGGCCACTGCTCCATCATCCTGGAGAGGGTCTTCACCGCCAGGGCCCCTGTCTCCATGATCAGACTGGAACTTTCTGAGGGCAGGGACTAGGCTTCCTCCCTCAGACTACGAGCCTGTCATTCCTCTGCCTGTTGTCCACGCAGGGGCTGGGCTCCCCACCTTTACGATCACAAGTGGGTAGGAGGGAAAGGGAGAGACGGGGGAGGGTGGGGGAGAAGAGGGAAGGGGGGAGGGAGAGGAGGCAGCATCTGGTGGGAGGAGCTAGGGGGAGGGTCACAATCAGCAGGGGGCCCCTAAGCAGGGCAGGAGGGCACTGGGTGCCTGGCCCGCCCCAGTGACTCTGCACTCTGAAAGGAGAAATGTGGTGTGGGGGAGGGGGCAGGGGAACGAGGCTGGGGGCGGGTGTCAGCTCTGACTCCGTGAAGGGGTGTCCAGAGACAGGCTTCCTAGGAGAAGCTGAATCTCCCAGCAACCCTCTGGCTGCAGCCCGTGGGCTAAGGAGTCCTGACCTTGGACTGACTCCCACCTTCCCTCTCATTCGCTGTGTGATTCTAGACGAATGACTCCCCCTCTCTGAGCCTCGGCTTCCAATGCCAGTTTATATGGGCACCTGCGGAGGCCCCTCCCTGGCCCCCTGCCCGGCTCACCCAGCTTCAGGTGCTTCGGGTCTGCAGGAAGCTCCTCTGGGAAGGCTGCAGAGAGAACGCCATGGTCAGCCACCCCGGGAAGGTGCGTCCCGAGCCAGGAGGGGCTCACGACCCCAGCAGGCCATAAGGCCTTAGCTCCAAGGGCTGGGAGGTGGCCTTGGGGGCCCCATCCTCTCCCCTTCCTCCCTCCCCTTCCTCCGGCCTGAACCCAAACCCACCTCGAAGCACCCCGGGGAAGTGAGGGCAGCAGAGGAAGCTGAGCCACAAAGGGGACACAACACGGGTTTGCGTCGCAAAACAAAACAACCTGCTTTTGAATCCCTTCCTAGCTGTGCGCTTCTGCGATGAGCACATGTTCTGGCACACAGTAAGCACCTTGACGAGCTGTTACGCCCATTTTACAGATACTTTCATTCAGCAGATGTTTGTCGAGGTGCAGCTGCATACCAGGCGCTGTGCTACTTGCTGGAGATGCAGCGATGCGCAGGGAGACAAGGTCCCCGTCCTCGCAGTGGGAGAACTTGGCAACAGGCAATAGATACATATGTCCAGATTGCAACAAGTGCTAAGGGGCTAGGAGAGGCACGGACAAGGTGAGAATAAGTGAGCTAATCCATGTGGAAAGGGAGTCAGGGAAGACTTCCAGGAGGAGGTGACATTTTTGCCAAGTCCTAAAAGATTAGAAGGAACCAGCCAAGGGAAGAACTAGGGGAAGGGCATACCAGGTAGAGAGAACAGCAAGTGCAAAGGCCCTGGGGCTGGAATTGCAGGAGTGGAAAGAGGCGGTGGTGGCTGGAGTGCAGTGACTCAGGGTGGGAAAGGCCGGATGATCCAGGCCCTGTGGTGTGTGTCTTTTGTAGCCAAGAGGGTTAGCAGGGCCATGAAATGATCCAATTTGCATTTAAAAGCTCCCGTTCGCCACCACGTGAGGACAGACTAAGGAGGAAGCGAGACTGGGTAGGAGGCTGAGAGAGGTGCAGGTACTCGGCCAAAGTCACACAGACCGTAAAGAGCAGGTCCAGGATTCAAACCCAGTGCTTGCTGTTGCCAGAACCTGTGCTTGAAGAGGCCTCCCTCAAATACAGGGGTGACCATTAAGGATGAAAGAGAAGCCAGAACCCAAAGGTCCTTTTGGGAATGACAATCAAAACAGCCAGGGACAGAAACCCACCAGGAGAGTGGGCATTTGCACCTGGGCCGTCTGTGTCCTCCCTGGGTCACCATCAAGCGGAAGTGAGGGGTGAGGCAGCGGGGGCCCCCAAACCCAGGCAAGGCAGACGGGACTTAATGAGGAAAGCAACTGGGAGCCACAGCAGGCTTTGGAGCCAAGGAAGGGCCAGGTCTCGAGCAAGGCGAGGTGGGTCAGGGAGGGGCTCACTCACGTCTTTTCTGACTTTTCTGCCCCACTTCTGCTGGCACCTCCACACTGTCACCGATCACTTCATCTGATCCTATGTGCTCTACTTTGGAGAAGAACCAGAGACCAACTTGCACGATAGGTGGAGGCCCAAGGCGAGCCTCTATTGTCCCCACACTGGGGACAGGGGTCTGACTGCCCAGGGAGGGGTGGTCATCAGGTATTATGGCGCTCCCCAAGGCACGAGGACGGACACGCAGGCCGAGCCAAGATTCACCGCCCCGCCCCCCGCCCCCCAACTTACTGAAAATGTCTTTGCTCAGCCCCTCC
>VBSM01002153.1:6955750-6967992 GCA_008086735.1 Cheirogaleus medius | reverse complement strand
TCTATTTTTGGTAGAGATGGGGTCTCGATCTTGCTCAGGCTGGTCTCGAACTCCCGACCTCAAGCAATCCTCTCACCTCGGCCTCCCAGAGTGCTGGGATTACAGGCGTGAGCCACCCTGCGTGGCCCCTTCGTGGGCTCCTAATCTCATTGAAAGGGTGAGGTATATATCCATAAAAACTTATCTACTGCTATGAAGTAGTGCAAGGCAGACTGGTAGAGTTGGCATGGGGTTTGGGTTCAAATTCCACCTTCACTCTCCACATGCCATACTAGCTATGCAATCCTGGACTAGTTACTTAACCTCTCTGAATCCCATTTCCTCATCTGTGTAAGGAGAATAAATAATGCCTACTACACAGGAATAGATATAAGCGGTGGTTAATTATAAGAAGTAGTACATGGCTCAGAGCCCCTGGGAGAGAGTTATCATGGCAGGAGGTCAGAGAAAAGAGTGTATAAGGGGATGGGGCAATCAGGGAAGGCTTCCCAGAGGAAGGGATCCTGGAGCCAGGTCTTGAAAGATAGGGCAGAGTCTGAGAGAAGGACAACAGATGGCTTTCTTGGTCATGGTGACAGAGTGAGGAAAGGTCTCCACAGTATGTTTGGGAGACAATGGTAGGTGGCTATGGTAGAAGTTTCACGTTGGGGAAAGGTAGGAAGTGATTTTATAGGCAATGGGGAGCCGTGGGGGTCTGAGCTGAGGACTGGAAGGAGGGCAGCGATGACGATGACATCAATGGTGGTGATGACATCAATGTGCAGTGGTACCCGACATCCCTTTAAGGCTTACTCTGTGCAAACTCCTTTTCTCAATGCTTTGCACACTGTGACTTTTTCAATCGTACAACCACCTCATGAAGTAGATGTGATTATTATCCCCACTTTACACATACTGAAGCCATGGGAATATTTCAGGGTGCCTCAAATGAACATTTGCCCAGGCCTGGGCTTGGCCTTCTAGGAGGAAAGAGAAAACCCTTGGGCAAAGTACCTGCTATGGTTTGAATATTTGTCCCCCCCAAAACATATGCTGAAATTCAGTCCCCACTGTGGCAGTGTTGAGAGGTGGGGCCTATAAGATGTGATTGGAGGCTTTAAGAGGCCTCATGAATGGGTTCATCCACTTGTGGGTTAATGGGGTCGTGGGGTAAGGGATTCATGGGTTACGATGGGAGTGGGACTGGTGGCTTTATAAGAAGAGGAAGCGAGACCTGAGCTAGCACATATGACCCCTTGTCACTGATGCCCTGCTCTGCCTTGGTCCCCCCCAGCAAGAAGGTCCTCACCAGGTGTAGCCCCTCAACCTTGGACTTCTCAGCCTCCATGACTGTAAGGAACAAATCCTCTTCTTTATAAATTACCCAGTTTCAGGTATTCTGTTATAAGCAACATAAAAAAGACTAAGGCACTGCTTCCCCTACTTGCTCAGGCAGCTTCCCCAGCTATGGAGATGCCCCTAAGGGGAAAAAAAAAAACACCCAAATCCTAAGAGATGCCCAAATACTTAACTACTGCCTCCAGTTTTGAGGAAATGCAAATGTCCTCATCCCCAAACACTTCTGCTTCCTCTAAGTGAATTTCCAGGAAGGGAAGGAAGCAGGCAGGCTCTCAGTTCTGTAATTTCGGAGATAGGCACAGTTGCCGCTTCTCTCCATATTCTGCCTCTGTGTGATGATCAATTAACTGTGCTCAGGGGGAAAACTGGCCACATTTGGGCCAAGCACAAACCTGCTGAGTGATGTGGCTCCTGGGTTTCCAGGAAAAGAGCCATTAAGAACAGTCGTGCAGGTTGTCCACAGCACAAGGGTACCCTGGCCAAGGGGGCAAATGGGAGCAGTAGTCCAGTTTGTGATTTGCTAGCCAAGCTGTGACTGCCTGGCAGAGAGTCTAGAAGAAGGGGCACCTTTTGCTATTTTAACAAAAGCTCTGTGTGAGGCAGTGGTGATGCTGGTGAGGAGGGATCCTCTACCCTACCCGCCCCCCCAAAAAAAAAACCCCAGCAGCAGCAGCAACAACACCTCCCTCCAGAGAGTACTGCCCTTGTCTGAAAGCTGCAAACCTCCCAACTCCAGATGCTTTCCTTTTTGTAGTTAAAAGTGGGGACTTTGAAATGAAAAAGACGGAGGTTAAAATTTCAGACCTGCCCATGCCTATCGCTCATGCAGCCTTGAGCAGGCTGGTTCACCTCTCTACTCCTCAGCTTCCTCCCCTGTAAAGGAGGGGACTGACAGCACCTACTTCCTTTGCTGTAAGGATCCGAGGTGATGGCACACGTGCAGCAGTGAACAAGCTATGCTGCAGGAGCTTGGCTTAGGGGTGGGAAGGAAAAGGAAAAGAGGTGTATGGTGCAGGCTTTATGGGAAAGACAGAAAGAAAAGCAAGAAACAGAAATGGAGGCAGAGGAAGTAAATGTGAGATTCTGGTTGCCTGGTGGTCATTAGTGGCGGGGCCTATTTCCCGCACTGGCCTGCATCTCCCCTCTTCCCTGGAGTCCCTGTTCTTCCAGCCCCTGCTCAGAGTCCCCTTCCCATGATTTCTGGGGGAGAAACTTGCTAAGGCTCGAGGTGAACCGGTGAGATTAACAAAGGAGGACAAAGAACGCTTCCCCTCGGGGGCTTCCTCACCGATATTGGCGTAAGTCTCCCTGGTCTCTTCGTCACCTTCCATGTCACACAGCAGGCTGCTGAACTGGTCGCAGTTGATGGTGTCTGTGTCGGGTTCTGGAAGGAAAAGCCCCTTGGGTGAAGCAGGAGAGATTCGGGAAGAGCGCTGGCGGGGAAGGAGGGAGAGGCCGGCATTCGAGGACGGGGAGCTGTCCGTGGTGCTGACCGGAGCTCGGCAGCCAACACCTCCCCGGTTGCTGTCTCAGCCAACTGATGGGTGGGCCAGGAGGGAGAGGCCGGAGGGAGGGAGCCCACCTGAGCAGAGCTCAATCTCTTCTTCTGTAGCCAGGTCCATCCGGTCATAGAGGTGGTAGAGGTGCCAGGGGTCAGCATCGCTGTTGAGAAGCTCCAGGTACCCGACTTCTAGAGGCTCCAGCTCCATGGCAGAACACTGTGCACTGCCTGGGAGAGAAGCCACATTCAGTCATCCCATGGGGTGTTGGAGAGAGGCAGGGAATTAACACCTACAACAGTTCCCAGCTGGCGAGGGTGGAGTTGGGGGGAATGGACAACAGTAATCATTCAGCACCTCTCCTATGCCCCGGGCAGTGGAGAGAGGAAGCCATATTTCTTCCTTCAAGAAACTTACAACCACATTGGGAAGATGTCCATGAGACAGAAAAGGGAACTGGGGAAGTGTAGCCTCAAGGGATCTCACACCAGGGAGTCAGGAGACCTGGGTTCCACGTTTGGCACCACCGTGAAAAATACCAGCTAAGATTACAGAGCACTTACTATGTGCCAGGCACACGAGCTGGCACATTTAATCATCACATCAACAACCCTCTAAGGCAGGTACCATCACTATCTTCATTTTACATGCGAGAAAACCGAGGCTCAGAGAGGTGAAGTGATTCACATAAGGAAATCCAGGTCTAAGTGGAACTAGAATTTGAACCCAGGTAGCCTGACGTAAGCACCTGCATTTAAGTGCAATGCTGTGCTGCCTTGGGTGATTTTAAGCAGGTCTCTTCTCCTCTTCATGCCTCAGTTTCCTAATATGTAAATTGAAAGAGTCTGGGAAGAGTCTTTCTAAGATTCCTTCATCATTTGTTAAAGGGTATATCAAATACTTCGAATGCTGCCTCATTTCATCTTCAAAGCAATCCCAGATACGCCACACTAAAACTTATACACAAATGTTCATAGAAGCATGATTCATAACAGCCAAAATATGGAAACAACCCAAATGTCCATTAACAGATGAATGAATCGATAAGCAAAATGTGATCTATCCATACAATAGAGCATTATTCCACCATAGAAAGGAAGAGTACTGACATGTGCTGCAATGTGTGTGGACCTTGAAAACATTATGCTGAGTAAAAGAAGCCAGACACAAAGGAACACATATTGTATGATTCCATTTATACGAAATACCCAGACTAGGCAAATCTGTAGAGATAGAAAGTAGATTCAGCGGTTGTCTGGGGCTGGGGGAGGGGAAACAGGGAGCAGCTGCTGATGGTTATGGAGTTTCTTGAGGGAGGTGATGAAAATGTTCTAAAATTGACTGTGGGGACGGTTGCACAACTCTGTGACTCTTCTAAAAAGACCATCGAATTGTGTGTATTAAATGGGTGAATTGCATGATATGTGAACTATAGCTCAATAAAGCTTCTAAAACACAATAAAACCTGGAAGGTAGGCAGTATTGGCTCCATTTTGCAGATGAGGAACTGGAGGCTCAGAGAGGCTAAGCAGCTTCTGTGAGATTATGCAGAGGTTGGCCAGGGAAAGCCAATTTGTAGCATCGTCTGTGCGGCTCCAAGTCCCCCACCCTGATCCCTGGTTTGAGCAGCCTGTGCTCCCACGGTGTATTCATTT
Organism: Cheirogaleus medius; assembly: GCA_008086735.1. Taxonomy (NCBI): domain Eukaryota; kingdom Metazoa; phylum Chordata; class Mammalia; order Primates; family Cheirogaleidae; genus Cheirogaleus; species Cheirogaleus medius. The sequence continues at coordinate 6,963,500 of VBSM01002153.1, read as the reverse complement.
CCTTGGGCTGTTGTGACAAAGTACCACCAGCCAGGTAGCTTAAAACAGCAGAATTTTATTCTCTCAGAGTTCAGGAGGCTAGAAGTTAAATCGAGGTGTCAGCAGGGCCACCAGCAGCCCTCCAGGGGCTGTAGAGGAGATTCCTCCCTTGTCTCTCCCAGCTCCGGGGAGCCATTGGTGATCCTTGACTTGTGAGCTTGTGGCTGCATCACTCTGATCTCTGCCTCGGTGGCACGTCACCTCCTCTCCGTGCCTCAATTCTCCTCCGACTTTCTCTTATAAGGACACTTGGCATTGGATTTGGGACCCACGTGGATAATCCAGGACGATCTCATTTCAAGATCCTTAACTTAATTGTATCTGCAAAGACCCTTTTTCCAAATAAGGTCACCTCGACAGGTTCCAGGGATTTGGTGTAGACACGTCTTTTTGGGGACCACCATTCAGCCCCCCACACATGCAATGCGAATACAGGCTGGAAGGAAACAGGAAGCTTCTTGAAGGAGGTGAGAGGAGAGCTGGCACTGAAGCCAGAGGATCTGAGGGACATCCTGAGAGCCCCATCCCAGGCCTGGAAGAGAATGGAGCCGAATTGGGGCAAGACATCGGGAGAGTGATGTCGTGAGGAAACACACACCCACTCGCGACCCCTGTCCAGAGCTCCTTTTCTTTCCATCATCAGCAGCTCTCACTACCCACGGAGGGGCTCAGCACAGGCCCCAGACAGCACAGAGAATGAACGTCCCGGTCTAACCTGGGGCCCTGGCTGGGGCTGCCTGATCATAACGGATGAGGCGGGGCTGCAGGAACCCAAACATAACCGGCTCGCAGCCAGGGCCCTGCCAGCCATGACCACAGGAAGCAGAACTGAAAGTCGGGGGCACCACCCTTTCCTTGGAGCGGGGCCAAGGCCAGGCGGTGGGGGCAGAGGGCTCCACCTCTGCCAGCACCTTGGCCTGGGCCTCAGGTAGGCAGTCTCCTGTCCTCTCCAGGATGGTAAGAGAAGCCTCCCTGCCCTGCCTCTTGCCTGCTGTCTGCCTCCCATCCAATCTGGGGTATTGAGAGCCCACATCGTAGCAATCTGCCTCTTTTTGGAGGCAGTGTGATCTGGTGGCAACAGCTCCAGATGGATCCCAGCAATTCCACGAACGAGTTGTGTGGCTTTGGGCAAGTTACCCAAACTCTTGGTTTTCTCACAGAGCATCGCATCTGCCAGGGACCCTCCAGCTCAACGTCTTTCATTCTACAGATGAGAAAACTGAGACCCCAAGAAGGGACATGATTTTCAAGAGACCCCACAGCCTGTCGGTGGCTGAGCCTGCACCTGATGCCCCAGCAGGAGACTCCCTACCCAGTGCTCTTTCCTCCCATCAAAATCTCTCCATTCAAATGATCACCCCCATCACATCCAGGCACAAGCACGGGGGCCAGGTCCTATCACCAGGGGGAGATGGCGGGAGGAACAGCAGGGAGGAGCCTGAAGAAGTTTAGCACAGCCTCGCTTATTCACGGGCTCAGCTCCACACTTGGGATAGCATTGCCAAATGTGGTTAAGCACGCAGTCAGAGACACACGGGCAGGAGAGAAAGAAGGAGGCTCACGTGAGCTTCGGAGTCAGATTGCCTGACTCTGAGACCACGCTTTCCTACCAACTCACTGCAGTCGGGCGAGTTCATTTTTTTAAAGTACTTGGAGCCTCAGTTTCCTCATTTGTGAAATGGGAATAATAATAATTGGTAACTCATAAGGATTGGGTGAGGCGATTCCCCTGGAGCCTGTAGCAAGGGGACTGGCGATCAGTAAGTGCCCTATGAATGGTAGCTTAGAGCAGCACCCAACACACACGTGGGAGCAAGATATGCGTGATGGCCATTATGATTATTAGTTTGCCTCTCGCCTCTGTGAGGGTGACAAAGGGACACTTTCTCTTCCATCCCCTCCTGAGTCACCACATTGTGAAGCCAAGCTTTCTGTTCATTTGCATAAGGAGACGCCCCCCAGACCCCATAGCAACAAGAAAGCCCCACCAGCCACCAGGGCAGATGGGATGGTCTGGGCCACGCCCCCATCATCACCACTGAGAAGCTGCCTGGGAACAAAGTTACCCAAGGGCCCAAGTTCTATGTCATGGGCTCAACCTGGAGAAGCCCCCGACACAACCCTGCTTCCCTAAGACCACCGAAGCCCGCGCCTTAAGCCCTTCCTCTCACGTAGGCAGGGATTTGCAGCTCTCAGTGAACCTCTGCCTCCTTCCCCCTGCCACGGTCTGAGTCCCCACAGAGCTCTGGGGAAAAGGCAGGATGGAGCACTATGCCCATGTGACAGAGAGAGAGGCTCAAACGCCCAGCAACATGTCTTGCCCAGGGTCACGTGGTCTGGGAGCTGGTGTCTTCAATCCTGGCTGTGAGGCCTTAGGCAAATCACTTAACTTCTCTGAGCACCAGTTTTCCCACCATTAGATGCAGAAAATAAAGACTACTTTGCAGGACCCACCAAAAGGGGCTTAGTGTGGGGTGCCAGCCACCCAGGAAGCCCACAGTCCAAGGAAGCTCTTTATATTAGGGGGTGTCAGAGCTGGGACTCAGATCTGAGACTCTGGGCTCCCCAAATGCCACAGCTGCCTCCCAGTCATGCCAAGATCTACTTGGAGCTTGGCCTGGGATGTCCCTCTGTCCTCGGAGCCACGTTTCCTGTGTCTATAGATGCTTAGGAAGTGCTTCAAAGGGCCCTTCAATGGACTCTTTCCCCGACTGGCAATTCCAGAGGGGACGGGGGACAGAGATGGCCCTGAGTAGCCCACCGCAGAGGAGAGTCCCTTCCGCCGCCCTGGCACAGGGCAGCTCACACAAGTCAGGGCCCCGTGAGGGCAGGCCCCACCTGTCTGGCTTATCCACCCCCCGCCTCTAGCACCTCTCTGCACACGGCAGGCTCCCCCCCTCCGCAGGGACATCACAGAACCAGAATTCACAGTGCCTACCGCGCCAGGCACCGAATGACATGACGCATAGACGGCCATTTGGTCTAACTTGCACGTTAGCTATTTGTGTTCCTGTTTTTCTGAAGAAACAGGCTCAGGGAGATGAGTGTTGAGCTGGGATTTGAAATCTCACATTTTTCTTCCCTCCCCCACAGCCCGCTCCACCACCCTGGGGAGATGCCCTGGCCCCTCGAGGGAAGGTGTGGGTGGCAAGACGATCTCTCCTTCCGAGGCGCTGTCTGGGGCAGAGCAGAGGCGGAGTCTGTGTCTTTTTGGTAAATGGGCAGTATTTTTAGAAGGTCCTCTTTGAAACTGCCCTTCCCCCAGCCCCCACTTCCAACTTGAGAAAACATCCCCAATCTTTTTGCCACCGAAAGTCCTTTCTGGGGTTCGCTTTCATCCCCACCTCACACTACACAGGTTTTGTAGGTACTGAACAGGCTTCTGAAATAAAAGTTCATTTCTTTCTTCCCTGGGGGAGATCAAGTATTGCCAGAATGTTCTCGCTCAGACCTAAGCAACTTGAGGATCAGTCTACGCAGCTCCTCTGTGTCCCGACATACTGTTCCATCTCAGCTGGGGACATTCTTTCCTGTCTGGGGCTGTGTTGGTGCCTTGTACTTGGTATTTAGTTGCAATCATCACTCTGTTTCCACTCTGGGAGATTGGTATTAGTATTAATATATACCCATTTTACAGAGGGTGACACTGAGGTTTGGCTCAGTTTATCAGAGGCTTTCTTCCCAGAAAGTGGGAGTATATCCTTGAGGGTCCACCGGAGCACTGCTAGGGAGAAAGGGGCTCTTTTTACCCAAAAAGCCCCCAGCATTGCCCTGCACTGCGGTAAAAGAATGTAAGGAGTACTTCCTTACTCTTGACCATGAACTTCTCCTGAGGAATAATGGAAAAAACTCTGAGCTGTGTTTCTAGACGTGGTTTGAATTCCCGCTCTGCCTTTGATCTTGAGTACATGTCTTTACTCCCCTAAGCCTCCGTTTCACCTGCTGGGTGTGGGAGCCCATTCAGCCGAGGCATCTTGGGATTCCCATTCCTCATCGATGGTCAGTTTTCCCCTCCGCCTCCCCCCCCCAAGGCCCTCCTAATACCACCTGCCCCCCAGCCTCATGACAAGCTGTTTCCAGGGGCCGGATGACGGCAGAAGCCGGGAGCCCAGGGACACTTGTCCACCAGGAGCGGCCCCCAAGTAGCATCTTCATGGGGATAATAGTTCAAACAAGGTCCCCTTTCCTCTTGCACCCTGCAGTGCTCCACACAGACTCTAAGAGACATCTTTCACTTTTCCCCTCCAAATCTGTAAGACAGTGATTTACTGAGCATCTCCTACAATAAAGTCACTGGGCTCAGTTCTCCAGGGGCCCCAAAGAGGTTTAAAGCACAGTTTGTGCCAAGGAGCTTGCGGTGTAGACCCAGGTAATATTTTAGAAGAGAGACAAAACATGATAATAATAGTATGGTGGTTTAGGTGCAGGCTCTGTCTTCAAATCCCAGTTCCACTGTCTGGCCTTGTAAAAACTACTCAGTCTCCCTGAGTTGTAGAATCTACTGCATCTGGTTGGCATAGTGCCTACCTCATTGGGTTACTGTGACTAGCCTGAAGTGGCATATCCAGTAAGTGGTAATAGGATGTAAGCTCCTTGGCTGGGCTCGGTGGCTTGCACCTGTCGTCCTAGCACTCTGGGAGGCCGAGGCGGGAGGATAGCTTGAAGCCAGGAGTTCGAGACCAGCCTGAGCAAGAGACCCCATCTCTACAAAAAACAGAAAAATTAGCCAGGCGTCATGGCACACACCTGAAGTCCCAGCTACTTGGGAGGCTGAGGCAGGAGGATTGCTTGAGCCCAGGAATTGGAGGTTGCAGTGAGCTGTGATGATGCCACTGCACTCTAGCCAGACTGACAGAGCAAGACTCTGTCTCAAAAAAAACAAAAACAAAAAAAACCATGTAAACTCTAAAATTTAAACAGTAAAGGGTCACTTGACATTGTACAACTGGCAAAAATTAGAGAGCTGGGAAATGCCAAGTGTTGGTTACACAGAATCAGCGGGACTATAGACTGGCGCGGCTGCTCTGGAGAATAAAAATCTGGCATCACTTAGAATGTGGAGGGATGCAGAGATCCTACAACCCAGCAATTCAGTTCTCGGGTCTATACATCCCAAAGAGAAGTTCCCTCAACTCCACAAGGGGCCCCATCTGAAGATGCTCACTGCTGCGTTGTCTGCAGTGACACGGAGTTGAAGGTCACCTGGGTGTCCATCACTGGGGGTGTGGACAGGTGAGAAGTAGCCACTGCACTCCATGCAGGACAACGCAGTGATTAGAAGCAGATGCTAAACGCATAAGCAGCAATGCAGGGAGATCTTGATAACACAGTATTATGTTATTAAAGAAAAAGAAACAGGATAAGCTCTTACCGCCCAATTGCAAATGTGCAGAGTGAGTGACACACATGCACATAAAAAAGCAACACATTTTATAAGAACACATCCAAACAAGAGGATACACCACAAATGCATTAGAATTGGTGCCCAGAAAGGTGAGAGAGGAAGGGAGACAGGGAAATTAATTAATGAGGAGAGATGCCTCTTGTGCCCCAAAGATCACAGTGCACTATTAACTGAGCTGGGCAGTTGCCCATGGTTCAAGGTCCTGAAGTTTAAAAGAAAAGACAAAGACAAAAGCAGAAGGAAAGAGGTGGGTTGGGGTAGGCGTCTCTGCAGCTCACCAACGGGTTCTGCACAGAGCCGGGCGGGCACCTGTAGACGCTCTAAAGGAGCAAATGTGTGCCCTTGACACCCCATAGGCTGTCTGGGGATGGGTCAATCCGTGCCCAAGAGCCCACGGTCCTGGGGAGGAGATGAGGACATGCTGGACTTGGAGATGGATGGGGGGTGGGTGCCATCTGCACAGGAGGAAGCCCCCAGCTCTCTGGCCAGTGTGGGCGACCCAGCAAGATGAGACAGAGAGGACTTATAGGAACTACTGGTCTCACTCAAGACTTTCACTTCCCAGAAGGGCTTGAAGAAGTCACAACAGAGTGCAAACTAAGGCATGTAGCAACACAGAGGGATTTAGGGCCCTGGAAGGCAGCTGGAGTTTCCAGTCATTTCTCCCCAACGCAGGGAGACGGAAAGATGCGTGTGTACATGAGCATAGGTGTAATAAAGGCTCGGAGGCCAGACAAGCTTCATGTCAGCACAGGTCTGCAAATACTGCTATTGGTTGGCTCTGGAGCCCCACTCTGACCTGCAGGCTCTTCATCTGTGCTGCAGGGGCTTGGCTTGAAGCAGAGTTTCAAAACCGAGGATTGCATCAGGTCTACAGGCCTAGTTGTTGTGTTTCCCTAGCCAATAAGTGTGTGTGTGTGTGTGTGTGTGTGTGTGTGTTTTAGTTGACATCACAATTTCTCTATTTAGAGTATACAGTTAATAGTTGCCAGAGGCCCTATTGCCTTTTGCCAGGCCACACGTCACACAATTATGGCCTCTTTGGCCCTTGGGTTTGCAACCTCAGCTGGGAGGTCCTCTGAGGTCCCTTCCTGCTCTGGAAAGATGGTGGCTCGGGATGGATGGGTGATTGGGGCAGGGAGAGGAGGGATTAAACTCTGTCCTACAGTGGAACTGAGACGCACAGTTCCCTAAGCGCCCAAATGGGCCAGTGCCACAAGGGCAAGGAGCAGGTAGCACCGGAGTTACAGCACCCGGGTGCTGGGTGTGCCTTCCCAGCTCAGATGGAGAGGGGATTACGGGATCAACCGGGAGCTGTGGGATGGGGGTTGCCCTTCCTGGTTCCAGCATCCTCAAGCATCTTGGCATTGTCATCACAGCTCCCAGCCCTTCCAGGCTTGAGCCAACCAGCCAGTGGCAGGACAAGGTGGCCCCAGAGCAGGAAAGCTGGGTACGAAAGCAAGACTGGCTCCAATCTCTGGCCACAGAGCGTCTCGGCAGCTGGCGGTGGGGCAAAGGAAGAAGGACGGGCACGGCCTTGCAGTTCCCAACGCCACAAGACTCCAACAGCCTGGTGGGATGGGACCAATTCTGGGAGTCATGAAGCCTGACATCTGGGCACTCGCTCTGCTTCTGACAAGCTGTGTGACCCTGGGCAAGCCCACTCCCCTCTCTGGTCCCAGGGCCCTCATGTGTTAAATAAAAGGATCATACAAGAGTAGTGGCTTTCAAATAAAATTTCACAAGGATCCTAAATCCCAGAACAGGTAAAGATAGAGCTGTTAGGTGCAAAACGGGCTGCACAGAACAGTCTTCCCCAAAACGGGCTACGCAGAATACAGTCTAAAAACACAGGTCCACTAAGTGAAATGAGGCAACACAAAGAGGCTACATAGGGTATGATTCCAACTGCGCGTCTGGAAAAGGCGAAAGCGTGGAGACACTTAAAAGGTCCGTGGCTGCCCAAGGTCAGTGGGGAGAGAGGGGGGAAGAACACGCAGAGCACAGATGTTTAAGGGCAGTGGAACTATTCGGTACGACGCTAGAAAGGTGGATACACGACATTACACATTTGTCCAAACCCACAGAATATGCAAGAGCGGACCCTAACGTAAACCATGGGCTTTGGGTAACAATGACGTGGCAGTGTAGGTTCATCGATGATGACACGTGCATCATTCTGGCGGGGGACGCTGACGGTGGGGGTGTCTGTGCACATGTCGGGGCGGGAAGTAGGTCGGAAATCTCTGTACCTTTGCTCAATTTTTTCTGTGAACTTAAAAATGTTCTAAAAAAAATAAAGTCTTT
>VBSM01002153.1:6935754-6945774 GCA_008086735.1 Cheirogaleus medius | reverse complement strand
TTGGGGTGGGGCGGGAGGAGAAAGCGATTTGTCCCGCTCCGTGTCCCAGAGCCATGAAGACCACACCGCCGTGAGCACAGTTCCACTTTCTGGAGGCACGTGGCATCAGAAATAAAAATATGACATCCCCAGGGAGGAAACGGAGTTAAATAACAGGAACCAGAAAGCAGGGAGGGAGGGGCCGAGGTGTTGGGCCGCAGCCCTGCAAAGGCCGTGCAGAGAGGAGGCCCTGACTCCTCCCCCAGGTGGCTTCTGCACCCCATCAGGACCACACCGGATGCTGACACCAAAGGAGATGATTCCGGTGGCAAAGATGCCACCTCGCTCCCCCCGCCACCCCTATCTGCTAGGGTGAGGAGGGAGAGAGTGAAGGACGCATCCTAGGGACCATGGAAAACACCTAGGCGAGAATTTAGCCCCAAGAAAAGCCACATATAAACTGATGTCTTGGCAGAAGACTTGGAGAACACCAGCATTGCCCTGGTGCCTGAGGCCAGGCCACCGAAAGGCATTTTAGTCCCTCAAAGCCAGGTTGAGTATAAAAAGCTTCTCTGTCTTAGCTCCAGCCTTCACCTCTTCCCATCCAGGGACCTGGGGCAAGCTGCATCACCTCTGGGCAATCCTGTCTTCTTAAAATGCGAAATAAGGATGGAGGTCACTGAAGGGAGGGCTGAGAGGGTGCCAGGCTGTGCCTGGCACACAGCAAATACTCAGCGTTAATGTCGCCGTTACCATCTCAAGGTTTGCTTTGAGAAGGAGGCAGAACAAGCGCTGTCTTTACAAAGTTGCAACATTGCAATGAAGCGAACACTTCTTCGCGACTGGGAAGGACCGTCTAACTGTAGGAGGAGCTAAGGACGTGAGCAGGAACGTCAAGGTACAGGCTTGTCTTTGTGGTTTAAGATGCATGAGTGTCATCCACACTTTAAAAAGTAAGACACTCATTCTTTCTCTCCCTGTGAGCTGTTCCTGTTCTCTCCTTCACCCCAGATTCTCCCTCTTTCTCTTCCTCTGTCCCTCTCTCCCTTCCTCCCTCTCCCCCTCGCTTCCTCTCCCGGTCTCTGTCTCCCTGTCTCTTTCCACGTCTATCTCTCCCTTCCTTTCTCTCTGTCCCTGTCTGTCTCTCTGTGCTGCACAGACACCCCCCTGCACACATGCACGTGCAGGCAGATACACGCACGTGCACACATGCTCGTGCACGCACATGCATGCACACCAGGTGTCCTCTGCTCTCCAGCTCTTTGACTCTTCCTCTCTGTGCACCCCATGTCTCTATTTGTGACCCACACTGATTGTGCCTGCATCCGCCTTCCCCACTAGACTGGGAGCCCGGTGAAGGCAGGGGCTGGTCTGCCCGTCTGGGCATCCTCTGTGCTGGCGAGTCGTTGGGGTTCAGGGACTGAACACTGCAGGAGTGTGGTGGCGTTCTCGGGCTGGGGAGCACACCCGGCAAGGCAGGCTGAGCTTTCCAAGTCCTCGCTGCTCCTGCCAGCTCACTAGACCCCCCGAACCTGTGCAGTCTGCCTCCCCAATGACTTCCCTTTCAGACAGCGGGGAAGGTGCTTGAGCTGCCTACGGCCAGTCATTGCTCCTTGAGGGAAAGGTGCCAACTTACCGCCAGGGTCCCTGTGGCCGGGGCTCCTCTTGGCCGCGGGGACCTGCAGCCCGCTCCAGGCCCACCCCAGGAGGGCCACGTCCAGGTCTCCTTTCTCCATCAGGGTCAAGGAGATCTTCCTGGCCAGAGCCTCCCTGTCAGGCTCGTGGAGCAGGGCGCGGTGGTATTCCCTGGAGAGAAGCTGTTCCTCCAGCAGGCTGTCCAGGAGGGTCCGCACCTGGCTCGGACGGTAGCTGGACAGCAGTCTTCGCACCTGAGTCAGGATGGCCTGGAAGTGATTCATGGCAGCACCCGCAGGCTGGGCAGCCGCCTGGGCCAGAGCCCGGGATCTCCGCTCACCCGACCTACAGCATCCAAAACATGAAGTGAAAATCAGGACGAGGGAACCTCTGCAGTTTATTGCAGCTCATTCCTGCTTAGGAAGATTTCCTCATTTGCGTTGTAGGCTGGGGCTCCTGACAAGCGGGCGGAAACGGGCTCTCGGGTTGATTCAGACCCCACAGATATTTGCTGGGTGCCGCCCACGGGCATGTGCCAGAGAAAGCCCACAGCCTTGGGGATTCCGTGTGGTTCAATGGAGTATTGACTAAGAGGAGGGGAACCTGCCTCTGTAGAGGACCTATAAGGTGATAAGTCTTTTCGGATGCCTTCTCATGGCAAGAAGGCATGTGGCAGGGAGGTTAGGGCAGATGAGTTGGGAGGGGATCTGCTTGGGTTCAAGTCCCAGATCCACCACTTGCCAGTTATGTGACCTTGGACAAATTACTTAGCTTTTCTTAGCCTCCATTTCATCTGAAAACGTGGAGTGATACTACCAATACTTACCTCATAGGGTTTGGGGGAAGATTAAATGAGATAACATATATATTAACATATAGATCACTTAGTGCGTTACCTACAACATGACAATAGTTCAATAATATGAGCCATTGTTATTATTACTAATTATGTAAACAACTGTGACCTGGAATTTAACCTCAGTAAACCTCAATCTCTTCCTCTGCAAAATTTCCCAATATAAGCAATCCAATCTCGTTGAATTGTCTTGAGGATTAAAAAAGACAATGCATTTAAGGACTTTAGCACCGGGCCTCGTAATCACTCAATGAACATGGACTATTTACTAAGATTATTCCCAATAAAAATATCAGTATTGTTTCGTGCAATATTACTAATGCACAAAACAAAGGATTTGCATAGGAAACAGTCTGTTTTGCGGTTCTAAAAATCCCCAACCCGGTTTTTTCAAAACCATAGCTGTTTGATCTCCCTGCCCATTCTGCAGCACACCATGACCTTGTTTCCTCTCCCGGCCTCAGCTTTACCATCTCTCTGATGGGACCATTTGCATTGTTCATTTAAGTGAGACAAAGAAGGATTCCCACTTCCAGGATGGCTGAGTAGCTCCTATGTGACCAACTCTACCACAGATGACAGCTGTAAACTCTGGGGAAAATATAAAAAACAACGATCTGAAGGCACTGAAGAGTGACAGAACAGGCAGATACTAGAAGGGAATCAGCACATGGAAAATGAGAACACCACTGGTGGATTTCCCAGCTCATAAGTTTAGTCTGAAGGCAGGTCCCAATCAGTGCTGTGAACAGCAGTTAAAACTTCAATTTTAAAAAAAGGAAAGTTTTACTGTCCTAAACAACCAGAGGACAAAATTTGGGGCAAAAATGACTGCTGGAAAGTAGCAATCCCAAAGAGGAGAGAAACAGAGAGGAACAGCCCCAAATTCTGTGTATAAACTGCCCAAATATCAATATCTGGCTGACCTCTGGACCATGTGGGTATTCACAGGGCAGACTCCAAGCAGCTCAGCTACAGCCAAAGTTGCTGAACTGAGATTTGAGTTGCAGGGGGTAAGAGATTTTGCATTTGATTCCAGCCAAGTTATGTCCCTACTGAAAAAAAACAAACCAGAAATATTAATACTGTTCAGATTATGACAGAATCCAGAGTGTTTATAACATATTCCTAATGTCCCATATAGAATCCAAAATTACTTGACACATGAAAAAATAAGTAACCCATCAAGAGAAAATTAATGGAAACTTACCCCAAGATGACCCAGATGTTTAAATTAGTAGAGAAAGATTTTTAAAGTAGTGATTATAACCATGGACGAAAAACATAAAAGATATAAAGAAAAATATGCCCATAAAAATGAGAAGATAGGAAATGTTGGCATAAAAACAGAAATCAATAAAAAATAACCAAATAGAAATTATTAAAGTGAAAGTACCATATATGAAATTTTATAAGTCACTGAATGGGGGCTGGGTGTGGTGGCTCACACTTGTAATCCTAGCATTTTGGGAGGCTGAGGTGGGAGGGTCGCTTGAGGCCAGGAGTTCAAGACCAGCCTGGGCAATAGCTGGATCACCATCTATACAAAAAATAGAAAAATTAACCAGGCATGGTGGCATGCACCTGTAGTACCAGCTACTTGGGAGGCTGAGGCAGGAGGATTTGCTTGAGCCCAGGAGTCTGAGGTTGCAGGGAGCTATGATGATACCACTGCACTCTAGCTGGGGTGACAGAGCAAGCCTATGTCTCAAAAAAAAAAAAAAAGTTACTGGATGGGATTAATAGCAAAATGAGATAGAAGAAGAAAAAGAAATTTTAAGATGGGGCAATATAGAATATTAAATTTGAATGATGGAGAGAGAAAGATTTTAAAAAATGAGCCTCAAGTATCTGTGGGACAATATGAAAAGGTTCAAATACATATATGAAGTCACAGAAGGAGAAAAGAGAGAATGGGTCAGAAAAAATATTTGAAGAAATAATAGCCAAAATTTTTTTCTGGGAGGAATACAGATTTGAAAAGCTCAGCACATCAAAGCAGGATAAAGGCAAGAAAACCACACCTAGGCATGTGATAGCCAAACTATTGAAATGCAAAGCTCAAAAGAAACTTGCAAAACCAGCCACATCAAAACAACACATTAAATGCAGGAGAGCATTTGAGGGATCACCTACTCCTCATTAAAAACCATAAAGGCCAGAAGATATAGAACAATATCTTGGAAGAGCTAAGAAGAAAAAAAAAAAATTGTTAACACAGAGTTCTACATTCAGCGAGGATATCCTTCAAGAATGCAGACAAAAATAGACATTTTCAGATAAACAAACCCTGAAATAATGTGTCGCAGCAGGCCTGAGTTACAAGACGATGAAACAGAAAACATCAGGCCCACAGAACCGGGGGGTGAGTCGATCCTAACCACTTGTTCCCATCAATCCAGCCACCACCTGTCATGTGCTTAGGCAGGAAAACCTGGGTGCCAGCCTCCACTGGACCACTGACTCACTGTGCCACCGCAGACAAGACACTTCCACTCTCTGGACCACAATTTCGTCACCCGTAAAACACATAGGTCGGATTACGTGATCCCAGGACTTCTTTCACTTCTGAAATACTATGGTTTTCAGGGAGGTGGTACCCCGTTGCAGAACCCCATGATCTCAGAGCTCAGCGATATTCCTGCAATTAATTACGCGTGCGGTATTTCTCCCGTCTTCTGTTATTCAGTTTCCCTGTATGATATTTTCCCCTCAAAATCACATGCACTCTTTACCTAATATTTTGCTTTAATCTGACTCTGTTTAATTTATTTTAAAAGGAAATTTTATACCTTTACCACAATTGGAAACTCAGTGTCCTTTGTGCAAAGAATAGTAGGCAAGAAACACACAGGGAGTGTAAAACTAGGAGGGTTTAGGTTTCTGTTTGTTCCAGGTACTGATCCCAAGGTCTAATCTCTCCTTAGTGACAAAGGGTGATTAGCAAGTGTTAGGAAGGTGTTAAAGATAGAGTGGCACCATGCTGACACTCTCTTGCACAGGGGTGGAAAAATGTTAAGGACAGAGAGGATATGGGAAAATGGGTACTCAGTCCTGTTTGCTGGCGAGCATGTAGGATGCTGCAGTCACTTAGGGTAGCAAAGTGGCAATACCTACTAATAATTAAATAATACTCTGGCTTTCCAATCTTCGGTATATATGCCAGGGAAATTCTCACACATGTGTATTATGACACATGAATCAGCTTTGTTTGGGATATCAAAAAAAGTCAGAAGTAAAAAATCAACACAAGGATAGATATGAACGCCTTTTATAAACATTCTGGAGTATGTATGGCTTTAATGACTTAAACTTAATGGACCCAGTCAAAGTGAAGGAAGTCCATGTCTGTTAAAATGAAGTTATTCAAATAAATTATACACTGGGATAGAGAGCAAGTTTTAAAGGTTTAATCATTGAGTCTTATGATTTCCTCTCCTTCTGTTTCATAATAGTAAAGTGTTACATGTAAAGGTGAATCCATAAGCTGTGGCCTGACACTGTTTTATTTCTAAGGCTATAGAACCAACTTTGACTTTTTAGAAAAAAGAAAGAGACTCTTCAAACAGGTTGCTAAAGGTTTGTAATTCAGACACAGGTATTCTGGAATCTTCTCCTCATGAGCTCAATTGCTAGTATAATCGCCACACCTTTGGTGACATTGGTCATTTATGAATGCCCACCTGTAATTCCTCCCAGAATCATTATAAATTATGTGCCATCAGGGCTCTCTTTGACCGCCCTTGCACAGAAAACTGATAATTTTAAAGAAAATTCTGTTTGGCTTTATGTGTATTGAAGGATAGTGTCTTTAAATTGTTTCTGTCTGCCAGTTCACAGGGTAAAATGACAAAATTAAACCTGACTCAAGGGCAGTAACTATTTGGACCATGGAAAGGTGTTGGAGGGTTTGAATTCCATTCCCGATTCTAGTTGTTCTACATTTCTTAAAATTATTTGATTATCAAGCTGGGCACAGTGGCTTGTGCCTATAGTCTCAGCTACTCAGGAGGCTGAGGCAGGAGGATCGCTTGAGCCCAGGGGTTTGAGGCTGCAGTGAGCTATGATCATGCCACTGCACTCCAGTCTGGACGACAGAATGAGACCCTGACTTAAAAAAAAATTATTTGATTACTGTTACAAAATCAGATGGTTTTGATGTTAGTGGCAAATTCCTATATATTGTGTCTAAGGCTTCATGTTGCCTATCTCTGAGAGGAAGACTTTGTATTTAATAATATTTATAAATAGTGACAAATTATACTGTGCATACCTGTAATTTCATCTTTGAATCATGTGACTTGATTAGATCTTTCCTCCTGATACCATGCATAGAATCAGTTAAGCCCTTGGGATATTTCATAAAACTGTAGGTTTTGGCAACATGAAAATAATGTGTAAAGTAAGATTTTTATGATTGCAGAGTTAAAGTTACTGAGTTTTATTAGTGAAAGTTGAAACTTGACATGCATCAACAAAAACCAATAAAAATAATCATTTCACCATCTATTAAAAAAAATCCGCACAAGATCCTAGAAACAACTTAAATGCCCTTGGAAAGTAGAATGGGCATATTGCAGTGTATTCCTACAGTGGAATTCTATACAACAGTTAAAATACATGAACTTGGGCTATGTATATTAATGTGCAAAGCTCAAAAACTTAATGAATGGAAAAGCAACTGTGGGCTGAAAAGTATTATCTAGGGATGGTGCATGTGAGGTGAGAATGTGCATGAGAAGGCTCAGGTAGGGAGAGTGAGTATTTGTAGAGCAAAGGGCAGGCAGAGGGACAAAGGGGAGTGTCATTAGCGAGGGGCTCACAGGGGCTGTCCATAGAACCTTCACGTTTGATTTCATTAGCTGTGTTGGGATTGTATAGCTGCTCATATTATTGTTCTTTGTAACTTCTTGTATGCCTCAAATATCCTATCAGGTGGAGCCATATGAAATTGCTGCTATTTGTTTTTAGATTCACAAAAAAAGCCATTTCCTATGGTGTGACTTATTATAATGATGATGGTGAAGAATTGAAAGGGGACTCTTTGTTATGTTATTGGCTGTTATTTAATGCCTATAAGTGAACCCCTTTTCCTCCCTGTTATCCGGCTTCCAGAAGGGTGGCACAGGAACCAAATTTTGGGAAACACTGATTTAGGGCTTGTTGTTATGGTTCTGTCACCAACCAAGACCTGGGTCTTGACTCTCAGTACAGCAGGGTGGGAGGAAGGGGGGTGGTTGCAGGGAGGGAGCCTGCAGCTTTAAGGACACATGTGGTCGTCTAGGTCCTTAAGTGTGGCATTTTGACTGAATCCAAATTGTACAGAACCAATCTTTTTATTTTTATGAATACATTTTTGATCATCTTTTATATTTTCATTTCATTTTTAAAATGAACATATTTAAAATTCCAAAGAACAAAACATGGGGAATAGATATTTTCAACAACTTTCAAGATATATGTCGTGAAGTTGGACTGAATTTGGTAAATTTAGTGAGTGTGTATACAGATGGTGCACCTTCCGTGACAGGAAAGCATGAAGGGTTTATTGCATGGATTTTAAAAAGTACTAACAGATCCAGATGCTCTCATTTCTTTTCATTGTATCTTGCATCAGCAAAATCTGTGCTAAGGCTTCTATTTTAAGTGACATTTTGCAACAACTTATAAGTATTGTTAACTACATTCCTGCAAATGCAACACAGCATTATCAGTTTTGTAACATGCTAAAGTTGAACGATGAGGTATTCAGTGTGAATTTGCCATATCATTCTAAAGTGCATTGGCTATTTCTGGGGCAGTTGTTAGCCAAAATTTTATCTCTGCAAGAACAGATAGTTAAATTTTATGAAGAACAGAATCAGCAATGTGAATTATTGAAAGATTTCTGTAGGAATGCAGCATTTCTCTGTGATATCATGTCAAATCAAAACTACTTGAATATTTCTTTGCAAGGCAAAACAAAGTCTATATATGATATGTCGCTAAAAAATCCAAGCACTTTGAGAAGAGCTATTGTTTTTTCAAAATAATTCTTCAAAAGGAAATTTCGGATGCACATTTTCCCCAGTAAGCAAAGGTCATTGATGAGCAGGATGATATGAGTGAACCATTTGAAGAATATGCAGCTGTTATAGACCTATTAATTGGAGAATACAATGAAAGGTTCACTGACTTTGAGAATCATGACATCACACTCAAATTAGCATTTCAGCCTCACCTAGTTGATATCACCAAGGCACCTAAAGGATTACAGATGGAATTGATTGAGTTCTCAGTAGATGACATTTTAAAGTCTTTGTTTGATGCTAAGAAAGATCCAGTTGAAATATGGGGAAATACAGCAGAATACCCACGCTTTTGGCAATATGACGGAAAAATGCTTTCTTGATTTTCAACCACTTACTGCTGCAAATCTACCTTTTCCTACCTAACCTAAATCAAGGCGCCCTTAAGGTCACAAATGACCGATACCCAGCTAGAGGATC
Source organism: Cheirogaleus medius (assembly GCA_008086735.1). NCBI lineage: Eukaryota > Metazoa > Chordata > Mammalia > Primates > Cheirogaleidae > Cheirogaleus > Cheirogaleus medius. The sequence continues at coordinate 6,936,816 of VBSM01002153.1, read as the reverse complement.
AACTGAAACTGCGGATCTCCATGCTGCGACCAAATATTCAAATGCTTTCCAACAAAAAGCAGACAGAACAAAGTCATCAAAAGGTTAATTTTAAAATTAACAAACAGTTTTCAGTTTTTGAAATGATTAAGTACATAGTAGTTAGATTTTTACAAAATAGTGTACATTTTTGAATCTAGCTAATTGAAGTTTCTTGAATTCAGCCTTATTTGATTACCACTAAATGAATGCAGCCTTCCAACATGAAAAGTCCCCCCAAACCTGCACTAGGGGCTTTGGGGATGAGAAACCTGTGACCTGAGGCTAGAAGGAGGGGAAAGAGAGGGTGCTCAGGGGTCCACTGAGGGGGGACCATGCAGCTGGTCACATATAAAGTGCTTATCTCTATCTCCCCAGTTGAAGGCTCGGGGCTCAGGCGGTCCTGGCGGGCACCTACCTGTTGAGCAAGGGGCAGCCGCCTTCTCTCTAGCTCCTGCTCCCCCGGCTGGAGATCAGTGATGAAAACCATGATGCTATAACAAAAAACTTCAGACACCATTTCTTGAGTGAGAAGAGTGGGGCGCTAGGCACTTTCTGCATACGCTCTCATCATCACCAAAAACAATTCAAAATCGGCAGTCATCATCTCACTCTACGGATGCGGCCCCAAGCGTAGAGTCTCAGATCCCGGACAGGAACCTGGAGGAGGGCCAGGCTGTGGGTTTGGAGAAGGAGAAGGGTGCCGGGAGCACAGCACCTGCCAGCGTGGCTACTCCGCCTGAGAGGCTGGCGAGACCGGCTCCCTGGGTCTGCGGGCACGGCCGGGCTGGTCCCCGTGGCTGGTCCCCGTGGCCGCCGGAGACCAGGGCAATGGGCTGCTGCAGCTCAGCTTGAGTCACCTTGGCCACTGCTCAGGGATGTGGACGGCTACGTTCACGTCTCGGGTTTCCCCTCGAGGCACGTGGAGTTCACTCTCGGTTTGTGACTGTGGGGCAGTGGGGAAAGTGGGCGGGCACTGGCGTGTCATGTTGCAGCAGTCCCCAACCTTTTTGGCACCAGGGACCAGTTTCATGGAAGACAATT
>VBSM01002153.1:6924137-6935654 GCA_008086735.1 Cheirogaleus medius | reverse complement strand
CTCCTGGGCTTAAGTGATCCTCCTGCCTCAGCCTCCCCAGTAGCTGGGACTACACGTGCATACCACCACGCCTGGCTAATTTTTCTGTTTTTTGTAGAGATGGGGTCTTGCTCTCGCTTAGGTTGGTCTTGAACTCCTGGTTTCAAGCGATCCTCCCACCTCAGCCTCCCAGAGTGCTAGGATTACAGGCATGATTCACATGGAATTTGACACAAAACAGAAATACCACTTGTTTCTCCTAGTGAGTTGCTTTTGGAGACGTAGAGAGGGTCAACCGGTTAACAAGAGGTTAACACTTAACAAAAGGAATTTGGGAGTTAGAGGAACCTGAGGCTCAGAGACACAGCCAAAAGGAGCTCAAGGAGACATGAAGACTAAATGTATAAGAGTGAAACTTACAAATGACCAGATACTTCGTTAAAATTTTCTAGTAATGGTGACTTTTGCTTTCCTAAGAAATTTCATTATAGATGAGGGGTGGGGGCCAGATAATAAATACTTGGGTTTTCACTAAGTCCTTCCATGGAATTATAATTCCTTATTTAACTACCTACCTTCCCCCATTGGACTGTGAGTTCCCTGATGGGTGAGAATGGGTCTTATTAACCCTTCTGTTCCCGATGCCCATCATAGGGCCTGGCATTAAGGCCCTGGTAATGAATGAATGAATGAAATCAGGACTCTAATTTGGTGCTGGCGTAGCTAACCCCGGGGAGAGCAGCGCCCACGGTGTCCCCTCTAAAGGCGGCTGTGCTTTGAGCTTCCTCTGCAACAGCAGGTGCCACAGGTTATGAAGCCTGCCCAAAGGGTTTGCTTGCCGGGAGATGATTCTCCTTTCTCTTAGCAGATGCAAGCAGACGGTGTTTGCCCACATACCTCTCCTGAACCCCTAATCAGTGAGGGGCTTGGGGGATTTCAGGGGTAGTATGTTTGGGAAAACCCAGTTTTGGGTGAAGCCACCTCCAAGGGCCCCTGGAAGGTGACCCGTACAGGTGAGAATCAGCTCTTCCCACGCTGCTCAGCCTCAGGTTCCATGAGGGGGTTTCAGAGTTGGCTTTGTTCCCCTGGAAACTAACAGCTCCATCTGCAAAGTGGGGATATTGATCTCTAAACTGTCCTTACCTCCTTTCTTCTCCCTGAAATTGATTAGAAAAAGTAAATCCTGCTATCCGCACTGGGTCTCCGTCCCACTGAGGGAAATCTTTGAACGCCATTCTATACATACCGTTATGCGACTTGACTTTCAAATGTTTCACGTAATGTGTTTTGGACCTTGTTCTATGTTAGTGCCTGCAAATCTCCTTCATTTCTTTTAACAGCTCCACAGTATTACACACAATGAGTGCATTGCTGTTGATTTAACCAAGTCCTCTTAATGATGGGTATGGATGTTGACCCGGTTTGTTAGAAACAATGCCACAATGGTCATACACACCCAGTTTCCTAGATGTTGATGGTCATTGCCAATCTGCCCACTACTCTGGTTTGGATATCGTTTGTGCCCACCCAAACCCATGTTGAAATCTGATCCCCAATGTGGCTGTGCTGGGAGGTGGAGCCCAGCAGAAGGTGTTTGGGTCGTGGGGGTGGATCCCTCATGAATGGCTTAGTGCGTTCTCACTCTCTGGAGACTGGATTTGTTCTTGCAGGAGGGGATTGGTTTTGGAGAGAGTGGGTCATTATAAAACTGGATGCCCCTCAGGTTTCGCCTCTTCACACATCTCTGCTTCCCCTTTGACCTTTTCCGTCATGTTTCATGCAGCACAAAAGCTCTCGCCAGAAGCCAGAGCCATGCCCTTGGACTTCCCAGCCTGCAGAACCATAAGCTAAATAAGTCTCTTTTCTTTGTAAATTATCCAGCCTTGGATATTCTGTTAGAGCAACAAAAAGTGGACTAAGACTCCCAGCCAAAAGGTTGTACCTGCTTTCACATTCCCAACTGCATGTGGACATGAAGCCAAGTCTCTTGAAACAAAAAAGAAATCCCATTACCGATGATGACCAAGGGATGAATGAACCTCACTACAAGGCACTTTCTTAGCTATTTTTATTTTACTTTCAGTCTCCTAACCTCGTGGTGATGATGGGACTGATGACCGGTGTGGCTGCTATAATCACTCTTTGTACCAAGTGGGGGGTGGCCCGGGGAGCTAAATATGGCAACAGGCGAAGGCAGCTCTCTGGGGGCTCCAGTTGCTGCTTGTCTTCCAGCAGCCCAGCTCCACGTCCTAGCTCCCTCGAGAGCCAAGCTCCTTGGAAGCATTATCTACACTTCTCTGTCTTGGATTCCTCTTCTCCCATTCCCTCTTACACCTCCTCCAATCAGGCTGTTACTCCTGCCATCCACCCAAATTGCTCTCAGCAAGGTCACTGTGGCCTCCATGTCCTTAAAACCAACGGCTGCATTGAACTTGAACAATCCTCAGCGTTTGACACAGTCTATCACTCTCTCCTTGAAGCACTTTCCGCACTTGGAGTTGCTTCTCCTCCTGTTTGTGCTCCTCATCACCTCAGCTTCTCAAGTTAGAGCACCCCGAGGCTCTGTCCTGGACCTCTTCTCTGTTCTAGCCACACTTACTCCCTGGGCAGTCTCATCCTGTCCTTTAAATATGCCCTTGACTCTCACATCATCATCCCAGACCTCCACCACGGACTCAATAATCCTAATTAGCTTCGCAACTTGACTTCACATCTGCTTCCTCCAGGAAGTCTTCTCAGATTAACCCGCCCACTGGTCACCAGTTCCCTGTTCTCATCCTCAGCATCTGCAATCGCTGACAACATTGAAGCTTGGCTGGAAGCTTGGCATCCTGCAAGAGTTTTTTGCAGATCAAATAGCACATCTTGCGGAGACCAGCAAACCTTTTGAAAGCTGTGTGACTTTAGGCAAGTTAGTTGACTTCTCTGAGCCTGTGAAATGGAAGCAGAAATATATTCCTACCTGTGGGTCTTAAATGAGATGCAGTCTATGAAACACCTGAGCCCAGCACCTAGTAAGTGTCCACTACACATTAGTGTTTATCATAATAATTACAGTGAATTGATCCTGCAGGTAGATATTCTGATCTCCATTTTACTGATGAGAAGCCCGTAGGGCACAGGACAGCGGTAAACTGGACCTCAAACCCGATTTCCTGCCTTTCTGCTCTGCTTCCCCATGTCTTTGGGGGATTCCGTGTCTGATATTTCATTTCACACTCACTGGCGTTCATCTCAGGTGTGAATTTTGAATGATTGTCAGATTTTCGGTTTCACTCAACAGCGATGACAACGCCCTGTGCTTCCTAGGCCGTGGTGAGCTTTGAAGGCACACGCGTGTGGGCTTCCACACTCGAACTGCCCGGCAGCCCTGCAGCGTGGGTTAGGCACGTCCTCATTCCGCAGACGGAAAACTGGGACTCAGAGCCGCAAATTCACTTGTTCGTGATCTCACAGCACAAAATGGCAAGAACCGCCATGGGAGCTCAAGGGCTAGCCCAGAGTTCACCCTCCACGAACTCACATGCCTTCTCTTTCCCCCCTCCTCTGCTACCAAAAGGCTCTGCATTCAGCAGGCACTCAACGAGTGCTTATAGGAAGCCGCCACCTTCAGAGAGGGTGAGGAGAAGCGTTCGCGATGGCCATCTACAGAGACCCCGAGGGAGAGCCAAGGACAGCAGGTGGGGAGAGCTGCTGGCTTGGGCTGACTCAGCCCTGACCATCCTGTCCCCAGGCCCGGCTCTGCCTTCTCGCATCATCTAGGGGATAATTCTAAGTATTCAAAATATTTTGGGAGAAAGCATCTCAAAAAACAAGTTAGTTCTTTTTCTTTTTTTTTCACAGGACTTCCTCCCAAGATGGAGAAACCACAGGGCTAAGTTCTCTTTTCCAAATAAATGCATTAATCTGCTTCTCCAAATTTGCACTGTGCAGAGGACAAAAAGATTCCCCCAACTCCTGCAAAGCCAGACTCCGCCCACCTAGGAGCCAGCTGCATCTACTGTCTACCCTTTCTCCACCGACGGATGCCTTCCCACGGAGTCTGCGGACGGGCGTTTGGCGAGGGCACCTGTGGCTGGCATGCGAAATGGATCCTTTTTAACGTGAAAGGGAATGTCGTCATAGAAGGTTTAGGGGTTGAGTTTCCTGTGCCCCAAATTCCTATGATGAGGTTCTAACCTCCAGTACCTCAGCACACAAGTGTATTTGGAGACAGGGTCTTTAAAGAGGTTATCAGGTTAAAAATGAAGTCGTTAGGGTGGACCCCAATCCAAAGTGACTGATCAGAGGAGGAGATTAGAATACAGACATACACAGAGGAAAGTCTGAGTGAGGACTTGTTTTTTGAGATGCTTTCTCCCAAAATATTTTGAATACTTAGAATTACCCCCTAGAGGATGCGAGAAGGCAGAGCCGCGCCTGGGGACAGGATGGTCAGGGCTGAGTCAGCCCAAGGCAGCAAGTCTCCCCACCTGCCATCCTTGGCTCTTCCTCGGGGTGGGGTGGGGGGGGTTGTTTACAAGCCAAGGAGAGAGACCCCGGTAGAAACCAACCCTGCTGACACCTTGATCCCAGGCTTCTAGCCTCCAGGCTGGCGAGAAGATCAACTTCTGTTGTTTAGGCCACCCGGAGTTTGTTACGGTGGCCTGAGCAGACTGATACAGAGGGTACGTCCTCCTCAGTTGGACACAGTCTCCACTCCTCCCTCTCGCCTGGCACGTGCCTGCTTTACTTATTAACACTGTCTCTCTTCTCCTGACAGTGTCTGAATTTGTACCTACTATGATAAAAGGCCACTTGTGCAGGGCCTGAGAATTACTTTGACTCCACCCCACGTGACTGCCAAACGCATTATCATCAGGATGCCTTCCCACTTCATTCATCGGAATGAGGTGTTTTAAGAACCACTATTCAGGCACTGCGTGGCAGTCCTCAGTTCCAGGAAAACCCTCTGATACCCTCTGCCTGCTGTCGTCTCACTTCCCTTTCCCTGGAGGCCCTGTTGGTCAGATGCCTGGATACCTGTTCACAGAGATCCCACCTGTCTCGGGCACCTGCCCAGGTATTCTGTCTCAGCCTCTCTTTTGCCCCATATAGAAAGCAGAATGATGGGGGGAAATAAATGAAGGCAGGTAGAGTGTAGCGAGTTGAATCGTCCAAGTCCTAACCCTGGTACCTGAGAGCGTAAGCTTACTTGGAAATAGTATCTTTGCAGCCTTAACTAAGTTAAGGATCTCAAGACGAGATCATCCTGGAGTTGGGTTAGACTGGTGTCCCCACGAGAGAAAGGAGAGACACAGAGACACAGGAGACAGAAGTCGGGGGAGGCCGTGTGAAGATGGAGGCAGAGACTGATGCGTCTACAGGGTGAGAAACGCCGAGGATTTCCGCAGACACCAGATCCGCTAGGAGAGGTAAGGAAGGATTCTCCCCTGAGCCTTCAGAGACAGCGTGGCCCTGCCCACTCCTTGACATTGGACTTCTGGCCTCCAGAACTGTGAGAGAATGAATTTCTGGCATTACCTGCCCATCTTGTGGCAATCTGTGGCCACAGCAGCCCTGGGAAACTAACACATCAATGTAGGTTCAAATTTGCCTCAAGCAACGTACTCCATGACACCTCAATTCCTACCTCCAGGAAATAGAAACGGCATTAACATTAAAAACATCTGTCTCTGATGTTCTAATGTTTTCCGCTAAAATAAGAAAATAAAAGAATATACGACAAAAAGTAAAACAAAACATTTATTTAAAAAAAATAAAAAGAAAATAAAAACCATCTGTCTCACGGGGTTATTGCCTGTTAACAAGCCCCCGCTGGGGACCCCAACACCAGACTTTCTTCATTGGTAGGCCCAGATGGGAGCTGAGAATCTGCATTTTTAAAGAGTTTCCAGGTTACGCTGTTGGTGCTGGTCCTGGGAACACACTTTGAGAACCACTGCTGTAGTGGATCCAAGAAAAATAAACCCCAGAGAAGCTAAAATGAACTAAGAGAGAAGCAGGAAAGTCACTGGGTTTTGTGTTGTGGTGGTGGGCGGGGTGGCGTTCAGTGGAGAATTTAGCACAGTGGTTATCAATCAGGCGACTCTGTGCCCCAGGGGACATTGGCGATGTCCAGGGACATTTCTAAGTTAACACGATCGGGCTATGATGGTGCTACTGGCACCTAGTGAGTAGAGCTGCTGAAGATGCATGGTGCACGGGACAGGCCCCACCGCCATTTGGCCCTGAATGTTGAGAAACACGACTTAGACCAATGGTTCTTGCATCTGGCTGCACACTCCAATTGCCTGGGAAGTTTTTAAAGGTCTGATGCCCAGGTGGCACCTTGACCCACTGCGTCAGACACTCTGTGGGTGGGACCCAGGTGTCTGGGTGATTCCAACGAACAGCCAAGGTGAGACCCACTGATGCAGAGAGGTGGGAGCAGTATTGCCACCCAGCGACCTTGTTAAAATGCAGGTTCTAAGTCAGTAGGTCTGGGGTGGAGACGGGGGTTCTGCATTTCTCACAAGCTCCCCAGTGATGCCGACGAGAGCATTAGGGATGACTGTTAAGAGATGCAGGGTGTCAACTGGATCTCCTTGGATGCCCTCCGAGAGCTGCGAGGGGAGACTAGAGTTACGTTCATTGTTGGTTGCTCAACTGTGCTTCTTTGATTGCAGCGCTTGGGTGAGACTGGACCACTTGGAGCTCCCGTTTTCATTTGGGGGCATGTGTAAGCCAAGTCGACAGAAATAATTAAATCACAATCTTGGGTGTTAGGGAGGTATTCACACACTTTTGTTTTTTAAAAACTCTGCAAGTGATTTCCATGTGCAACCAGGGTTAGAGCCGCTGGCCCAGGTGGAGTGATTTTAAGAGAGAGCAAGCTCGTAGGAAAAGTTCTCTCCCTGGGTCTCCGCCTTGTGACCCTTCGCTGTTAAACCAATACATTGTCCCTAACAGGGTAACACATTAGCCTGTTAGCTGAGGGCACTAGTTTCTGAGAGACCAGGGTGGGGGAAAGACAGGTGAAAAATGTGCTAAGAGCAAACTCTGTTATTCCACTCGGGCCCAGCACTCAGGCCCACGCTGGGCCCTGCTGTCATCCGTGTCTGCGGGATGTGGCTGGAGGAGCAGGGAGAGGCCTGCACCAGGACACAGGAGGCCACAGTGGGGACACACATGCATAAAATAGTCCATGCAGGCTTCCTGGCAGGCGGGGAGACCACAAGCATTAGTTAGGGTAAGTAACACCAGCTGCTGCAACAAACAACTCCTGGGGTCTCGGGCTTACTGTGAGAGCGGCTGATTTCTCCTGCATGGAAGGTTGAATCGGGCCCCCTCCACGCTCTGATTCCAGGGCCCAGGCTCCCACCCTCTTGTGGCTCCACCATCCCGGGGGCCCAGAGTCCTTCACTTCCGACTGTGATGATGAGAAGCAGAGAGGCTGCCTGGGAATGAAGCTTGTAGCAGCCTCAGGGAGGTGAAGCCTGCAGAACTCTCAGCATCTCATGACTTTGTTCAAACCTCTGTACTAAGAGATTGACCAGACTCTGGCACTGCTTCTAGCAGTTAAGACCGTGTTGCTAAGAGGACCCCAGCACCACCTAGAATGCCTGCCTGAGAGAGCTCGTGCTGCTAGGAGAATTTACTGCTTGTTCCAGCGAAAACCTGGTGATGGGCAGACAGGCCCCTAAACCCCACCTTAGAGCGGTTACTTTAGAAAGCTTGCAACTATATATCCTTCTCTGCCCCCTGAGATGTAAATCTGCTACTCCAAGCAGTTTCCTCAAGGTCTCCTCGAAATAGAAGCACTCAGGGAGGTAAGTCTGGCTCCAGTTCCCAGTCCCTGTGGGAGGGGAAGAGCCTGACTTTGGCGCGTGGGTGCCCCGCTGCAGCTTGTCTGTGCCTGCGGTCACAGAGACAGGGGAAGTTGCTTCCCCTCCAGATAAACGCCAACAGCAAACCCAGGTGGCCTCGTCACAGGGATGAAGGGGTCAGGTGGACCCGGGACGCAGCAGAAGTAGAGAAATCGCACGCTCACTCTCTTCCAGCCTGCAGTCTCCCGCTGGGACCCCGTGGGCACCAGGCCTGCCCGCTGCGGGGTTCCTGCGGTGAGCCCCTGTGCAGGCAGCAGGTGGGAAGGACAGAGAAGGAAGCAGACGCTGGCCAGCCCACTGTGCTTCCTTCAGGGGCCCCTTGCTGCATGGACAGCAGCCGTGTCATCAGTGAGCTTTAAAGCATTCCCGAGAAGGCGACACTCCCCACTCCCACCTGCCGTGTCAGGACACCTGGCTCTTCAAGTGAGTTCTGACGTCGGACCAAGACGTGCACAGTCAGGCTACACGGCCCTCGTGACAGCCTTGAAGATGTGGCGTGTGTCTGGCCTGTGTCCAGATCCCGGCCAAGGGAAGCAGTCCCGACCCAGGCCAAGCTTTCGGTTTCGGGCTGCGTGTGGTCACGCTGAAATCAGGGACTCTAGAAAATGCTTCCCTGGTTCTGCAACCTCCAGAAACCCCCTAAAACTCCCAGCAGGTGGGAAGGCTGCAGGGGCTACAGGGAGGAAGCGCCACGCCCTCCCCAAGCCCACCCTGCCTTGGGCGCCTCCCTCATTCTGGGGACTGGGAGGGGGCTCCTCTTCCGGCCAGTCCTCAGCCTGGGGCTGTCCACCCCCCCCCCCACCAACATGCAGCCTTCCTGCCACCTCCCACAGGGCACGGAAAGAGGAAAGGGCTTCCTGGGGGTGACATGGAAGGCTGCCTCCTCCCTGAAGCCTGCCTGGTTAGACCCACTTATGACAAATGCAGGGAAACGGAGAAACGACAGGAATAGCCCTGGGGGAGAGTGTCCTCTGAGCCTTGAGGGCTGAGGTGACCCCTGTGCTGGAGTCACCAGTGAACGATGGGCTGCCAGCCCTCGCCAGGAGAATGTTTAAAATCCAGAAAGGAAATCGAAACTGTGCGACTATTAATAGAAGGCAGGACAATGGCTCCCCTTGGGGGGTGTGGCAGGGAGGGGACTGGCACCCATGGGGGCTTCTGAGGACTATTTCTCCATCTGAGTGCTGTTTCCACGGGACTGCTCGGTTTGTGAAAAGGCATTAAGTTGTACATTTATAATTTTGTACTTCTCTGTATGGATGTTATGCTTCTGTAAAGAAAATATTGTTTTTATATTTAGGCTTTGGAAAACAGTCTGGCAGGTCCTCAAAAGGTACAAAAGGTATATAGAGTAACCACAGGACCCAGGAGTTTCACTCCTAGATATACACCTGTCAATGAAAAAGAAGCCCAACTGTGTAAAATAATTTAAAGAGGTTTATTCTGAGCCAGATTTGAGGACCATGGCCCAGAGCCACACCAAGGAAGCCTTGAGCAAGTGGGCTGGCTGTGGCTGGGTCACAGTTTGGTTTTATACATTTCAGGGATACAGGGGTTACAAGTAAAGTCATAAATCAATACATGGAAGGTGTACATTGGTTTGGCCTGAAAAGGCAGGACATCTTGAAGCAGGAGCTTGCAGGTTACAGGTAGGTTTAAAGACTCTAACTTGTAATTGGTTAAAGAAATGAAGCTTTATCTAAAGGCTTGGAATGTTTTAAGTTAAGATAATCAGAGACAAGCTACTGGCCATATATTTATTGTGTAAGTTGAGGACCTGCAGGTGTGTCTTGCGCAGCCTCAGGCCTGTCAATGAGCTACAAAGGATGCCTCCAGGAAGGGAGGGGGCGTGACCAGGCATGTCTGACCTCCCTCCTCGTGGCTGGCAGCTCAGTTGCAGGGTATCCCTTGGCCAAGAGGGTCATTTAGTCAGCTGATGGGAGGGATTGAGATTTTATTTTAGTTCACACATCCAAGAGAACCAAAGAAAATCTGGCCAAACAAAACTCGTACACAAATGCCCATAGCAACATCATTCACAAGAGCCAAAAAAGTGGCAACAAGCCAATGTCCATGAGCAGATGAATCGATAATTAGGGTGTGGTCTGTCCACACAATGGAATAGCAGTTGGCAATACAAAGTGAAGTTTCCATTCATGCTATCACATGGATGCACCTTGTAAACATTATGCTAAGTAAAAGAAGGCACACACAAAAGGTCACATATTATATAATTTCATTTATAAGAAATTTCCAGAATGGGCAAATCCATAGGGACAGAAAGCAGATTAGTGGTTGCCTGGGGCTGGGGGTGGGGCTGGGAGGCTCGGGGATAATAGCTAAGGAGTAGGAGGCATCTTTGACCAACCCCAATGAAAATGCTCTGAAATTGATTGTGGTGAAGGCTGAACCACTCTGTTTATATACTAAAAGCCATTGACTTGTATACTTTAAATGGATGGGTCCTATGGTATGGGAATTATATCTCAATATAGCTGTTATTAGAGATTCAGCCGGGCATCACTCTTAGAAAGGATACCAGACCAATCAGAATTAATGCCGGGCAGAGGGCCACAACCTGCAGGGACGCACCGGTGCCCACCAGGTGAACCCAGCCACTGGGCAAGTGTGGACAGTCTGTCCACTTCTCAGGCCCAGGGAGACTCAGAATTGCAAGCTGGTGCAGGCAGGAGCTACAGGCAAGGTGGAGCCCAACCCTTGGGTTCCCTAAAAACAGATCCTGAGAGCAGGCTGTGGGTGGGAATAGCTTATTTGGGAAGGATCTGTTGTTAGGTCAATAGCGAGGGGTTCTGGGTCTCCTAAGGATGAAAGTGGGTGCCTTGCCTTGGTGCTGCCTCGAGCAATTGCCCCGCCTGGAAAAGAGGACAAGGGCGGGCCCCAGGACCCCCGTCTTGGTGCTGGCTCACCTTAATCCTGTCCCAAGCGACTGCCACACCTGGGCGAGAACACCCTACGAATCTGCCAATCAGAACTTAGCATGCCGTCTGCAAGAGAATGCAGAGGACTCTCCCGCTCACGGGCCAAGTGGCATTGGTACAATAGGGTCTGGAAGGTGGCTTAGGACAACCTAAGGCTAATTATTATGTCATTAGCTTCCATCTATCTTGCAGTTCACCCCACAATGGGCTTTCAGAGAGGCTCATGGGAGATCCACATGTGCAGTAAGACTCAGGTCATATAACTCCCAACTGTCCATCAAAGTGCTTCCATGATGATGTCTGAACCACAGGGAGGTCCCTGTCGGGACACTAGAAAACAAGACCCAGACCATAACCTTGTCTTTTTGCTGTGACAAAGGATCCAGTCGTCATCTGTGGCGCATGTATCTTGCTCTGTAAACCTATATCTTGCTCTTGCTCTATAATCCTATCTTGCTCCCACTCAATAAACTTCACCTCCTGCTTGCCTTACTTTTGTGTGTCTGGTCACCCCTCGGCCAAGAGCATACCGAGAACCTCGGCCTAGTGGCCTGGTTGTCGCCTGGTAACACCCAGCTAAAACAGACCCCAACTGGCAAAGTCTCTCCTTTTCCCCCCTTTTTATTTCCCTCCTTACTTTCCAGATGGGTGCACAGAAATCAAAAATCCCTCCTAACGGAACTGGTGGGGCTCATGAACAAGTTTGTGGAAGATACCAAGAAGGGAGTGCA
>VBSM01002153.1:6871755-6900085 GCA_008086735.1 Cheirogaleus medius | reverse complement strand
GCTGTGTGGCTAGTACCACGGTGGACATGGGGGTGCAGACACCTCTTTGAGATCCTGCCTTCAGTTTTTTTGGATACAGACCCAGAAGTGGGATTGCTGGACCACATGGTAGTTCTATTTATAATGTTTGGAGGAACCTCTGTATTGTTGTCTATAGCAGCCGCACCATTGTATAGTCCCACCGATAGTGCCCAAGGGTTTCGGTTTCCCCACATCCTTGCGAGTGTGTTCTGTGTGTTTGATATTAGCCACCCTAAGGGGTGCGAGGTGGTGTCTCATTGTGGTTTAGTTGGCAGTTCCCTAATGATTAGTGACACCGAGCATCTTTTCATGCGGTTAGTGCTCATCTGTGTATCATCTTTGGAGAAACATCCATTCAAGTGCTTTGCCCGTTTTTAAAGCAGTTTATTCATTTTTTTATTGTTGATTTCTTTATGTATTCTGAATATTAATCCCTTATCAGATATATGATTTGTGAATGTTTTCTCCCATTCGATAGGATTGCCTTCTCTCTCTCCTGATTGCATCCTTTGATGCATGCACATTTTTAAGTTGGATGTAGTTCCATTTGTCTATTTTAATTTTTGTTGTGTTTGCTTCTCATGTAGTATTGTGTGTATGTGTTCTTTTTTATTTTGTTTGTTTTTTTGAGACAGAGTATCAGTCTGTCACTCTGGGTAGAGTGCAGTGGTGTCATCATAGCTCACAGCAACCTCAAACTCCTGGGCTCAAGCGATCCTCCTGCCTCAGCCTCCTACGTAGCTGGGACTACAGGCGTGTGCCACCATGCCCGGCTAATTTTTTCTATTTTTAGTAGAGATGGGGTCTCGATCTTGCTCAGGCTGATCTGCCTGACCTCAAGCGATCTTCTCGCCTCCGCCTCTCAGAGTGCTAGGATTGTAGGCATGAGCCACCATGCCCGGCCTGTATGTGTTTTTAACTGAAATATAATTCACATACCATGAATTCACCCTTTTAAAGCATATAATTCATTGTGGTTTTAAGTATATTTGCCATGTTGTGCAACCATCACCACTCTCTAGTTCCAGAACCTTTTCATCGCCCTACATGGAAACCCTTAAGCAGTCACTTCTCATTTTCCCCTTCTCCAAGCCCCTGGCAACCACTAATCTTTCTGTCTCTATGAATGTGCCTATCGTGGACATTTTATATAGATGAAATCTGTGTGTGTTAGGGTTCTCCAGAGAAACAGGACCACTAGGACATATAGAATACAAATGTATAGAAAGAGATTTATTTTGAGGGATTGGTTCACACGATTGAGGAGGCCAAGAAGTCCCATGATCTGCCACCCACAAGCTGGGGACCCAGGTAGAGTGCCACCAGTTCAAGCCCAAAGGTCTGAGGGCTACGGCAGCCAATGGTGTCAGTCTCAGTCTGAGTCCAGAAGCCCCCCAAACAGAGGGGCTGACATGTAAGGCCTGGTGTAAGTCCAGAGGCCCCCAGACCAGGAGCTCTGATGTCGGAGAGCAGGAGAAGATGGGGATCGCGGCTCAAGCAGAGAGAGCAAATCCCCTTTCCTTTTGCATTTGTGTTCTGTTCAGGCCCTCGAGGAATCGGGTGATGCCTGCCCCCATTGGTGAGGGTAGATCTTCTTTTTTCAGTCTACTGATTTTTCTGGAAATGTCCTCATAGACACACCCAGACAATAGTATTTTACCAGCTATCTGGGGCATCCCTTAGCCCAGTCCAGTTGACACATAAAATTATACAATAGGTGGCCTTTTGTCTGGCTTCTTTCACTTAGCATAATGTTTTCTAGGTCTGTCTGTGCTTTGGTATTTTATCTGTGTTTATTCCTTCTGATGGCCAAATAATAGTCAGTTGTATGGAGATAGCACAGTTTGTTTATCCCTTCATAAATTGATGGACATTTGAGTTGTTTTGTTCTTTGGTTCTTACAAATATATTGCTGTAAAAATTTGTGGACATGACAGTTCTCTTGGGTGCCTACCTCGGAGTGGAATTGCCTGGCCACGTGGTAGCTCTATTTTAGCCATGCTGCGTCGCAGACCAACTTTTAGTGAGTGTTACGGGCTTCCAGCTGCCTTGGGGAGCAGGAGGAACCTGGCCCTAGGTTTGGACCTCACTTGCACCGTTCCTTAGGTAACTGCACTCCCGCAGTGTGGTTCCAGGCTTGAGCTGGCAGATGCCTCAGCAGGCATGCCTGAGCTTTCGTATAAAGCTTTGTCTCCTCGGCACTCTAGAAGGATGCGAGGCGGGGCACAGCATCTTCCGCTCATCGGGAGATCCAGCCACTACCCCACCCCAGCTCCTTCTGTTCTGCTCATACGTGGGCCGTGTTTGGCTGCCGTGGGCAAGAGCCGAAGTGCTGTGGGTCACCTTGAATCCTAGAAGCTACAGCCTCTCTTTCCCACGAACCTTTTCTACGATTCTGCTCACCCAGGTCCAAGGCCTGCCTGCCTGCCAGCCTACAGTCCCTCCAACCCGGGGGCAGGGAGCAGGCAGATGCAAGAGTCCCGCGAATTCTCAGCGCTGTGGCAGACACAGGTCATTCCCTGGGCGGGCCTGCATCAGCCAAGGCCTGATGCTAACCCTTTATTCACAGTGACCTTGAACTTGAACAATGACCATGGCACCTTCCAGATCCTCAGTTTTCTCATCTGTAAAATGGGGATAATGTTGGCTCTATCACAAGGTTGTGTGAAGAGAACTATAATAAATGAGATAGCAGATGTATATGATGAGCCCAGCAGGGCCCCTGACTGCCTGTATAGGCTTCATAAATGGCACCAATTATTCTGACCTTAAGTGGGACTTCCATGTCCTGGGCGGAGTGGAGGCATGTCCTCAGCCGGAACAGGATGTCACGCTGGGGCTCTCCTGGAGGTGGAAACTGTCCCTCCTGTGGAAAGTTATGTTTATGCTGTCAAGGCACGGTCCTCACAGATTCCTCTGAACGCGGGGGACTCCCCCGCAAGGCAGGTCGCTCTCCTCCCACCCTGGACAGATTTTGTGGATCTGATTTTGGTCTGAATTGTCAGAGCTGCTTGGTTTGCGGGGTTTGGTCAGCGTTTCTCGGTTGGTCCTCGTTCGGCCTCGTGGGCGTCAAATTGAGAAGAACACTGTCCTCTGGTCTCGGACGCTGCAGGAAGTCACATGTTCGTGGGGCCAGATCTTAAGGCAAACATCACTTGAAATAGGAACTACCCTGCCAGTCCCCAATGACCCGTCCAGTGATGTTGTCTTTCAGCAAGTCCTCCCCAACGAGTTTACCTTCCTTGTAGGATACAAAAGCTGTCCTCAAAATAAGCCCCCAGTGAAATTGTTGGTAGCTTTTGGGGGAAGTTATAGTAGATGAGAAATGGTAGACACTTATCTGGCACGTACTATATACAGGCACTGTTCCAGGTGTTTTACTTAGTTAATTTATTTCATTTGCATTACACACCTGCGCGGTGGGTACTATTATTTCATCAGAGTCAAGGGCAAAGAAACTGAGGCAGAGAGAGAGCTGAGTGACTTGCCCAATGTCGCATTTGGGCACTCCACGGAGGGACTTTGAGGTGGGAGTGGTAGAGAGCGCCTTTAGTCCCAGCTACTGGGGAGGCTGAGGTGGGAGGATCTCTTGAGGCCAGGAGTTGAAGGCCAGCCTGGGTAACATAGTGAGACCCCATGTCTAAAAAAATTTTTTTTTTAAATGGAGAGGATTTGAACCCTCGAACCCTTGAACCCTTGGGATCTGGCTCTAGAGTCCATGTCTTATATTACATTGTGCTTGGAGGGGTCAGATGCTTACACGGGGCAAGACCCTCGGGAACCGGCTTTGCTGAGGAACAGCAGGCCCAGGGCTTCCATGTCATGCTGACTCTGGGGAGTAAATGAGAACACAGAGTTGCCCCCGCACCTAGGAGCATTCTCCCCGCTGCGGCGCTGTGGATATTTTGGGTGGGACCTTTGTTTGTTGACAAGCCTCTAAAATCTGCTTTGCAAAGATAGACATGGGACACAGAAGCAGGTCTCACCAAGAGCTGATTGTTTAATTTTAAGGAAGGTCCATGATTACCAAGGAAAAGAACCCACAGAATCAGGGAACTAGACGAATTTCAGTTCTCTTTGATTAGGGCACGACATTACATATTTTGAAATTAACTCCTCACATCCCAGATGGCTTGACTTCCCCTTCTTTGTATTGTTCCCATGAAATCATTGCACAAGCTTGTCCACGACAGAACCACTGAGGGATGCTTTCTGCTGACCTGTGACCCGCACAATCTGGGAAGAGCATTTGGGGACAGGAAAGGGACTTGGTTAGGTTCCTTGATGCTTCATTTTGGACAGCAGCTTGGCTGCACCGACCCGGAGCATTTCATTCACTCATTCATTTATTCTGGGGTTGGCACTGATGACATCTGGGGCCAGATCGTTCTCCACGGCGGGTGCGTCCTGTGCTTTGTAAGGTGTCCGGCAGTGTCCCTGGCCTTGCCAGTAGCAGGCCCCCAGCTGGGACAACCAAATTTTTTATGTCTCCACATATTGCTGGGGGACACCCAAATCACCCCTCTCTTTGAGAACCACTGGTTTATTCTTTCGCTCATTCATTTATTCATCAAACCAGCAGAAGTTTTCAAGGGTCTTTGTGTGTCTAGCACTGTTCTAGGGGACACAGAGAAAACCAGACAAGGCCTGGTTCCTGCTTCCGTGGGGCTGACATTTTACTTGGGGAGAAGACGATACACATATAAGCAAATATCTAAACAAAGTAACTTCCGAGAGTGGTGAATGCTATGAGGGGGAATTTGATAAAAAAGGATCGAGGACCAGGGCGTCCTTAGGTCGGGGAGGGCTCAGAGGAGGCCTTTGCGAAGAGATGCTGTGGACTGAGACCTGCAGGAGGAGCTGAGTATGGAGGGATCTATGGGAAGAGCATTTTGGCAAAAGAAACAGCACGTGCAAAGGTCCTGAGGTTGGTGTGGAGGGTTAGTGTATTCTGTGGATTGTCAGAACTGGGCCAGGGTATAGAAAGGGGGATAGTGGGATGAGAAGACAGTTGAAGATTCCGTCGGGGAGGGATCGTGTAGGGCCTTGAAGAGCCCGATGGAGAATTTGGAATTCTGTCTGCGTTGGATGGGCAGTCTTTGGAGAGGTTTGAGCAGAGCAGAGGAGGGGTCTGATTGACACATGGGACAGCCACCTGTGACTGCCGTGTGGCCGGTAGGGTAGGAATGGAAGCTTTGAGATCTGTTAGGAGGCCAGTGAAGGGGACCCGGGTGGGAGATGCTGGTAGCCCGAAGTGGTTGAACTCCAGGGACACACTCAGGACCTCGGCCGTGTTGACCTTTGCCCTGGTGTGTGCCGGGAGCACGTCAGGGGCTTCTGAGACTGCGGCGTGGCGGCCGAGGGCAGCAGGCCGGGCCCAGGCTGCGGGGCACGCACTCCCAGGGGACCCCACCCTCCTCAACGTCCCCAGGGAACTCCGGTGAACCACGGGCCAAAACCGCAGGGTCCTGGGCTCAGTCCCTGAAGATGCTGACTCAGTGTGTGTCAAAATGGGAGTCAGAGGCTCCTGCGTTGTGACGCTGATGTGCCCTGAGCGACTGGGCATATTTCCCAAGGTTGTCCATTTCTGGGTAAGTAGGGAATGCTACGTGGTTTAAGGGTGTGTGTGTGTGTGTGTCCCTTCACTGGGGAGGGGAGGGTTGATACATCGATACGAGGCTCAGCCGCATGTTCCAGGGAGACATTTCCTTGGTAAAGACCAACTTGGTAACTTGGGGTTGGATGCAAGGGGAAAAGCCCCCGGGCCGAGGCCGTCCTCTTCACGTGGGTGCTCGTCGGCCTTGGGGGTCCCACGGGCAGCCGCTCGCCCCTTGCGCGTTATAGGAGCGAGGCGGCTTCCGGGATGACTCAGAGACAGCCACAGATCCTGTGCGTGGGTCCTTGCGGTTTCCCTGAATTCAAATGCAGATGTCTTTCTCCCCTGGACTATAAAATACTTTAGAAATTGCAAAGTGACAGTCAGCCGACTGACTCCAAGCCTCAAACATGTTCTCTTAGGCCAGGGTGGTATTTTAAATGAATTTGAATTTAAATTTAAAACTTGGAAAAGATCACATTGAAAATCCGGATTCCGCAGAATAGATGAGCGCGCGGAGACAGGCAGATCGGTGGCTGCCGGGGCCGGGAGGAGGGGGGCGGGAGAAACTGCCCACCGGGTGCGGGGTTTTGGAAAACAGTATGAATAGTTCACTTCGTGCCGCTGCATGGTTCACTTAAAATGCTTAATCGTATGTGGTGTGAAGTTCACCTCAGTAAGTTAATATTTTTTAGAATCTGCATTGCTGGCTGCTTTTGAAAAGCTGCCGGAGTTCAGCTGGGTGACCTGCCCCCTCTCCGCTCTCTCCCAGCCAGCGGTTTATTCACCAGCCTGGCCCTGCGAGCACCCGGGTTTGCAACCCTCTACCCCACTCTGACTACAGCGGGCAGAAAACATCACCCCGACCAAAGCATTTCTACCATTTTCCAGGGCTGAGAGTGGCCTTGAGTTGCAGTTCTGCTCTGATTCTGTGGTTTTCTCCCTAAACCTCTCGAAGTCACCACCGGGTGACCGAGGGGCCTGTTTGCGATAGGCCAGCCCTGCAGGTCAGGCTGTGCGTGTGGACGTCCAAGCCCATTCGAGGCCATGTACCCTGAGCCTCCGTGTTCCTGCTCTTTCCCAGCCTTTGTGTACACTGCCCTCTCAGTCTGTCGCCTATATTTGTCCTTAGATCTTTGCAAAAAATTTGAAACTACATTTTTAAATAGAGATAGAATTATACCATAAAAGTCACACCTTTAGTGTGCAGTTCAGTGGATTTTTAGTATGTTCACAAGGTTGTGCGGCCGTCACCACTGTCTAATTCCAGGACACATTCGTCACCCCCAGAAGAAGCCCTGTGTCCCTTAGATCTTAGTCCTCATCACTGCTAAGCAGCGTCCCCCACTCTGAGCGAGGTGCCTCTCCCCTTAGTCCCCACGGCCCTGGTGTCTACCCCAGGCCTTATGGCCAGCTGTCGTGTCCATCTCTTGGGTCCCTGTGTCTGTTAAAATGTCAGCAAATAGCCGAGAGCCTCACGGATACCCTGCCCTGGGACGAGCCCCTGCCACTAAAGGGTTAGCACCGGGGACAGCAGGGCCAGCTGGTGGGACCCGGCACCACTGTGCATTCTGATTGGACGGTGATCATGCTGTGTGAGTTATGTGACTGCCTACCGCATTAATGACACTTTTCATAGTGTGTTGAAATAGCTCCCTGGCTTCTTTGCCTCCCTGAAGGAGACTAGTAACATCTAGGAAGGCGGGATCTGGTCCATTTCGTTCACTCCACTCTGATCTAGCGCTATGCCTGGTAAATGATAGCTGCTCAGTAAATGCGTTGTTGCTCTAAGCTCAATTTATCAAACTTAATATTTCTTAATGTTAAAATCAATTAAAAACATTTATGTATTGATCATAAACTTAATTCTACATCTTTGGGCCATTTCAGTGAAAATTTCACATCTAGCATCCGTGATTCTTTGGAGCACCAGACAAACCCGTAAACAAAAATACAGACACACACAGCAATTACAAAACTTACTGCTTTCAGTGTGGTGGGCGTTTTTAGTAGTCGATGAAACCCCAAATGAAAGAACCATAAAATACAGCAACACGATATGTTAAATTGGAAAATAATATTTTTGAATCAATATCCTTAAAAGGACTTAATTTTTTTTTTTTTTACTTTGAAATAACATCAGACTTGTGGGAATGTGGCAAGAATAGTACAAAAACTGGATGCATTCCCTTTACCAAGATTCACCTGTGGTTAACATTTTGCTGTGTGAGTGTGGTGTGTTTGTATTTGTTTTCTGAAGTGTTTGAGAGTAAGTTGAACACGTGCCTCCTCACCCCTAAGGGCTTCAGTGTGGTACTTTGACATTAGGGCGTTCTCTTATGTAGGCAGAGTCTAATGGTTGAAAATGAGAGATTATCTAGTGCACATTTCATATTCCAGTGTCCTTTATAGCAATTCTTTCCCCCAGTTAAAGATATAATCTGGGCTTGCCATTGCATTTATTCTGGAACAGTTCATAACCTTTCTTGATTTCTCATGGCATGGAAATTTTTGAAGAGTAAAGGCCAGCTGTTTTGAGGAATGTACCTTAACTTGGGTCTGTCTGATGTTTCTCATGATTAGATTCAAGCTATGATTCTTGGCAGAGGTACTGCAGAAATGACGTTATCTCCTAAAAGGACATTTTTTTTTTTTTTAGAGACAGTGTCTCTTACTCTGTCACCTGGGCTAGAGTGCAGTGGCGTCATCAGAGCTCACAGCAACCTCTAACTCCTGGGCTCAAGCGACCCTCCTGCCTCATCCTTCTGAGTAGCTGGGACTACAGGCGTCTGCCACCATGCCCAGCTAATTTTTTTTTTCCTATTTTTGATAAAAATCAGTCTCTCCCTCTTGCTCAGGCTGGTCTTGAACTCCTGAGCTCAAGCGATCCTCCCGACTCAGCCTCCAAGATTGCTGGATTTACAGGTGTGAACCACCTCGCCCAGCCAGCACATTTTCTGTTTTTGAGCTCCGTCACTACTCACAGCGGCCCAGAAATGGCATGCTTTTGCCTTCCACCACCTCTTGCCTATAATCCCAGCCCCCAAATTTTGGTCTTTAATTCTCTTCTCCACTCAGAGAATCCACGACTCCTTACAGAGGAGCTGATTCCAAGTCTTGAGGTAGAAACCAGTCAAACTGGATCTGGAACTTGCTATAGTTGCCAAAAAGCAAGAATACTTTTAAAAATGTCATAAGCTGTTCTAAAAAATAAAGAGAAACCAGTTTAATGGGAGAGACTCCCACAGGCAGGTTGAGGTAGTGATTCGGTATTTGCTGAATGAATGAATGTGGCTCCACTCAGTTCTCCCATTAAATAACCTCTAAGTTAGGTTGCCCACTGATGGCCACTGTTTCTAAAATGCCGTCCATTTTAAAGTACGCCGGTTCTGTTACAGCTTTGGGAGGTAGGGGTGGGAAGTAAACACTATATTAAATGTTTGCAGCCATTAGTGGACACATCCTCCTTCCAGAAACATTAAAACGGTCAACAATAAAAATGTAAGGAAAGACAGGCTTCTCTCCATTCTGCAGATGAGGACACTGAAGCTCCCGAGAGCCAGGTAATAGACCCGAGTTAATCACGTGATGCCGTCAGATTCTGCCCACTTTCTAGCAGAATCGAGTAGCTCTTCAGAAAAAGGACTTAAATGGGTGAATTCTACTCTCTACCTCCAGTGCAAAAAAAGCTCACCCCACTCGGAGCGAAGGGGAAAACAAACAGGCATGAAGGTTCCCTAATTTCTTCAACCTGGCGCTGGTGGCTCCCTGCTGGCTGGCTGGCTGGCTGCCGTGCCAATCTGCCGGAAAGCCAGCTCCGGGCCTCTCCGCGCTTTCCCGCCCCTCGGTTCGCAGCTCCGAGTCTCCTGTTGAAAGGAAGGGAGTGTGAGTGTGGCTGCCTTCATGGCCTCATCCCCTCGCCCGGGACCCCTCATCTCGCCACCTGATTCTCAGAGGAACCCGCTCTCCTTGTCCTTCCTGCCCTTTGAAACCACCCGACGAAACATAGCGTGCCTCCTACAGAGTGAAACTGTTCAGCACTAGAGCCTGGGTGACGCGGCCTGGCAGCTTCAGACAGCAAACGTTTGTCATCTCGCGCCGTGCCTGAAGGTCAGGCGTCACAGCAGCGTCGCTGGTGGCTCTGGCTCAGGGTGTCAGGAGGTTGCGGTCATCCGAAGGCTCGACTGGGGCGGGAGGAGCTGCTTCAGAGATGGTGCCCTCACGTGGCTGTTTCTGGAGGCCGCGGTTCCCGGCCACGCCGGCCTCCTGACATAGGGCCACTCTCGGCGTGGCAGCTGGCTTGCCCCGGGGAGGGTGAGGGAGAGAGCAAGAATGATCAAGACAGAAGCTGCCGGCCTGCCGCTGTCGCCACGCAGGTGGCCCCAGGTAAGCGTTGCTGGTGTGCTAGCGGAGGGCCAAGGGAGGGGGCAGGTCTGTGAGGGCAGGCATGATGGCAGCATCAGGCGGGCAGGTGTCAGCAGCGGGGGCTTCCTGCCTCCATCTTGGCACCGTGGGGGGATCCAGGGTGGGTGCTCACGGTGCCACAGTGGGCTGGGGTTCCTGCGGCCTCCTCGAGGGGAACCGCGTCAGTATAGACCAGTTGGTGAGAACCGGTGTCAGTGCAGAGACCAGCTGGTGGGAACCAGCATCAGTGCAGACCTGCTAGTGGGAACCAGGATCAGTATAGACCCACTGGTGGGAGTCAGGATCAGTATAGGCCTGCTGGTGGGAACCAGTGTCAGCGTATAGACTGGTGGGAACCAGTATCAGTATAGACCTGCTGGTGGAAATCAGGATCAGCATAGGTCTGCTGGTGGGAACCAGGATCAGTGTATAGACTGACTGGTGGGAACAGTATCAGTATAGACCCATTGGTGGCAACCAGGATCAGTATATAGACCCACTGGTGGGAACTATGTCCCCATATAGACCTGCTGCTGGGAACAGTATCAGTATATGGATCCACTGGTGGGAACCACGTGGAAGTGAACCCATTTGTAGGAACTGAATTCGTGTGGGCCAGTTGGTAGGAGTTGTATTAATGTGGATCCATTAGTAGGAACCATAGCAATATGAGTCTGTTGTTAGTAATGATTTGTTACATATTTGCTTACCTTTCTAATTCATTTAGTTGCCTGATTTCTCTCTTGAACCAAAGTTCTCTTTGCTAATATTTCAAATAAAACAGTTTCAAATTGTTTCAACATTTCAAATACAACTGTTTTGCATCACCTTTTAATATGGTGATGCAAAACCAAATGGCTTAAATAAAGCCCAAATATAACAAGAAAAAAAAAAAAGACAGAAGCTGCCATGTCTTTGATAACCTAATCTCAGAAATGATATATAATCACTTCTGATATATCCTGTTGGCCACTCTGGGGACCGGCCCTGGTTCGTTGTGGGCGGTGACGACACGGTATGAACACCAGGCAGTCAGGATCGCCAGGGCCATGTCTCAGGCTGGCTGCCACAGAGCCTAACCCAGAGTAGGGACAAAGACGTGGGTGTCTGCAGAGTGCCCACTGTGCTCCAGGCTTTGAGATTATGTAGACGTGATTATCTCCATTTTGCAGCTGGGAAACTGGCCCAGCAATGTTGATTCACTTGTCTAAGGTCACACAGTAAGTGGTGGAACTGGAATTTGAAAGGCAGGAGTCTGCTTCCCTGATCACTTAAGGAAAAAGGAGGATTATTATGGAGAATTCCAAACATTTATCAAAAAGAATAATATGGCAAGACCCATGTCCCCATCGCCTGCTTCCACAATTATCAACTCACGACTGACCTTGTTTCATTTCTACTCCACCTCTTCTTCCCCACTCATTTTGAAGCAAAGGGTAATATCACATCAAACGTAAGCATTTTGATGTTACCTCTAAAAGACAGGGATCGTTTTTAAAAACAAAACCACAATAGAATTTTCTCTACTTTCAACTTCTAAAATTTTAAAATAATCAATGATACACAAATGTCACAAAATATCCAACCAGTGTCCAAATATTTTTGATTATCTCATAGCTTTTTATTACTGATTTGTCTGAACAATTGAAACAACGTCCACACGTTGTGGTTGGTTGCTGTACACAATCCTTTTTACTCTGTAGGTTTCCAAGCCCTCTCCTCCCCTCTTCTCCCTCCCTCCATCCCTCCCCCTCCTCTTATTTAAAAAAAAAATTAATTTTTTGCTTTGCAGCTGATCTTTTGTTCTCTAGAGCTTGCTGATTGCATCCCTGTAGCATCCATTAATATTTTCTTTGGTCCCCTGTATTTCTTGTAAATGAGCAGTGAGAACCAGAGGCTTGATGTGATTCAGTGTGATTTTTCGGTGGAGGGGGACATTCCAGCTTCAGATACTGGGTGCATCCCTCCATCGGGAGGCTCCTAACCTGATTGTGTCTCCATAGCTGCTGGTGCTTCATGTCCCCATCCTGGAATTCTTTAGGGATCGTGTCATGGGGGCGTTCTGACTCTATCATACCATCCTCATTTGTGAGCCAGAGTGATCCACAAAGAGAAACTTCCCTTATCAAATACTTAGTCATCGCAAGCTGTACTTTGTAGCGAAGAGACACAATGCATGCTTGATTCCTTGCCTTCGTTACTAAGTTTTGAAGTAATGCGTTATTAATAGGTCCCCCCACGTCCCTCAGGAGGTGACCAATGAGGGTTTGTTTTTTTTTTTAAGTATCACATGAACTCATGGATGAAGACATATTCTTATAGCTACTCAAATTGTCCCATCTTTGGCCAGTGGTTCCCACTCTTCCAGTTGGCTTCTGAGTCTCGGGGTGTCTCTGACAGCCTCCTTGCCATCTGGGACGTTCCGATGTCCCAGTACCCATTTGTACCTGGAATCCGCCATTTCTCCAGGGAGCCCTGGCTCTTTGGAATGGAGAATGGGGTTCAGAGGCTGCCATCTGGGGTCACCTGTTGCATGAGCTGTCAGGGTCCGTGGTTAAGCCCCATGGTCGGGGATTCTGGGGGCAGCCTTGGAACTCTGGGCTGAGAGTGAGCAGGGAGATCGGGCCTCGTGCTGACTCTGCCGGAGCAGCTGCCAGCCCATAGGGCACCGCCGTGCAAACTAGGAAAGGCAGCCCCAGACCCTGCCAGGGCACACAGCCAGGGAGGGGAGCGGGGCGGATTGCAGCGCTCACGTTCCCACCCCTGCCCCGGCCGAGTGTCCTCGCACAGCGCAGCACCTGCCTAAGTCCTGTCCTCTTTGCTCTGACTCTGGGCAGTCCTTGTCCCCTCTCTGAGCACCAGTGTCCTCCTCTATTAAAATAGCTCAATGCCCCCTTCCTACCTCGCTCATTTTCTTTGGGCTCCTTTGTTCCAAGAGAGATGTTATGGGTTGAACTGTGTCTTCCCAAAAAGATACGTCGAAGTCCTAATCCTCTCAGAAACGTCTGGCCGCTAGAACTGTGAGAGAAGACATGTCTGTTGTTTGCGGTCACCCAGCGACTAGCAGCTTCGCGGTGCTGTGTCACAGCGGCCCCAGGAAGTGAACACAGCAGGTGACTGCATTTCTGCACACCTGCCACTCTGAGTGTGGCCCCTGGGCCCGCGGGCCTCAGCACCCCTGGGAGTTGTTGGGAATGCAGACTCTCAGGCCCCACCCCAGACCCGCTGAATCAGAGTCTTCATTTTAACACGACCCGCGGTGATTCGTAGGTGGAGAAGCCCGGAGCTCTACAAAGGGGAGAGGGTGGAGTGGCTACTTTCCGATACAAAGGCATCGCGATGTCGTTGAACGCTGGCTGCCCACCAGGCGGGATCCTGAGCTGTCACCGTGCGTCATTACTCTCTTGTGATTCCCCAGGAGCGCCGTGAAGTCGGCGCGGCATGTACGGCCGATCCACACGGTCTGCGGCTGAGTGGCGCCCCCTGGGGTTGTGCAGCACAGCAGCAGCTCCGGCTCGGATCGTTCCATTTCACAGATGAGGAAACTGGGACACGGAGAGGCTAAATCACTTGCCCCACGTCACACAGGTCCTCAGTGGTGGGCTTGGGTCTGAACTTGTCCCTTGGGCCCTCTACTCACTGTCCCCGGCCCTGCCGCCGCTTTCTTAGGGAGAGCAGGTGAAGCCAGGGCCTTTCCTTCTCCCGTTGCTCTCTTCCCTTCTTTGTAAAAATTGTGGTAAAATATATGTGGCGTAAAATGAACCGTTTTAATAAGTGCACAGTTCAGTGGCATTTAGGACTTTCACAGTGTCGTGCAACCTTCACCACTAATTCCAGAACATTTTCATCAGCCCCAAAGGAAGCCCTGCACCCACTAAGCGGTCACCCCCCATTCTGCCCCAGCCCTGAGCAGCCACTAACCTGCTCTCTGCTCCATAGATTTGCCCGTTCTGGACGTTTCATAGAAATGGGATCATACGACATTTGACCTTTCGTGTCTGGCTTCTTTCACTTAGCACAGTGTCTTCAGGGCTCATCCATGTTGCAGTATGTATCAGAGCTTCATGCCTTTATGTGTTTTTACTGTGGTCAAATATGCACAACATAAAATTTACCATTTTCAAGTGGACAGTTCAGGGGCATTAAATACATTCATATCATTGTGCAACCATCACTGCTGCCTGTCTGCAGAACCTTTTTATCTTGTCCCTGTGAAACTCCGTCGTCTGTCCCCATTAACACTAACTCCTGCGATCCCCTCCCCCAGTCCTTGGTGATCTCTCCGCTGCTTTCTGTGACTTCGGCTATTCCAGGTACCTCCTGTAAATGGAATCGTATAATATCTGTCCTTTTGTGCCTGGATTCTGTCACATGGCTTCATGTTTTTCAGGTCTGTCCAATCGTAGCGTGTCAGAATGTCATGTATTCATAAATGAATGAACACCCTGTTGTATGGACAGACCACGTCTTGTCTCTCCACCCACCCGTGGATAGGCATTTGGAGTTTTCCCACCCTTTGGCAATTGTGACAGATGCTGCAGTTAGCACTGTGCACACGTTTTTGTTTGGATGCCTCTTTTCAGTTCTTTGGGGTCCCCATTTAAAGAAATGGGGGAAAACTCTGGAGCTTCTGCTAAACAGACGTGGTCCACGAGTCCGGTGGTGTCTGGGAGTGGACGACAGGCCGTAGCTGGGCTGTGCGGTGCCAGGCGGGTCTGCCTGGGTGCTGGCTCCTCTGCAGCCCCCGGGGTGGGGCGTAGGGGGCGAGGATCCGCACACAGGCCGGCCTGGGGCCCCGACTTGTCCCCGTGGGCTCATGCTTCCCTTCTGATGCTCAGCATGCCCAGCCTCTAAAGTCGGGAGGTCTCTTTAAAGAGAAATAAAGAACAGAAACAAGAGGGAAAAGCTGTGGCAATCAGAGGGAAGTCTGTTCTTTTATTCACTTCCACACACGAACCTCTTAACGCGCTGACCTTTGAATGGAATCTACGAGCACCTGGCATCAGCCTGGGCATGTTTCTCCCGGGCAAATGGCATCTTCGCTGTCTCCCCCAGCACTTGGGGGTCCCCTTGCACCCGGCACCCTCAGAGCGGTGCTCCACTGTCAGTAGAGAAGCCACCTGAGTGTGAGTGGGTGTCAGGGCTGAAGACATAAATAGCAACACCCTACTCGTTTTTAACAATGGGGAAAAAAAACTCCCGTCAAACAGAGGACATCCAAAAAGAGCATCCCTGATCAAGGGCTTTTCTCTTTCTTCTCAACAATCTTGACTATTACTGAGGCAAGCAATCAGTAGAGTGACATTAGCTGCAGTCACTTGAGGTCTCCCCCCGGACCCGGCATTGTGGGTATTTTATCTCCCAGCAGCTCAGGCGTCCGAGGTGGATGGCATCCTCCCGTTGTGCACGTGCAGCGCAGCGTGGTTTAGCGCCTTGCCCAGGGCCGTGTGCCCAGCAAGGATGGGCCGGCACGTGGATCCAGACTCTCTGGACCACACTGGCCCGGCCGGGGAAGGTTGGGCATTTGTAGTCCACAGACCCACCCCCTTTTTTTGTGGCAGAGGAGCTGGCAAACCCAGAAGAAAGGAAACAGTTTTCTGGAATTTTCCTCAAGCATCCAGCTGTGATGGCCAATTACTCAATTGGGGATTTTTAGGTCTGAAATTTTTTGTTTATTGTTTTTTTTTTTTAGCACAGATGGGCTACCTAGCACCCAGAATATCAACCGTGGGCTTGGTTTATTCTGAAAGGCGTCTTGTCTCCATGCAGAGTCGGGGCTGCTTCTGCTGATTGCTTTCTTTTTCTACTTTTTCATTCAAATTTACATAAAAGTACAGAGAACCTTGAAGCTGACCTTCCTGTTGCTCCAGGCAGCACCAGCCCACGCGGGCCGGTGGCATCCTCACCCCCGTCCATCCACCCCCGACCCCCGATGATTCTGAAGTGAATTCTAGACGTCATCTCACATGCTTTCTTTTTAGCAGCAAAGAAAACCAAGAGGGAAAATAATCAGTGGTCCCCAACCTTTTGGCACCTGGGACCAGTGTCATGGAAGACAATTTTTCCACGGACTGGGGGTGGGGGGTAGATAGGGTGTCGTGGGTGTGGTGGGGCTGGCGGTGGTGGGTGGCCCGTTTCCTAACAGGCCACGGACCGGTACCGGCCACGGCCCCAGGGCTTGGGGACCACAGGTAATGCCTTTCCTCAGACCTTCGCCATACTGAGAGGCAGGAAAAGCCTTCCAGCATGTCTGAAAGATGACAGAACATTTAACATACGGTGTTTGAATTCCAGTTGGACACGGTCTTAAAAACCAGAGTGCAGTTTTCAAAGTAAACCAATAAAAGGCAACTTTTTAAAATGCCGTCAGATCACTGCTGAATTTAGGATGAATCGTGTTCCCCACCTCCCGCCCCCAGTGAACCCTGCCGCAGGAGCAGTGGAGAGGTGGTTGACGTGCGTCTGGACGCTGCGCCTGCCCAGCCGACTGTCCAGATGGACACCCCCACCTGAGTCCATCCACCTTTCTCATTTGGGATCTATTTTTTTAGGGCAGTTTGAAGTTTACAGATAAATTGAGAAAGTACAGAGGATTCCCATATATTCCCCTTCTCTCCGTCGGTTCCCCTTCACATCTTGCGTTAGTGTGGTCCGTTTGTTGCAACTGATGAACCAAAGTCCACAGTTTATGCAAGAGCTCACTCTGGGTGGCGTCATTCTATAGGTTTTGACCGACGCACAATAACGCGCATCCACCACGACAGCGTCACACAGAGCAGTTTCACTGGCCTGAAAATCCCGTGGCCCACCTGTTCAGGGGCTCACCCGGAGCCCCTGGCCACCACTGACCTTTGTACTGTCCCCATGCTTTGGCCTTTTCCAGAAGGTTGTATAGCTGGAATCAGCCAGTAGTCAGCCTTTTCAGATTGGCCTCTCTCATTAAGCAATATGCGTTCAGGGTTCCCCAGGCCTTTCTGTGGCTTGATAGCTCATTTCTTTGTAGCGCTGAATGACGTTCTCTGGTCTGGAGCTGCCACAGTTTACCCGCTCCCCAATGGAAGGACGCCTTAGTTGCTTCTGAGGTTTGGCGATTATGAGTAAAGCTGCTGTAAACATTTGTGTGCTGCTTTTTGTGCAGACAGAAGTTTTCTTTTCTTTTTTTTTTGAGACAGGGTCTCACTCTGTTGCCCGGAATAGAGTGCAGTGGCATCATCACAGCTCACAGCAACCTCAGACTTCTGGGCTTAAGTGATCCTCCTGCCTCAGCCTCCCAAGTAGCTGGGACTACAGTCACACACCACCCTGCCTGTCTAATTTTTCTATTTTTTGTGTGTAGAGACGGGGCCTTGCTTGTGCTCAGGCTGGTCTCGGACTCCTGGCCTCAAGCAGTCCTCCTGCCTTAGCCTCCCAAAGTGCTGGGATTACAGGCGTGTCACGACTCCTGGCTGTGGACATAAGTTTTCATCTCATTTGGGTAAATACTGAGGAGTGTGATTGCTGGGTTGTGTCACATGTAATATTTTGAGGGTGACTTGCACAGATTTGCCTTTGGTAAGTGGCTTTGAACAGGAAAATTTTGTAAGGCGTAGTGCCTATCAAGTATAGCTCACTTGTCATAGTGCATGGTCCCACGAATTTGTACACACATGTGCGTGCAAGATCAAGATACAGAGCAACCCCAGCACCCAGAAGTTTCCCCCGGGCCCCTCCCCGGCACCCCCTGCCTCACCACCCCTAGGTAACACTGTCCCGACTTCCAGCACCATCCTTTGGTTCTGCCGGGCAGGCAGCAACCACCCCACAGCTTTCGAAAGTAGATTTTTTGGGGGGAGATGAGAGCAGGTAGGGGGAGTTTGTTTCATTTGGGTTTGTTTTGAATGGCTGGTGCCTAGTTTCGTCACCAGATCATTCTTGCGGGTCTGGAGCGGGAGTGGGCATGCGCTCTGGGTAAATATTTTCGGCGCTGCAGGCCAGCGAGTGGGTGGGTGTGGCCGTGCTCTACGGAAGCTTTATTTACAGAAACAGGCCGTGGGCCCGATTTGGCCCTGGGCCGGGTATAGAGCCGCGCTTTTCCTTTGTGCGGTCCGTGTCCGGGTCCCACCCCAATCTGTGATCCTGGTGTCCCGTGCACAGCGTAAAACGTCCCCAGGCGACTTTCATGCACGTTGCAGGCTGAGAACTTACTGTGCGTCCCTCCAGGGAAGAAGACAGGGCGTTCTGGGGGCCAGAATTGTGCAAATGGATACACGGAGGAAAGCTGAACAAAAGCCCACTAAGAATCTCCCTATCTTGACACTTCGAGTAATTTCATTTACCCCTTTTAATATCGTGTCATTTTTCTCTCCCTTCTCCTTGAGGTGACAGGCTTCTACCTGGCTGGCGGGGTGGGGTGGGGGCGTGGGTGCGGGCGTTGGACACTGAGCAGAAGATGCCACCTGTTAAAGTGGAGCGTGATGAAGGTTCATTCTGGGGAATATGGGGGGATCGGGAATCTTGGGGGATCCCTGCAAGATGAAAAGAAGGCCCCTCGGGAGTGAAAGAGAGAAAGCTGTGGTCGTAGGGGGAATTTTACAGTTTGGCTCTTAGTGGTGGAACCGTTTGGCACCACGCTGAGGGCTGAGATGGTGACAGCTGTTGCCCACGACTGAGCATGTTGCGTGTCTCTGGCATTTTACATGTGCCACCTCCGCGCCATCTTCTCAGGGTCCTAGGAAGTAGTTTTTGGCATTCCCATTTTGCAGAAGAGGAGACTGAGGCATTGCAGGGTTATGTAGCTTAGGGAAGGCCACGGAGCTACTCAGAGCTTGGAGCCCGGATCGGAGCCCTGGTGGTCTAGCGCCCAAGCTCACGCAGCTTGTGGCCGTGACCGCCGTGCTGTCTGCCTCGCAAGGGGCAACTTCCCGGGTGGGGGGGTGGGGTTTGGAAGCCAGTGGTGCTGAGAAGTGAAGGCGTTGGTGGCACGCGTGTGTCCTCTGCACCGCCAAGGTGGCACACGTGTGTGCTCTGCACCGCCAAGGTGGCTGGAGGACAGCGGACCCCACTGTGGGGAAGAGTAGATGGGCTTGAGCCATGGCCTTCAAAGCTCTCAAAAGTAGAAAACTGCTCTGAGGCCACGTCAGTGTGAGCTGGGGCACAGGCTGGCAAACTCCAGATGTGGACCAGGTGGCGACTGGGAAGGAGCCAAGGGCAACCTGCACGAGACAGGACTGAAACAACATTTTCAAGCGTGACAGGATCCTATCCACTTGCTTTGGGCTTTGTTTGAATAAAAGTAATAACTTCCGCTCAGTTAATCAGGACTCAGCTAAGTGGAAGCGTCCAATAATTGGAAATTTTTCTGCATTTTATTTTGGGAAAACCAGACAAAAATAGAAAAGAAGTAGGTGGGCAGGGGATTTATTTGAACACATTCACTTCCAGGTTTTACCTGGATCAGTGCACACTTACATCATGCTCTGACCTCTTTTAAAAGCTAGATATATGTTTTTTACATCAATGTTGTTCTACAGAGAGGACAGATGTTTCCAGTGATCCTAACTGAACCGATTACAAGATTCAACACAACAAATTGTATCTGCCGAGAATCTAAAACGCCAGGTGTTATTGGGGATACAAAAAGTATCTTAAACGGGCTGAGCCCTTGAAGAACTTTAGTCATTGTAAGAATATTCACTTACTTTGAGGGGCAAGGGGCAAAATTGTATTTGAACAGTTAGTTGACAAATTCTCAATGTGGTTTATGGGGAAAAAGGTATGAGACTCCCAAGAGTGTTATCTTCTGGAACATTCCAAGCCATTTTGAAGTTCTGCATGACCATGTCTGATTATTAAATACTGGGTGCACTTCCTGGGCTGGTTTTCACCTAGGCCACCAGGAGGCCCCTCGTCTGAAACACACAAGTGAGAACTGTTCTGGTGAAAACTCTTCCTTTGGAACACCAGGAGTAAATGCAAAAGTCACTATGGATTCCGCTTATGAATCTTAGTTAATGTTCCCTTGGGCGTCAGAAACCCCACCATTTTATAGGCGCCTATGGTTTGCTTACTCAGACCCTGTTTCTTCTTGGGGAGAACGCACAGACTGTTTCTCCGGCAGCTCTGCCCTGGGCCTCTCTGACCATGCCATCCTGCCTCTCATCTGAAGAAGCCCACGGTATTTTGTAACTCTATTCCACAGGTTGCAAGCTGACAGCGTGCAGGCCAGTGAGAAGCATAGCCTGTGATATTTTATTAAAACAATTAGTTGCCATCATTTAAAAATCAAGATATCCCATCGCAAGTCTGGATTTCTGGCTTCTTGTGAGGATCTCGGCTCCGGCAGTGGTAGTCTGGTTTGCACAGTTGCTTGGTCTGACAAGAGTAGCCTCCCCTCCTCCCTACTCCTCCCCAGCACTGAGCTGCTGTTTTTATTGTCGTCCACCACAGGGTTGACGCTGTTGTTTTCTTGATGGTAGCTGAGTATCGTTCTCTCCTTGTGTGCACTATCGAAACTGGGACACCGCAGACAGAAACAGAAAGCCCCGAGTGTCTTCTGTCTGGCCTACATCACCCCCTGCCTGACCCCTGTAAGCATTTGTCTGCTCTAGATAATTCAGTGACCCTTTAAATGAAAAGGGTCTTAGCTCTTCTTTCAGACTCACTAAAAAAACAAAGCATCTGATGTAGGATAAGCACGTCCCCCCTGGCGGGCTGTCTTCTTTCTGTGTCTAAAGGCACAGTGAACAAGAGCCGTCTTCTCCCAGGTCAGATGTCAACATCCAAGGGCACCACTGACTCACGAGCCATGGCCATTTCCCTCTGTCCAGGAACACCCGTTCCCCGATGACATGAGCCGGCGGCCCCGTGGGCTGCACGTGAGCTCGGCACTCAGTGACTAGCGGGAAAACCTAACCTTTACCTTTAGGGAACTGGTCCTTGTCGCTGCTAGGAGGGAAGGCAGTGACCACTGTCACATTTCGCTTCAAATGTGACTGTGCTTCAAAGAGGGCGCGTGATATTAGCAGTCTAGTTAGGGGAAAGTACTGGATTCTTCGAGGGAGAGAAAAAAAGTTTCAGCTTGAAATGCACGGGGAGAACATCCTATTGAGCGATGCCGACAGCGCCGGGCAGGTCTGAGAGGTGGGCTGTGTTCAGTAACTGTCCTTTTAGCGCTTGGAGTGAGGGCACCATCTGGGTTCTTTCCTAGGCACCCCCTGGCCACCTTTTTCCACCTGTTTTTCCGAGTGAGCGCCATCGTCACCTACGTGTGCTGCGACTGGTTCAGCAGGAGCTTTGTGGGCTGCTTTGTCACTGTGCTGCTCCTCCTGTCCTTGGACTTCTGGTCTGTGAAGGTGAGGCCCTCTCCCGAGACGTCACCACGCCCGAGACGCTTGCTTCCGGAGGGGGATGTTCCCACTACGTGTGGGACCAAGAGGTGCTTTGGTTCAGGATGCTGAGACATGCTTAAGTATGCTAAGCCAGTGTCACTTAAAGTTTGATGTTTAATAAGTGGCTTCCAGTTGTCAACTGCCATGATTGCACATGTGTATATGATGAAGGTGACAACCCCATATGGCTTTGGATTTTTTGGTAAAATTTACATATCATATATATATAATATATTGAAAACATATGAATATAAAAATACATGTATTTTGGGGGGAGGAGTGTGTGTCACACTGTAAAGTAAGCTTAGTTAAAAAGCCTCGAAGACTAATTGGAGAAACCACTGCAGATCAAGGCCCTCTTCTTCCTGCTCCCAGTACAAATGTGACGTGAATTGGTGACTTTTGCTTCCTTTGTCAACACGGTGATGACGACTCTTTGCCCAGGGCCCGCCTGTAGTCACTCTGTCCGTTGTCCCTAGAACGTGACGGGCAGACTCATGGTGGGCCTCCGCTGGTGGAACCAGATAGACGAAGACGGGAAGAGCCACTGGGTGTTTGAAGCCAGGAAGGTATTCTCAAGTCTCGTGCACAGCTGATTTCCGCCCAGACCCCTGCTCCTGGGGCTCTGCCGAGACACGCGTGCAGCGAAAGCGCGTGCCAGGCAGGTGACGGTGGGAGCGTGGGAGCGTGTGGCCATTCCTGGTCATTTAGAAAATGCAATCGCTTTCCCGCGACAGGTCTCTCCTAACGCCGTCGCAGCCACGGAAGCTGAAGCGCGGATCTTCTGGCTCGGCCTCATCATCTGCCCCGTGATCTGGATCGTCTTCTTCTTCAGCACCCTGTTCTCCCTGAAGCTGAAGTGGCTGGTAAGGCGGCGCCTCCTCGCGGACGCTGCTTTCCCATCTCTGCACAGCCAGCGGCTGCGGGGAGCAGCCCGAGTCGTTATTTGTTATTGATCGATGGGTCAGTTGTAACGGCTTTATCGAGATATAATTGGCATCCCATAGGATTTGTCCATTGAATGTGTACAGTTCAGTGGCTCCTCGTGTAGTCACAGAGGTGTGCGGCCTTCACCACAGGCAATTTTGGGGTATTTTCATCGCCCATAAAAGAAAGTCTGCACCCTTTAGCTGTCATCCCTGAACCTGTTCCCCCCACCCCCAACACCTGGCACCCCGCAATCTTTCCGGCTCTACAGATATAAGTGGAATCATGTCCCGTGTGGTCTCTGCAACCGGCTTCTCTCGCTGAGCACGTTTCGAGGTGCATCCGTGTTAGGGTGCGAATCAGCCCTTCCCTCCTTTCCATGTATGGCTAAGTAATGTCCCTTCTGTGAAGAGGCCACATTGTATTCATCCATCTGTCAGCTGATGGTCATTTGGCTATTTCTACCTTTTGGTTCTTAGGAGTAATGCTGGTAAGAAAGGAGTTTTTTAAAAAAAGAATATGATGTACCTTGGATAGGAAGCTCCCCTAGGTAGGAACAAGTCAGCCTCTAGAAGTTCTGAAATTTTATTCTGGAGGTAACAAATTCATCGCCCTGCTCCGGTCCATTCAGTGAGAACACAGAATACCCCTAGAGAGTAACACGGCCCTGTGGTCAGGAGCGTGGGCTCTGGAGCTTGGATGCTGGGTTGAGCACATTCCACCCGGCTCTGTGACCTGGCGCGGCTTTCATTTTCCCGCGCTTCGATTTCCTCCCTGTGAAATAGGATGGCGATGGCAGCAGGCTCTTGGGTTGCGGATGACTCAGAGGTGTCCACAAGCATTTGTAAGTGCTCAGTAAAGGTCGGCTGTTACCATTATTAGGCGCAGGCCAGAGCCAGTCTCTCGGTTTGGGAGGAACATTTCTGTAAATGCTCTTGAAAGTGACCTTGCTTTGTCTGAACGCAGGCTCTCGTGATCGCTGGGATTTCTCTCCAAGCTGCGAACCTGTATGGCTACATCCTCTGTAAGATGGGAGGAGAGAGTGACCTCAGCAAAGTCACAGCCAGTTTTCTGTCCCAGACGGTATTCCAGACGGTGAGTCACTGAGGCCTAACTCTTGGACCACTCCCCTCCAGAGGCTCAAAGTACAGGTGGCCTGTTGGCAACTGCAGTTTGTAATGTTTTACATTGCGGGCTGCCATGGTTTTATTCTTTTAATCATAGTAAAAGATATAGAAAATTTACCATTTTAACCATTTTAAAGTATGCAGTTCAGTGGCATTAAGTACATTCACATTGTCAGGCAACCATCACCACCATCCATGTCCAGAACTTTTCTGTCTTCCCAAACTGAAGCTCTGTGCCCATTAAACACTAACTCCCTGTGTTCTCCTCCCCCAGCCCCTGGCAACCTCCATTCTATTAGGTCACTAAATATGAAATGTCCGATTTCCAATCAGAAGGTTAGTTTATAATATCTCAAACAAGGAACAGTACAGTTAATCAAAATATGCACCTAAACTATAGACACAGTTTTGCTATCTTAACAGTAGCTTATTTATGCCAGCAGCAAAGAAGCCTGGAGAGTGAGTGGCGATGAAATCATAAAAGGTGTTTTCCACAGCTTGTTGAGAATTGAATATTCTTCCTTGCAAGAAGTGGTTCAAAGCCTGGAAGAAGTGGAAGTCACTTGGTGCAAGGTCTGGTGAACACGGTGGATGACAGAGAGTTTCCAAGTCCAGCCTCTATAGTTTGAGCAGCATTGTTTTTTACGACATGTGGTCTTGCAAGAGGACTGGCCTGTCTCTGTTGACCAATCTTGGCAGCTTAATCACAAGCATCCTCATCATTTCATACAATTGGTTGCAGTAGACATCTGCTGTTATGGTTTGACCAGGTTTCATGAAGCTGTAATGGATAATTACCAGCGCTGGACCACCAAACAGACACCATTAGATTTTTTTTTAATGAATATGGACTATGTTTCGGCACTTCATCTTTATCCAACCACTGTGTTGAATGCTTCCGATTGGCAAAAAGAATCCATTTTTCATCACATGTAACAATACAAAATGGTTTGCCTTTATGTCGTGACAGCAAGGAAAGGCAAGCTTTGAGATGATGTCTCTTCTGACGCTCATTTAATTCATGCGGAACCCATCTATCCAGCTTCATTACCTTGCCCATTTGTTTCAAATGGTCCCATTTTGTTGGAATAGTACCGTCAAACCTTGCTGCTAATTCATGCATAGGTTGAGATGGATTCGCTTCCACTATAGCTTTCAGCTCATCAGTATCCACCTTGGTCTCAGGTCCCCCACATGGCTCATTTTCAAGATTAAAATCACCAGAATGGAACTTCTCAAACTATTGACATACTGTGCGTTCAATTAGCCTCATCCTTCTTAAACTCTTTGTTGATATTTTGAGCTGTCTGCTCTGCACTGGTTCCACAATGAAACTCATATTCAAAACTAACACAGATTTTTGACTTATCTGTAGTTTCACAAAAATTGCTCTTAAAAAAAAATTTGAAAGATAATCACAAGCCAAACTGTGCATTTGAAAAAATGAGGATATACCTTCACAATAAACAAACAAAAAAAACCCCCCACAGAAGCGTCAAAGTGAAATGTTAGAGATATCAGCATCAAACTTAGTACTTAAGGAAATCCGACATTCCATATTTAATAACCTAATACTTTCTGTTTCTATGGGTTTTACTCTAGGAACCTCCTACAATGCAGACAGTGTTTGTCCTTTTGTGACTGCCATTGTTAGTTTTGAGTGATTTTTTTTTTAAGCTATAGCATTAAGGAAATAATCAAAGTGCTTTGTTTTTAAACTTAGCAGCTATTTCTAGAAGTGAGAACTAGATGACTTTTAAATTTGACCAGGCTCATCCTGAAATGATCTTAAATTTGAACAGTGCCGCTTTATGCCACGACATCAAGCGACCGGGTCTGCAGGTTTTTCCTGTGAGTTGTGGGTTTTCTCTGGCCTCGAGTCAGCAGGGTCAGCCCACTCGCGTGTAAGGTCAGAAAGCCATGGGTGACTTTTTCCCTTGCAGGTTTGCCCAGGTGACTTCCAGAAGCCTGGCCTTGAAGAGATGCACACGCGTTAGGTGAGTCTGGAGGGCTCGTGGGAGTACAGCTCTGCCTGTCCCGAGGTGGCCAGGTACCCAGCCAGGCAGGAACCAAACTGGGCGCTGGGCCTGCCCTGGAGCTTTGCCACCTCATGGCTCTCTAGAGGGGTCCCACCTTCCTCCCATGCAGGGGCAGGAAGGGAAGAGCAGGGGGACCTGCCCACCCTTCCACTTTTATGCCCCAGAGTGGATGGAAAATGGGAGTTTACTCTCCCCTAAGCTGGTCTCAGCCCTGTGTTTCTCAGACACAGAGTGAGCATCTCATGGCATTGAGGATGATTCTAGAGTTTATATCTCTTTTTTATATAATTAAAAAAACCTGAAAATTGTTTTGTAGAAGACACTGGAAATTACTGGAATATACTGTACACATATTACTGTACCGGGTATATACGCAGACCACAAATTGTCTTAGGTGGGTGATTTAAGGGCTTTTCAAGGGTTTTTTGACTACAGCCAGCTGTACCGTGTGCACTGATCTCAGAACACACCCAGCGTGCTCTGTCACTGTTGAGACTTC
The DNA here is from genome assembly GCA_008086735.1 of Cheirogaleus medius. Classification (NCBI taxonomy): domain Eukaryota; kingdom Metazoa; phylum Chordata; class Mammalia; order Primates; family Cheirogaleidae; genus Cheirogaleus; species Cheirogaleus medius. The sequence continues at coordinate 6,874,106 of VBSM01002153.1, read as the reverse complement.
TCCATCCTGAGCACTGGCTGGGCTGTGCCATTTGAACACGTGACTGTGTGTTCTGCAGGGAAGCCACACGTTCATTCCTTTGGTTCTTTTCTTAGGCAGAAACGGCACTTTTTACGACCAAAAGAGCTTCCAACACAGCAGAATCCCACGGTCCTGCAGCTGTTTGTTTCTACATGAAACAAGCTTTGGAGGAAAGGTTCAAGGAGGCGTTTTTATTTTTAAAATGGCACGTTTGTAAAAAATGCTCTTTACATATGTTCTAAGGAAAAGTGTACAAACATTAGATGATTAAAGTGTCTCTGAGAAAGTGACTTCAAACCACACCAGCGTCTGGTCCCTTGCTGCCTGTGACCCCTACCTGTCCCCGAGGTGGCCAGGCCTGCCTGTGTGCACTGCCACCCAAGAGCTCCTTGGCTGGGAACTGCTGGGGCTCCCAGCACCCTCTTGTCTCAGGAACTGATGAGGTTCTCTTCTTTTGACTGATGGAGGTTACAAAACTCTTGGATTCCTGGAAAACAAGACGCGAGGCACAGAGCACTGGTGGCTTGTCCACTCCAGGGCAGCCCCGTCACGGGCTGAGGTCTGCTGCGTCTTAACTGGGGTGGGATCCCCTGACGGCCTAATTCCGTAAAAAGCCCTGTTTCTGTGATGCCCTGAATCTTCCAAAGTGACCCAAATACCTCACCCTGCCCACCGTGGTTACGACCAATGGCTAGAGGCCTAACGTCGGCCCCGTCTATGGATGGAGGATTTGGGGAATGCTGTTACTTCCCCTAACTCCATTTTTCTAGGCAAATAAAAACCCAGACACACACTAAGAGGCTGAAGCTATAACTACTGACATCTCTGCCTTAAATCGAGGCCCCCCCTGGCTGCCTGTCGGCTGAGTCTGGCCTGCGTGTGGGTTTGGTTTGGCTCACCGTGGTTTGTTTTTTAAATCAATTTTTTAACAACTTTGGAGATATTATTTCCAAAGCCATAAATTTCACCCTTGTCATGTTTTTCAAACCATGGATTTGTTCACAACACTGACACGAGGGGCGATTGCTCTCAAACTCCTGGCTTCACGGCAGGCCCCACCACCCTGCTCTCCCCACCCGAGGCTGGTGGCAGTGGCCATTCCGATTCTAAATGGAAGACCGTCCTTCCCACACCCGGCCCACTTCACTCCTTTCGGTTCCTCCCCGGCCCCGCAGGCGTCTGTGCTCGCCTGACTCGCTCACACACTTACTCTGGATTATGCTTCTGTAGGCGACGGTGGCCGGCGAGTCTGGGGCTTCAGCCAGAAAGGACTGGCCTTTGTCACAGCTCTTCCCTTAAAGAAAGACATGAAAGACAGTTCGGTCCCCGAGGACAGCACAGTGGCAACACAGCCCTGGGGCCGGTCTGAGCAGGGGACGGTCTTCGGATCCCGAGGTGCCTCCTCACGAGGAGGAACACAGCTGGGGGAGAACACGGGGTCCCCGGGACCACGGCGCGCCCCTCCCCCAGCAGGCCCCCAGCTACCCTGCGGCCGAATCCTCGGGTGCTGTGCGGGAAATGCAGGTTCCTGGGCCGACAGGGGATGGATTCGGCAGCTCGGGTGGGGGCCAGGAGTCTGCATTTTAGGAGATTAACTAGTTCTTTGAGTAAAAGATTATGAACGCACATGGTTAAAGAAAAAGTGTGGATACAGAAGGCTGTCCGTGAAAAGCAAAGCCACAAAGGCCTACCAGTGTGTTAGGTGTCTTTCCAGAAATACTGCACACGCACACACACTCTTAAAATGGAATGGGAACATACGATACACACGCTCTGCCTTTTGCTTTTTCCACCTCATTTTACCTTCCGGGTCACCCCCACAGGCATCAGTGGGCCTGCTGGTCCTCACTGGCCGCGTGCAAACGTTACATCCCGCACACACGGCTGTCCCAGGGCCACTGCTGACCCAGTGCAGGTGGCCGTGATGTGGTGCAAGTGGCCGCGATGTGACGCAGGGGCCTTGGGCTATTCTCAGCGGCTTTCTCACCCCCTGTCCACTCTGCCAGCCCTCAGTCGCTTGCTCCACCCGCCCCCCAGGCCCCGAGCACTGTCCACAGCCGCTCGCCCACCGCAAGCGGACCATAGGAGGTCCACCCTGTCCCAGCCATTCCCTCAACTCCCCTATCGTGCTGCCCGGTGGGACGGGGAAACTGAGAGGGAAGGAGCCTGTGGGGAGAGGCCACCACTCCTGTGAAGCTCGCTTGCTCCCACGGCCACCTGCCTGCGTGGCTCATGGCTTCTCTCCATGGCTCTCACGCGTTGGCCAGAGGTGGGGATCTGGCTGCAATGCCCCATCGTCCCTCTGTGCCCGACCCTCGTGGTGCCCGTGG
>VBSM01002153.1:6835213-6850359 GCA_008086735.1 Cheirogaleus medius | reverse complement strand
CAGTTTTAGGCAACTGGGGAGAAAACTGCCGTCGAGCATCGTTTCCCACTAACAAGGCCCATTGGGGGTTAGATTTTTCCCTTTCCCCCGTGAGCACCGGGAGGCCCCCTTGTCTAAGACCCCGACATGTGGCTGCCACCCCCATAGCCAAAGGAGGGGGGAGTTTCCTGGTGCAATAAAAATATTGTTATAGAATATAGAATTGAGTAATTTTCTGGGACGATAGTAAAGCTCTCGTTTTAGATTCCCGTTCACTCATTCATTCATTCATTCATTTATTCGTGCGCTGGACACCAGGGACTTCACGGTGAGCAAAGTAGACGTGGTCTCCGCCTCTGGGGCTCCAGACCCCTCTCTCTGGTTTTTAAAAGTCACATTTATTGAAGTATAATTTATGTGCGGTAGAACGCACTCTTTTTAGTGGAAAGTTCTACGGGTTTTGACAAATGCATGTGGCTGTGTAGACTCCGCCACGGGACGGTGCTGTCGTTCCCTCTCCGGCTTTCTCGGGCCCCTTCGTGGACAGCCCTGCCCCCACCTCCAGCCCCTGGCAACCGCAGCTCTGTCCTCTGTCTTTCCCAGAGTCCTGTAAGTGGACCCACACGGGACGTCATCTTCGGGCCTAGCTGCTGCCGCGTAGCTTGATATGCTTGAGACCCGCTCGGCTGCCACGAGTGGCATTGCGGAGCAGTGTTGCCTGGTGTGGATGGACCGTTTTATGTCACCCTGGGGACAAGGAAAGAGAGAAAACGGCCCACCTTGACCAAATTGGCCTCAGCTAATTGAGTCTACAGGACGGACTACGTTAATTTTTCTCCCGCAGGACCAAGTTGGGGCTAGCAAGGCACGTCGGTCGTCACGGAGAGACGGAATGCCGCTTCCTGCGTCCCGAATCTGTGGATCGTGAAACTCGTATCCATTTGTTGATTTTTGCTTTTGTCCTTTTTTTAAATTTTAATTTGGACAGTATGGCCCCAGCTGGCCTGTAAGTCAACAAGGGCCCTGCTGAAAGTCCCTGTCTGCCCCCAGGCTTTGTGACACCGGTGCTGAGTCATAGAGGTCCTGCTCGGCCGTAAGAGAAGCCTTTTCCCCCTTCCTGCTGATGCCTTTGCCCCCTTGGGTAGGGTTTTGCCCAAGTGGGGCCGATAGGGGAGGATGGAGTTTCTTGGGACCTCTCAGACCGCCAGTTACTGTGGCCCAAGGAAAACCTGTGGCATGAGCACGCAGTCCTCGCCTACAAAGACCTCTGCGGCCCACGAGTGCTACCAGCCCTTCCACATGCCCGGCTGCCGCTACGTCAACTCATGGAGGCCCAGCCTCTTCTACAGGCTCTCCGAGAACCAGGCCTGCCCGGAGGAGTGTCCCAGCACCCTGCGGCCATCCACGGTCCTGCCCGCCCTGCGCTCCGCGCTCTTCTCCCGCTACACCCCCAAAGACTGGGACCGGTCCAACCAGCTGCAGCTCCTCGGGGCCGAGGCCTCCCGGCTGTGGGCTGGCCGGCTGGGGGGTGACTCCATGCGGCTCATGCAGGACAAGGACCAGCTGACACGCCAGATGCAGGAGGGCACCTCCTGGAACCTGTGCCAGAGGCTGTCGGACATCGGCTACTGGAAGTCGGAGCTGAACTACGAGCTGGAGAGACTTGTGACCGAGAACCACAACTTGGACACGGCAAAGAAGCGGGTGGAGTGCGCAGCAGAACAGATAAACTGCCCGCTGCAGGTGAGCACCAGGGTGGGGACAGCGCTGCGGCCGCCGCTGCCGCCGCAATGTGGGCGCAGTGCTCACGCCCCCGGCTCTGGGCTTAAGGTCAAGGTGACGGGCCCCTTGTAAATCGGTTTGAGCTGCGTCGTGTTGTATGATCAGTTACTAAGGGAAAAATACAATCTTAGTTCAGGCTCATCCCACAAATCAAGTTTAATTTTATTCTCTAGTTGGGGTTACATCAGAGCTGCAGGGGTCTCATTAAGACATTATGTGCATGCGTGTGCATGTATGAGCAGGCGTGTGTGTGTTCTGGACCTTAGAGCACATAACATAACTGCTTGATTTTTTTTTATGATACTTATCCACTAACGTACTGTATTATTGATTGATGATTGATTGGATTTTTTTGTCCTCACTAGAGTAGGTCTCCATCAGGGCAGAGATTTTTGTCTACTTTGTCACCAATGTATCCAAGACCAGTACTCAGCTGCAGGGCACCCCTAGTGACCAACGTCTGTGCCGATGACTGTCGTCTAGACCAAGGTTTCGAGTGTATTCCCAGCCTAGGATAGGGCCAGGCACACAGTAGGCATTCGATAAGTATTTGTTGAATAATAAAGGAATAACTCCCCAAATGTGGATATTCCTGACACTCCCCTGGTCTCCGAGTCTCCAGGCATACCCCAGGTCAGTTAGGATTGCTGTGGCTGCAGGGGACAGATGATCCATGACAGTGGCTCAGCCAAATGGGGGCTTCTTTTTCTGCCACAACGAAAATTCACGGGGGAGACACATCAGCCTGCTGCAGCCTCCACCCGTCTCTTCTCTTTCTGCTCTGCCACCCACAGCGTGTGGCTTTGGTCCTAGGGTTCGGGCTTAGGAGGAGGTTTCCTGTTTCACAGTGCGCATGCCTGTGGTGCCTGCAGCCTCTTCTCGTTCCGACAGGAAGGTGGGGGCAGGGCAAACATGTTAGCTGGGTCTGTCCCTTTTGATCAGAGAATATCTGTTTTTCCAGAAGGCCCACCATGGGTTTCTGTTTTTGGTTTGCCGAGGCTCGTGTTTCCCGTGGAAGGGGTTGCGTGGACACTGTGTGAGGAACCAGCAGCGTCTGTGCCAACTAATCTTGGCCACGCAGGGCGATGTGCTGCTGCTCCCTGGAGTGTGCAGGGGGCTGGGGACCTCCTGCCTGGAACCCTCCTGCGTCGTCTCTGCCCCACGCTGGGGGCCGGGGCTCCTGTAGGAGGGGTCCTGCCTCCAGATGTCCCTGGGAGATGTGGCGTAGGTTCCCGGCATTCTGGGGTTTCCAAACCCAGGTGGGGGAGGATGAGTCCACTGTTTCCTTCTCCTCCACCCCTGGATTTTCCCCTGGGGGGAGGGAGGGCAGGGCTGCATCCCAAATCTATTGCTCTCCCCCATCCACACACACACATACTCTGTTCTCGCTGCCTGGCCTGTCTGGAAAGCCCAGCTCTGCCTGGTGACCTGAGGCCTCCTCTGATCTGCCGTGTGGTGGCACAGGGACCAGAGACATCTCAGTTTTGTCTCCTGGGCTGCCCCCTCAGTCCAGGCAGCTTCTCCCTGGACAATGGCGACCACCTCCTTCCTGGTCTCCCAGCTCCTACTCCTGCCGACCCATCCTCAACAGCAGCCAGCAGGGTGATTTTAAATATTAAACCCTCCCACTGGCTCCCTCGATGGCCTCCCAGAAATTGACATCTTAATTCCTGAATTCCTCTGCCCCTCCCCAACCCTGTCCCTGCTACTGCTCCAGCCTCACCTTCTCCACCCCAGCCCGTGGCTTCTCCAGCCCGTCTGTTGCTCTGCCGACCTCAGGGCCTTTGCACCTGCTGTTCTCTCTTCTTGGGGCACTGTTCCCGCTCACCTCTGCATCTCTGCTTCTCATGATTCAGGTCTCAGTCTGTCTCCTCCCTGGCCACCCTGCGGGTCACTCCCCACCCACCCACTCACATCTCCCTGATTATTTTCCTTGCAGCCCCTGTCACAGTCAGGATGATCAAGTTTCTCTCTGTGTGTTCTGTCCCCTCCGGTGGAACGCAGGCTGCATGGGGGCAGGGGCCCTGTCTGTCTAGTTCACTGTGCTGCCTCCAGCACCTCGATGGAGCGCGGCTCGGAGAAGGAGCGCCGTACCCCCTCTCCTTTCTGAGTTCCCAGATGCATTTGCGCCCTGACATCCAGGCCTCAGTGCTCCCGCTTCCTTCTCGCTCCTGCTGCCCTTTGTGACGTCACAGGCTGGTGGCCAATCACCATTCTTCTTCAGTCGCCCCTTGCAGAGCACCCCCGAGCAGCACCTCCTCCCGTCTGCTCTGCTCGGGTCTCTGCGACGACGGGGAGGCCCAAGGCTGTGTGGCAGGGTCGCCTGGTCCCACATGGCCCTGACCACTTCCCAAAGCTGTCCCCCCACTGGGAGATCTCCAAAGACGGTTTTACATATATGTTCACAGAGCGTATTTATGCGCAGTATTCTGAGTACTTTACACTTGTCGAGCTGACTTCACCTGCACGATAAACCTATGAGGTGTGCACCGATATTGCACTCATCTGCAGATGAAGAGACAGAGGGTCAGAGAGGCTAAGTGATTCGCCTAAGTGCACACAATAGGAAGTGGCTAAGCCCGGGTTTGAACTCAAGAGAGAGGCACAGACAGGACAGCAGCCCATACCGTAGTATCTGCAATGATGATGGAGTTTTACTCCAGTTCGGGAGGCTTGGGGGCCACTGATGGAGGTTGTGGGAATCACAGTTGGTTCCCAGCACACCGCTTTATCTTGCTTTCCCTACACGGGCCTTGCATTGCCTAATGCATCAGCCAAAGCATCCCACAGCCCCCACTGAGGGACAAGGGGAGGCAGAAGCCCACCGAATGCACAGTGATGAGGTCCCATGCAGCACCCGGGTTCCTCAGAGAAAAGAACAGGTCATGGCAAAGGTAGACGTGTGTCATCCCCTCTCAGGGCCTAACACAGGGGGGTCCGCTCTTTCCCGCTGTTCCCTGCAGGTGGCCCTGGAGTGTCTGTACCACCGAGAGAAAAGGATTGGGATTGATCTGGTCCATGACAACGTGGAGAAAAACCTTATTCGGGTAAGGTGCCTGCTGGGTCTGCCCAGCCCCCTTGGGGAGGCGGGTGGGCCAGCTGGTTTCTGAGTTGCCTATTGGGAGCAGAAGCCACACGTGTCACCTGTGGAAAGTTAGGGCTCAGAAAGCATGGGTGTGGGCCTAGGCTGCAGTTTAAGAATAGAGAGAAGTGGAGTCATTCGAGCCTCAGTCTTTTCATCTCCAAAATGGGCACAATAGTACTAATATACCAATAATAATAATAAAAGCTAGTGTCTATTAAGCATCTGCTATATGTGCATATGCAGTACCACTTCATATGTATCATTTAATTTAATGAAAAATAATCCAGAAGCGAGCACTTGGCACATAGTAGGTACTAAATTTTCTTTTAATCTGGAGGTCTATAAAAAGAAAAGAAAGTAGGGCAAAGAGCCCTGGGGTCACGTGGATTGAGGCAGGAACCCCACAATGACATTTCACCTTGTGGGGTCAAGGGTGGGCGAGAGAGGTGAGGGGTGGGGGCTCTGGGCTGGGAGACAGGACAGTGAGTTTCTAAGGGGCTCCACTCTTTTTGACATTTTTCATTTCAGGAAGTAGATTTACTAAAATGTTGCCAAGAACGGATGAGAAAATTAGCTCAAAGAATTGAAATGCAGATGAGGTAAGGGCTTCTTTCTCTCCCCTCTCCTTGAGTTTGTTTTGGGACTCCCAGGTTTCTGGCTGCAAGCCAGGTGGGCTCACTTGTCTCTGGGTGGTTCTTTTGGTCAGTGGTGTTGCTGGTAAATGCTTAGCAACCAGCTATCCAGGGGGTGGGGGGAAGTCCTGATCTGTAGGATTTGCCCATTCCTGTGGTGTAAATGCTACCACAGTGGCTGATTCCAAGCTACTAACACGATGTTATTGAGATGTGCACCATTGACTCGCATGAGCCAGGGCACCACTGGCTGCTCTTGTTTGTAACGAGGGCTCTGGCAAAAGAGGATTGGCCTCCCTGGAACCCCTCTTGGCCTGTGGGTTCCCCACGTGAGTTCTGAACCTTGGGAGATGGCATTAGGTAGCAAGGCCAGGGTCTGGGACGTCTCGGGAAGGGAGCTGGTGGATGCCTTGAGCCAGGAGTCTTCAAAAGAAATCAGCTTTTTGTTCTTAGGTTGTGCAACCTCATGACAAGCCAGGAGGCCCCTCTCATAATTAAAGGGAGGCTCGAGTTTTACGGGGCTTGAGGCTGATAGCTAAACCCTTGGCACCAGCTCCCAGGAGGCAGCTTCCCCACCTCAACCTGCAGCTCAGCTTTAACTCTTCCAGGGCACGCTGCCCTGCTGGTTTCCCTCTTCTCCGACTCCTGCCACACAGACGCAGACGGCATGGGGGGGCTGGCAAGCTGGCCAGGGCTGCCCTTCCTGCTGTGCGGTGGACGCGGGCAGCCTCGTGGGTGCGAAGGGGTCAGGCGGCTTCCAGGTCGGCTCTGGGAGCTCCTGTCCTGGTGTGCTGTGCCCCTCAGCCACCTCCCCCTCCAGGAGCCCTTGGACTCCCCTGAGGGCTCCACCTGGGCGTCAGGCATGAGAATGAATCAGCCAGAACAAAAAGGGGGAGACAGAAAAGCTGCCTGGACAGCAAAGGGCTCGGTCGGGCAGACAGGCTGGGGAGACCCCGGGAGTCACCGAGCTGGAGGTGTGCAAAGGAGGTGCAGATGCAGCGGAGGTGACGGCTAAACGGACACAAGCAGTCATTCGTGTGCCCCGTCCTGATTTCTCACCATTCTCCTACACCTGGACTAGTGTTACCTGCAGTTTGTCTACAAATGAATTCACTTAAAAACCCTAAATACTTGCATTTAAACAGGCACATTTTAACAAAGGGCCAATGCTGTCCAAACAGCATGCTTTTGTTTTATTGTATTTTTCTTGCAGTTATTTTTTAAAATTTATTTATTCATTCTTAAGTGACTAATAAAAATAGTATATACTGTATTTATCATGTACAACCTGATATTTTTAAGTATGTATATATAGTGGAATGGCTAAATCAAACTAATTAACATATGCATTACCCCACACACGTTTCATTTTTTTTTTGTGGTGAGAGCACTTAAAATCTCTCTCAGTGATTTTCAAGAATATAATACACTGTTATTAACTATAGTCACCATGTTGTACTTGGACTCATTCCTCCTGTCTAAATGAAATTTTGTGTCCTTTTGACTAATATCTCCCCAACCCTCCCACCCCCAGCTTCTGCTAATCACCATTGCACTGTCTGCTTTTGTGAGTTCAATTGTTTTAGATTCCACATGTAAGTGAGATCATGAGATATTTGTCTTTCCGTGCCTGGCTTATTTCACTTAACGTAATGTCCTCCAGGTTCATCCATGTCGTGGCAAATGACATGATTTCCTTCTTTTTTAAGGCTGAATAATATTCCATCATGTATATATACCACATTTTCTTCATCCATTCATTTGTTTTTTGACACCTGGGTTGATTCCATATCTTGGCTATTGTAAATAGTGCTACAATAACTTTGCCCATTTTTGGGGTCATTTGTTTTCTTGCTATTCAGGTGTTTGAGTTTCTTATATAGTTTGGATATTAACCTTTTATCAGATGTATGGTTTGCAAATATTTTCTCCCATTTCTTAGGTTGTCCCTTCATTCTGTTCATTGTTTCTTTTGCTGGGCAATGGCTTTGTAGCTTGATATCCCACTTGTCTATTTTTGCTTTTATTGCCTGTGCTATTGGAGTCATGTCCAAAATATTGCCCAGACCAATGTCTTGGAGTTTTTCCACTATGTTTCCTTCTAGTAGTTCTACAGTTTCAGGTCTTATGCTTAAGTCTTTAATCTATTTTGAGTTGGTTTTTGTACATGGTGTGAGATAAGCTTCTAAGTTCATCCTTCTGCATGTGGATTTCCAGTTGTCCCAACACCATCTGCTGGAGAAGCTGTCCTTTCCCCATTGTGTGTTCCCGGCATCTTGTTGAAAATCGATTGACTATAAATACGTGGATTTATTTCTAGCTCTCTATTCTGTACTTTCCTCCACTTATTTTTGTGATCTCCTATTTATGTCAAGAGAGAATCGTTTTCCATTTGTGACTGACCTACGGATGCGGCAAAACCTGGCACCGGGGAGGGCGGGGAGGCCGATGCTTGGGAAATGGGGCAGCTGGGGGTGGCAGAGTGAACAGACTCAGACTTGACATGGGGAGCTGGATCCCAGAGGGGAGATCCTGGGAGCAGGGTAGGGAGGCTGCTCGTGCAATCCCGGATGATGAAACAAGACGCAGGGCGGGGGGCTGCAGAACCAGGGAGACTGAGGCAGACGGAGATGGTCCCAGAGACTGAGAGAGACAGGAGGAAACAGAACGAGCACTGATATCAAGAGAGACAGACAGACATGAAGAGATAAACAGAGACAGAGATGGGGAGAGGGAGACGAAGGGACAGAGAGAGTCAGATGTGCCAGACGGGGAAATCGAGAGGTGAGACCGAGACAGAGAAAAACAAAGGGATGGAGACAGACATGGAGAAAGAGGGAGATGCTGGGATAGAGGCTGAGAGAGAAAAGCAACTGAGGCAGAGGAGAGAGCGAGAGAGAACGCGGCAGAGTGTGTGGGCGAGGATGCGAGCAGGTGACGGTGGCATTGCCCTAGGCAGGGACTGGGGGTGGAGCCGGCCTGGACAGAGGCTGTTGGTCCCTGGGCAGTGGCCCGTTTGTCAGAGGACGCTGTCCTCTCGCGGGGAGGCAGCTCGTGCTGCCGGAGGTATCGGCCGGAACCAGCCGGGCAGCACTCGCTGCGTCCCCACCCCTGGAGGAAGCTCTGCCGCTGGCCCGCTCAGGTGGCCGCCCTGTCATGTGGTTTTCTGTGAGGCCTGAGACCACGTCTGAGCAAGGCAGTGTCCTCGCTGCGCCAGGCACCCCGGCCAAGCAGAAAAGGCAGGTGTGGGCCGTGGACAAAGCACCTTCCCGGGAGTGCAGGGACCCGGCCGGCAGCACCCGCCTGCCACGCGAGCTTAGGTGAGGGACTCCGGGTGTGCACAGTGCAGGACGAACGCTCCCCTCTGCAGGGATAACCGCAACGCTCAGCACGCGCTGGAGAAGGACCTGGAAGACAAACGCTCAGCCCAGTCCATCGATCAGAAGTGCTATGACATGAGGGACACGTCGCAGTGCATCGGCTTCTTCCACGGTGTGGAGAAGGTGGACGGCACGTGAGTACCGGCCCTCCATCCCCATCCCTGGCTGCGACCCGCTGCAGTGAGGGTTTCTGCTCCTACCAAGGAACCATGGGGAGGTACCGTGCGCCGGTCAGGTGAGAGGTGGAGGCGGGCGGCGGAATGAGGATCCTTTGTTGCAAGCGAGTGTAGACTCCAAGTCTAACTTAAGATGGGATGGAATTCACCGGGAGGCTGGGAGGGGAGCACAAACCCAAGGAGAAGCCTGGAGGGGAAGATTCTGGCAGTCTGAGCGAGCCAGGGCGTGTGAGCTAATCAGCTGAGGGGTCTCCATCTTTCCATCTTGGCCCCACTTTGCTCGAGATCCAAATGTCAGGAGGGAGCATGCGATTGGCTCAGGGAGGGTCACACGGCCACCAGCGCTCAGCAATTCCATCAAACAAATTCCAAAACAGGCCTCACGCCCGCCCGTAATCACAGCACTCTGGGAGGCGTGGGCGGGGGGATTGCTTGAACTCAGGAGTTCGAGACCAGCCTGAGCAAGAGTGAGACCCCCGTCTCTACTTAAAATAGAAAAATTAGCTGGGCATGGTGGTGCACACCTGTAGTCCCAGCTACTCGGGAGGCTGAGGCAGGAGGATTGATTTAGCCCAGGAGTTTGAGGTTGCTGTGAGCTAGGCTGACGCCACGGCACTCTAGCCCAGGCAATAGAGTGAGACTCCATCTCAAAAAAAAAAAAAAAAAAAGATTCTGAAACAAAGTGACAAGCTTGGCTGGGAGGGCCAACTGACACCCACTGGCGCTAGTGGCTTAAGAGAGTGGATTCTGGAGCCAGGCTTCCTGGCTTCAAACCCAGCCTCTGCGCTAACACTGAGCAGGTTACTTCATCTCTTTGGGCCCTTTTTGCGTCTCTAACACTGGAAAAAAATGGTACCCACTTCTCAGGGCTGCTGTGAGTATGAAAAGGTGGGCGTATGAAGTTGTAAGCCCAGAGCCTGTCGAGGAAGGGTAACAGCCAACATTTATTGAGTGCTTGCTGTGTGACGTCATTTTCTTGTCATGGTGGCTACAGGGTAGGTCCCTTCCGAATGCCTGGCACTTGTGTGGGCATGTCGCAGCTCTGTGGCATTTCATGCAGAACTAAGACATGCTTTCCCAAGTGGCAGTCTGAGATCTGTCTCTCTTGGTCCTCCCCTCTTTAAATCTCTTGCGCATAGAACGTAGAGACATGCAATAAATTGTCACTGAATGAAAGGATGAATGGCGAGAGGAAGGAAGGGAAGGAGGAGCAGAGGGAGGGAAGGGAGGAGTTCCTTGGCAGTCTCCTTGGCCCAAGACTGGGGCCGCTTTCTGGATCTTAGCAAATCTCAAACTGTTGAGATGACCCTCGGGATTTCCGGCAATGACAGACAGCTCCTGGGGACGCTCTTCCTCTTCCTGACAAGGTGGACTCCGCCGTGGCCCCGGCAGGGTGAGCAGGACGTTGGGGACTTGGCCCTCCTCCTTTGCACGGGGAGTCCAGAGGGGCTCTCTTCCCGAACAGATGCCTCCCCCAAACCCTGGCGGCCAGGCTGGCTGGCAGACGCTGATTTCCACGCGCAGGAGGGGCCCGCTATTTAAAGTCCCTCGTCCATGACTCCATCTGGAAAGAGGGAGCTGCTGCTTGCGGTGACTAATTGCCCCCCAGATGTGCTAGCTCAGGGCTTCGTACTTGGGTTTTCTTAAAGCAGGGCTGTGTCTGGGCAGATTGAAGGGGACGTCCGGTGGCTGTCTGGATTGCAGTCTCTCTCTTCACCGCAGTGCTCATCGCTACGCATTAACTGATGATGGCGATGATGACGATGCTGCTGATGGCAGCACATACCTTTTACCTGATGTTTGCTATGTGCTAGGCATGTGCTGAGAGTGTCACAGGCAGCATTTCATGAATAATAAACATTCATCACGTGCTTACTATGTGTCCGGTGCCGTGATGAGGGCTCCACATTTAGTCACTCAGCAGCCCTGAGCGTGGGTACAATACTTATTCCCATTTTACCATGAGGAGACTAAGGCTCAGAGAGGTGAAGCGACTGGCTCAAGCTCACACAGCAAATGTCAGAGCCGCCGTCTGCACCTACGTTGGATACTGAGCTTGCGTGTTTTGCCATTGGTGGCTTCCTGCCGCCCCAGCAAAGCCTGCTGTCCCCTCTGTCTGTGGAGGACACGGGCTCCGGAAAGCACATCCTCCCTGCTGAGACGCACTGCCTGCTGAGTGGACAGGCTGTCTCTGGCAAATTCCCCCCAGGGACGATGTGATTAAGCTGGTTATTTTCTCTGGGGAACTCGGCTGTCTGCTCCAGGGGAGGGCAAGGGCTTAGAGGTTGCCGTTCTTGACGTTGACAGTGCCCCATTCGGCACCAATAGACACGCTCAGAGTAAATCTGTAGGCTCCTATCTGCTGTCCTTGGCCTCTCCTCCTTCCACGGTGTCCCGGCATGTGAGTAGTCATGCAACCTTGGACAAGATGCTTCACCTCTCGGAAACTTGAGTCTTGGTTGGATGAAAGCTCTGAACTAGATACAACGCCCTCAATCTGTGTTATCTAATCACTGGAGACTTCTAGAACAACAACAAAAAAAAGACCTTGAGAAGTTATCTAGTCTGGCTTAGCGAGGACCTGAAGCTAGTGCAAAGAAAGGCATCCCCTTCCTTAAAGGCTTCCCGGAGGAGAAAAGAGCGTGTGACCCACCGATTGCTTGCTGCAGGAGTTTACGTGCCCTGCCAGGAAGAACTCTGTGTTGTCTAGACTGAGGAGTTCCTCCCGTGTCACCACCTCTGAGAAGCCTTCCCTGCCTGCCCTTGCTAATGTGGCGTGTCCGTCTCCACTGCTCCCCTGGTCCGCTCTCCGGCTGCCCTGCCGTGTGTCTGCAGAGGAGGCCGTGCCCTGTGGGTGGCCCCTCCTGGGCTCTCTTTGCTTTCCTGATGGGTTCAGCCAGAAGGGGCACCAGCAGAAGGCAGAGGGGGGTAGGGGAGTGATGTCTGCAATTTATTCTCCTTCCCTCGCTCCCCGGCACGGTGGTCCACCGCGGCTCCTCCTCTCCTGGGGCTCCTATAACACGTACCGTCCCCTTGCTTCTTGCCTTTCGCAGCTGGAGTGGGGACAGCGTCCTGCATTTTCTAATCCCTGATTTCCGCAACATTTGTCCGAGTACTCCATCCAGTCCCTTTCACCGCTCTGCCTGACACGTGATAACCCCGCTCCATTGGTCTCTCTCTCCTCCTCCCGCCTCTGAATCCCTTCCTGGCACGCGGCACCCTGTGTAAATATCTCCTTTGTTGGCCGTGGATCTCCCTCCTCTGGAAATTCATCACCATGAGGACAGGGACGTTGCCGTTCTTGTTTGTGGCTCTATCCCAATGGCCCGGAACAATGCTTGGCATGTGGCGGGTGTTCAGAAAGCACTCGATGAATGAATAAGTCAGCAAAAGTAGCATGGCCATGTGCTTGGCACCGAGTTGGAGGGACACTGGGCCACCATTGTGCCCAATGCCCGCTTCTCGGCCTGTGTTTTTGGCGGTGGGGGGAGTGTTGGGGGAAGAGCTTTCAGAGGGGATGGAACCGTCCTCTCCTACCAGCTCACCGAGCGCCCTCGTGAAAACCAGCTGCTGTCTCTAGGCTGCTCTTGCCGCCCCTGTAAAATGAGGAGTTTGGACCAGGACAGTGGTTCTTAACAGGGAGACTGTGCCCCCTCACCCAGGGTACAATCGCCAATGTCTGGAGACATTTTTGGGTGTCACAACCGGTGGGAGGTGCCACTGGCATCCGGTGGGTGGAGGTCAGGGGTGCTGCTCAGCACCCTACAGTGCACAGAGCAACCTCCTCCCCCACAACAGAGGATCTTCCCAACCCAAATGCCAAGACGGCCAAGGCTGAGAATCCCTGGATTTGGGTGTCTCCAAGACTTGCCAACGCCCCCCACCGCAATTCCTCACCTGCGCTAAATTTGCCCTGATGCCTTTGCAGAGTCTCGGTGCCTGAGACCTGGGCCAAGTTCACCAACGACAACATCAGGCACTCCCAGACCATGCGGGCCAACTCCATCCGGCTGCGGGAGGAGGCGGAGCACCTCTCCGAGACCTTATCGGATCAGATGTGGAAGCAGTTCACAGACACCAATCTGGCCTTCAACGCCCGCATCTCGGAGGTGATGGATGTGAAGAACAAGCTGCAGACACAGCTGGCGAAGGTGAGCAGATGTGTCCGGGGACCTTCGTCTCCTCTGCTAAGCCTGTGCCTCCCTCCCTTGAGCCGTAGCAGCATCTGGGCCAGGCTGCGCCCACTCCTGCTACCAAAGCGGCCCCTCCATCCCGAGGGCTACACTCCTGTCCACCCCAGAATGGGGAGGGGCTGTGAGCTGCTTGCAGGGGGAGGAGGTGGTTCAAGCATCTGGGTGGTCCTCCCTTGTTCACTGGGGGATGGAGCCCGGAGCTGGGTCTGGCTGTCACCACGGCCCCCAAGGGGCTGCTGGTGCTCCCAGGGCACCTCGTTCTCTGCCTGAGGCCCACGTGGCAGAGCATGACAGGTGTAGATAGAGGAACCCCCGGACACCATCGTCCCTGCACGTCTCCACCCACATCAGCACCTCTGGAAGTGTAACCTTTGACTTCCAAAGGCCTCAACAGTATAATGGTCTCCTGCTGAGGGCTGGGGTGCTTTTGGAATTTGGGGTGTTGGCAGGATTCCCCAATTCTGTCATCTGTCTGCTAGTCCCACGCCAACATGCCCTCTGGGCTACTCTGTTACCCCACTGGCTGTGCCTCTGGGTCCCTCCCTACCCGTGTTCATGTGGATGCCTCTTGGGGGCCAGACGCCGTGTCAGGCACGAGGAACAAAACGAGGAGCCGCGCAAACATGGTCCCCATCCTCTGGGGACTTACATTCTGCTTGGGGGACAGGGTACCTGCAAAATTTATACCCAGGAAGGACTTAGGGATGGCAGTCAGGGTGGGGGCGGTGGGCGGGCAGAGGACTAGCCTTGAATCTGTATTTGCAAAGAGTCCTCATTTTACTGTGTGCATATTTGGGGAGGGTTGGGGGCTGCAGGCAGGTTTGATGGAAATTACAGGGGCAGCTTCAGCCCACCCAGCCCTGCCACCCTTTGGCCTGGTCCCCCAAAACAGATGAAATGGATTTCTATGAAATCACTGCAGCGTTACGAGGGGAGAAGCAAGGGGTGGGCCAAAGATTTGGGGGGTACCAACGCTGGGTGGAGTAGATGGGGAGGGGACATTTCCACCCAGAACAGGTGGATAGGGAGCTGGGGAGAGGGGAAGGCTGTCCGCGCTGGGGCGGGGTTATCAGATGGGAGAGGGAAGAGGAGAGGTGAGATACTGGAGAAGGCCGAGTTGGCTTGCGCACCTTCCTTCCGTCCTTCACCAAACACTTGCCGATTAACCCTTTAGAATAGGGTTGGCAAAATTTTTCTGTAAAGGGCCAGGTGATAAATGTTTTCCACTTTGCAGGCCATAGGGTTTCTGCCCATGTATTGCAAAAGCAGCTGTGGACAGTGTGTACACAAATGAGCATGGCTGTGTTCCAATAAAACTTTATTTACAAAACTAAGCAGGGGGCCGGATTTGGCCCACAGGTTGTAGCTTTGTTGACCCCTGCTCTGGAACTTAGCTTGCAAGTTGCTTCCTCCAGGAAGCCTTCCTGACCTCCACGGTTTATTTGCACTCATTACCTCTGGGTGGCCACTGCATCCTAGACTGTGTTTGTCATTGCTTCTTCCACCCTACACCTTGTGGTTAGAAGCACAGACTCTGAGCCTGACTGCGTGAGTGTGACTCCTCCATGACCTTGGACAACTTTCTTAACCTCTCTGTGCCTCAGTCTCCTTGTCTGCAAGATGGGGACAAGAATGGCTGCCATGACAATTATTTGAGTTAATGTAGGCACACTACCTGAACAAGTGCCTGGCCTGCGGTAGGCACTGTGTCTGTGCTAGCGGCTGTGACTTAACTGTATTAGTTGACTGACCTGTCTTCATCAGAGCCTCCCTCCTGGTTCAACCTTGCACCTTGCAGGATGCTTAGTACCCTGCCTGGCACTCCTTAAATCTTTGTGCTGTGAATGAAAGGAGTCTACAGCATTGAGGTTTGTACTGGTGGATTTTTAAAAAAATGATTCATGATTGAGTGAATGCTT